>CM023491.1:1381417-2081417 GCA_013339685.2 Hyalomma asiaticum | reverse complement strand
GAACGAGGCATTGTGAATATGTATCCCCGTCTCAGTGCACATTCTCTCCGCACCGTCTATTTCCCCTTCCCTTCTTCCAGCGTGCGGTTTAGCCAATGGACGCTTTTCTCCTCCCTGCCGTCTTTGTTTTCTTCCTTTAGGAAACTCGAAATTGGGAAATTTTGTATCGGTGTACCGTTTGTGAGACCGATCCGTCAATATGAGCATGAGCGATTCCGACCAAACTTCAACACACCGTGATCTTGAGTCAGAACGCAACGGGGTCGATCGTGGTTTAGATGAAATCAGATTACGAGAGGGTCCCGTTGAGTGTTGAGTGTAGAATTTCGACTTGCTGGTCGTACAGCCTAAGAGCCAACAAAATTCTTTCCAATATCGTTCAGCTCATTCCAAGCTGAATTGGGGTGAACGCTAAAAAAAAAAATGTCCCCACCCCTTCCCCCTGTTTTTGAGTGAGTCTGAGCTTCCTCTATTTTGTCGTCCTGCGCCTTGCCTTCGTTTCTGGCAGCGCTCAAGCGGGAGCGACTCGATTGTCGTGCCTGCAGCTTTTTGGCCGTTTCGGTGGTCGGCCGCGATCCGCAATCAGGGTTCCATTGTTGCGCGCTTGTTCGCTTTTATGTTGCGGCCTCGCAACGTGCGTCTTCTTTGCTTTCTTTATTTTTATCAGTTACGCGGGGAAGCTAATTAGTCCATTGTGGCGACCAATTAACGATAACGTTAGCCATTTCTCGGAATAGGAAGAAAAACAAAAACAAAACAGGAACTGTACTTTTGTTTGGCGACCGTCGGGCGTTCACTGTGCCCTATGCGACCCATTGTCTAAGCAGAGGCACGCAGTAGGACTCGAGCATTTGCATGGCACTTGTAAAAAAATTTCCTTTTGCTTTGTTCGCTGGCCTCGCACGCTTTGCGGATAAAGTCTTTATTCTCATATTCTTCCATTTGTGTATTTAATGTTGTGGTTTCACTCCTCCTCCTCCCTCTCTCTCTTCGTTTCGGACTAAAAAAAAAATGCTCTTGAAGGAAACCGAAACAGCGGCACGACGTGGGGCCATATTGCAGAAATCAGAATGGCCGATTCGTTTTAAAATTTCTGTTAAAGAAGGGCTCCGTTCGCGTAAAATTTCGAAGTACCGCAATCGCACATGTGAATTTTCAGAAGCATTTCATGTACGCACGGGGCATCCACATGTATCTGTTACACGTCATTAGCTATCTCCGGCAAAGTGACGTCGCTCCTCAAGGAAAGAAGTTATACCGAAGACATCTTTTTTTTTAAGACATCTTTTTTTTTCTGCCTGTGTTGGCACTAACTAGTTAAGCAATGCGCATGTGCGGCGGATACGTGTGGTCGGGTTTATATGTGCTTTGTGAAGCAATACCTTCTGTTGAGAACATATGCGCTCGTGCCCCTCCCTTTCTCATCCCTGTTGTGCTAGCGCCTGAATCGTGAACAATAAAAAATTTCCGTAGAATGTTCTACAGATTTCCTGGAACAGCTACGAGAGCGAGTAAAGAGAGAAGCTGCTGACGTCGCAGTTATTTAATTTTCGCTCTTGTACCGCGTCGCCATATGCATTGACATAAACACAGCGGCCGTACTTTCGATAGCCCCCCACCCCCCACTCTAACACACACACACACACACACACACACACACACACACACACACACACACACACACACACACACACACACACACACACACACACACACACACACACACACACACACACACACACACACACCAAGCATTTCTTTCTTTCATTCATTAACCTTTATTTTCCTTTGTCAAAAAGGGAGGGGACGGGTCTTCGTGAACTTATAGGGACAGCAAAGTGCTAAATGATCTTTCTCCTATCAGTAAATCACTCTTTCACAATGCCAAAGGCACCGCCCTCAGAGCGTGGAGGCGCTTGGTATAAACGGCAAAACGCGCAGGAGGAGTATACTGGTTGCGACGCCGCCTTGAAGTTCCCGCACCAACTTTCTATGACGTCATAGATGTCGAAAGGTTCTCCCAGGTTCTACATAGAAAAATTAATTGCACTGTGTTCTTAGGTGGGCGGAGAATGAACATAGCAAGTCTCATAAGATTCCATTGAGCCATTGGGGACAAAATACTAAAAATAATCCGGCAGATCCCACGCATTGTGGGAATCGGTGCCATGCGAATCAGTCAGCGACGGGATCGTCTCTAATGGCGAATAGTGTGGCATTCAGCGAAGTGTTACGAGTAGCACGAACGTCTTTTCCCAGAGTGCGTGAGTAGGTGTATATGCTCAACGGCAGCTAACCGGGAGACTCGACCGCACCGTGGCGTAGCTCATGTTGGGTCGGGACATTGGTACTCGCGTTAGTGCACAGCACAGAGATCTGTTTTATCGAAGGGAAATGCCGCCTACGGTGCGCTGATGTGCGTTTCATGAACGTCGTTCGTTGAATTGTTCCTGCAGTATCGAGGAAATTTGCATAAAAACATGCTGAATGCTACTACAACACATGTATCGTTTAATAACAATACATGTGTTCTGGTAGGCCAGGAAAGTACCGATACGTAGACGGCTAGATGGATGGAATAGATGGACGAACGGACGCGGTCAAAGTAGCTAAAGTTCGCCAAGAAATGCTTCGCATTTAGGACTTTGGAATCCGTGACGTCATACCTGCGTTGAAGTCCGAAGGTTTCGCGGACGTCTCCTATAATATTGAACCCACGATGACGAAATCAATGCCAGTAATGTTCTCAAAGAACAGTCAATCAGCATAGACTGATTTAATGTTTCACTCCAGTGTCGCCTTAAATTCTTTGTGAACTTACGTCTCATCGATCGTGTCTGTCTATCATGGTCTGGTCGCCTACATCTACGGATCCCGCCCGCCGCGGGTTCATTTCTATGGGGACGAAATGTAGAGCCCGTGTACTATGTGATGTCACCCCAAGTGGTCGAAACCTCAGGTGATCGAAATTTCGGGAGCCCTCCACTACGCCTTCGCCATAATCGTGGTTTTGGGACGAAAAACCCCACAAGGCAAGCGGCTGCTGCTCCCACTTAAAGTGTACTTTCTATAAGGTTATTTTCCACTCGCGCTTTCCGCTTAACAGGAAGCTTGGAATTTCTCAAGGCTCCACGAAGGCACTGAGAGAGGTCTACGTGTCTGCTTTCCCAAGACAACGTCACATTCATCACGATGAAAGTCAACAAACTTGCCCGACTGTCGCATTTGCTGCCGAGTACATTTTCCCCCGACCCTGCTGTCAGGGGTCTTGAGTGAATGAATGAGTGGATTAGTGAATGAATTTATGAATGAAAATTTATTCCGCTCCCTACAGATGGCAAGAACACGATAGGTGAAGAGCCGCAATTCTGCAGCCTCGGTGTGCTTCTGCAGGCATTAGTGCGTCTGCCGTCGTGGCTTCGCAAGTGAACTCATTTTTGCAGCTGCACAGGCAGTCTAGCTGTCGAAGCTGCAACTGTTAAACGGCCGTCGTGTCGACGCCTGTGTCCTGGCAGGCTAAAGATTTCGCATCTCGTCGACCAGTTTGTCTTCGATCGTTCGCCTGTCGCGTTTCAGTGTTTGATGGCGTCCACTTCGCTATCAACGGCGCCCCCACTCCGCGACCGGTGAACTGATTTAATCCTTTGGAGGTGCTGATACGAAACGTGCAAGGGTGCGTAGATCTGCTGTTACGATTGCCGTTACTAAATGGCTATCCGAGTCGGAGCGACCCAGTTTACCCTTTCATTTTTATCTTTCGCTTTGATTGGTTTCTCCCCTCCAACTTCTGCAGGTGCCGTGCATTTTACTACTATTTTGTTTGCTTATGTGTTGTGTTATGAGTGTGGAAAACGGTTACGGGTTCGTGCTTGTTCTGTTTGTGGACAAGTGCGAATTAGCACCTGAACGCTAAGATAGGTGTAGTTGTACCCTTCCACTTCACTTCCTAGCCACAACGTATATACGGCAATTTCGTTTTCTTTCTTTCTTTCTTTCTTTCTTTCTTTCTTTCTTTCTTTCTTTCTTTCTTTCTTTCTTTCTTTCTTTCTTTCTTTCTTTCTTTCTTTCTTTCTTTCTTTCTTTCTTTCTTTCTTTCTTTCTTTCTTTCTTTCTTTCTTTATGCTCACGTTGCGCTGATGTGAAAGTTTACTTGACACTGGGCTGTCACTCGTGGTCTTCTTGAAGTCAATGTATATTACCAATGAACAGATTGTTAAAAACGATGTAGACCAGATAATGTAGCTGGAGCGAACGTTTCGACATGTGGACTCGTTTTCGTCAGGACGGGTATCACGTACACAAGTCCACTTGCCGAAACGTTGGCACCAGCGACATCTGCTCTTCTGCATCGTTCTTAATGATCTGTTCATCGATTCAAGCTTCCGTGATCCCATGAGCTTCTCTTCCAGTTTGTATATAGTACCATCGAGGAAGCATGGAGAAATCGTCTAGTGAATATAAGCTGCAGCACTCCGATCGTCTCCGTGGCTGCTTCAGGCGACAGGGTTTGAGGTTTTGTTGCGACAAGCACGCTAGCTTCGCGATCCTCGCGGGCGAATGTGATTGAAATTGTGCTACGCGCATTTTCTTGTCCGTTAAGAGTGCTGCGAAGCGCAACTGTGCATTGCAAAAACAGCCTAAAAACAAAGCCTGAAACACATTAAGTGAAAGGTACAACCGTTTACAGCTGCATTCATATGTGTGCATATAGCAGGTAACATTTGTCAAACGCGCGTGTTGCATCCATGGATCGTCCTTGTTCATAATCGCTTCTTTATAAGAACCTAATTACGTGTTATCCCTCGGCTATCGAGCACATCGTGGTTTTGGCCGAGGCCAACAACGTTGCAGGATCCTTCAATAAAGTTCTACCACGGCTACATTCTATTCAATTTTGGTAACTACCTGGCCTTAAGCCCATTGTTGGTTGTTGTTCAGTCTCTTTATATACGTGAACGTGTTCGGAACTTTGAGCCGCACGAGTAAGGCTTCTAGGCGAATTAAAGTCCTATTTGCATCTTTCCTATACATGAAGCACGTTGCTGTATTCCAGGAGTATTGCGTGCTTGCTCATTGCGGTTAATATCCCCTCGTCCATATACACCCAGTCGGACCAGATACTTGTCAACAACTGTTGCTGCATATGGATTATAGTGCAAAACGCGGTAGTGCCTCAGTAGTTCTTGATCATGTGTTTTCACGCCTTGCGAAGTGCACTTGTTTGGCGCTTTTTACCGGACAGGAAGATACAGGCACGGTGCCATCCAATTATTTTGCTCAAAGATGCTGACATTCTTACACTGCTCTTACCGGCTACAGGCTAGAATCCATTCATCGAGTGAACTAGTTAAGTTTAATGATACTCGACAATCCAGTCCGCTACGGTCGATGTATTCTGTCCGTATACGCTATGCCTGTTCTTTCTGTCAAGATTATCTAAATCTCTCCTGCGTGCACAATGATAATGATGAGCACTGGAAAGTTAATCCTTTGGAAAGCCGCGAGGTTGAGCAACGTTCACGAAAGGGAAAAATAGTCGTCCATCCATTTGTTGAATGGGGCCACAAGGAATTTTTCAACAAGAAGCTTTCTCTATTGAGAAAGTGTTTGCGTGGGTTTACTTTGGTGTATATTTTTGGCTGCAAACATGCGAGTGACATTTTTCCATTCAGTGGTGAACACCGTTTGCGCATGCCCGATCTTGGTCCCATGGTCGGACGGCTTTATTGCCTTACACAGAAAAAGCTAGAAGAAGAAATAAAAAAAAAATACTCGCACGTTTACGACGTGACGGGGCATTTATACGTGAGCAGCAGTTCCACGTCGTCCCGCTGTCTCCGCGAAGGTTGAATTGCGTCCGCGGTTGCGTCGCGTTCTTGCTCGCCCCGCTTGCGCCGCCCATCACAGCGGGGCATCGATGCGGGGACTTTCTCCTCTTCCTCGATGTCTATAGCTGCCCGTATCTACATTCGTCCGTGCTAGAGTGTAAGTGTGTACGCAAAAGAAATAAGCGAACCCTTGACCTCCGCCGGCCGTTGTATGTGTGCTCAGCACGCGCGCTGGTGCGTCTTTGTAGCGAAACGACGTTTGCGCTCTCTCTACCTTGCCTCGCGGTTGCGTAAAGGAGTCAAGAGCGGCACGCGGGGCCGCGGTGGCAGCTGTCGCCGTGAGAGACGCGCCGCCATTACGTTGCTTATTCGGCCCGCAGTCCGGCGTGCGCTCGCTTATTGCGCTTTTTTATTTCTTCTTTCCTTTCTCGTATTTCGTTGCGGTCGCTGTAAGGGTGTACACGCGTTCCTGTCGAGGACATGGCCACTCTGTGTCCGGCAACGAAGGCGCGCCCGTGTCTTGGGGAGGCAACATGGACGATAGTGCGTAGCACAGGCCTACGCATATTTGGCTGAACCACTGGCCAGCAGGAGTGTTGACGAAACTTTGGCCCTGCGGAGCCTTGTTCGACCGCACCATCATATGTAGATCGCCTCATCGGGCCAGAGAGAAGCAACAACAGCAAGGTTTACGATATCATTAGCTCTCACCGTAATAAGCTCTGTATAAAGCTAGAAAAAAAAAAAAAGGAAGGAAGGGGGTGGCGGGGGGGGGGGGGGCTATTCGCCCAGCTCCGTTGAAACGAGGCAGCAACAAGCAGCCATCAGTCATGGCGCAAAGGTTAACAGACACACGGAAGACCTGTAGTCAGCCATGTGTGTGCGACGTACCGCGTGCAATCACGGACATACGTCTCGGTTGCTGTCCTGGAAACTGCCAAGTTCCGCCATCTTGTCAGCTCTTACTGGTCCACAGCGCTGCTACGAGCTCCCTGGTTGGCTCAAAATGCCGCCATTACAGAATTCCCAATATGGCGGAATTCGACAGTGTCCAGGATAGCACCCCCCTGACAGGCACATCGGAGAGCAGCCGCGTATGAATGGTTGCGTGCTTGCACGGCGTCTGGGACGTCCGAGTTGGATTCCTGCCGAAACCGCGACATTTTCTTTATTGGCTATGTTCGCAGGAACTTCTAAGACATTTGGCATCAAGTGGAGCCTTTTCTGTCATTAAAACTTTGCTGGCGACGTCGTCAAGTCACCTTACATTGTGGCGTAAGCATTGCGTCGCCCTTGGTTACATAGTTGGTATGGCGCGCTTGTAGGCTTTCTACGGTCATGTAATATTTTTTTTTCGACGCTGGGTTTCCGACAAAGTCGTTGTGACCTCTCTCAAGCACATCTCCGCGTGAGAGACACGTAAGATTTTTGTTTTAATAATCGCATTGCCGTTCTAGCCTGAATAAACGCTGCATATATACGTCTTGACACTTGAGGCGTCATGGGTGCATCATGTTCGTCCTCCGCGGGGACGGTTACTGCTTACGAAACTTCATCTCTCTTCTACGAGTGTATAGTCTAGCGGGCGTCCACCATCTTGCGTCCTTGCCGCAGCTGTCGTCCCCGCCTCGATGGCTTTGTCTCTCGTGGTTATTATTACCTGCGGCGCGTGGCGAAGCGTGCGACGCGTTCGTTCTGTACGTGTGCAACGGGTCGCGTGCATTAATGGCCCGAGAAGACGACCCGCGACGTTTCGTCAAGCACATTCGATACGTCGACGTCGGCATGTTTCAATGCGTTAGCATAAGGAAAGACGAAGATATATAACTTTATTACTATAGACCAGGCGTGCTTTTTCTTCGCCCAGAGGTGCACCACGGCTTCCTCATTCCAGGTAGCCAAGGCTTGCAGCTGTCCACCAGCAGGAGCTGGTCTTCAGGGTTTCGTGACGTGAGCAGTGCCTCCCACTGGTCGTTCGGATTTTGGCGGACACTCGGTGTGCCAATGGGTGGGACAGCTGGGTTGTTACGGCATCCCCATACCATGTGGTACAGGGTGTTCGCAGTTTCTGAGCAGTAGTTGCAGTCCCTGCTGAAATTCCCGGGATATTGCATGGAGTACGTTTGCACGTATCATTGCACGACAATGCACGTATCATTTTGAAACGTAAAACTGCGACAGTTATCAAGAATACTGTGCCACGTTGCGTACCATAGAATGCAGCGTGGGTATCATAGAGTGCTAGGATGCAGCCTGTCGCCCTAGCTGCACCTGCCTCCCGTGTTTTTAGTCTTCGTCTCGTTGACTGGGATTTCCCGCGCAGCTCTGGTGCAGAGAAGCAATGCACGAGGAGCATCTTCGACGATAGCGAGGACTATAGATATTGTTATTGAATCGCCTGCTGTGCGTATACAGACACGTTCGTTTATACGTCACGAATAGCTAATGCGACTACTCCACAGTACGTTTACCCTCGCCTCGATCGGGAGCTGTATCCTTCTCAAGGGATGTGTGGACGCGTTAAATGTCAAAGAATGTAATGTAAGAATGTAACGCCCACTCTTGCAACGCCTGCTTTGCGCTTCGGAGTCGCCGTTAATTTTTCAACCGTGCATGGGATTTATATACGCGCTATGCTTTTGCTTCTCTCGTTTATTTACTATTTCTTTTCATTTTAGTATTGTTTCCTCGCTAGATATTTCTTTTTTGAACGTTTCACTTAGGAGTTAATCGTCAGTAAAAGGTTCGGTGATCTGCCACGTTACAGCACATACGCTATGATCGCTTCGTAAAGCGCTCTCGCTCCCAGGCGTGCGACATTGCGTGATGTCTGTAGTGGACAAAGAACGAATACAAATGGATAAGTGGATTTTGTTGACATACTTTGTTTTTCTTTTTCTGCTTTTCAGAACACTATTTTTTTTTTTTTTTTTTCAATTTGCCACACGACGGAATAGTACGCTCTAAAGTGTCTGTAGATTCAAAGGCTTCAGGAAAAAAAAAGAGACTAAATAAAAGAAGAGACCTTTGTTGGCGCTCGGGCAAGTTGGCAGGCAAAATAAGGAAAAGAGGGGGAGGGGGAACGGGTGAGGCTGAAATAGATAAACGCGTGTTTACGTCCAGGTGTGCATACTTTATTGTATAAGGGTCCCTCGAGAAAGCGACCTCACTCGCGAATGCGTAGACCTTACGGAGCGAGGGGAGCGTCGCTGTTTGTTTGTTGCTAGTAGTCTCTCGCGCGTGATTGGAATACTAGCCCTTCTTAACCGGAAATTATTTGCATACGTAGTCTTGCGTCGGCACGCCATTTAGGAGGGATTAGTGGGTCCCCTTGAACAGTGATCGGTACTTGCTCAAGTTTTTCGAGGCCGTGTGCCGATTTCGTTAGGCAGTCTCTGCCTCTTTCTTACTCTCTCTCTCTCTCTCTCTGTCAACGTATTGCTGGACGAGCTCCAGAGAGCTCTTCAAGCAATCAGCGCGCTTGATGCACGTGTTTATCAATATGCTAAGTGCAGTGTCTTTCTCGTGGTCCTTACAACCAGTCATCGCCGCTTTGGACTGCATCCGGCCTTTATACGTATGCGGTCTGGCCAGTGTTGGCGCAGCGTTCAGCTGGAAGCGAACGAAACTCGAAATCGGGAATACACGTGAGAGCGCGCGACCTGCTGCACCGTTGACGCGCCGTAATGAAACGTAGATAAGGATGGAACAAATCAGCTGATGTATGGATACTGTAGTAGGATACAACTTAAAAAAAAAAAAAAAAACATCAGTTGGCAACAAGGGCCGACAGTCCGCGCGAATCGGTGCTACCCCGCCAGCCAACCAGAAATCGTCGTCACGCGACCTTTTCAAAATGGCGCCGCGTTTATGCCTTCAATACCTGTGGAGCGTCTGAGTTCTTGAGTTTTTTCATCCGTATAAGCCATGATGTGCTCGAGAAGCATGGACAAAAATGTGTGGAGTCTCAACGTTTCCACCTGCAAGAGGCAGCGGTACAGTTCACTTCGCTTTCGAGCTTGTCTTACGCGTGAAACATCATTGAACTTAGTCGAAAAGCCTGAGTGGTGTCGCTTGTGGCGCACCGGGTTTTTGCATTGCAAGCGCTTGATTTCAGCTTAGTAAAGAATTATCATTTCCAAATACTATTCTAATAAACTAATCCAGACGTAAAAAATTAAAATTTATGCACGTATTTTTTTTGGTTGCCACCCTCGCTTTATTTTGGTAACATGAAAAGTTCAAAGAAGGAACTATTTGAAGCTTCGCGGAGGCAATGTGGCTGGCAGTTATAAGGTCGTGGGAGGTTCTTCACTGCAGACTTGAGTTGTATCCGGCTAGTGCCTTTCGCTGTACAATACGGACTATACTTCAGGTTCGAGACGGCAAGCACCGGGCCCCACACTCGATGCATAGCAATGTAAGGTGAGGAAAACGGAATATGACCTGAGCATAAAAATGTGTTGTGTACGCGGTGCATACGCATGTTCGGCGATGTTCCGTCGGTTACGCGGTTGGCGGGAAAATACATCTATAATAAACTATCTGCCGCGGCGTCACATATCGTCGTAAGAACGCGACACGATAACTTGTACATTCATTTACTGTCGCATGATATTTAGCGGCACAATTGCACCACATGATTGCATAGCAGGAGCAGATGAAATTGATGCTTCGCTTGTCCAATCTTACGTAGTGAAGATGTGCCACTTTCACGTTGGAGAGGTACATAAGTTTCTTTGAGTGCATTAGCAAAAAGTGAAAAGGCAATTTTTATTGTATTAGTATAGGTTAGGTTTTCACAATACCGGGAAACACCAATCATGCCAGGAGAAGACCCTCTGTAAGGTAGACAACGCGCAAGAAGGAAATACGGGCGGCTACGCCGCGTTGGTGGTCCAGCAATAATATGCGCGACGTCACGGGTTGTTGACGGCGTCTTGTAAGGCCTACATAAATATCCATCGGTAAGAAAGACATGCATTGTGTTCTCAGGAAGCCAGAGTCTTAACACTGGGAGTTTCATAACATTTGATTGAGCGAATGTGGTGAGAATGAAAAAAAAAAAAAGGCGTTGTTACGTCATGAGACCGGTGTTCCGGCCCGAATTTCAACACAGAAACTTTGACATTCATTTTCTCTTTTAATATTGAACATAGAATGGCGAAATTAACAAGCGAATACTCGTAGTCTGAATATATCATTGTCCGGCCACGGTGGTCTAGTGGTTATGGCACTCTGCTGCTGATCCTAAGGTCACGAGATCGAATCCAGGTCGCGGCGACTACATTTCGGTAGAGGCAAAATATTGAGACCCGTGCACTGTGCGATGTCAGTGCACGTTAAAGGGCCAATGACAGCTATTTTTTTGTTGGAGACTTTTATGTTCTGATGAGTAGAACAGTGTCTTGTAATCACGGCATGGAGTGGCAAATTCTTCAGCGCGAAGTCTAATTAGTCACAGCATCGTTACTTTTGTTCAGTTTTAATGAAGCTTCGAAACGCGCGCCAAAAACTGCAAGAAACTAGCGCCGCGGGGCTAGCGCGGCGGCTGTCGGAAGTGAGCGCATGCACTGATCACTTGAGCTCAAGATTCGGTGACGTTGCGGAGAGCGCGAGCGCCAGACCAGCTCGCCACACTCGCTTTGCATCATAGCGTGTGTACAATGTACGCTTGAGCGACCAACACGGAGAGGAAGCAGAAAAATACGGCTTTTGGCTTGGCCTCCGCGATTAGCTGCGAGAGCCGATCTTGGAGGCTACGCTCGGAGGCCATAGCGTGGCGCGCCCGTTTCTCTCTGTGACGTCACGATATCAACTTACAAAAGTGAAACGTCACAGATGGCCCACAAACTACGTCACACTAGTGGCGATGTCGCGAGGCGCTGCAAGCTCGGATGAGCATTCCCGCTTACTTTGAAACCATATTAAAATTAATTAGAGGCGACGTTCGCCGCTAATACTTGGTCAAGATTGCCTTCGTATGCAGGAAAACCAATTAACGCAAGCATCTCGCGTTTGAAATTTCGGTGTCATGGGACCTTTAAAGAACCCCAGGTGGTCGAAATTTCGGGAGCCCTCCACTACGGCGTCTCTCATATCATAGCGTGGTTTTGCGATGCAAAACCCCATTAATTAATAATCATTCTAAACAACTTCACCTCTGCACATTAGTATCCCTATAAGGTGTGGCGGTTATGTCACGTTACACTATCACGTGACTTTTGATGACTTCACACTTTTGATAATAACCGCCATAGATTACGCCCGGCTTTCCATCCGATCGCACACATAACGCATTCTCGCGTGTAACAAGCGCGTACGTCAGCTAGAAATATGCTAAACTGCCGCACAAAATCAGTTCGAAGGAAAAAAAAGAGAACGCTGAAGCCCCCCCCCCCCCCCCCGCCGCCCTCTTTTTTTTTTTTTTCCCAGGGCATTCGTGCGCTTCGGCGTGTGGGATATTGGAATTCTAACATGCGGCCAATTACTTTCCGCGAACGTGTGCCAATTATTGTTCTGTTTTTTTTTTCATATTGATTTCTGTGGACATCACGTGGGCAGACCGCGGTGCTTGCCAAACAAACAGCTTGCGAAATCTAGGTTCTGTCGAAATCGTAGTCCTAATAGAGGCCATTGTTCAGCTTTTATTGATCCAGCATATTTAACCGAGATAAACTGCGTTCTAATTGATCGCAACGCGCTGTCGATTGTGACAAGTCGGGACGGGTGTTTAACTTTTTGAGAGAGGTTGCTGTGTAAGCGGCATTCGCCCGACTAATACAATGGATCTCCGAATGCACAAAACGTTGGACGTTCGGAATATCGAGGTTTGAATGCTTTTTTTTTTTTAATTTCCTGCATGTGTAAAAAAAAAAAAATCGTGGTTGGCATGCATAAGGGCAGTTTTCATATAAGTAACGCGATCGTTGAATGTTGCTGCTATCAGAGGAACTATGGATACCCGAACAGCGTATAGCCAAGAATAAAACCTTCCATGGTTTGTACAACCTCCATATCGACACCAGAGTCGCCGCTGACCAGTTAGTGCCAGTATATGCGAGTAAGTAGTGCGCCTGTCGCTGGCCATAAATTGCCTTTAACGCAGTCTTCAGATGTTTCGGCGCTGTAGACTAGCTGTGAGGCCTTCGGCAGCGTCCAGAAACAGCTTCGCTGTAATCAGCCAAATGTGACGGCTATTAATCCCACAGGGCTGCGGCTTCGATTTCTGTCAACTCAAAGATCCTTCGTACCTAACACCGTTCTCCTAGCATGTGCGTAACCACTTTTTCACCGAGTCAAAGGGGACACCTCCCTATTTATTTTGGGAAGGTCGTGGGTTCGAGTCCGATAGGTTGTGAAATTAGACATCTAGGCATTTAATTGAATCCCAAGCGGCATCTTTTAGTACTTACGGTGGAGTTACGGCCACCTTAGGGGTGCTGCAGTGTCTAATTGCTATCTTAAGCAATTTTTAATAATTGTACCGCCTGTCGGTAACTATGCTTTCCTAATCCCCACTCGATCAATTCAATCACACACAGCTATTAAGTAGAACCGAACCCTATTATCCCCGAATTTCTTAGTTGTTTTCTTGTTTTTCGTGTAATGGTTCTGTGAGGCCAAGCGTCACTCGACAAACTTATGGCTGACTCCATGAAACACGTCCACGCACACAGGCACAAAAGCTTGGCAATAGCAAGTGTCGGTTCTATTTTGAGAAAAGATGACTGCGTGCTTTGAAAAAAAAAAAGAAAACCTATTCGTCTAATTTCCAAGAGCCTCGAGAGTGACTATCACGATGTTCTGTCGAGCTGGCTTTTATCGCGCTTGCATGTCTCCTAAGAGTTTCAACCATGGTATCCGACGCCGCACTTTCTCGTAAACCCTGAGTAAAATCTGTCGACGGTTCGAAACTTTATGTGGAACTCGGGATAATCGCTACTTTGTGTTGCCATAAGTACAATTCGAATGTTCCTCACTAGGCAAAAGCTATCCGGATTGCAAGGTGGTCAGAGGGGCAGTATATTTAGGCGACAAGAGCCATTCAGTGGTTTCATCTTATGTCTGCGGCCGATAGCATATGCGCAAATAATAAATGATTCTGTGCACCGCCATGTTCTCTCTCTTTTTTTTTTTTTGTAGACTCACGAAGCTTGGCATTAAAATTCAGTGTCCAAGTGTAAGCGTAACAAGCTCAAAAACGGACACAGGAAGGAAATCGGGCTCGCACACGCAGTTTGCCTGTGTATATATCTTTTCTGGAGAAAAGGTCGCATTGTTATTGTGACGTGGCTGCGGTTACTTGGTTACCTGCCTGAGGTCTGAGCACGGCGTACTCCTTTTGTTTGCGAGCGCTGCCGGCATGAAAATGTCATGCCTGACGTTGTGCCGCCTCAGAAAGGTTCGCTTACTTCGGATAGTTAAAGCGACCAGTTCGTATTCGCGTGGGAGGCTTAAGTTTGTATTGCACGTACGCAGATTTTTTCTTTTTTTTTTTTTACATACATAGGTGAGAAATCCATATTGCATGATTTGGGCTATTTGGTTTTGCCCGTTTGTTGCGCTGTTGAAAAAAACATGGCTATCGTGCATGTTGGAGGCAACACGTATGATTTCCATAGCAACTGCGTCGTCTTCTTTTGTCGCGAAAACTAAGCGAGCACCGAGAACAGCGCCTCGAAAAGAAAGACTTCATCGCTAAGCACGCCCTTCGCGGCCTTCGCGTGGACCTGCACACATTGCAGATGTGCCGTCGCGCCGCTTTGTTCTCGGGTTAAGTTAGTGTACGGAAAAAACAAAAACAAAAAAAAAAACTTTTGCTTCTTCTATTCTAACAGCTATTTGTAAATGCGTGGCGTTTGTGTCAGCGTATAGTTGCGTTGCTCCTAACTCGATCTGTCTCTGTCTGTCCCTTCTGCGAACCCGCGATCGTGCTTTGAAGGTCCCACCCATTCAGCTCCCCGGAAGTTCTGCATGTTACGGAGGCCTGCACAGTTCTGGGTGAATACGCGAGCTCTAGCCGCGCACCGGCCTCCGCTGGAAACAACGCGCATGCGCGCAGATGCACTAGGCGAGTCATCATTGGCTGTAAGCTCATCATTAAAACAGTGGTTAATCTTGTCCAGCTGTTTGCTACAGTGTTGCTGGTACATGACATAAACACCGTTGCACACTCCAGTGTCCATTCGGGGAATTCTCTACATTTCAAAACGCAGCCTTTCTCTCTTCGTCCGCATTTTGTAATGAAGTGCGACAGAAATGAACAGCGAAGGAACCGAAAGAAGAAAATGAAAACAATCGAAGCATTAGAAGTAATCTAAATATGAAAAATGGACGCGGCAGCCAATTCAGAAATATTAGATTGCTCTCGTATTCATTGAGTCTCAGTACAATTACTTAGTGGCACTGATAAGTGGGCGAGTTATTAGATGTTCATGATTAAGAAAACGGCGTACCACACAAGAACGATCGAGACACTGAAGATCAAGAAGACATCTTCAAGAAGACCCGAAGACATCATGTTCGTGTCTTCATTTTCAGTGTATCGCTGTGTGTTGCGCCGTTTACAATTATGAACTGTTATTTAGTTGTCTTCCACCCCCTGCCCCCTCCTCGTTATTTCCTTTCCATTGCACTGTGAACCAGCAGCTTCACAGACTACCATGAAATTTTTCTTGAAAGTTAGAAAAAAAAAAAAACCGTGCTAGAGCTGGAAGACTTGAAAATTCTACCCTGGGTAAGTGAAAGCGCGTCCGCAAAGAACTGCATGTAGTGCCGCAAGCACAATGAAGTCAAAAGTGGGAAGCGGAATGCGCGGAGTGTATGTTGGCCGATAGCACCCGTATATACCGTACCGTCGCTCTCTTTCCTTCCTTTTGAGGCCTCCGCATGTAATATGTATGCACTCTTCCGGTTGCTGTCTTTTCACACATGCCCTTCCTGTCACACATCCGATCGCAGCCGCGCGCAAGTGTTTCAACTTCCCGGACATGGGGAAATTTGCGTAACGGGAGACGCTGCGGGAGGTGGACTAAAGGGAGCATATTTGAAGCAGTTTCTGTTTAGCAACGCGCGTGCGTCGCTGCGTGCGCGCTACGGTTAGCGCTGTCCCTCGCAGCGTTTAGCGGGTGCAACCCCGTGTGGTAGGAAGGTAGTACGTAAAAGTGCGAACGTCCTTGCCTTGAAAAACGTTGTCCCGTACCACCTGGTGGCGAAGACAAAGGCTGCACTAGTAAACGTCGATACGAGTCCACCAGAGTCAAGGCAAGGAAAAATCGAAGGTTGGTCAGAAGCACTATATATATATATATATATATACCTTTCAGCAACTCCCTTTATTTTGCCAAGTTCCCGTATAAGCTTACTGGTTCATGCATGTTGTATCGTTCAGCTGCGCGGCAGTTGTTCCGCGGGGGCTTGCGACTTCATCACGTGGTCTGTCGCTTTCACGCTCTCTTTGGCATCATGTGTCCGTTTTGTGCTAATAGACTGATGGTTGAAGCGGTTACAGCACTGTGTGGTGACAACGCATGTAGTGTACTAGAGTCACGACACTACCATAGTAAATCCACATCGACGTCATTGAAGGTACAGTTGGGCCTCTGTGCCCAGGTCGGTGTCGATTGGTGTGGACAAGTACGTAAGCTTTATTAGCCGACCCCCCCCTCCCCCCCCCTTTTTTTTTTTCATCAAATGATAAGGACTCTCCCCATGGTCCTCCACGCAGGGGTAACGCTTCTCCATGCGGGGGAAGGGCACTTCGCTTGCGTGTCTACGTTGATCGATGTTCGAGTTGCACGGATGGATGACGGGGGTGAAAGGGGAGATGAAATAAGCGTGGGGAGTGGAACAGGGGTGAGCTGAGTGCGACTGGGTGACGAGCGATAATCTCGTGCGCGTTCGCACATTGCCTCCGTGCCGCTCGGTCAAGGCACCCTTCCATCCGCTCACGCGTACAGCATTTGCGATTCTTCCTCCTGCTCTCAAAAGGACACCCGGTTCTCACTCTTTGTCGGTGAACTTCTTCCCTTCTTATGGTATCGCGTTTTCATTTGCTCATCCGTTTTCACTTTGCTGCCTCTTTCCCGATAGCCTACACGATATTGACCGGTTTCCCGTGCTCCAGTACACTTTCACGTTTTCTCAGTGCACCTGCCGTGTTTACTCGCATGCTATCAGCAACTGGCCTACCGTATTTACTCCGTGAACCGGCAGTGGCTGGTACTGCGACCCAGCACTCACGGGGTCCATGTCTGCTGGCATTGCTTTTCCTCGCGCTGCCGCGAGACGGTAGCTCGCCTAAGTACGTCGCCCGTCTAGCGGTGTCGAAGAGCTAAACGGACCGCAGACATTTGTTCTGAAGACGTATACCCTCGAAGTCACAACTATGAGATTGCTTTCGCGTATTCGATCCCACCTCCACCTATTTTTCAGTAAAAAATCGCAGACATTGAAGTCTTTCTACTAAACCATGGAGTGCTCACCCGTTAACCGGCAAACAAATGGCACCGCGCAAACGCGCAGCGAAGGCTTCGGTGATCTTACAGCGCGCGATGATGAAGTCGTCACCAATCTCGCATTGAAGACGTTGTCTTCCTTGGTGTCTTCAAGAACCCACATAATGAGGTGGATATTGGACTTCCGATTTCTGTGGAGTGACGTGGGCCGATAATCAGTGGCAGTGAACTTCAGCAAAGTCACAGTGCGATAGCTGTAATGATGGAGGAATGTGTAAAACCAGAACTTAGGTATATCACTGGCCGTAGCCGTTGTAATCTAGCGACCGTGCACTGGCTAATGTTGTCTGAATGATGGCTACTTTCGACTAAGGTTAACTGACGGTAGTGTACTGTGCATATTATTGCAGCATACCGATTGGTTTGTCTTGGCTACATATTGGCAAGTATAGCTAATGTTAGTAACTCATGATGATGATGATTATGCTCCTTCACATTTGGTATCTACCCACTTCGGGGGGTTAGCTTGGGGGTCACTCATTGTTATAATAACGTTCTCTTCATTCAATCTGAGTGCAATGATTCAGGTGTCTACGAATATTTCGGGTCCTTTTTTACTCAGAGGGACACTACATAAAACAATGTTTTTCTGTTATTAGTAAATTACCTTTTTACATTAATAAAAGCGCCATTTTTGTGAGGAGACAAGGCTTGGGGAGCTAAAAGGTGCGCAAAGAGGAAATACCAGTGGCGACGTCATTGGAGTCTTCCGTCCCAATGTGCGCAATGTCATCAGTTGTTGACGGCGTCTTCATAATTATTTCTAGGCGAAAGAGATGTGCGCTGCGTTCTAATTAAGGAAGCGAGAGGCCTAACACGGTGTGGTAAAGGCAATTCGACTGAACCAATGCGGCGAGAATACGAAAAAAAGAAAAATGGTTCGTGACGTCACCTCCTCCAACTTTCGGCGCGGAATTCAAAAATGAAACTTTGACCCTGATTTTCTCTTCTAATATGGAACATAAAGTGCCGAAATTAACGATTGAGTTATTAACTCAAGTTATTCTTCAGGAACTCTATCCTCAAGAATAACGTAAGAACACTAATTTAAAATGGAATTAGACCTCTTTGTTGTAAACTAACGATTTTCGAATACAGCTCGGTTCGTTCGTTTTCGTACTTGAGGCTGCCGAAGCATCGCCCAGTCGTGGGGCCGACGAAGCGCTCTTAGCGTTGTCGTCGAAGTAGCGCGGGATGGGAATGCGGTAGCGAGTCGCTTCAGCGACAGGCGCCCGCCTTTTTGCTTCTCGTGCCATCCTCGCCTGTCGTTCTTCCTTCGCAAATGGAGGCACCCCCTTCCCCCTTCTTGCCGGGTGGGAGTGTGTAGCTCGCCCACATTTTCGCCTCTCTCGTGGCATCGCCCGCGCGGACGGCAGTAAATAACCTGGTGCGGTCCCTCCTCCTCTTAATTTCCATTTGGGCCCCCTGCTCCTTCCTCTCTCTCAAGCCCCTTCTGTTCCTCGCCCCGTTCCCTGCGCCATCGCTGGCGCATAAACGCGTAGTAAATAACCCCACGTGACCCCTCTACCGTCTCTTAATTTCCATTCGTACTGTGTCGACCTTACGTCTTTCGTTGTTCTGTTTGCCTAGTTTTCACCCGTCTGTCGGCCCTCTGGCGCTGTTCGGTGAACCGGCAGGCAAGCCGTCGGGTGTACCGTCGTCTCCGCATCGTAGTAAGCTTTTGAAGAAGCGTGATGGGTTAGGGAGTAGATACAGAGCCGAGTATTAGAGCGTGCTGCCCTCTACATAGAGAGAAGCGGGCAGAGAACGCGATTGTGCAGGGGGAGGGCAGAGTTACTGTACTAGAATTACACTAACGTTAGGGGAGGGTACGGCGGAACAAATAGTACGATAAGACGTGGAATAGCCAGTGAACCAGAGCAAGAGAAAATGAATAAATTCACATGCACCCCTTAAATCCAGGGGGTGGAAGAAAGGAAGGGGTCGAGCCCTTAGGCTGCGGTCACCAGCACTAAATGCACATGTGCACGAATTTAGTGGCATAAAAAGCTCGTTCGCGCACACGCACACGCACGCACGCCCGCATTCATACTTCACGCAAGCGGGCAACCCTCCCTCCCCCCCCTCCCCCCCCCCCATTTTTTTTTGTCATGAAGTTTGCGGACGCTTAAATAAACGAAAACGTGAGTATCTTCGAAGGAGATGCGCTGCGTCCCATGAGCTACTTTATTAAGGAATGGTTTCAATAAGAAAAAAAAAAAAAAAGCTGGCGCTTTGCCAAATCCTCAAACAAAGAAGTTTGCGGTCGACTTTTAAGAGGCGAAGAAAATGCCCTTAACAACAACATGGCAACAGGATTAGGTGAGTAGCTCCACGGGTACGAAGCAAGAGCTCGCTCGGGGGCTTCTCCGTTCCCTTTAGCATGGCCTCCGAGAGCGATCTCGCAGGGCATGTCTTTTGTCCGGCCAGCGACAGGCAGTCGACACCTGAGAGAGGAGGAAATATCGTCGAGGCGAGAGGGTTGACGGGAGGTGGGTTGAGGGGTCGCGACCCCGCGCACCGCACGCGACGGAGCCCACGAGGAGGAAGGGGGACGGACGAACACGGCTACGTGTGGGTGTCTCGGGCGGCACGGTATTAGTTTTTGTATGTGTGGTGTATGTGTGCGTTTATATATGTTCCGCTCGTCGCCGCGGCGGCGCCGCCTTTCTTGTCCATACAGTTCGGTGCAGAGCTTCTCGGGGTTTCATTGTGTGTTGCCTCACGTCTGAGGGAGCTGCGAGATTAATCGAACGGATCTCCTGGTCTCGCACTACGATACCAAATCTATACTCTCAGTTGCACCATTTGGGGTGTCTTTCTGTCACCCAACGGTAATCATCTGCTGGTCTGTGGTCCTGTCCACCGAGTAGGTCCATGTCATGAGCGGCGTGCTCGCGATCAGCACGCCATAGTTTTCATGACAAGAAGTTTGCGAACTTGTTTGTTTCTTTCCAGAAAGGAAACGCAAGCAAGCTAGATGGCAATTGTTGCTGTGACAAAAAAAAAAAAAAAATCCTTCGAACGGTGAAGCTGTCTTTAGAGTATATTTTGCTATGGTGCCATAAGAAAGCGAAGGTTCGAGGCGAAAAAAAAAAAAAAGGAGTGGGAGGAGGGAGGGCGGTGAGTCTGGATGGCAAAGACATCACTCAAGGGTGAGTGCAAGAGCGAGGCAAGAGTGAGTACTTGAACGTACTCACTCTTGCCTATTAGCAATATGATTTATTGTAGTGGCTGACACAATCATCCTTGCATTGTACGGAGCAGTACAATCGAGTCTCAAGCCGCGGCATTGCATACTTTCTAATTTGGCCCAAACGTCTCGGGACAACCTTGTGTAGAGAGGGTCTGTTCTCTTCGTGTTGTGTCGATGGTTTTCCAGTTTTCCACAGGCTTTGAATGTTTTGACTTACCTCGGCGGCCCGATGGTTCATAGTTGCATACACGAATTTGTGCGGTTATATTCATGCATGAAGCAATTCTGAGATTAAAGTGCATAGACAGTGCATGTGCAGTAACACTCGCCACTGGCTGTCAACGTTGCGTTGTTCTGGTCGATTTGCAGCCGCCTTGGTGCTACGCGAGGCTGGCCTCCTTTTTTTTGGGAGTGATATATAGGCATCGTATACATCTTGGAGTGGCACTAATGAATGTAGATATTGAACCGTGAAGTAATAAAACGAGGCACCGATCTCAAAAAGAAATATCACGTGTTGGCGTTTCGGCTCCTACGTAGGAACGTCGTTTATAGTGAGCTACCGACGCGATGGTATTCCGGGACGCCTTCATTTCCATCGTCACATTGTTATTCGTCTTGTTATTGTCGCTGTTATTATTATTACTCATATTTACTAATTTCGGTCGTTGTTGCTATTCCACGAGAACTGACAGCCGGCCCGGTTGGATCGGATTTATTACTTTTGAAACGGTGCCGCGAAAATCGTACTAGGATACTGAATAACACGCGAACACAGTCGCGCCGTACTCAACTGAAGTTTATTCGCAATTCCAATAATTCATATCGCCGCACGTGCTTCGCACGAAAGGAACAAAAAAAATTCACCCGTTCGCGGGTGAATTCTGCTGCAATGCGAGAGAAGGAAAGCTGATGCACGAATCTTCCTTTGAGTGCGTGTTCGTTTGTTTGTCAGTGCTTTTGCCGTATTCTGAGGCACCCTGTCAAAGTCAGTGATATCCCATGCAGGCATACTTTCCTTTTGTTTCTGAACATTTTATATGGAAAGGGAAATGGGGCGGTGTTGTTTTCGGATTTAATTTTGGCCACCTGCGATTCGCGCGCATTCCTTCGATTCGTCGCAGACTATACTGTGTACGTTGCGGTATGGAATGTAGAGGACGTCACCGGTCCAATCCAGTTCGCGATTTAATGGGTGGTGTCTTAATCACACGCGAATGAAGATATAGAATACAGGTAAACAGAGGGAAGATAACTGTTATGTCTTATTTAAATATAGACATAATAATAATTGGTATATAAGGGATGTAAAAGTCGATGAAAAAGCTTCCTGACTCACGAATTCTGGTTTACCAACTGAGTTTTCGTAGCGGCTGAGGTGTGCTAGGAGCGATGTCCTTTGTTTTGGCATAGCATAGCAGCGGCAGTCCTCCTCCTGCTCTTTCTTTCTTTCTTTCTTTCTTTCTTTCTCTCTTTCTTTCTTTCTTTCTTTCTTTCTTTCTTTCTTTCTTTCTTTCTTTCTTTCTAATTCTTGGTGAGCCGGCGCCATCTGCGTCTTAGTTAATATGAGCATTGCTAGCTTGCCCTAAAATCCAGATTGCCGAAGTTAGTGTGATCGCTCCGCCGCGCATGCGTTCTGCTTCAGCGAGCCTTGGCACGAGGTTTCATAGGACAGGGCTATTCCCCTTGAGAGTGTGGGGACCCCACGTGTACGTAGACATCCGCTGCACTGCACGCAACTAAGTCCGAATGCTTCTTCCGCGCTGTGCCGCGTCGCGCGTGCCTCGCGTACGTGGGATTGCGGCGCACCGTCTCGCCGGGGAAACACCGCGGCAGGCAAGCAAGCGTGCAGTTCATTGGTCCCCGGTGTTCGCGAAAAAAAAACTTGCCCGCTGTTTCTGCAGGGTGTGTTGTGCTCTACACAGGCGCGAGGTCAGGCCGAAGATTCTCGTGGCTCGTCGGTGTGTGTAGCGGCTAACAAAAGGGCCCACAACGCTATCGTCATCAGGAACGAAAAATTAACGAGCGACGCGCATTTGATAAGAGTCGTACCTGCCGTTGGATTAGTTAGTGCGTGTTATGTACATGTTCAAATGGAATAATTGGAGCCAGAAGGATCCTGTCGTGGGCTAGTTGGTACGTCTCTTGGAAATACACTGTGTGTGCAAAGAGGACAAATGAAGGAAGCATGTGTGTTCCCTTTTTCGTCCTGGTTTATTGCGCTGCACACACAGTGTATTTCCAAGTAATCGGAGCGCCTCAAACCACTCTGGAAGAATACCACGCAAAAGTTTGTGCTAACGTCCACTCTGTGGCTAGTTCCAATCCGTTCCGAATAGCAAAAGGGGAAAAAAGAATGCAAACATGGAATAAGCTGTGGTCTATGCACGTATGTAGACGGGGTGTAGTGGTTGAAGCAAGGCAAACGTGAGTACAGTGAATTTAAGAGGAAGGGTACACAATACTTTCTTTTTTGAGATTTTAAGATACGTTTCGAAAACATTATCTCTCATAGAACCAAGGGCATCACTTCCGCGGTAGAAGAAAGGTGGCGGGGTGCGCTCCCGCTCGCATTTTGCATTCCTCTAAAAACACCTTTGTCTCAGACGCTCCAAATGAGATAAAGTTCGCGTAAAAGATTATAGCTAGGGTTGTTCATTTTCGGGTTCTATATATATCAAAATCGGAGGTAAAAATCAGGTGCTATTTCTCAAGTTGATATTCGGAGAGGAATCGGGTTATTATTTTTTTAAATCATTCCGAAATTCAGGCTAATGTTTACAGGTACAAATTTACAAAAAGAGCCGTATAGCGTCCACAGTGTGCTCAACTAAACTTGTGAAGTAAACTTTACGCCCCTGGAGCTCGCTTAAGCCACTAGGACGTAACTTAATCTCGCGGTCGGATAGCGAGCGCATGTGCACCGCAAGCTCCGTGCAGCGTTAAAAAAAAAGGAAAGAAAAAGAAACAGGCAGGTATTTAGTATTGGAATTCGAGGAGAATTACGGGTTCAACCCAGTTTCAATGAAACACCTTCGGGACGTAAGGGTTGGGGTTTTACGCGAAAACTAACAACCCCAGTTATAACATAGTGGGGAACACCAGCGCGAGTTTTTTTTTTTTTTTTTTCCCGAGACGAGGACGAACGTGCAGTGCACGCAACACAAGCGCCGCATTTACCGTAAACATTGATGGCGTTTCAACGTACAGGTTTTGATGTCTTGCAGCGGAACTCGGAAAATTATGGCCTCATGCACATTCTCGTGTGATCAATTGGAATCGTCTCCTCCTCCTAACAAAATGATCGAACACAATGCCTAAGGCGTATAGAAGTGCGCTGTACGGAGCATGTAGATATATAGGAAATTGCCTTTCCTGTTCGTCTTTCCGACTAAACTGCTATCTGTCTCAAGGGAGTTTGTTGCGTAGCTCAACACTTCTCCGCGCTATCTTGTGTACATGTGGTAGTATATTTGATCTAACGTCCTTAAATACGAATGAAATAGCACTGATGTACGTGGCGTCATGGCAACATGCGGCTGCTCAAATTTCAGCGCGAAACTCGGAAATGAAGGTTTGACCGCCATTTTTTCTTATAATTAAACAGTTCTCGCAGAATTAACGACAGCGGCGTTCTAAAAAAAAGAAAAGGTATTTAACAGTATAAAATGGTGTAGAGAATAATCTTAAAATGTCCCGCGTGGTTTTTTGCTAGGACATCGTTTCTATGACCATAGAAAACAGGCACATCGAACCTCCTCCTCAGTATCGCGGCAAGCTGTCAACAGCGCGAACACCTAGCAGGCCGCTATTGAAGAGCTAAGAAACTTTTCGTAAACTTTCTTAATTGTCTGATCCTTCCTACCGTTCTGCTTTCTTTCTCCGTAAATGCAATACTTGCCTGCTGTCTGCTTGCAAAATAAGTTGTGTGACGCTTCATAACGCCGTTCGACGCTGCGTTCGGCTGATATTATAGCGCTGCAAATTTTCCACTCAGTTCAAACATTCAGCCTATAGCTCGGCTTGCGTGTCTGACCCTCTGAGCCAAATGGCCTCTCGCCTGTACACTGCATCGCCGCACTCGGGACGTCCCGTGCCGTGCAAGCGTTCCTCCGCGCACGTACACTGTGTACACGCAAAGCCCGCGCAGTCGGCAAACACACCGGAGAAAGAACAACGCCCTCGACACTTCGAAGGACGTCAGCAACCCTCACGACTTCCACCTCCCCCTCTTTTGTAAAAGAACCCCAGGCGGTTGTTTCCGGAGCCCTCCCGTACGACGTCTCCCATAATCATATCGTGGCCCCGCCACGGTGGTCTAGTGGCTATGGTACTCGGCTGCCGATCCGAGGGTCGCGGGATCGAATCCCGGCCGCGGCGGCTGCATTTCGATGGAGGCGAAATGACGAGGCCCGTGTGCTGTACGACCCCAGGTGGTCGAAATTTCCGGAGACCTCCACTACGGCGTCTCTCATAATCAGAGCTGGTTTTGGGACGTTAAACCCCACAAAACAACAACAATCATATCGTGCTTCTGAGCGCGTAAGACTCCCCCCTCTTTCACTCCGTTTCTGCTTGGCGTCGCATTTATTTTCTGTTTTTAATGAAGGCGCGCGCGCAAGTACCTGAACTATTAGACCCGTGGTCAAAAGCTAGTAATGAGGTTTCTAATCTCAGTTTCTAAACTGCATTGCTAATTATAATCCTTGTTCATGATTGCTCATAAACACGGTGTTAATTATGGCGTCGCGGCCTTTGATCTCAGCAATAACATCATTAGCGGGTACTGTCCTCGCATTTTGGTCTTTATTGTTGGAATAATTTTATAGCTGCGTAAACATTCAATAGCGGCCATTCAATAGCGAACTCGCAGCTTTCCCGCCTCGACCAACGCTGTAGTATACGGTGCCACGTATACAAACTGGCCATCGAACTTGAAGTCTATACAGAGCTTCCCCTTGTTTCTGCAATGCCAGAGACGGGGATCATTCACTGAGCGCCTAGCCATAGCTATACGTTGCATGTTTGGCGTCCGCCTTTTTAGTGCAAAATCACTTCTGCGTCACCCATCAGGATTTCGCGCATGTCAGGAAAGGGCACAATGTTTCAGCATAGACTCGGCGGGAGAACCTCCAAGGTGTGCCGGTTTCTCAGGCCACAAGCATCACGTCTGTGCGATAAAGAAGACATATTGATAATGAGCATAGTTTCATTAATCAAGCAAACCCCCCGATGCTTTGGCTGGTGGAGGGCCTGGGGTAGTCGTGGCTGTAACGACCATTCGTTCCTTGGCTCCGTCCACAGCGGCGATGTGGTGGTTATGGTGCTCGGCTGCCACCAAAAAAACACGGGTACGATCCCGGCCGCGGCGGTCGCATTTTCGATGGAGGCGAAAATGCCAGAGGCCCGTGTACTGTTCGTTGTCAGTGCACGTTAAAAGAACCCCAGGGGGTCAGAATTTCCGGGGCCCTCCACTTCGGCTTTTCTCTCCTTTCTATCTCTAAAGTTCCTTTCCCCTACCCCCACGGACGCCGTGCTGCCCCACATGGGCTGCAGAAATTAGCGTCATTTCCTTACCCGGACGATCATTATCATCATAATTATCCTCAGCTCTGCTCTTCGCCATGTCGGGCTTTGCGTTCCTCGTCGCGTTTGGGTTAGTGGGTCCATCCCGCTTGTATGCGGCCTTTGAGGTTTCAACCGCGTTTAGCGACGTCCGCGGCTCTCGAATGTGTGCTGTCGCGCGACACGGTGTGCTGCCTACGTTGCATGGTGGAACAAACCGTCTCTCATATTTTCCTTTACGCATTAGGAGACTGTATTGCTTGCGCGTCCGTCGTGTACCAGCAGCAGCGGAGAGGAAGAAACTCGTTCTGGGTTTGCGGCCGCTGACGCTGCTGTGTCAGGGACGAGGCAGAAGGAATGGACGGGTTAAGGAGGGCCAGTGTATTCAAGCTGTGTCTCTCTCTCCATTCAGTGTTTACTCCCCTAATGATCCTTCCTTTTCGCCTTCGCCGTTGACCCTCTCCCTCTTACGCCCGCTCACTGGACGACCTTCGTTCCTCCTGATATTATGCTCAGACATCGGGCAAATGCGTGCAGCATGTGCGCAAGCTATTCGCGTCACTCAGGGAAAGCAGGCGTGCGTGTAGACGATCAACGTTCCTTTGTTTTTGTAACTTGCGTGCGAGCTGTTAGCGCTGACTGGTTCATGGTGTTGAACGTGTCGAATCAATGTCGATAACGCGGTGCTTTTGGCGCAAGGGCGAAGTGTGGCCGAAGAGCGCCGTGTCCGTGCTTCGATCATTTGTTGAAGGAAAAAATGCCATTAAAACTTCGAAAACAGTAGAAAATCTGTCTTCTTCTGTTGTCGATTAGTTTGTCTGACGAATGAGTTACAACGGATACGCGGGACATGGTTGGAGAGGGGTCTAAATTATCCGCAATGTATATATGTGCGTAGAATATGGTGATTATGATTAGCATTATGACAATGATACGATGGAGCAAACAATACATATTAAGGTGATCATGAGACAGTATATTGGAAGAATATGTGAGTATATGCCTCACCTGGGCCTCTGAATTCGGGCTGCTGAGGAGCATGTGCAGCAAGTGAAAGTGCTGAGGCAGTAGCTTCTTGTACGAGTCTGTGCGGCGTGTTGCTTGACTGAATGACATGCTCTAATCTAATGACACTGAGAAAAAAGAAAGCGGGACCGATGTACCGTCATATAAGCACGGTTTATTGCTAAGAGGCGTAACTCGACACCCCGGCCAACGAAACAGATTGATTGATTGATTGATTGATTTGTGGGGTTTAACGTCCCAAAACCAGCTCCGATTAAACGAAACCGAAGAAGCAGTGCAGCGCACTATTTTTTCCAACCGAATGTTCCTCAATGTTAGCGCACCCGAATGTTCATGCCTTGCATTTCATGTATACATCGAAATGCGGTCGGGAATCGAATCCTGGACCTCAAGCTCAGTAGTCGATCGCCGTCGCCACTGACCCACCTCTCTGCACGGCGGCCAAACAGAAGAAAGGCGTTGCCGCCGCCATATCCCTCGTAAATTATACGCACGTGACGCTCGTGGAACGCTGGGATAGGGCCGTTATAATATTAACGAGCAAATGGTGCACTGTTTTCGCGAGAACGGTTGTTCTTTGTTCGTTCTTTCTCTCTTGGCGCGTGTTGCCCTGTGCTTCGTACACCGAGCTCATATATATGTCAGCGGCGTGAATGAAAAAATAAAAAAAAAAAGGGAGGGGGGGGGGGGGGTCGCCGGGGTCTCGTTTATTATGCGACGCCCATTAACGCGGACAGCCAGCGAATTCTCGCTCTGCAGCTGGCCCCGTATAACGAGTGTGTAGTATCGGTTGAAGTGTATACAGATCGGGAGATACGCATACTGGTTAGGTTAGCGCATGGCGTGCGACGAAAGGTCAACGCTCCAGCCAGGACGAAAAAGATAAGCGTCGGTAAGACCATTGCCATACTATTAAAAAAAAAAAAAAGTACGTCTTGCGGGGCTAGTTGGTGAAACATCTCTAGGATAAGTCGGCTTGGTGTTACCCTTTATGTCGAGGCCCGTGCATGCACTGTGCGATGTCAGTGCACGTTAAGGAGCACCAGGTGGTCGAAATTTTCGGAGCCCACCACTGCGGCGTCTCTCATAATCAAGTCGTGGTTTTGGGACACCCAAGAAATCGATCAATCGGTGCTCGATTACATCACCATAACTCAGCGTCTTTTCAAGTGCACAAATATCCGTTTACACGTTGTACTATAGGTATGCGTTTAGTCTACACACTACACAATGCAGCAGGCTTTCGTTCTATCTAAAATCGCTTGCGGCGAAGGCCCTTATGTTCCCTGCTGCAGTATGCGGCTGACTCACACGTGATTGAGTGTATGCATTTTACACATGGTCACGTGACCATTTTGTACCACCCGCGGCGACGCCGGGTTTTCGGCGAGGTCATTGCCGACTCTCTCAAGGACGCCCCTGTGTGAGACGCATCAGGCTTTCTCCTTATTGAGTTAAACGTTTCCCTTCCCACCCTTTTCGTGTCTCTGAATTAATACGTGTATCCGAATTCGTTTTATGTTGATCGTAATTCGCGCTCCTTATTTCATAGGTTTGGTTAAGCTTTTTTTTCCGCCGAAAAGGAAGCATTCATTTGGGGGACGGAATCGAATCATCATCAATATAATCGTTGATGCCGTTGGATTTGCGACATGGCGCGACATGTAGCATCATGCAGCCTATATCCAGTATAGGACGTAGAGGCTTTTGGGAGCGATTTTTCGTTCCCCTTGCCTGTTGACTTCATTTATTTTGATGCCTGCAGGTTTTCTAATTTGATCAGTATAGTATTTATCATGACAACATCACTGCCGACGTGGTTTCCCTTACCTTGGCAATAATTATGTAACTTTCATAATCTATACTACCAGCCGCGCTATCCTCGTTAGTGCCGCGCTGCTATATGCTCGAGGACGCGGGTTGGATTCCCAGCCATGGCTGCGTCATTGTGCCGGGCGAGAAATGAAACACCCGCGAAATTAGATTTCGGTGCACGTTGAAGAACGCGACGTATCCAAGGTGCTGCTTACTACTGTTTCGTATGGTTCTTTCTTTTTTTTCCCCTTTGGAATCAACACTCAAACAAAGCAAGAAAAAGAAAACAAAACCGTGGATGAAGTTCTCGCATTGCAGTGAGGCTACCGCGGGAAGGGAAGCGTTCAGGGTTCTCCAGTGGCCCGAGACTTAGATGAGAAAAAAGAAAAAAGGAAGCTCGATCGTTGTGTGTGTGTCTGGCTGTAACTGGATGCAGAGCTGGCATGTGTGGGGGCTGACGGGACGTGTCTGCGCCAGCCCCTGTACACACCGAAAAGCCCTGTATGCTGAAAATAAGAAAGCAAAACAAAGGGAGCAATGGTATAAACGACACCTTCACACGGTACCGCATCGTTTCAGACCCTGTCCAATCAGTATATAAGTAAAATAGAGCTTCAAAAGCGTGCTTTTGGTTTGTGAAACGCAATCGAGGCATCTGCAGTCTCTGAATACCTATGTCGCGTTGTTTTCGCCACCTATTTACTGGCGGCGCGGTTAAGGTTGTGTACAGTGCAGTGAACTGCCCCGAGCAACTTGCCCTGGCATCTGTTCCCTTTATCTCTGCGCTTTCGCATTATACATTGCGTGTAAGCTGTCAGCGCCTCACCGACTGTTGAACTTTTAAGTTGTACTGCACATTCCGTTTCGAGCTGCAGGGGCGACAAATTACGCGGGTGTTCTCATCGGATTTAATCCTGTGCGCTATCGCGTCTGTATTTCAGTAATAATATCTGGGGTTCTACGTTCCAAAACCACGATCTGCTTGTGAGAGACGCCATAGTGGAGGGCTCCAAAAAATTTCGACCACCTGGGGTTCTTTACCGTTCAGTGACATCGCACAGTACACGGTCCTCACCATTTCGCCTCGATCTCGAGACGCAGCCGCCGTGGCTGAGATTCGATTCCGCGACCTTCGGATCAGCAGCCAATAACACCGGACCACCGCAGCGGGGACGTGTTTGAATAACAAAGGCATCGTGGCAAACACACCCGCAAGCAAGCAAGCATAACGCCTGAAATATGTTTCTATGAGGCTACACTGTTGATTTGTAGGTTCACATTGCGACGTCACAAGCGCGCTGCAGACAGCTGCGGCGAGCTTTTGTATATAGGGGATGCCTGCTCGCCGGATGGGTATTTGCGTAACGCCTCCGTGCGCCACAGTAAAGCATGCAGGTCATGCACTCACCGCGATATAGTCAAACAAAACTGACGCAGTACGCACTTTCTTCACTAACACGAGCCTAACGATTAAAACAGCAGCAACGTAATGTGTAAGATTATATGTAGTTGAAGGGGTGGTTAAGACCATCATAAGTATGAGGTGTATATAGCGCCTCCAGATGACTGCATTTCTTTTTCCTCTACGACTCGGTCTGAACAGGACCTTTTTCAGGCTATGCGTTGCTAGGCCCGCACCTATTTAGCTTGTCCGTAAGGGTATTCGTCTTGCAGACTACTTTGTCACTGAGCCGTGAACGTCATTATCGTGTTGCAACATCGTTCTAAGCTTAGCTCACGCCAGCGTGGTCTAGCTGTATTTAAAACATTTCTTGAATATCTCGGCAATGTTCTTGTCGAACGAAAAACAATGAAAGTGCTGCTTGTCCATGGGTCTGTCGTTACCGTCGCTTTACGCGAACAGTTTCAGGCTAAGCGCCATAGCACTTTTCCAAGACGCGGATGCATCGTACACGCCTGGGAAATCCGGAAGAGTAAAAACGAGCGATAGCGAGAACGAAAAGCGAACGATAACGTGAGGTTTCGCTTTGCTTTGCTTGTACGTGCACTACGTACTAACACGTGAACAGAGAGTTTTAGTTTGTCCGTAAATTTCTTCACGTTTACGGATACCGGTTTAACGGGAAAGTGTACGTGACCAGCAGCGCTGGTGGCGACACCTGATGATGCGGAACCTAACCAGGCACGCAAAAAGCTAATATTATTGTTGCTTGCCCGTTTTGCTTGACTCCTAATGTAAAACATTGGACGTGAGAGAATAATTGACTCTGAGTACTTTAATTACCTCTTTCAAAGAAAACGCTCACGCTACTAAAAAGAAAATCGAATGCATTGTAGTTAAGCAAACCGCGAATAGATGGCGCTAGAAGTTGTTCCGCTATTTATATAGAAAGAGCGTTGACACGCAGTGGAGAAAGATTGATTTGTGGGGTTTAACGTCCCAAAACCAGTTCTGATTATGAGAGACGCCGTAGTGGAGGGCTCCGGAAATTTCGACCACCTGGGGTTCTTTAACGTGCACTGACATCGCACAGCACACGGGCCTCAACATTTCGCCTCCATCGAAATGCAGCCGCCGCGGCCGGGATTCGATCCCGCGACCTCCTGATCTGCAGCCGAGTGCCATAACCACTAGACCACCGTGGCGGGGCCAGTGGAGAAAGAGAACTAGGAGGCTCACCAGTAAATATACGGCTCTAAGAGAACTGACAACAAAGAGCGTAAAGGGAAAAGTCAGAGAGGCGGAGAAGATTTACTGGAGGGCAGCGATGGAAAAAAAACCGACTCTGAATAACTACCGAGAGTGCAAAAACGAAATAAAGAGGGAGGCATTTTATGATAATTCAAGAGGAAGCGCTTTATTGTTTGAAGCGAGATCGGGCTGCCTTAGAACGCGTATTTATAAAGCGAAATTCAGTAAAGAAGAAGAAAAATGCACATGCTGCGAGGAAGATAGGGAAACGACTGAGCATGTTCTGATTGAATGCGGAAATATCCACCCAGGTGTACGTTTGGGCACCACCCTACAGGAAGCCTTGGGTTTTAGGGCGAACAACGGGAAGCTGAACATAGCCGCGATTGAAATAAGTAAGAGACGGTTAGAATACTGGTGGCAGAAAACTAGAGAGAACGGACAAAAATAATTATAAGGAAAAATATGGACTTTCTGCCATAAGGGGCAGGGAACTGGGCTATGAATTTCCGTTTTTTGCTATAGTATGATCGATTTGAGTGAAGTAAATTTAAAAGGCATGAGGAAAATTTAAAGAGAGAGAGAGAAAAAAAAAAGTTCTTAAGGTCTTCTTACGAGCCTGGTGGCCCACATGTCACCGCCCCGTTACAAAGAGGACGCTCATAGCATCCATCCATCCATCCATCCATCCACCGTAAACACACACGGTAAACCGGTATCCTCAAACGTAAAGAAGTTTACGGACAAACTCTCTAATATCGGTGTCTTGTAGTGGCCGGTTATCTGACGCGGCTACCTTCGTCTCACACACACACACGGGTAAACACTTGATTTTTCTTTCTTTCTTTCTTTTTTTTTTCTTTGACGTGATCTTGTCTCCGCACGCTTTGGTTGGCCTTGACCCGTCCGATAGAGACGCCCTGCTTGACATTGTTGATTGATTTCTGGGGTTTTGCGTCCCAAAACCACGATACGATGTAGAGACGCCTGGGGTTCCTTAACGTGCACTGACATCGCACAGTGCACGGGCCTGAGCGTTTCGCCTCAAAAAAAAAAAAAAAAAAATGCAGCCGCCACGGCTGGGATTCGATCCACGACCTTTGGATTTGCACCCGAGTGCCATAGCCACTAGAGCAATCATCATCATCATCATCATCATCATCATCAGCCTATCTTATGTCCACCGCAGGACAAAGGCATCTCCCAATCCTCTCCATTCTTGCCTGTCCTGCGCGAGCTGATTCCATTTGACGCCTGCGAATTTATTGAGTTCGTACCCCCATCTTACTCTCTGTCGTCCGCAGCTACGCTTGCCCTCTCTTGGTATCCATTCCGTCGTTCTAACTGTCCGTCAGTTATCTATCCTTCTCATCCCGTGGCCTGCCCATGTCCATAAGGCGGAGCCTTATTGACATGAGCACTCGCCCTTTCTTCGCGAGTCTGCAGAGAATGCAGGAGCTATGTCCTGATGCCCGGTTATCTCTGAAGAAGTGCATAATGGGTATCTGTATTCATGGTGATGAAGCGGCGCCACTGAATAAGGCGAAAACATTTTTTCCGTGTAGATTAGACGAAGGCGGCCAGCAATATAATTGCGCGGCGTGGCGCACGCTCCTTTAACGCACCTGAATTAGGTTAGATTTAAAAGGAATTCAAACAAGTAGATTTCGTACGGAACAGTCGATCAAGCTGTTTTCTTTTACGTGTTGGGGTTAAGGGGGTGTCGCTTGGATTGTCTCGCCCGCTTTTGGTAGGCGAGGGGGTCCGATCCGGTGCGATACGGACGTCTTCGCTACTAGGGTCGCTGCACTGCCGTCGATCACTATAGTGTAGAGGGCCTGCCTCGCCTGCGGCCGAGGGAAGCCATTCAGGCAGCCTAGTCGACTACGCGCTAGACTACGATTTTGATAAGACACCGCTAGCCGCAGTATGGTCATTTGAAAACGCCAAGCGCTCACCGTTCGAAGGCGGCGGCTATATGAAATAGCCTGTATTTTTAACTGAGAAGCGTGCATCCGGGCTTCGCCAGTTCACACGTCATCTCTTGCGATATATCAAGAGACACCCACCTCAAATCAAGACAGGGCAGATCGCACGTCTTAGCTTTAGTGTAGGAGGCCCCGCGTTTTTTTCTTTTCTTTGCTTGCTGCAACGCCCCCCCCCCCCCCCCCCACCCCTCCTCCTCTCCGTTTCTTCCTTGCTTCCTTTTGCTTGGGTACCCAAAACGTCTTGGTCAGGACGGTCGTTTTATAACACAGGAGCCTTGTCAGGAACTTGGCCGCGTAATCGAACAGTTTCTCGCACGGAAACGTTGAAAAGCTTGTGTCCACCTCGCTCTGGGCGCTTGTTTTTACGCGTTCGTTCGGCCTTTTTTTTTTTTTATTTCCGCGTTGCTCCGTTATCTCTGTGCCGCGTGCCAACGTTCGGAGAAGATTAAAGAGATACGTCCCATTGTGTAAATGTCTGTGTAGCGCCGTCATCACGTATTAAGTGCCTCCCGTATCGTCCGACAGTTGTGTCAATGCTCATTTGCTATCGCCCGAAAGCGACCCGTACCCTGTCCTCCTCGTATACTGTTGCGCATAACCGCCTCTGATTTCGTATACACGAATCGGGCTCTGAAACGCGGCTCACGTAAAATGGGTATCGAAGTTAAATTCTGTAGTCTACAAAAGCTCGGTGAGCTTATGAGTCCTGCAGTGTAGCGAAGGGCTGACCGATTGGGCTCACCTGCATAATATAGAATTCACTGGCGTTAAGACCAACAGGTCTTCGGAAGAAGCCTTCGTCATCCGGTGGACATAACATATAGGCTGATGATGACGACTTATGCGCGCGGAAGGTAGTCAGAATTGTTGGGTTTTTTTATCTTTTGTCATCGTTTGTGCAGCTTCAATTTGCTGTCGCGCGCAGCAAGTGCTCATCCAGGTACAAGATAATCACATGTAAACAATTATATGACGGTGCTTGGGGCAAATAAATGCACGTTGGAGTCTATTCATAGGAGTCTATGCAGCAGGATTTGCAGCCCTCCGATGGCCTTCATTAATTGAAATTCCTGTCTAGGAGGAGGCGAGGGGGAGGCTGTGTTTGCTAATAGCACTGGTTCATCAGATACGGCTTTTGCCTGCGTACATGCTTTTCATGAGAAGTCCATTATAAACGGCAACGCGATGGACTGACTTTAAGTGACGGGCCGATATTGGTTGCATCAAATTGCTTCCGTGTTAGAAATATAGCTTAAAAAAGTATGAAGAACGCACCGACTGTAGCCTCCGCGATGAACACTTGGAAAGACAAAAAAATGAAAAAAATAAATAAAAAGATAATAAGCAAACAGTAAAGCAAAGATGAATGACACGGCGAACAAGGGCTCGACAGGTGTCGTGCGGGGTTTTCCGTTTAATACCCCCCTCTGTGAGAGGTGTTCCCAGGAAGTACGCGGTGGAATGTTATTCTCTTGATGGGTCGGCAGTGACAGCAAGGACCGCAGGTCCGTGATGCAATGCCGAATGCCAGTGACGTCAAAAATTTTTCCTTCACGTGGCTTGCCGCTGACAAAACGGCAGTGAACGTGCACGCGTTTCTTATTTTAAGCTCTAACTTGTTCAGAATGTTTTTTTTTTTCTTTAGTGGTGGAGCTGTTTAAGCGTGAGTGGCAACCGCGGCTGGAGACCGCTCGAAACTCGGCGGAGATAAGGAGGAGAGGTGCGGGGAGCAAAAAGACAGAGCGACTAATAGAACAAAATGAATTTTCTTGGCGAGCCGGTGTTCGAACCCGGGTACCCACGGTCCGAAGGCGAGCGTCATAATAACCACTAGGCAATTTTTTTTTTCCTTTATTGACTAGACTATACACCCACTTCTTGTTCTTTGTTGCATGGAAATATATTCAGCAAATATTTACACTTCAATTGCACAAATATTAATTACGCTAATGCATGAAACATCTTGCATCTTAGGTTCATAGGATCTTCAAAAGTCAGGTAAACAAACACAAGCGTCCAGAAGTGAAAGCCATTACGGAACAGGGTCAAAGGTCTAAAACACACTGCGCGCTTTTGCAACCTCGCCTGCAGAACACGCATTTATGGGAACCATATGATCGCGTTGTACCGACGAGCACAGCTTCCTATGGGTGACAGAAAGGGGAACTTAAAGAAAGACGTGTGTCCATATTTTCCGCCCACTTCCTCTACATTTATTCCATAATTACTACACTACAATTTCCGCTATACTTTTTCTTTATTTAAATGTGGGAACATGGGAACATACTTTCCTTGGCTTCATTGTCTGTGAGCTTCATCAAGTTGTTTCTAAGAGGTGCCCTTGACCCATCTCTTGTTACATTTATATAAGAGATGCCCTTGACCCTTCTGTTGTTATATATATATATATATATATATATATATATATATATATATATATATATAAACAAAAAGTATGGTGTGCGTTGATTTTGCAAAGTGTAGTATTTATTGACGTTTCGGGTCCACCAGCCGAAACATCAGTTAATAATATTATACGTTGCAAAATCAGCGTACGTCGTACCGTTTTTATTTATTTATTTATTTGTTATATGTTAAGGAGACTAACCACACACCCCTAGGCAGAAGCCGCTTTTCTAAGTAGTCGCAGCTCCGCTGGTCATGCTGTTAGCGATAGCTGTTTTCTTTTTGTTTTTATTTGTCATTTTCTCGCGGAGCGCGTCCCACTTTATGCAAAACGATAGAGCAAAAAAGAAAAAATGAACTTCATGTCGCGGAGGCGAACATATTACTCATCATCATCATCATCATCAGCCAATTTTATGTCCACTGCAGGACGAAGGCCTCTCCCAATCCTCGCCATCCTTGCCTGTCCTGCGCGAGCTGATTTCATTTGATGCCTGCGAATTTCTTGATTTCGTCCCCCCATCTTACTCTCTGCCGCCCACGGCTGCGCTTACGATTTCCTGGCAAAGATAGCGCTTTCCCGTGAATTTGGGCAGAATTCCGTAGAGACTAATCAGTAGCTGGCGCTTAGCGCCCAGAAATTTTTGGATGAGCTGCAAGGGTTACTGCATGGTGTATATAGGAAGGCTTCTTACTGGGATTTGATCAACACACAAATTGAAGTATAGAAGCTTTACGTTGTTCTGTGCTGCCGCAGGAATGCGATTGCCAATTAAATCCACGGCCATATGTTTAGAATACGTGCTCTTTTTTTTCGCTCTGACGCTGGGATTTGGAGTATAAGTGGCTTAACTTTGCTTGTTCGCGGCATATTTATTCCTTCCCTTTCCTCCTGGAAAATAGCTGATATTTTTCGCGTGCTGCTCCGCGGTGCCCACCTTTGAAACGTTCTTGTACTGATAGTTTTTTTTTTTTTTTTTTGCTTTTAGCTCCGATGTAAGCTGCATTTAAGCGATAGCGAAATGTCTCCTTCGAAAGAAGGCGCGTGTTCGATCCCGGTCACGGCGATCTCATTTTCGATGGAGGCGAGATGCTAGAGACCCGTCTTCTGTGCGATGTCGGAGTCTCCGAAAAAAAAAAAAAAAAGTCAGGATCATTACGTCAGTGCACGATAAAGAATCCCTGGTGGTGGAAATTTCCGGAGCCTTTCACCTCGGCGTGACATATAATTGTGTTTATTGCACGTAATGCCCCAGCATTTATTAATTATGGCTTAAGGAAAAGCTTAACATGTACGCAATCGTTTCCATCTACAAATGGCCTGTGTCGCCGGTTTCCATATTGATGTAACTTTGTTTGCGCTGTCGAATGCCGATGTTCATTGTTTCCTGCGTAATGTTGCCCTTGGTTCTCCCCTCAAAACAAATTGCCATTGAAAAAAAAAGCAAAAAAAAAAAAGCACGCAGTGCCGACCAAAGTATGAATAATTTCGTAAAAAAGACGTTTCGGCTCTCGCACGGGAGCCTTCTGTTAAATGGTATCGAAGGGGCACACGTATGGTCATGTTTTGCGCACAAGGTGCCTCTCTTCTTCTTTTGTTTATTATTATTATTATTATTATTATTATTGTTATTATTATTATTATTATGGCAGTGTGTTGGCGTTCGACTGGCTCGTTCAAGGTCACCCTTCTACTTTACACTGCGCGACGACGCCTGCACAAATGTTCCTTGCGTAGTGCCGACTTCAATGCGCCACACCACTCTCCCTCGGATCAGGGCAACGATGAGTCACTCCTGTTTTCTTGCCCACTGCCGACGTAGGGAGCACAAAAGACGCGAAACCGCGGGGGGGAGCGGAGTTTCGCGGTTCCAAGAACGGGCCGTTGGTTCTCTCCCTCGCGTGTTCCTCTCAGCCTCCTCCATATCTCCGCGCGGCCTTGTTTTTCCCGAAATCCCGGGCGAACAGTCGCTTCTCGACAGGTGGTCGTCTTTTCCCCTCACTCGAAAGTCCTTTCTTGCGCCCTCTTTGCTTTTGCGCTGTTCATCTTAAGGTTAGCTGTATCCGTTCTAGTGCGTCTTTTTTTTCCGGGCCAAGACGCGTCGCTCAGTTACACGGTCAAGGCACGGTTCCTGCCCCCCTTCCTTGCCCTCCTTATGTTGTCCTTACCCTCCTTCTTCTTTAACCCAGAAAGGAAGAACGCCGGCGGGCGCTCCCTCACCAGGAGGGCCCCAAGGGCGGCGGGAGTAGCACCGAATGGTTTTTGTCCTGCTAAAACGGTGCATCATCGCGTGACCTGCAGTGCGCCATACCGGAAAGCCCGGAGGATGCGGTTACGCGGGTAGATTGATCTGACCACGCCTTACAGGCGATGAGTTTTTTAAACGCCCGATTGAGTCTCTCCTTAATGTCACTTTCTAGCGTTGTCTTCTACGCGGCTGAAGATGCGTCTCCGTTTGCTGTCGCGTATGCTTCACGTGCGGCGACGCAACTCGGTGCTCTTGGGATACCAACTTCTTTGATTGCAGCTCTGGGATGCGCTGTACGGTTTTTTTTTTTAGCAAGCGCGCACTGGGAGGAGGGGGTCATCGATGAGTTTTGTTTGCGGCTTTTCTTTCTTCTCCCTCGAAAAACGGATTCGCTCGTTGAACGCCGTGTTGACGGTGTCGTCGACTCGTCGTCGTAGCTGTCGGCGGTTCCCGAGTGTACGGGCCGTGCGGAGAGGGAGCCGTGCCCCTCCCACTTCGAAACACACACACACACACACACCCTTGCCCAGCGAACTCTTGCACGTACGACGATTCGACGAACAGCAAGCAGCGGCAGTCTTTGTTGCAGCTGGTGTAGTGTCTGGACGCAAACAGTTTTTGTCGACGTTTCGCGCCCAAACGGCCTTCGTGAGCGCGAGTCAGGTTGCTCGAGGAGTTCGTTTGCATTAAGCGGTGCTGTGATACGATATGTGGTCCAACGAGTTCAACTGCAAGAAGTGCAAGTTCAAAGTGCGCAGCCTTGGAAGCAGGTCAGTTCCGTCCTCTTCCTCTGTCTCGATTGTCCCGAACCGCCGCGATTGAACGGGCTTGCAATGGGTGCGCCGTGGAAGGCTCGTTGCTGTACGCGAATCGAAACATCTCTGCTTGATACTATGTGATAGAAGAAAACGCAGTATGTGAAACTAATACAAGACTAGCGCGGTTGGCTTTAATTATCTGCTGTTGTACGTGCACAGCTTAGCAGTTGCGCCTATCGGAGTGTCTTAATACTTCTGTAGTGTAGCGATAATCGAGCATAAGAAACGAGCAAACACAGTCTTCACGACGAAAGAACAATAAATAAAGATGCGCAGTTTCGAGGGGGCACGAAGAAAAACATACGTTGACTTTCTTTGTGAAGTAGCTTGACGCGCTGAAACATGCATGCCATTTCAGTTTCCGCAAACAAGCGTGTCGCCGTTTTCACCACCGATAGCCTGTGCACCACTCCCCATTTAGAAATAACTGACCTACTATACCACGCTATCACGAAGCGAGCGTAAACAGTACAGTCTCCTACTTTCCCTAGGTTGGCGTCCCAAGGTGACATGAGGTGGGCCAACGTGGCGCTCTCTGGTTCGCTTCGCGGGGCATTTGCCTTGCGCGCTTCGCATCCAAAGTTACATTAAATAGGTTTGGATGTATGCAACTCAAGTCTACAGTCAACCCCCACTCTACCTCCGCGAAGCTTCAAATAGTTCCTTTTATTGAGGTTTCCGTGCTACTAAAACAAGGCGAGCGTGACAGCGGTAACGGGGAGTGCATAAATATTTATGTCCTCATTCGTTTATTAGAGCAAAACATGGAAAGGATTGTTCCTTATTGAGCTGAAATCAAGCGCTTGCAATGCAAAAATCCAGCGCTCCCCAAGCGCCGCCACTCGCGTTTGTCAGCACAGTTCAGTGAAGTTTCACTCGTAAAGCGGGCTCGGAAGCAAGTGTACCGCGAACTGTACCGCATATGGAAACGCTGGGACTCCGCACATTTTTATCCATGCTTCTCGACTCGAGTACCTCATGGCTTATACCGATGAAAGGACTCAAGAACAGCAGACGCTTCGCTGGTACCAAAGGCATAAACACGGCGCCATTTTAAAATGGTCGCATGACGACTTTTCCGTTTGCTTCTGTGATTGGCTGGCGGAGCAACACCGACGCCGCGCGCGTACCATAGGCCCTTGTTGCCAACTGCTGTTTTCTTTTGGCGTTCGGTAACTGCTGACAGGTTGTTTGCAAGCCACGAACTTGCAAGCGCGCTTGTGTGAAAACCGGCAGTACGTCACCCACGTATAACTTGTACCGGCCGGCTGCTTGCGATTAGCTGTCGCTCGTACTAAAGCCCCTAGACGGCGGACAACGCATGGAGGGGCTTTAGCTCGTACGACTTCGGGTGACGAGCGACCGTTTCTACATTTCCAAAAACTGAGCGATCGACCAAGCTACCCGTCGCGCGACGTCGCGGTTGCGCACGAGATCGCGCACATTCGGTTTCGGCTTTTGTGCGTGTGGCTTGCCATATCGAAGCGTGGCGCTCTCTCGAGAAATGGATGGACTTTGACGACCTTGACCTTCTGGTCGAACTCATGACCGTTTTTGCGTCTTGCAGCTGCTTCGTTCTTTGCGGAAACGATTTCCACCGAGTGATCTGCGCGCCGTGTTCCTTTGCCCGTAATGCCAATTTCCAAAATATCGTTACGGCCAGTTTTCAGAACAGGTTGCCGTGTCGTCGGCGACATTCGGGATGTTTGCATATGGGCGTCGTCGTTTTTTATTCTTATCGGCAACGATATCCATATTCCATAGAAAGCCAAACGCGGAATACTGTGTGCCTAAAGGAACTGTTATTTAGCCATAGTGTCAAGGTGTATGAGAATCCGTGACATAGCCTCGGTCACGGCAGGGCTCGACGGCTGCTCGTCTAGCCCTGCCGTGCCTTGACATACCTGCGCTGATGTTTAGGTCCTAAACAGCTACTTTTCGACCCCCCCCCCCCCCTCCAGTACGAAAACAAAAGCTGCATTTGAAAGAATACTTTATCGGTTCAGATTCATTTAGTTTCTCTCTTCAGGGGCCGTTCAAGCAGCAGTGCACATATTCAAAGGGATATAAACGAAACTCAAACGTGCATTATTTCGGTGGAAGGCGCTGAATGCAAAAAAGAGCCAGGCCTGCACGGAGCCGCCGGACAGTGGCAGCGTAAGCTGGAGAAGAGCTGGAGCTGGAGAAGAGGTCTCAGAGGCCATTTTAAACGCTTGACGAAACTAGTGCAAGTAGAGGTGGCGGGTATCCCCTGCTCCATAACTCTTTATCATTTCGCCAAGTAGGGAAGTACCCACTACGCCATAATTACTGCGGTATTGTAACGTGCAAATCTGTATAACTGCACATCTTAGAGAGTCTCTTGGCGTCGTTTTCCCGATAACGAACCGAACTCTCGTCCCGGCGTCGACGGCGAGCTGCGGCTTGGGATTCTCTCTGCACAGCTGTCTGTTGTGCTCGACGTTGCCTTGCTGCAGCCGCGCGCGTAGCTCTGCGATTGGCTTCTTCAGCAGCCGTCCGCACCTTACGAAGAGCCAAGTCAGGTTACTGTCGGGGCTGTGGACGTCCCCTGTCGCGTGATGCATGGCGCGATACCACAAAACTGCCTCAAAGGTCAGCGCTTTGTAATATTGATGACGGAAATGTTGAAGAAGATTGTTTCATGATGTTGATAATGCCTCTGTAATGGGTTCAGAGCTACTAAATATGCAGCCCTGTGTTCTTTCAAATGATTCCTCGAACTCGTCAATGTAGTCCACTTTCCTCGCCGTGTAGTGGCGTATTGTTATACTGCCGCGTAACATTACATTTGTTAATGCGATTCCTCAGCAGACGTTATACCTGTTTAGGTCTTTTAGCGAAGATTTTTCAAGCACAGGCGTGGCTCACTGGTAGAATGCTCGACTGCCATGCAGAGGGTGTGGGTTCGAATCCACGAAGAGGACGTCGTTTGAATCCTCCTCGATCCTTGTTATTTTCAGAAATTTGCGCGATAGCGGTTACGGACACCGGCGGCGGCAGACAACTACGGCGCAAAAACGGCCCTTGTTGTGATCTCATAACAGCTTACGCTGTAAAAGCATGCAGGATTCATAATTGCGCACGTCTTGTATAGTTCATTCATATCTTCTACAATAACTGAATATAAAATATGTGGCATGGTAGAGTTTTTAATAGGCAACTCCGGCGGTTTTTCCACCATATTCTGATATCGCTATTTTTATACGGGGTGTTTTTTTTTTTTTTTTAGTTGCAACACATTTTTTAAATGAGAAAAAAACATAAATCGCGGGCATGTCTTGTGTACCATTCAAGTGCACGGGTTGGCGGCCTCTAGATACAAAACAATTTCCGCACTCGTGCGCTTAATTAGCGAAATTACGCTAATTAACCTTTACTTATCAGTAATTGGTGGCTACAGCAAATGAGTACTTTGAGCCCGTCCTCGATACTGCCTATCCCAACGATGAAATTTTGAATAGCGGAGTGCATGTCGGAGCTACGCGAACAATTAGTTCCCTGTGGCAGGCTCCTTGAAACCGAAACTGGCCGGAAAAAGAGCGTCTGTGACGTCATGTCGCCGCCTCCCCGGATTTCGTCACTCGCCCGCGGCGCCCAACGCCGCAGAGAACAAGGGGATAACGGAAGCTGCTTGCGCGGCCGGAGCGGCGGTGACCACGGGCGAGTGGCGAGTGAGGAAAGCCGTGGGGCGGCGACATCGACGTCACAGACGCTCTTTTTGCGGCAATCAACCCTCCTTTTACAGGAGGGTTGATTGCTAGTGCTGAATTTGAGTGCTAAATTTGAGTTTGCTGGTGGGATATCTTCGGAAGTTGGCCGACTGTGGAGTAGAAGTCTTGGGCAGTAACTAGTTACTAGTAATGCATTACCGGCAACTAGTTACCTTTTTTCAGTAACTTATAACTGTAACTTGTTACTTTTAATTTAGAGGAACTTTTAACTGTAGCACTGTTACTTTTTACACAGTAACTGTAACTGGACATACCGTTACAGTTCCTTCCTTTCTTAAAAAAATATCCAGCAGCAACACTCCTTAAAAGCAGGGCTCAGCAGTATAGCGACACAAGGCTGTCGCGATGTTTCTCTTAAAATTTATGACTATCTGTATTTCTGCATCTCGATAACTTTGCAAAATGTATTTGAATCTCACTAGTGGAATACTTTTAAGGTGTATCGCGATGCTGGGCATCTCCTGGCATTCCTTTTCTGTGTCTGTCTCTCTCTGTCACTTTTTTTTTTGTTGGAATTAGGCTGAGGTGGTTCCAGTGGAAACAAGGACATTTTTTCTTTCTTTTTCTTTTTTGTCTTTTCCAAAGGCGAGCGAAGCACCATCAAGAAAAGGCAGTGAAGGGTATGGTCGGCCTAAGTGACGAAAGTCGCTGTTGTTCAGAGACGGGTGCAGCATCCTTAATTTTGTTCGTGTGGCCAGCCATTTCTTCCTGACAACCCGCGCGGAAATCACCTAGAAACAGACGCTTTGAAATGCCTCGCACATGTTCAGTTCTCAAAGCGGTGGTACTTCCAAAAAAAGCACTTCCCAAAGTGCTGGGAGTTATGTGTAGCTCGAAGGGGCCTATCCTCTTTGTCACGTCTTAGGATGAGCTCCCATTTCATTTACCAGTATGCAGCAGTCCTTCGTGGCATCAGGCTGTCGCTATGTATTTTGTAAATAAATTTTCAAAAATCAATAATACTTTGTTACAGAAAATCAGCCGTACGCAATGATTGCTGGTGTTGGGCTTTTGTGTGAGCCCCATTCCATTCTTTTTATCTGACGCTTTGCTAAGAGCAGCTTCGACTAACCGCACACCTGCATACATTTCCGTTGAAAGAACTACATGATTTCGTTTGCGGTGTATTAATATTGTACAGTAACGGAAAAGTAACGACATTATTTTTTAACAGTAACTGTGGCTGTAACAAATTACTTTTGGAAGCTGAGTAACTGTAACTGTAACATCGTTATTTTTCTGGCTTAGGTAACTGTTACTGTAACACTGTTACTTTTTACTGGTAACATGCCCATGACTGGGCAATAGTTACTGAATATGTACCTTTGCGGTGTAAGCCTCTGTGTTGCAACCAGCAGCTTGAAGAAAAATTTCATATGAGGAACAGTTCATGACATGTTTAGTTAGAGGTGATGATGAAAACACACTTTTTTGCTTTCTTTCTGGTGACTTCTGCTTTGTCAGATCACTGCTATCATGTTTATTCATTTACTATGCCTTCACGGTATAATAAATGTATCAGTATATGAATATTTTGTACAATATGATGTATTGCATATAGCGAAACAGATAGGTTTTCATATATGATGTGAATTTCTGTTGTGTATTCCTGAATATAGACAAGTGTTTGCCCAGTAATATACGATGATACACATATGAATAACGTACAAACTATAATTGTGCTTACCACTATCGTTACATTCTGAGGGCTTCTTGTTTTCGTATTACATGTTTGTTCAATAAGTAGTTATCACATTTAAGATGCTAACAGCTTTTGCATTTTGTCATTATAAACCTTTGTACATTGTATCCTAATGCATATCTTAAGAAACAAATGCATTCATGAAACTCGCATTCATAAAGGCAGTAAATGCACTTATTCCACAGATATTAATGAAGAAAAACACTGCATTTCTTTCATTCTTTGTTCTCTGGCACGTCTGCCATATTGAATTTTGGTTTGGAACCAAACAAGTAACCCCCCCCCCCACCCAGAAACGATTATTGTCGTATTATCCCTTGCCCAAAGGGTGCTTGCTTGGATTTCATAGTACAAGTATATGGCATTTACTTACGCCAGCCGGGTAAGGGGGGGGGGGGGGGGGTTAGCGAGCTGTTTAAGAATCTGGGGAGAAATCTGGTTTAACCCAATTCTCCTGAAACATGTGCGGGGTGTGTAAGAATCGGGGGAGTCAGGTTTTACCTAAAAACAAACAACCCCATATACACACATAAGCACTGTTCACAGTGTGCAGTAAAAGTCTCTGTGGTCAGTGTGTATACAGCCACACACTCATAGAAGGAAAGACATGCAGCTGCAGCAGCCATTTTGAAAGCCAAGTTGCTGCGCATGCAACGCGTGGCTTACATGATGGATGACACTTCCGTTGCTGTGACACGTCGCACCTGGCGGCAGGCTGTCTGCGAGGCACGCAGTCGTGTTGGGGAGCTGCGCTATTGGCTTAAGAGCACATGTGCGCAGCTTGCATCCGTGCAAGCCATGCTGCTCAGAAAAACAAGAAAGGACACACAACTGAAACGCAAACCATAGATAGGTACACTTGCTGACGCTCGTTGTAAAATAGCACAATCCCTCTTGCCTTTCTTTGTACGCAGGTTTTCTTTAAGCTTTTATTTTCCTTTTTTTTTTTTCCGGAAGAGTGGGATGTGTGGAATGCACAGCTGTCGGCCACTAGCAAAAGGGCTTCTGCTTGTTATGTTGAAGTTAAAAGACTTGCAAATCTGCCTTTGCCTGTTTGGCCATTTTAACTAACGCATTTTATACAGCAGGAACGAATCGTAACTGGTCACTTCTCAGTAGTCACCATTTGTCATAGGCTAACTGGATGTGGTAGAAGGCCCCACCTCCAAAAATTGCACTGACCAAAAGGTTTGTTGCTACCTGATCGACAAGTAAGTCTAGTTATCAGTTACATATTTAATGTTAAGCACCAAGGAGTGGGACTCCTACTAACATAACGGGATCTTATTGAATGATTCTGTGTAATTAGATTTTCAGCATACTTGCTTTTTTCTTTTCCCCACCAACGTCCTTTAGGAGCAAGGTATTCTTGTATGCTTGAGTGTTCACCTGAAATTGGAGAACATGGCCGTAGAGGTGCTCTTTCACTCGTGTTCTTAAAACTTGCCGCATCATATTCTAGTGCACTAGCTTGGATAACATTCCTCTGACCTATAAATAATGTGGTGCAGCGATGGATAGTCATTGGGGCTTCATCAGAAACGGTCAGTCGTGCGAGGAAATGGCAACTTGTTTTTTTTCAACATTTAAAACAGCTTCTCTTAAGGACATTGAAAATAACAAAGTTCAGTGCAAGCAGCTTAGCCTTTTATCATTGAAGATACTGTGCTTGCTGTGCACTCATAAAAAAGCTGGAGTGCGATAGCTGCATTTGTACTGAACTGATATCTAGGAATCAGGATAAATGTTTGCTGTAAGTTTGTCACCAAGTGTAACTATTTTTCATATTTTCCTATGACTTCCAGATGCTTGCCAGTTCCCATAAAAATATTCTCCAGTGGGTGCCACTGTATATGTTGATGTGAACCTAGATGATATGGAGAAGTACATCTGTCCAGTGTGGCAAGTTAGGTAGATTGATGAAGTTGCACAATGGCACATATAACAATCAGGAAGAGGGATGTAGAAACAGGAGTGCCAAGCAGCAAGCTAAAACCAAAATTTTTTCACATGCAAGCAGTACATGCATCAGCAGCCTCCATAACTCGTGTAACATTAAATACTATTACTTATCTGCTACCTGATGCTTGTTAAGTCATTTCTTAATTTATAACTGTATTCTCCCTTGTGGCGTTAATCCATCGCAGTGAAGCCCGAGTATGTCATTTGAAGGTTCATTTAATTTGGGCTAGCTTATATATCACGGCATGAGATGAGTTCAATAGCTACAGAATTGGTTTAGAAAATAGACCATAAGGTTATGGTTCAACTTATGGCACCAGTAGCCATACTCCAGTTAAGGTGACATACAGTCAGGGATTTATACAACACCCCCCTTTCCCCCCACATTCTGGTAGCACCATTGGGTGTAACACCCCCAAAATCAAAATTCTAGATAAACCCCTGTACAGGAACACTTGTTGCTTACACGTAATTGCATAGATTTTCAAGAAACAGCGTGCCAAAATATATTTGTAGCTCTTCAGCATCTTTCACTGATCCTATGTTCATAGCTTCTGCTAGTGCAAAGTAAACTCAACACAAAGAAAGAACACAGTTTTTCGTTTACTTTGCACTCACAGAAACTGTGGATCAGTACCAACAAGCTCTATCTCAGTGCTTGGTAAGATTCCGTTCCTTTTGTTAAGCAATAAACCAAATCATATTCTTGAACCTGTATAAATTGTTCTCGACACAAACCAGGAAATCTGCCACATATTCAGAATTCTTGCTCTGCTCCCAGCTTGTGTCACATGTTATCCTCACATTGATGGATGAACGTATATCCTGCTGCACAATACACAAAATTGTCTAATTGTCACTTGCCTTGTGCATGAACAAAACAGCTGACTGTGCTGCAGCAGCAGCGAGCTCTGATGCCTATAGAATTAGCTGCCTGGAAAGATGTAGTGTATTATGTTCCTTTTTTATTTTTTGCCCATTTCGTACAGCACCTCCAGCAATGAATAACAACCTTTGTTGGGATTTTTATGGACTGTGTGTGTTTTTTTTTTTTTTGACTGTGGAAAAATCTGAGGTCGTGGAGCAGAATAAAAAGATTGATTCTGAGATATTATGTATGAAAAACAGTCTTATTACATGGGAGACCATGAGGATGCTAGATTGATCTTGACTTCTATTGTATACAGAGGAAGACTAAGTAGGGCACGTGGGGACAATAAACAAGGTCCGAGTCTGAAGGTGCAACTGTATTAGGCCTAGATGCCATTGTGGCACTACAAATGCAGATTGAAGGTGCATCGCTTCAGCATCTTCCACAGACCACTCCTGCTGCTGCTGCTGCTACTACTACTACTACTACTACTACTACTACTACTACTACTACTACTACTACTACTACACTGTCATCTGAGATACCTTCAGAATACTATTGTTACTTTGACAAAAAGCTTGAATTCACAAACGTACTTAAAGAGAAAGTTGAAGTTCGTGAATCTGTTCCACCTGTGGCATCACCTCCATTCTCACTTCAGGCAATGGAACTGTTGAAGAGCTCAGGCAAGTTTGGTGAACTGACAAGTACTTCAGGCTGAAACTTTCTGATAGGTGATACAGTTACTCAAAACTCGCACGCCAGAAAAGTGAATTCAGATTTAAGAGAAAAATTGGTACATACAACAAATGGAGAGAGCAACTTATGCAAAGGAACTGCTATTCAACTCAGCGCATTACCGTTTCGGGAAATAAAAGGTACCGAATTCTGCCAGAAGCCTTCCCTCATGTAGAGTTGCAGCATAGATGATGCTAGTGCGGGTGAATACATTGCTACTGCCGTCGTTGGCCGGGATACCGTCCGTATCAGTGGACGTAAGGCTGTTCTGGTTAGGACCGCCAAAATGTTCGTAGAGATGTACTTGATGAACGACATTGACTCCTTTAAAACAGAAAGCACAAACATGCTTTTTATGTCAGATCAGAGTCTGCGCACATCTCATGAAGCGACCATGCTCTCTAATAATCAAGGAATGTATGAGCTGTGTGATGAATCAGTGCAATGGCAGCGACTTGCTGTAAGCGCAGACAGTGGCAGACTAATGACCCGTACTAGCGACTTATGTGACGAGATGACTTGCACGGAAGAAGAACTTGCGGTGAGCGATTTAAAAAATAATTGGTCCAGAGATGACTAAAGATCCTCGCGAGGACATTACATGGTTAGCCCTGCTCAAGGCCCCTCAAGGCCCTTCTCAAGACTGCCCTCAAGTTACTTGCTGCGCTCCATCAGATAATTTCTACGAACCAGTCGAAATAGCGTCAATATGCAAAAACTTCTCCCGAGATGAGCGCCTTCACCTGCCACTTTCATCCCCTGCCATACAGATGTCAGTAGATTTCCATTTATTGGACCACGAGGTGGCAAATGTATTACTAGTAAAGCACGTTCATCTTGAGAAGACTCAGCCGCCAAAACCCAAAGAAGAGAATTCGAGTTAAAAAGAAACTCTGTTATATTTGAGCGACTACGCATTACGCACGCGCTAAGTTTTTCTTCTTCTGTTTCTTTCTTTTTTTCAATCAGCCAGGGAAATGTTTATACAGAGGAAGACGAAGTAGGGCATGCAGGGACAATAAATAGACAAAGAAGATGAAGTTGATGCTTTGTACGCATCATTTCTCTGTGTTCTGCTAAATATTACAACTTCTTGTCTTGACTTCATTTACGTGCACATTAATCTAGGTTCGCTATCATTTCTTGCATTTAATTCCCATCAAAATGTGGCCCCCATAACCAAGATTGAACCTGCTACCTCAAAAACAGCATCGCAATGGCATAACCACTGGTCCTGCCATGTTGAATCGTAAGGTATCGGGATTGCCCTCTAAAAAAAAAAAAAGTTTCTAAGCAATATAGGCAGAATATATTTGCTTTGCCAATACGAAAAAGTTTTTGATACTTCTGTACCTCCCACCCTATTCTGTGAGCTACATTCATTGGCACCTGCCTATTATAGCATTTTTTTTTCGTATTCCTTATTGTGCTGGATGCATGCTTTCCACACCACACTCACCACATTGCACTCTCACAGGTTCTGCTACATTTTTGATAAACATTAATTGGGGTGTTTTTCCAAGTTTTGAAAGGGGACTCTTTATGTCGAGCGTAACCTGTCTGGTCTGGACGAAAATGATGTTCTTCTCTTGCTCTCATGCCTTGGGCCCACTGCTACATAAAGGAGGATGCGCTTCATAGCGCAGAATAGGTTATTATAGTGGAGCAAGGTAAGAGGGTGGGTAAAGGGAAGTGAGTGTGAGGAGGAGGGGACAGAGTAAAGCATAAAAGGGGAGGTGAGGGTGAGGAGGAGTGATATGAGGGGTACAAAGGAAAGGAGGACATCACAGTTGGACATTGACAGCCAGGCCAATTGGAACCTATACACGTGATCCAACCATGTTGCATGACGTGATGGCTAGTCACGTGACATGTTCCTGCCAAAACCATGCAGCAGCTAGTCGTGGAATGTTCCTGCCAAGACCATGCAGCAGCTGACAAACCACGTGACGTAGTTGACCATGTGGAAGCTGGAAATGCTAGGTCAGCCACAAGCTCCTCTCTTAGTCCAGCCTTGCACCGCTAGTGCAAGCCACCCACAATTCTTTGTCATCAAATTCACCTATTGTTGCATACACAGTCTTTCGCATTTGGCCCTTAAGTTTAGTCTGAATGACCTTATTTGAGCACAGAATGGTGCTAACATCTATCACCATGTTAAGGACACATGGTAAGCCCTATGTCTGCGATAAATGCAAAAAGCATGTATGACCGTGATGTATCTGTTCATCTGTGCAAATATCAAGGCGAAGCTAAGGCTTTTATGCAACATGGATCGGTTAAGAAAACTTGTAAAGACAAAGCTGCTGCTGTTTAGCACTTGGACACATGTTTCATTACCAGGCTGATGTTTTGTGATGAACTGAAAGTGAAGGGATGAACACATGAGCTGTGGGGTCACGGCAGAACCACCCATATGGTTTTTAGTGCTGAAACCTGTAAATGAATCGGGGGGCCTTTGGGAAAAACCGATTCTCTACTCCTAGCAGTTTGTTTCTGCTTGTCTCTGCTTTGTGCTGACATTAGCATATTACTAATGAATGTACAACATAATAAAAAGACTGACCACTGGGTACTGGAAATGAGTGTTTTTGCTAAAAGGACCTTTCTTTTTTTTGCCTGTTCCTCTAGCACTGTCACACATAAGATCATAGAAAATAGAGTGAGCCACATTCTCTCTATTGTTAATTCAAAACTTATGTTCAAAGTGCCCTATGCAAAAGCACTATATGAGCAGATATGCAACTCCAACGCCAGTCAGAAATAATATATTGATTGCTATTGAGAGCTGTGAGAGCTAGAATCAAATCATACATCACTGATCAGGTCTATTTGAGGTGTTTCTCTAACTGTGGCAGCACTATGAGTAATTAAGACGATTCTGTATTAAACAGCTTTTCCATTAGCATGCCATAATTTGCTCTAAACTGTCCAGCCTGAAGGTGGTGACTTTCTCCAAGAGTGTAATCAGCAAAAAGATTGATGCCATCGTTCTCATTAGTCAAGCTTATGTATGCATAAAGGGGCACTATTGAAAACTGTATTACTTATACTATATTACTGTGTACCATAAACTCTATTAGTAACTGTATGGCTAGGTTGTCCCTTCCACAATTACAAAATATTACATCCTTACTGTGAGACTAGAGGGCGGGTGGTATGGCCACCTTACCGTTCTGACACCAACTCCAATTAATGTCACTGATTTTACTACATCTAATTGGACACAGTTATCAGTAAACGTTCCTTATGCTGCATTCTAAGAAACTGAGGTTAGTGAGTTTGAAGAATGTTTTGTGAAGCCACACTGGTCAACATATGAGAAAATACTTCTGCGTGTCTCACTGATGTGCTGATGCTGGGGCTTTTGTGCAAAATTCCGAGAGATAGAATTTGGAAGATAATTCTTCCTTTTAATAAACAATCCATTGCAATGACATTAGCATAACTATAGAGTTTGGAAAGAATGATCTACCAGTTTAAACTGATCATTTTCTCTGTTGTCCTTAAATAACATCGGGCTCTTGTCGAGCCACGGTGACATTGTATATTTTTATTTTTATTTTTTATTAATACTGTTAGCATACATGCCAAAACAGGAGTTGCTCAACTGGGCACAAGTACGTGATTTGAAAAAGCATCAATACAAAAGGAAAAGAATCTCACAAATTCAGAGAAGAGAAGTAAAACATCTGCAAAATTGTTACCTTCAGTACACAACACGACTGTGCAGAACACAGTTGAGAAAGTGAATACATTTGCCTAGCTCGGTTCGTTTGAAACTGACAAGAGAAGAAAAAAAGTACATTTAATTCAATAATGCATATTCAAAATCTTTAACATTGTTACACAGTACAACGTCATTTCTTAATTTGTTCCATGTGTGAACAGCTGATACTATAAAAGATTTTTCAAACGATTTTGTGTTACACTTAAAAGGTTTAATGTGCTTGCTGTGCTTTGTCCGCGAATGTGACGTGTCCAGAGTGAAAAGCTTTATTATGTCAGTTTTGTAAATGCCATGGAATAACTGAAAAAAGTATTTCATACTGCTGATGTTTATTCTTTCGTGCACTGTAAGGATATCGGCTTTTGTTCTTAGGCTTGTTATTGACTGCGTTCGACGGTAGGAATTAAATATGAATCTTAAAGCTCTATTTTGGACCCGTTCACATTTAGCTATGTTATTTTGCGTGTATGGCTTCCAGATCGGGCATGCATATTCCAGCAACGGAAGCACTGTGGTTTTATATGCCAAAAGCTTTACTTCTGGTGTCGCATCACTAAGCCTCCGTCGAAGCATCCATAGCTTTTTTTGAGACTTATCACAGATATAGTCTATATGGCGGTTCCAGTTCAAGCTGTCTGTGACGTAAACCCCGAGATATTTATATTCTGACACACGGAGCAGCGGTTCGTCATGTATAATGTAACGGAATAAAAGGGGCTTGGTTTTTCTTGTAATCGGCATAAAAACGGTTTTGCTAGGGTTTAACTCCATTTGCCATTTTTTGCACCAACAGCCTATCATACCCAGATGCTCATTAAGCTTTTCCTGGTCGTAGTTCGATTCTACTTTGGAATAGATGACTGTGTCGTCCGCATAATGCTTAATGAAAACATCGGGTGAGAAGCCGCTGTTCATGTCATTAATATATAGTGAGAACAGTAGTGGCCCTATGACAGAGCCCTGTGGTACTCCTGAACCTACCGCCCGCCTCGTACTAATTGTGCCTTTAATACAAACCACTTGCTCTCTGTTGGTCAAATAAGCTCTTATCCAATTTATGAGCTCATCATTTTGCAAGATTGCGCTAAGTTTATGTAGTAATTTTGGATGTGGTATTTTGTCGAACGCTTTTCTGAAATCAAGAAAAATAATGTCAACTTGTCCTCTATCGTCTAAGACCCGGTTAATGAAATGTGTTACCTCGGTAAGAATTGTCACGGTCGAGAAGCCTCGCCTGAAACCATGCTGTTGCTCTCCCATTAGTTTGTGCTCTTCGAGAAATTCTGTTAAGTGCTTAGCAAGTACATGCTCCAGTGTTTTACAGCACATGCTTGTCAAGGACACGGGCCTGTAGTTGTTTACGCTGTCTTTAGCACCTCCTTTGTGAATCGGTACGACCTTAGCACATTTCCAATCGTTAGGAACCTGTCCGTCACACAAAGATTTGTAAAATATATCAGTCAGATAAAAGGAGCACCATTCAGCGTACCTTTTTAAAAAGACATTCGGGATTCCATCTAAGCCAGTTGATTTTTTTTCATCAAGATTTAAAAGAAGGTTGCAAATGCCTTCCTGAGTAACCACAATATCATTTATCGGCGAGGCAGGACGACCTAAGCTAAATTCCGGCAATATACCGTCATCGTTCGTAAATACAGATTCGAAATAATCATTAAAAATACAGGCTAATTGAAAACTATCGGTAGTAGTACCATTCTCGTTAGTTAAATACACATCGGCGGATTTTGCTTTCGATAAATATCGCCAGAATTTCTGCGGTGCTGTTTTAATATACTGTGTTAAAGATTCATTCATGTATCGCTTCTTTGCGTCAGCCAGTTCAGCTTTCAACGCCAAAGAGAGCGCCTTGACGTCAGCCGGTATTTGACTGCTTTTTCGTTTTGCGCGCATGCGCCTTAGGTGTCGCTTCATATGAATAACTTTTCGCGAAACCCACGGATTTATTCTATGAACCTTTTTCTTACGTTCAGGTATGTATCGTTTTATTAGCATGTGTACCATTTCTTTAAACCTTTTCCACACATCATCAACCGTTGAACTATCAGATATAGCAATGCGCTTAAAATTGTCATAGTCATCGTCAAAGAAGTCAAGAATTGAAACATCATCAGCTCTAAAGTAATTGGGTACCAGTACAGACTTTGTAGCTCGCGCTTCATGACGCATGCCCAATAGCTGAAGAATCACCATATTGTGATCTGAAATACCCTCCGTAACTTCACAGGTGTACTTTTGTTGGGCTAGTGATTGACACAAAAATACAAGGTCAAGTAGAGAGCCACCCTTATCGTGTACCCGTGTGTAACCCTGAACAACTTGAACCATATTGAGCGAGAACACCCCATCCAGAAGAGCCCGGGATGGTAATACATCAACTTGACCTACTTTATAATCCAACCAGTCAATATGCGGAAGATTAAAATCACCGGCTATTACAATTTTTCTTTTTGAATTATGAAATTCACTATGTAAGAAGTCATTGAAAGATAGCATGTAGTCTTCCATTGAATTGGGAGGACGATAGACTGCAATGAATGTGAACGCACTGCCGTATAAAACCATGTCACATGCAATACATTCAATTTCTGGAGGCGAGGCACGTTCTGTGCATACAGTTCTTCTTTTACAAATAATTGCAACACCACCGCCCCGAGATCCGCGATCTGCTCGATAGGCTGTATACTCTGGAGGAAGAAATTCGCTGTTCTCGACGAATTCAGTCAACCAAGTCTCAGTAACAATGAGAACATCTGGTTCATACTCCAGCAAAACACTTTCAATGGCTGTAATTTTATTCAAGAGGCTGCGCGCGTTCAGATTAATAACCGTCACTGCATCAGGAGTAGTGCCCTCGTTCCTGGTTTTTCACGTGGTTTGAGGGATTATCAGCAACTAAGCACGGCTTCCGTGAAGCGACGTTTTCGTCCCAGAAATATGCATCCCTGTTCACGTAAAGCTTGTCATGAACAAGGCGCACGCGTGCACCACTTCGTTTTTCTTCTTTTGCACTCTCCCAAAGACGCTTGCGGCAGTGAAGTACACGCTTTGAGAAGTCTTCACTTACCGAAACACCTGTTCCTTTCAGTTTCGAACATCTCATCAAGATCTCATTCTTTTCTTTGAAGTTGTATAAACGGAATATTACAGGCCGGGAATGGTCTCGCCTCTTTCCTAGTCGATGCATGCGTTCTATACTACATGGGCTTACACCTATGACAGAAAACAGTTTTTGGCTTACAGTTTCAAACAGCTCATCGGCTGATTCATTTGGTTTCTCAGGAAGACCATAAACAATCAAATTATTTCTTTGTTGCCGATTTTCCAGGTCGTCGACCTTCCGGGAAAGCACAGCAACTTGTTCAGCTAAAGCGGAAACCGCCTCTTTAGTTTCGGCCAATTTCGGAAGGGATGACTCAATTGTAGACAATCGTTCCTCAAATTTTTTTATGACGCTGCCATTGTCTTTTACTTCCTTCTGAAGCGCACGTTGATCACGTTTTATATCAGCAAGTGTCTTCGACTGTTCTTTCAATGTTTGCAAAATTTGCTCAATTTTTTCTTCGAGTACTGCGGGACCGGGGTTTGACTCGATATCACCGCTCCTAGCCAACTTCAGTAGCACAGACCAGCATTCACAGGATAAGCACAATAGTGTGTTGAGGCACGGCACGACTACAATAAACAGTTCATCGCTTCGAAAGCATGAAAAGCACCGTCTCACCTGTAAACAAGCAAAGACGAGCGCGTTTGAAGTCATGTTTTGGTGAGTGCCGTGCCCACAACTGAGTCCGTGCGGATCCGAGGTGTTCCTTATGTACGGCTGAGGGGCGTGCCCATCCGTCTTTGATTGGGCCACGTAGTCACGGCATGGCTCGTCGATGACGTAGACTGCTGGCTCCGAGGGAACCACGTGACTGCGTCCGTTTGCTGGTAGATGTTTGGACGAGTGAAACACACTTGGAATAGTCGTGCTGCTTGCACAGATGATCACCGGAATCTGTAAACAAGCAAAGACGAGCGCGTTTGAAGTCATGTTTTGGTGAGTGCCGTGCCCACAACTGAGTCCGTGCGGATCCGAGGTGTTCCTTATGTACGGCTGAGGGGCGTGCCCATTCGTCTTTGATTGGGCCACGTAGTCACGGCATGGCTCGTCGATGACGTAGACTGCTGGCTCCGAGGGAACCACGTGACTGCGTCCGTTTGCTGGTAGATGTTCGGACGAGTGAAACACACTTGGAATAGTCGTGCTGCTTGCACAGATGATCACCGGAATCTGTAAACAAGCAAAGACGAGCGCGTTTGAAGTCATGTTTTGGTGAGTGCCGTGCCCACAACTGTCAGTCAACTGTATATAAATGTCAGTCAGCTTTCTTTAATACAGTTTTTTATGCTTGAGTCATTATAATGTCTCTTTCATTGATGTTTTGTCAACTGCTGTATGGCACCGGCTGCAGTCTTTGTTATCTGTAAACAAGTCCTTTAATCATGGCTATAGGCAGCACAGCTGGCCTAAAAGATGGATAAGGTGCTACCCGCTTGGCAGGCAACTGCGCAGTACATCTCGCATGAGCCAATGCTGGATAACAGCTGCAGCACAGAGTACAAGAAGAGATGAGGGAGGATGGTGGGATGCAGACTTTGCCTATCTGGCTATTGGTAGGTGCATAAAGCAAAGAGAGCAGGGAGGTACTGTATGAATACATACTCTGTTCATATATTTCTACATTGGGCATTGTGGACTTGAGTGCACTGCTTGTTGACATCTAATATATGTATTAAATTTTTATAAACTGTTGCACAACGTTTCTTCTGGCAGATGATATCGGAATGTAATGCGTGTGGTGCGTATTGTACAGGTTTGGTGAGACCAATCAGTCAGTCGAAGAATTTTATTAAGTCAGTTGAAGAACAACATCAGGAACAAGTGCTGAAGGAAGGAATGTGCATGGTTCACTTAAGAAGTGAGCATGTGCAGCTGTCAGCATGGTTAACCAGAACTCTTTGTAGCATGGCCTGCACCACTTGCAGTGAGGCCAGCGCCGTGTAATGGAGGGAGCTGCTGCCTAAATAATATTTGCTTGATTATGTATTTATTGAATAAGTAAATAAACATTATTTAGGCAGCAATGTCCACTGCAACACGGCGCTGTCCTCATTCCAAGTGGTCCAGTGCACGCTACAAAGCGTTCTAGTTAACTGTGCTGACGCCCATACTTTAACAGTGCTGCACATAAGTGGTGTGGGATGCAAGAAACTGACACTTTCCATTGACCAACCATTTAACTTGTTGGCTACGAGTGGTGAGCAAAAAATAGATGCAAAGTACTACTATTGCACAGAACTGCAAGTTCAATGCTCTTCCTTGTCTTGAGGTGGCCCATCATCTCTTGTCACGGGGCTGTTGTTTTAAAAGGTAGACAACCTGCTGAGGCACTGGCACTCTGACACAGCAGTCTGTTGGAGGAGGGGGGGACCTCCTTGTTTTGGTGAGCTAAGAAAGGTCGACAGCCTCTTGCCGCTTACTTCCTGCACACGACAGAACACCTGACATGTTTTTGTCCCATGGAAATTGGAGGCCACCCTACACATACTGTGTTTTTTCCAAGAAGTATTCAAGTGTGTGAGCATGTGCGTTTGTGTTCATTTTGTTAAGGAGAAAGGCGGTATTGTAAGCTGAATAGTAATACTGCTGTATTTACTTGCTTTATGTAGAGTTTAATTAAAGCACAATGGAGCTATAAAATGTCTGTGGCCTTAAAAATCTTAGGCCCTATAAATCTTGGCCTGTTGAAGAATCATTCCCACTTTTTCTGCCTTTACAAGTTGTGTCTTTTAATTTGGACAGTAGTGAAGGATATTTCATGTTGGAAGTTCCAAATTTTGTGGAGTTCAAGATTTTTCATGTTGGAAGTTCCAGAGTTTTGTGGTAGCTAATGACAGAGTGTAATTGCTTTGACTTGTAAAATGTACAGTTCCTTTATTTATGTATTTATTATGTTTTTCTATTATTGTTGTTGTTGCAAATTCAACACTGTACGGCTCTGACATGGAACCAGGCTGCTTTTTGGCCTACCTGTTTCAAACACTAGTCTGCAATCCACCACAGAAGTGTATGCTACCCTTTTCATAATCAGTTCATTCATTGTGCTGAACAATTGGCTGTTTATCTTTGCTATCGCCCCACCACGGTGGTCGAGTGGCTATGGTACTTGGCGTCTGATCCGAGGGTCGCCGGATCGAATCCCAGCTGCCGCGGCTGCATTTCGATGGAGCCACAGGATGAGGCCCGTGTACTCTGCAATGTCAGTGCACATTAAAAGAACTCCAGGTGGTCGAAATTTCAGGAGTTCTCCACTGCTGCTTCTCTCATAATTGTATCGTGGTTTTGCGATATAAAACCAGAGAAATTGATCAATCTGTGCTATCGCTGTTGTAACTGTGTGTGTGTGTCACGCCAGCACAGTCGTGGTTGTCATCTGAGCTGCTGTCCATTGCATTAGAGATTTGTGCTATGGTAATGCTTGCAATGGTTGCTTTAAATTCAGTGGTTCGAATGCATCGATGCTTGGAGTACACAGGGTAAAATTTCTCTTTGAATTTTAATTCTCAGATTTTTGTCCTGCTCCTTATTTTTAGGGCTGCAAAGCTTAGGTCCACACACAAGTGTGTACAGTACCTTTCGAGGAGTCAGCACTGAAATGAATGTGGTGGCTTTTTTCTGGTGCAGGAGCCATCCAGGAGACATGGCTACCCAGCTCGAACGGTTGCAGCAGGTGCACCCAGTGTCGGTACGAGACATCAAGGAGAAGCTGCAGGCACTTCGCAAGCACACCAGCGCGGGCGCACTCAGCACTTCACATGCTAGGCGAGCACCCGTCTGCGTGAAGCACGGAAACGACGACACGACCGTGAGTGAAGTCATTCAGTGCAGTCATTAAGAACAACTGACATTTGCAACTTGTGCGAGTTTTGGGCTAATGCACATAAGTTACAATGCATGTAGTGCTCTTCAAAGCTTTGTGTAAATGGCACAACGAGAACTCTCTTGTACTAATTCCAATGAGTGTATTTACTGCGATTGAAAGTACAGACCCTAGTTGATTTCATGCACTTTCAAAGGTATAAGATGATAATGCAGCTTAAACCCAATTTGAAATTTGTTTTAAGAAAGAGTAATAATTCTGGTAGTACTATGGCGCTTTTAACTTTTAAGTGACCACATGGAGGAATTTGAGGCATTGTTTGTTCACTAACATTTACTATGGTTTTCTGGCAAAGCTATTTGTCTGGCTGTTGTCAGGGTAAGCTTGCAGCTCTCTATAAATTGGGTGTCCATTTACATCAACTGTATCTGGTCTACTGTTGCAGGGCTGTACTGCATTAGATGACTGCACTGCAGTTAAATCTTTGTGGCATTGTAGAAGTGAGAACCACTGCAGGGCAGCATACTTAATTACGTGTTTTGACTGTAGTTGCTTTTGTTCAATGTATTCAAAAGTGCAAAGCATAGCCGTCCTTTGGCAGTACAGCGTCGTTCTTCAAGATTTGAAATTGTCTCCTTATAGGCCATGGCTCTCACAATGACATACAGTTTTTTGTGCTATTCCTGTGAAACACAGTTGGACTCGGTATTGTTGGTTAAATTAAAAGACAGTTGCATATAGCCCCCCCCCCCCCCCCACCCTCCAGATTGAAATATGGTCGTGGCTACAACCTTGCACTGTTGTCATCCCCAACAGCCTCTGGATACTACGGGTCGGAATAGGCTTTTCACCTACCTATAGACAACTAAATTATGCTTAATGCATTCAAGAAAGCATGTTTCCTGAATTTTGTCAAATTCATTCACTTTTGTGATGCATAGTGTCACAAGAATGATGCATTGTTGGTGCACACATTTCCAATGCATAACACTTAACTTGGGCGAAGCGATGTATGAGGTGCGCTTCTTTTCACATGCAAACAGAGAAAGCATTGAGCTTGAAGAGGTTCATGACCAATCCTGTGTTTATGACATCAGTTTTTTTACTCAAGTACATTTCTGAGGGCTTTCAAACACAGGCTGATGGAAAACTGGCTGAAAGTAGGAACATCACCCACACCGAGGGCACGGGGGCCTCTTTTGCCACCAAGAGGCCCGGCCGCAAGCCCTCCCCGCCCCCAACCCCTGTTCGGCCCCCCGAAGCTCCTCCGGATCCTCCCCTCGTAGCTGAGGAACCCGAGATGACGACACGAACGACGACCCCACGACATCGATCGACCACCCCCAATGCCCGCCGCTCTGTGAGTTCACAGTTTGGGTAGCTGTTTACATTTTCTCATGCATGTTTATGCAGAATTTGGCTGACTGCTTTAGCCCGAGGTTAATGTCTCTCGTAGCACATGTAGCTTTCCTGTTTTTTTAGGGCAGGTGACCCAGATGGTGATGCCTAGAAGAGCCCTGGAAGGGCCTGAGCTTGTGTACTGAGGGAGGCACACAACATAAATGTTTGTTGTAGAATTTTATGTGTGTCTATTATAAATTTATCTGGTAATTATGTATGTTGAGATTGTCAACCAGTGGGGCTCGTGGACCAGCTAGTTGTAAGGAAGTGTTTGTGTGTGGGGGGGTTAGTAGTCATGACCTTACCTTCATCTTTGAAAGCAAGGAAAGTACACAGTCATTGTATTTTAGCAGTGCTAAGCAATAACTTGAAAAGATGGCTAAGGAGTTCGAAAAGAAGCTTCATAGAATAATGGGAAAAGAATAGGATAGAAACAGTAAAAGCAAGTCACGTATGAAAGTGTGCCCACTGTGAGAAAAGAGGTGGACTAAGGAAGCATTTCATGTAGGGAAGCGATATAAAATAGAATAAGTCATGTGGAGAGAACAAAGAAAATTTATGTTGGAAATGCCCTTCATTGCATAATGATAAAGCATGTTACTTTGTAGTAAAACCTAAAGAGAAAGCAATATGGAAATATGCATTTATTACTTGTCTGGCAGTAAAGTGAATCAGTGGCATTTATGTAGCATATGCTAAATGGTGAAAGGTGAGTAGCCGTGCTAGATGCACTTCATGCCTTTGCCATTTTGGCTGTGTGGTTGACTTTTGCAGTGCTTAGGGCTAACTGTCTTCTCTCTCGGCACAACTGCTCGCGCGCTTGTTTTGAAAACATGGTGCAAGGCTCGTTTTCAGGAGGTCAGCGACCCATGCGACAGCGCACCTGTCTCTTTAGAGCGTTCATTGACATGCTGCCCATTGTTATAGAGTGAGGTCTAGGCATTCCTCAGGGCTTTGACTATTGAACCTTGCGCCAAACATTTTAACGTCCTGCAGCAGGATAGGAGTTTCCTTTCATAAGTTGTTTTGTCTGTGCATGGTAAGTGCGCTAGTGCTGATGTCTCTTTTCTTCATTCGCAGAGACATTACTGATATGCTTGAAGTTTGCTACAACCTCTTAATTCACTTCATTTAGCAACCACTTTGGTAAAAGGTTGGTCTTGCCTAGCAATGCCTCTAACTTCATGCAGAAAAAAACGAGGAAGGTCATTGTTGTATTGTACTGTGTGTACTGTTTTAAAGTCATATTCCTTGCTTCATGTCTAGTGCAAAAATCCACTTTATCTTCATTGCGGGCAAAACTGTCTTGTTCAGGTTTAAATTGTTTCCAGCTTGTAAATGTGATATGCAGATTTGTGCTTCTATTGAATGATTGCAAAGTTGAAGAGAGTTCTTTGCTGTGTGAGCTGTGGCACAGCTTAGCTGCATAGCCTATAATTTTCTTTTGCAGTCATGTCAACTTTAGACCACTTCGTTCACCTAAAGAAACTTATCGTTTCTTTTTTTAATGAACGAACTATGATGCAGTGAATCCTAGCATGTACATTCCATGTATGTCGCTGTGTTCACTAAAATCATTGTTGGATTTCGCACAAAATACATGCATTCTAAAGCATGCTGCCAGTTTCTGTGCTGACAACTCGGAGCATACACGACTGCGGCATTGAAGGTGTGCTTCTCTAATGAAGTAACATTAAAAATGAAGTGCTTAGCCTAAGGTGTCATGTTGTAGATACCACAGTAACTGAATTAAATATAGCACATTATGCCCACAAAAGCAGCATGGTTGTCAATGGCCCCCTCTATTCTGCATACATGTTTGAAGTAAGTGCTCCCCTTTAAACCTACTGACGCCACTAAAGTGCCATTCAGTGCCGGTTATTTTCTTGAACCTTGATACACCCTATGGAATGGTGCACATCTAGTGGCGTTAGGGTGAAAGCACGAAACGTGCGTAGAAGTGCCAGCGGTGTATTGTCGAGTGTGAGCATGATGGCAGAGAACACTGGGACTTCATTTATTCTCCCAAAGAGGAGACTGGTCTCTCGGGCTCACTATTGCTGTCTGACTGAGCTTAAATGGCCCCTAAACCACATCGCCATTTTTTTTAACATTTCAAGTTAACACTCGCATTGAGTTGAGAATGGCACCGCGATGAACGATGCCAAATGTGGCAGTGCTACATGCCACGGCTGTGCCACAAACTCGGAGCAATCCTGTGCGCCTCTGTGTACCAGTGTTATCAGCCACAGCATGAGAGTGTGGCTCTTGACATTGCCAAAAACAGACTCTGTGGTTGAAGGTCTAAATTCCAGGTGGTCTACCAGCAATTACACGTGCTCCCTGTCCGTCTGCTCTTCCTCTTCATGTGTGGTTTTGGTGGCATTCACGTGTGCACACTTGGGAATTCACGAATGCGTCCCGCAATACAAGTGCCAAATCACTCACCTTCCAACAGAGTCGTGCATGCGGTCCGTTTAGCTATGTGAATGCTGACAGTGTTTGCAATGGCTAGACGACCTCCATGTGCAGAGGTTGACTACAAATTCAACTAGAAAACCAAACCGACACGACACCGGCTGACTCATGATGATGCCTTGCACTCTGTCTGGCTTGAGCACATCGGGATTCTGGTAGATTAAAAGTGCCATGGCACTGTATGTGTTTGTGTCATCACTTTGCTGCCGAAGACTATCATCATTGTTCCCGTTTGCTGATGGGTTCGGGCTGTGGTGTGACACCTCGCCTGAGGTCCCGCATGCTGCCACCTCCGTTCCTTCCAAGAGGGCTGTTAGCGTTTGACAAATTCTCTTCCTTACAGTGTGATGTCACAATTGTGAAGTGGCTGAACAATCTTTTCTTTATTTTCACACCGCTGTTTGTATATTGTGATGCTAACATCCAAAGGGCGACAAAAGCAGAACGTACCAACCCATATCATGACCACTGCCTGGGAAAGGCAGCAACGGCTACTGTGCATCTCCCATGCAGGTGCTTCAGCACTGCGTGTCACCGTATGGATTCGTGATACTGGCTCGTCTTTCGAGACGAGAATGCAATGGAGGGTCGATAGTGGCACACAAGCCGAGTACGGCCGGCTAGAAGCTGCAACAATGAGCAGCCAAGACACGCGCGCAGCGCGAACACTTTCACAAATGTGCGGTTCCGTCAACCAGAAGTGGACAGTCTTTCAAACTGCATGTCATCAAAGGTATGTCATATGAAATTTGGAGGTGCACTCGGCGACAAGGTGGCACAGGCCTGTGGCCGGAGTGTCACGCTGGAGAGAGTGAAACAAGCAGGTGCCGCGTTTTAATCATCAAATGCATCTAACTCCGCTGTATTAGGGCACTGTCCTGAAAAATTATGGCTACGTGTTTGTTGTGGACACTGGCACAACTACAACACCACAACTAATATTGACCTCTGAGTGTTTAGGGGTCCTTTAAGCTTTAGGTCATGAATATCTGTGCAATGGTTTAAATGAGCTGAACCATATAGTTGAACCTGTTTATAAGATACATGCACCAGGGAGCAGTTTCTGTCCCTCGTATAGGCAGGGCGCCATATTTTCATTTTCTGATCAACCTTTATTTCAGTACGAGCGTGCTACAGCTGAACCAACCATACAAGAAGGCTACAACCTCCTGTGAAGTGTTTATCACATACCATTTGCCATAATTTTAGCCAGTTTGCTTGATGGACTGTGTCATTCAGGACTTCAGAACACAGTTTGCGTTCTGTCCACCGCAAGCTTCTTGCATTGCTTGGTTATCATTCCTTGTGTTTCCACAACAAATTAAGTGCAGCTAACAGCCAACAGTCTTGCATTTAGAGCTAAAATATCTGTTACAAGAAAGATTGTCACCGAAATATAAGGATATTTTGTCTTTTATAAGCAATTGTCGACAGTAGCGTGTCTCGAACAAAAGAAGTTAAACTGTTGGGAAGATAAGGCAGCCAACCACACGACTAAATGCTGTTGCTTACACCCATTTGTCTCTGTATCAGTGTCCCGCATACATTAGTGTATCCCTTACAAAAAGGTCAGCTAATGGGAGAGATGAGGCAGCCAGCCACATAACTAAATGATGTCTCTTACACCCATTTTTGTCTTATGTCATTGTCTTATATAAATGGGTTCCACTGTATGTAAATTTGGCTCATTGAGATGAGAGAGCATTCACTAGATGTCACAAAGTTCTGTTACCCTAGAATTTGACATTGAAATTTTGCCACATTTCGCACGTCCTCCCTACAGTGCGGTACTTCGCCACCACCCCGACGACGCAGCCCTTCTCCCAGTCAGCACAGCTCTCCAGCTCTGGATTTCTCACCTGAGCTAGCTGAGGCGATCCGTAGACGTGTGCTGCAGGTGCGCCGTGGCGTGCGGCTGTACTTGCTGTACCAACCAGGGCCACGCTCTTTCCTCATAGCTGCCGACCAGCCTGACCATCGATTCAAGGTGGTTCTGGGGCCGCAGGTGAGGATGCAAGTTGGGTCACTGAAATGCTGGATTTTGTCCCAGGAAAAACATCCTTATAACAAAAGTCGATCTGACACAGACATACCTTTGTTTAATCTGAAATTTGTTTTAAATGCACCATTATTTAAATGGCAATACTATTCCTCATGTACTTTGTTATAAACAATGATTCATTATGCCCATGTTTATCATACCAACATTTGAATGCAAGGGCCCTGTAAATTTGTAGGTTATAGAATGACCTTGCTATTTGACTCTATTGACTCAACATTGTTCTGCCACATAGATGTTTGTAAGTCATCTAGCATAAGCGTATTTGCCACACGAAACATGTACTTTTGCTCGTCTGTCTGAAATGAGGCTATGGCAGCAGTGTGACGCATTGTCCGAAAGCTGCATCAGCAAGAAGGGGCACTTGTGCATCAGCTAATGGTCCCCACTACACAGTCCAAACTAGTTAAAATAAAGTTTGTTGCTGACATCAGCCAAATCATGATCTGGGATTGCGATGCACAGATGGCAATCAGGCCTCTGACTGTGGTTAAGCCTGTGTGCCTCACCAACCAGTTAGTAGCTGCATCTCATCGGTGCAGTAAGCATTGGGCTCTCGCTGTCCAATCAACGCCAAGGTTGATGTGCTTGCAGACGTAGCTTCACACCAACGGTACCACTACAATTCCTGTACTTGCAAGTAATCAGTGACCGCGCTGGCAGAAAACTTTAATCTGTTGTCACACTTAGCATTGCCAGATTATCTATGCACTGGAGAAGAAAGTAAGCATCCAATGGCTGGTATTGTCGCGGCACCTGTCAGCACAAAGCTCTACCATACACTGCCGTTGCCAGCATGAACACTGCCGCTAAAACTTGGCAAAATTCAGTAGGGTAAGCACTGCGAATGAGGAGAATAACACTCAAAAACCTGTAATTGCCTTGATACGTGGTGCTTTGCTTAATTTACCATGGTGTAAATGATTTGATGATGCTGTAATTAAGCACTAACACAGTTTCAAGGAACTGTCAGGGGGCCTTTCTAAATTTGTTAGGGCAACCCGTTCACTCTTTGAAAGTGTTCTGTATGAATGGTTATCTTAAAGGGACGCTAAAGCACTAAAGCAGTTTAGACAGATAAATATTTATTGAGGAACTCCACCATTGTTAATTTCGCCATTTTATGCTTAATATTAGAAAAGCAAAGTCAAAGTTTCGGCTTAGTTTCATGTTCGAATCCCATCCCAACACTTCGAGGAGGTGTCGCAAAGCCCATTCTTATTTTTGTGTTTTCTTGCTACATTGGCTCAGTCAAATTGTCTGAAGCGCACTTTGTTAAAGGGCTCCTAAACCACTCCTGGCATTTTTTTTAACTAACATTTCAAGTTAACACACGCATAAGTTGAGAATGGCGCCACAATGAACGATGTCAAATGTGGCAGCGCTACGCGCCGCGCCCACGCCACAAACTCGAAAAACAATCCTGTGTGCCTCGCCGGCCATTTCCAGCATACCAAAGTTAGCCGTGACAACATAGTAGTTTTTGGCGACATCAGAAGAGTCCCAGCTCCGCTGATTGGTTGAAGGAGAGCTTTGACTTCCGGTTAGTCTGCTAGCAAATTCACACGCTCCCTGCCTGTTTGCTTTTCCTCATCGTGTGTCATTTGTGTGGTGTTCGCGTGTGCACGCTTGTGAATTCATAACTGCGCTACACTACGCAAGTGCCAAATCACTTGTGTTCCAACACAGCCGTACACAGCTGTCCGTTCAGCAGCATGCACAGAGCATTGGCACAGCACCAACAAAATACTTGCGCGAACGCGGGAGCCTGGCGGAGGCAAGTCAACCGGAGTGGACAGTCTTTAGAACTGCGCGTCATCGGCGATATATGTCACGTGACATTCGGAGGAGCACTCGGTGAGGAGGTGGCACCAGCAGGCGGCCGGTGCGGCGCAAGAGAGAGCGAAACAAGCAAGCGCCGCGTTTTAATAATCAAACGTGTGTAACTATGCTATTTCGGCACCGTTTCGAAAAATTCTCGCGGCTATGTGTTCATTGCAGACACCGGCACAAAAGCAACACCACAACTGAATTTTGACCTCTGGGTGGTTTAGGGGTCCTTTAAGTCTCTGGATTCCTTAGAACGCAGTAAACACCTTCAGGAATGTATGGTATCAGGCATATTAGTGCAGGAACCTCCGAGCAGACTTTGCCACTGTTACTTTCTTTGTGTGCATTTTCAAGCTTACCAAGAGTGTTCTCCTCAGAAGAGTGGTGCTCTTGGTCCATAGTCGGAAGAAGTGGCGTGCAAGACATGGACACAAGGGGAAGAAGTGAACAACACGAACGCCTACTATCAACTGAAGCAGATCACAGAGGCGAAAAAGAAAGAAGACACACAACTTGTACACCTGTGTTAAACGAAAGCGATATCTTGTACAGACATAAGAATGAAGAGATGCGTTTAATGGTCGAGGCCTGGCATATCAGTATTAGTGGAACTGCGTGCGTGAGTCAGCCATCGATTAGCTTAAACAGAGAAGAGATAGAATGCCTTAGGCAGTTGTCTATCGCGTGGACCGGCACGTGTCACCGTTTGACAGGGGCTGCTACCGTTCCAGAGCATGCACAGATAAGTTGTGTGTCGTCTTTCTTTTTCGCCTCTGTACTCTGCTTCAGAGAGACAGTCGGCGTTCGTGTTGTTCACTTCTTCGCCTTGTGTCCGTGTCTCGCATGCCTCTTCTTCAGACTATGGACCCTTACCAACTCGCTCAACTTTCTGTCCTTTTGTGCTCTTGGTAATGTGGAAAGGTAATTTACTTATACAAGAAAAATGGTAGCTTCATTTAGTGTCCCTTTTAATGCTTTTGTCATTTGCATACGTATCAAAAATCTGTCTTCTTGCTTTCATTTCACTTCCATTTCAGACCTGCAGCTGTGGCAAGGGCCCCCATTGTGTGCACCTGTTGTTTGTAATGCTCAGAGTTCTACGTTTGACCAACACAGATGCTCGACTGTTCAGCAAGACTCTCAAGGAGTTTGAGGTAATTACCGGCATAAAAGGTCACTGCATGCAGTATGAGAGTTCTGATGTGTGTATGCATTCCAGCAGAATGTGTTGTTTGAAAAGTTCATGAATGCTTGAAAATTAACCACAAGCATGATTGCAGACAAAGTAACATGCACAGCACAAGCGACCTTTGTCAAAAAAATGTCACCTTGATAAATACATTCACGACTGTTGGGCATCTGCATGCAGAATATGAAGGAAGAACAACAGTTGAATTCATCACCTGCGTTGTTCTGCTCAATAAAGATGTTGCCAGTGTAATTGATATGTCTTACCTATTGCATTTGGTGCCTTATTCTGAACAGGGAAATCCTGGGGTGTATATATGCGACGTTTTCTACTAAAGGTCACTTGTAAGTTGAGCACTCTATCTGTCGAATGGTCTGCCTGTGTGTGCTGTTTATGAGCCTGCATGCACGTGAAATAGTGATAGGGAAAGTGATCAAGGGCTCGCTTCTTTTTTAGACACAATTTAATGTGTTCGACAGGCAGTGAGCCCAAGGAAGGCATGGAGAAATCATTTATGGTTTTTAGCTGTAATGTAGTAATTTTCATGCTTTTTATGGTGGTGCATTTCCTCTCCACTTCAACGGCAGACGTCCCAATTGGGGTGATGTTATCGTATGTGCCCTCCGAACGACGGAGATGGACTGGGCTCGTTTGATCTCGGCTTCAGCCGTTTTCGTCGCCCCCACTCGTGTGCTTTTATTCTAGCGACATACTTTGGGGTCCGGAGAAAAGAATCTGAAAACGAGACATCACAGTCGCAGGGCCTTTTGCGTATGACTGCGCTCGCCTGCATAGCGAGGGGCGCGGCTGTGCGGCTGTCCAAAGTCTGTCCGTACGCACGCGCCAGCGAGCTGGCTCGAACAAGATGGGGAGCACAAAATATGCGAGGACATTTTTTTTTTTTTTTTGTAAAGCTGGCTAAATATCAGGGGCGTGCAATTGATGCGAGGGCGCAAATTATGTGGGTAAATACGGTATGTCTGTTTCGAAACTAGATGAAATAAAGTTGATTCATTGAAATGCTAGCTGATTCATGCTTGTGAAGTTCTCTAATGTGTTAATCGCTTTCCAATAGGTGGATGAACTGCTGCGTGGATTCTCGATATCTCGCCGTAGGACCTCCCAGCAGTCTGAAGGCCCACTCACCGATGACAAGTCACCCGAATGCCCTGCGAAAAATCCGGAGGATGCTCTTGACAGTACATCGAAAATGGGCAGCCGTGATGTGTATGATGACTTCATATGCTGCGTTTTGTATCTGAGGTGATAGTAGAAAAGTAGATGGAGAGTTTGAGCTTAGACTGGGCATACCACCATAGATATTTGGTAAGGTCTAGGTGCATGTAACTGGTGTGATGGTGCTATCTCGTTGTGACAAGGTGTTCCTAAATAGTGCAGAGACAGGAGTGATCAATGGTGTTGATTTTGCTCCTGTAGCTTGGTGGTTTCACGTGTCAAGTTCACATTCTTAGGTGCTGTTAAACTAGCAGCACATCAGTTTCTTAAAATGACTTCTGAGCTCTTTTGCAAAGCTGAAGATAGTAGGAATATATCAAAGCTTTCGTATCACAGTATCATTTAATCCTCAGTCGGAGTCATCCTTGGGCAACATGCACACAAGTGAACATAGTGCGAAGACCTAAATCATTGGATTTGCCGTTTGCTATGCTGACAAGTCCAAGTTGCTTGCAAGTGCATATGCTCTAAGCATGCTAGTTAAGAGTGATACGTTTTGATACGGCGAACTGTTATACAACTCGCAGTGAAGGTGACGATGCAAGCACCTGCCCCATCTGCCTGCTTGAAATGTTTGAAGGAGAGTCTGTGATCACCTGCGACAAAGGCTGTGGAAACCAACTGCATCATCACTGTGCTTCAATATGTAAGTGTAGCATCTATCTTCTTGACCATTCCATCCTTCACATTGTAATGTCAATTGCTGCGTTTCTTGGTGTCTTGGTGTTTAAAGATAAAAGGGGCAGTGCACAAAAGCACAGCACAAAGAATATAATTGACACAAACAATTCAACTTGCATATTCATTCAAAGTGAGCTTATAGCACACTTGAGTATTGCTTTCTTGGTCATTAAATTTTTTGCCTTCACAGGGGTGCTGCAATGTAGCCGAAATGGAGAGCCAGTTGTCTGTCCTCTTTGTCGATGCCACTGGAAAGATGACAGATCTCCACCACCACCCACAACAAAGTGAGCCCATCTCACTTGATAACTTCATTACAAGCCCATAAATGGTAACATACCATAGATACATGGCTATTGCTCTTCAGTGTGTGCAGTTACACCCAACTTACAAGTTTAAAAGATGAAAGTTTTTGAAAGCCTGGGTACAATGAACGTGAAGTTGAGACGCATGAAGTGAAAATATTGTAGAATTTTTCTTGTTATTGCACATTACAACAATGTAATGTGTATACACATATTTTAAACACACTGAGCAGCTGTGGTTCCTAATCATGATACAGTTTAGTCTTTGCCGCTTCTTTGTGAACATTAAGCAAGGTGCAGAAAAGAAAATAGCATGCAAAAGCAAAAAAAAAGAAAAAAGAATTACACCCGCATCTTCCTACGGGGGGAACTCGAGTAAATGTGTCGCAGAGTGGTGGGGGTATCGCGTGAATGTTGTGTAATTGGGTATGGTTTGGGAATGCTTAATTGTTATTTCGTCTTTATTATTCTTGAGCAAAGCGTCAAGTCAAGCGAAAGCCAAGTAAAGACGTCCTTGACTGAATTCCGAACGCGCGCTCCGCCGCTTATATACACACCGCCCGCGTTCGAGGGAGAGGAGTATGGGGGAAGTCCACACCCCCACTGCGTATGCTTGGCTTGCTGAACGCCCGCCTGGAGCGACAGCTTTGCGGTAGTCTTCCTGGGCCGGCACAAGACGAGCCGAGCATGTGCAGTGGGGGTGTGGACGGCGCCGGCGCCGCCGACGCCGAAGCGCGACATCGTGCGACTAAGAAATGCTCCGCATTAAAAAAAGAAAGTGCCATGGGAAAGTGGGGCATGTGGCTGCAGTCCCTAATCGCAGTGCAGTGTAGTCTTGGACACCAAGATCCTGAAGGTGTGCGCCAGCGAAGCAGAATTGTCGTAACTGTACATATGTGTTTCTATGAAGAACTTGGCCTCAACATATTGGAAAGTCAAAACACCTAAACAACTTCACTGAACTTTCGCATTAGGGAATATTAGCCAATTTTTTCTTTCTTTTTTAATAAACATCCAGGAAGCCACTTGAGGCAGAAGATGATGAGGTCCTTGTACCACCATGCCCACTGCATTGTCTTCTGCGCCGTGCATCGGATGTAAGCCCCCTGCCGAGGCCTGTGGGAACACCGTCCTGTTCAGTATCGAATGCACCGCCGCTAGTGATGCAGTTCTTCGGCACAGAGGTAGCTCAGTGCCTGATGTCAAGCGTTTGGTCTGAACGAGAAGCAGCAGTCGTCGAGGTTGAGGCCCAGGTGTGCTGTTGCTTATTTTCTTGCTGCACATTACAAAGAGCACTTTTTTAAAGTGTTGTGCTGGACCTGAAGAAAATATAAAATTCGCTGTAAAACTCTTCACAAACAGCATCACAACAGACGGTTAAGATTGAAAAAAGATCGTGATGGGCTAGTTTACGGAAGAGTTGTCATAAGTCATGGTAGCAGAGCGTCTGCATTCAGGGAAGACCAGGAATTCTGAAGTGATAGTTGAGGCTCGGAAACTTTGTTGGAAAAACAAAAGAAAACAAGGCTTGTCCGCCAGAGTTACTTCAAATGGTCTATTGGTTTTTACATTGATCAGACCTGACAGCCAAACACACCTGCTGTGCAGCTTAATGGCTGTAGCTGTTGAATATTATTGGCTGGCATTGAACTTTACAAGCAGCAAACCAGTGAATTGCTTTGTTAGCCAGTTTATGTATAACTGTACCTACATCAACATGGTATGCCATGTTACTATTAGGCCAGCAGCACATTTGCACTTTCTGCCTCAGGTGACCCATGCCCTGCGACTGGCCTCATCAAAACCTCTGTGCCTGGAGCCATGGGGAGGCATAGAAGCCGTGCAGGCCGCATGCTGTCGAGTGATTGAGCACGCCATTGCCGACCCCGTCTACCGCGTATACGTCACTGCTTTGGTGAGTAGAGCGCAAAGTTGTCCACAGCTATGTGCTTTGTCACATTTCTTTTTCAAGCGTGTTAAAAACACTCACTTAATATTAATATGGTTGCTGTTTGTCTCCAACAGCGTTGCTTCAAGTCCATGCTGGTGCACAGTCCGTGCGCCATCTTGGAAGACCTACGTAGCCTGCAGAACCGTGTGCGGAACATAGTGCGAGCTGTGCTCGTCAAGTGTGCACATGGTGGGAACAAGTGAGCACAATTATCTTTATATAAGTAGTTTCACGCACATTTCTTAAGTCCAGTTACAGGGCAGACCACTTATAACGTAACCGGTTTTAGCGCAGGACTGGTTATAACGCGTTTTTTTTTTTACCACCGATATGTCGCCCATAGAACTCGATGTATAGGCGGACCTTTATTGTGTCGGCGCACGAAAGAGAATACCGCTTATAGCGTGGATTTTTTAAGCACGCGACCATGAAATTGGCGAACGGAGCACAGTTTCCCGGCACGCCAGCACATTGGGAGTGGGACCTTGGAACCTTGGAAGGAGGAGGGAGCGTGTTTGCGTCACCATGGCTGCGTTGAGTCCGAGTGCACGCTGTGCGGAGTGCGGGACAGAAGCGGTAGCGTGCTTCTTCTTCTTCTTTTCTTTTTTTTAGCTCGTTCTTTTGCCTTGTTGCATTTGTTGCGTGCACTTCACCGTTTCGTCCCAGTGCCCTGAGCACGTGTATTGTCGAGCTCCTATCGCCATGGCGTCGGCGGTGTCTTCAAGCGGTGTGAAAAAAAACGCCGTGCCTTATCGCTGGAGACCAAGGAATGCATAATAAGGGACATAGAGAGTGGGATGAAGAAGGTGTCGGTGGCAGCTAAATACGGAGTTTTCGACACTACCGTGTCGACCATCTATAAGAACAAGGATAAACTGCGGCAGCAACTGCAGCAAGATTCGTCTTCCCTGTCACGGGAGAGAATACGTACGTCGAAATATGAAGATGTGTACGCAGCGCTGTTCAGACGGTTCCAGAATGTTGGGGCTCAGAGCATGCTAGAGAGTTGCCCCATGCTACAACAAAAGGCTGTCACTCGGAGCTCTTTTAGGCCACGACGACTTCAACCCACTTAACGGGTGGATCCAGCGTTTCAAAGATTGCCATGGCATCAGCTGCAAAATGGTATGTGGAGAAAGCAGCAATGTCGACGATGAGTTTATCGAAGTATGGCCTTGCTTAAACTTACAGAATATGCTGGAATATGGACAGAGACATATGCCGATGAAGCTGGCTTGTTTTATAACCTTCTGCCAATTGCATGCTTGCGCTGAAAGGCGAAGCCTGCCACAAGGCCACAAGGCCTACCAAAATTAGAGGATGAGAACCTACCAAAATTAGAGGATGAGCAGCAGCTGGGGACATGGGCATAAATACTGAACTTATAGTGGTTATGCAAGAAGAATGAAATAATAGAACTATGAAAACGGAAGTGTAATAAACATAACTGCTGTATTTACCCTATTCTAATGCATGCCTTCTTTCCTATAAAATGAGCCCGAAAATTACCTGTGCGTTAGAATCGAATGCGAAACTGAAACCACATTCGCGGCGTTCGCAAAAGCCTCCCATCAGAGGGATCAGATGCAACGTCATCACCACCGCAAAATGACAGCAGAGTACATTTTCTTGAGTGTTCATGTTGGTTGGTTTTGAGCTCGACTGTGATCGGTTTGTGCTGTACTGGTTTCAAATTGAGTGCAAATTGTAGCGCGCCACTATTATCGTAAAGCGCAATTCAAAAGAAGGGCATTCTGCTCACTGAAGATAGCTGCATTGCTTCTGCTGGTCACGGCATGTGACTGTGAGTAATGCTGGTGTCACGTGGACACTGTTCATCATGAACAACATCAGCCCGCATCGTGTTTCTTAATCATGATAAAGGGCGGTCACAGCTACACAGTCCAGACTAACCCGGACCAAGTTGGTAGCTGATGTCGGCCATATCGCGATATGTAAGACGGACATGAGGTGCCTGTATATTGTAAAAAAAAGGAACATAACGATGTCCAGCTGCACGTCCACAGCGAAAAATTTGTACTGGCCGTAAATGGGAAAATAACTGGAACTCGAAGACACACTTGCAGGCTTTCTATAGCAAACTCCCCATAGGCCAAGCTTGTCACGCTGATGAGTGGTGCAATCGAAGCATGCGCATAAGTGAACTCAAAGCAATAAAAATGGATCACAACACAAAGGGAACTGCTGGAAGAATAAGTTTCCTATTCTGTAAAGCTGAGTAATATTTATCTTTTTCTTCTGAATCGCCAGTGCAGTGACATACCACAGTTTCTTAAAACAGTACATTCAGGTGCATTTTTTATTCTGAAACCACGAAAAGTGGGTGCACATTAGGTTCAAGGGCACATTAGACTTTTGCAAATACGGTAAACTTAGCTATTAACTGAGTGGATGTGTTTTCCTTTGGAAGAGAAGATTGATATAACACAGGTTGGATAATGGATAAGCTTGTGTTCAACAGAGATTGCTATGTTTAGCCATGAAACTGTAGTCCTGGAGGACTAATGATGCATGATAATGCCACTAGCAGCAATCAAAACTATGCTTTTATAATGTCACTATCCTTTTTGGGTGTGCAAGTAAGCATATATTTTTTTAGCACCGAGGTGCAGTGCTCTATCAGAATTGAGTACACAAAGCTAATTTGGGCCTACTTTTCTAACCCAATTGTGCATTGCATTGTCATTCGACTTTGCCATAGACCTGTCGACAGGGTCAAATAACTGGGCCTTCTTTCAGCCCCGTAGATAAAGCTTGCATACCGGTCGTCGCCAAATAATACTCTTGCAGCAGGCTTACAACTGATTTTACTTGTGTGTTTTGCCTTATGAAGGTAAATTTAATGAGCAGCCGTAATAGCTTGTCACGTCTGTCAGAGTAGATGTTATCTGCTCTGTTCATTGTTAAATGATAATTTTTGTGCTTATCAGTCATACAATGCAGGGTCCAGTATGCAGCTACTATGCTTGTGCAAGTATTTTGAGTAGATTCCCTATTTCAGTAATGCATGTGATCTAGTGTCGATAAAATATGTAACTGACAGTAGAGCTGTATGTACCATCTTGTACATCTCTCCTTGTTGTGCGGATGCAAAGCTCCTTTGAGCTAAGCCAGTCACACAGTCAAGCTACAATCAACTTCAATATACTAAACAGCGCGGGGATTGCAAAATTGTTCAATAGAGCCAGAATTTGATTACAAAATCACATAGAAAAACACTTAAAACTCACGTGAAATCAATCGATCGACCACCAGCTGTGCAGTACATACTCACCTGAAACTTGAAAGAAAGTATTTTTGCATTATTTGGAAGTACTACAGCAGTGTAGCCTGCTTCTAATTGGCAGCCGCACTTTCAATTGTGTCCGCTTATCCAAACATCGGATGGAGTGAGGTGGCTAAGCTGTGCACCCACTATGACAACGGTCTTCGCTGACTGAAAGAACAAGAAAAAAAAAAAATTGGTACCATCGCACAAGCATGAAAGATTGAGGATGGATACTACCACAGGAAAATAAGCCCGAATTATGGCTTGATGTATGTGTATCAGCATCTGCAACTTTCGCGATACAACGCAGTCAGCAGGCATGGGTTTGCCATGCAGTTCACAGAAGGTTCACTAGGCTGAGAACAAAAGAAAAGCATTAAAACACGATTCAAATCTTTGCTGCTTTTCGTTATTGCACCCTTTTGCATGACCAAACGGCTTTTAAAGCTAACGCCAGGCGTGGTGATAAACAAAGCTAAAGCCTTCAAGCGTCCACGTCCCGCGTGGCCCCCATTGCAGTGGTAAAGGCAAGGAGTCAGTGTCTCAAATGCAGTGTGTTGTCAAACTAGCGAAACCGCCAGACTTGCACACCACTGCATTCAAATGGTGCCGTTGGTGTGGCCGATGCTTGTGCACTGTAGTAGGCAGCATAGTGCGCGGCGGTCAGGAACGCTCACCGCACCACCGTGATCGTTCGTGGTCTTTCAGGAAAGCCTGCTGTGCTGGCTGTCAGTGGAGCCCACGCAGTGTTGCAGTAAAGTCGGCCTGCTCCCATTGGAGTGAGGCGACACTGTGGGAGAGCTTGCCACTTGTGTGTTTTGTGCCGTGTTCTGTGCCCTTGACGTTTCATATGTTCATTTTAAAAGTACATGTGCACATAAATACACAATAAAGTGGACGGCGGGACGACCGCCTTTGTAGCTCAGTTGGTAGAGCATCGGACGCGACATCCGAAGGTCGTGGGTTCGGGTCGCACCGAAGGCAGGTTTGTCTTTTCGTCCACTTTAATTCCTTTCTACTTTCTCCACAATTACAATACCACAAGTAACTTCCCCTATGCTTTCCTAGGCTTCATTGTCTGTTTGCTCATTAAGTTGTTTCTCACAAATAAAGAACGAGCCCTTGACCCCTTCCCTTTCGTTATGTGGTCTTGAAGGTGACATGAGGGGAGTTCAGTATAGGCAATAACTCGATATAGTATCCATGTTCGATATAGCAAGGTTTGACTGTACAGATAAAATGTGTTTCATGGTTTGCATGATCTCGGTAGATCGTAACATCAGTACTGTTGTAGGTATTATCTTGTATACACTTGCAGTAAGTATTTTCCAGTGACACTTACCTCGAGGGCTGTCATACTCATACACGACAGATGTAGAAGCAGGCAGGGTAATAACACACTTTTTTCTGTTTGTGTGTGTTTTTTGAAGTGGTATTGTGTGATTTCAGGAGAAGCCGTCAGCTGAGCCTGGCAACCCTTGCAGAACTGGCACGGGGACAAGCAGGAGCACTGTCTGTTGGAAGCCTCACACAGTACCCAGGTGAACTACCATGTGCATTTGTGATGTCTAGTACTAGAGCAAGCATTAATTTGCCATCTTCTGTGCTTGCATCCAAGTGGCAGACATGTCATGTTCACCTATGCTCTTATTACAGTAGTGTAGCTTGTACAGCCAAACCTCAATGTAACAGTTACAAAACTAGCAAAATTATCATAGTATGGGATCAGGTATAAATCAGACATTTCTTGCCAGTGCAAATGGATACTTATGTTGAATATGAAATCGCGAAAGTATTTATCTTCTTGATGCAGCTCTTTCGTAAGTAGAGTCGACAACCGATAATTCAGACTCCGCTGTTATGCTAAAATGGTCTGAATAATTGAACAACTAAAGAAATGGATGCATTAAAAAAAAGGCCACTTGTGTTTAAGGACCCTGGATTAGGAAGAAGTGGTCAGTGTGTTGCTGCATGCATTTCCGCTTACGTGGGACCAAGTCCATATGCATTTCTGCCAGTTTACGATGATACAAGGAAAGCGAATGCTCAAGTCAGATCCACACGTGATGGCTCCGAAGCACACGGCACATAATTTGAGTTGAAGTCACTCTTTGACAGTAGGGCAGTTATTTAACATGCAGTTTGGCACATGATGACACGACGCCACTATGTTGACAATGCCTTCAAATGTAATGGTGGCAGGAATGGCCACATTGCAGCCTCGAGGTCATCAATGATGTCCTCATTTCAACTAGTGATCAGCAGCAGATCAACCTCTTTTGTTGCTAAGTCGGGCTTATTTTAGCAGTTAGCTAGGGTCAATCCAGCTTGGCAGATGCAGTTGCCGACTATGTCAGCTGGCACTGTCTTCAAGGCGCCACCAGGTGTGCTACATTGTTGATGCTGTGTAGTCGCCTTCTTCCATTGTCACTGGCATGCTTGTCTGCACAGACTCCGAGGGTACCGTTTGTACCACTAGATGTAAGCATTGAGGAGATAATGGCGGTCCATTCAGTGTTCTCAGCAGCCACAAGCGAAGTCCGAATTATTGAATGTAGAGCTATAAACTGTCCAAAATATTGGTCGTCTTTACACGTAAAGCCTATGGGACATTGGTGACACTGCACGGCTGTCCGAATTACAAGCATGTCCAAATTATCAGTCAGTGGCTGTATGTAAGCCTGGAAGAAGCAAAATTTTCAACTGGATGTTTGTAATTAAAAGGTAATTTTGTTTTTGATGGTACTTTGAGTGTGAGCATGCCTGGGTTTGGAGTGCTTGATTGTTAAATTCGATAAAACATTTAAGAACAACTTGTAGTTTACTTGCATAATAATTGCGTTTGAAAATAATGGGCAAAGTAAGCACTGAGAAAGCTGTAGATAAGCTTTTCTTTTTCTGCATTTCAATCCTTAGTGACACATAAGTTTAGATATGTTGGACTTCTATATACCTAAACAGAATATCTCTATACAACAAACTTTTTCATTTGTACTTCTTGCTTATGTTGAAACAGGAGTGTATATTTTCCCCCAGTTTAACAAAGCACTGTAGTCTTGCGCTGCATTGTTGAACATAAGTTCATTTGTGAGCAAGAAAGCTCATTTGTGTGAATTGTACCAAACTCAAAACCTGAAGGGCGTGGTGCAAGACAGGTAGGAAAAGGTGATGTTCAAATAGTCCATGTGTTCTTTCAATGTATAGAGTGATGTTTTCACATCTTGAGCATCCATTTCGTTAATTACTATGGAGACACTTACCTTTTTCAGTTCCAGTTCTTGGCAACTTCATACTTGCATTGTGCATTGCAGCGCCGAATGGCTTGGGCGCCGACTTCCTGCTGGACGTCGTGCTGTCGGAAGGCAAGCAGACTCCACTGTGGCAGGGTCTCCTCAGCCAGCTGCTGGTGCTGGGGCGGCTAGTCGAGGAGTTCCCGCACTTGCTTACCTCTCCCGTCGCTACCACAGGCACTGTCAATGCAGAGTCGCTCGTTGCTGTTGACCTGGCTGTCCGTGCGGTGCGTCTCAAAATTTTTTTTCGTTCATTGACTGCCATGGAGCCAGGTTTTTTCAAGAATGGATGCTTGCAATCAATATAACAATCATAAGTTTATCCATTGAATTACACAGTAGCAGCTTTGAATTACACAGTAGCAGTCGGGAAGAAGAACTCCATAGGTTTGACATGGGCTGTGTGCTACATTGTTTGTGTGCACAATACATCAGGGGATGGGGACAGTGTCAGGGCAGGGAATCCGGACAGTGCCACCTTGGTCTGTGCATGTGTGAAGTACAAATATGCACTTCTGGCCCAGACTGAAATGTCTTCCCTCCCAAGTTAACTAAGATAAAGCATTCTGCCTAATACAAGTGATGGCCATAACAAAATGAAACTTATTAACCTCTGGGCCTAACGCTTGAAAGATGCCAAAGAAAAGGATTGTTGGCACTGTATGCTATGGAATGGAAAATGACTAGGGGTGTGCGAATATTGTAAATTTTGAATACGAATAGAATATTTTCCATATTCGAAAAATATGGAAAAAATGCGTGCTCGAAAAAAAATGCGTGGAAAAAATGCGTGCATGATTCGAAAAATGCGTGCTCGAATTTCCTGAATATTTGAAATTGGCTGAATATTCGGCAAAAGTGGCAATTATTCGAGAGCGACGACAAAAGCACAAACACACCAGTACCGAATGACAACTGATCACGATAACAAATCTTCTTCATCTGATTGGCATTGCCTGTAAAACAGGGCTGCTGTAAGCGCAGTACATGATCTAGTCTGTAAAACGCCTCCTTCATTTTATGTATTGCTACTTTGCTAATAATAAACTTGAAACTTCCAAGCACGCCGCTGTTTCGTGCCAGTGTGGCAATGCGAAGTACATTGTGGCAACGCGAAGTGCGCTCACTTGATCAAACGAAAGCAGCATGCTGTCTCGGTGTTGATCTAACCCAACACTCGCCGCAGTCCCACAGCCCGGTATAGTCCGAAGAGCGTCTACAAAGAACACTCCGATGGCATGGACGCGCATGGTACAACAAGCGCCTCCGTGGTGGTGACCAGGCGAGCAGTCGGCGCACTGCATGCAACTAGGCCGGGAGGACCGGCTTTATTTTTTATTTATTGATATGAGATTAGGAGATGTTGGCGCGCAAATGAGGCGCCGGCTACTCCTTGGCTCCTGGGTGTGGTGAACGTTCAACATGCATGGTTGCTAAGCAGTATGCGAAGCAATGTGGCATAATCACAAGAACAGTGGTTCCGTCAGAACAGTAACAAAAAAACACCGGCTTCACGCGGCATCAACTACGTTTTGATAATGAAACCACAAGCGGCGCCGGTTCTTGCGCCATAGGCCTCTGTACGTGACACACATAAGATGGGGCTGCTCGATGAAAGAATTGGAATTTCTTCCATACTGTGAAAAAATAAAGAAATGGCCTTGTTATGTTTTGTGTCGCTGCGTTGACACGACATCATGGACGACTTTGCATTGCCATTGTAAACTTCTTCCTCTCGCATAATGTACGCACCCCCCAACTTTAAACCCCTGCAGACCCAAGAACGGCCACGCTGTGGCTTTCCCACTTCACTCGATCTGTGACGTTTGGGTGCCTTTTGGCATGACGATTGAAAGCTACTGCATCCCGATAAAACTGCCGCGTGTAGTCGCGTGCTAGCTATGGTAACATCGTTTAGTTTCACTGCTGCATTCCTTCACTCTATCGCAGTTCCTTCACACTGCTCGCTGTGGCGTGTTGCACAGGCTGGCGCTGCTAAGCCTAAACATGGTCAGGGCGTGGTCCGAGATTGCCACTATGCAATCTCGGATGTCATGCTTTAACGCACATGAATGAGAGGCTGAGCACACATATGAGGGAGATATGAGTGATGGTGAGCTGTTTTGCATGCTGTCGTAAGAAACATCTATTTTCCTTTTACGGCCACCACCGTGAACCCGACTGAACGCTGATGCGGCTGTGCGTCTCCAAGATTGCATCCATGAGGATCACTGGCCTACGCATCATGTGCGTCGTTACAGAAGGGACCTGCGGTGACATAGAAACTATGGAAACCATATGCGCATGGAAGACCGCTGCATGCCGCTCGTTCGTTTTGGAACAACATGCAGCCACCATAAAGGCTGTCGCCGTGGGTGCTGAGCCGCGGTGTACTGACACTATATAGCTTTTTTTTTTTTTTTTTTTTTTTACTGTTCTTTAAATAAAACTTCATCGCACGCGTGGCTCGAAGTATTACCACGACTCGCAACGCCGTCTTTTTTGCAAGTTAAAGTGTCTTGCTCAGCTTGAAAAAGTTTTTGTTTTTGTAAAATTTACCCCATGTGATAAATGCACCCCGCAACATTGCTTCTGTTTTTTGGAAAAGAAAGTGATTGTTACGCTATTAAATAGAGAAATTTGCTTTCGTAAGTCTCATTTCATTAATTTCTCTTGAAATTAATAAACTTACTGTTACGTTACCTCCTGTTATGCAACTCTCTATTACTACACAACATTCGATATTCGAGGCCTGTTTTTTTGCCTTATTCATATTCGATTCGTATATGACAATTTCAGTACTTGCACACCCCTACTATTTTGCTTTACACTTGTAACATACAGCAGTAGATGGGTGATCTCAAGTTGGGGCTTTGAATTGTTTTATGAGGTACCACAGCTCACGACTGGGGCTGTTCATCTAATTTCTAAATTTTGTTCTTTTCTCGCTCACTTAGATAGCAAATTTGTTATTACGGATGCATAATAAAATCTTGCTAAACCTGATATTTCTTGTTAATCTCCCTTAATTTCAGAACTGAGGTGATTATTAGAATTGACAGCACACTTAGCTGGGCTGGTTCGTAAAGTACACTTCCTCTGAACTCTGAACTCTTCTGACCTTTTGTAGCACCAAGAATTTGAAAACAGATTGGGCTGTGAATTTGTTTTCATCAAAATTTTGCACTAATGTCAGCTCACTAAAATTCACAACAGGTGGGGCACACTCATGTGACTGTGGTTCGCCAGGGGCGTCACCTGCTCGTTGGCCTGGCCCGTCTGTGTGGCCGCTGCCCCACGTCTGTGGCGCGCATTTGGAATGGTGTTTCGGCACTCCAGGGACCGCAGCGTGGCCAAGTGGTGCGACTTGTGGGCGGAGCATTACAGGAGGCCCGCAGAAGCCGCCTCTTCTTGTGTGCGACACGCTCACCATCTGTAGAGAGGCAGCAGGTATGTTAATAAGTGAATTCCTTGCGTATTCTTCTCAGTTTTCAAAGCAAAAGGCAAAAAAAAGTAAAGTTAAATCATAGCTCAAACCATCTTTAAATGAAAAATGTGTTTTTTGCCCCCCAGACCAGCAATGTATTTCAGGGAGAGAAAAATGCATTTGCAGTTTTGTAGCTGTGTCATCGTATCGTCTTCAAGGGTAGCTTTACATGGAACGATTATGAATCAGTGAAGCATATTTCTGGGTGGAATTGGTTCACAGTTGAAACAGAAAGTAGCGCCAGAAAAATTGAAGCCATTCCACTCTGTGTTGCTGGGCGACCAGCGAAGCTGTGTGATGTGGCATGGTGGTATCGCTGCAAGATGACATACATGCGAGAAGGCCGCAGAGCCAATATGGGGGCTGTCGAGGGAGTAAGAAAATTCTTCTAACACACTTGCCTAGAGATGATCTCCTGGAACCTGGCTTATTGCAACTTCGTTGTAGAAGAACGGGGATCGGAACAAGAGAAGACGCACAGGACAGGCAGTGACCGCCTGTCTTGTCTCTTGTTCCTGTCCCAGTTTTCTTAGTGCTCCCTTTTTTTCTTTTCCCCGTTTATAAGATGGGCATTGCCGATGCAGGATTGGTGTTGTTGGAGAGTTCCATGAGGTGCCCTTGTTCTTTACGTGGATAATAATCCAAGACAATGATGGTGAACCGCAGGAGGAGCATCTTGTCCGTGAGCAGCTGCTCCACACCAAGAAGAACTGGGCGGGCAAGGATGACGAGGAAGAAGAAAGCTGTAACGGCCAGAGACCAGCATCACTGGCCAACAGCCCGTCGCGTTCCGCCGCCACCTTCCAGCTGCCACCCCCCACCATTGACCCTGCTCTGTTTGGTCAACTGGTCCCAGTGGACGTGCCGACACCTGTCAGTGAGGTAAATGCAAGCAAGGGAAACTAGTAGGGGTGTGCGAGTACTGAAATTGTTGCATACAAATCGAATACGAATAAGGCAAAAAACAGGCTTCGGATATTGAATCGAATATTGAATGCGTGTGTGTAGTAATAAAAAGCTGCTAAACAGGCAGTAACAGGAAGATTTATTAATTTCAAATGAAATTAATGAAAATATGCTGCAGCACATTGATGAGACTTATGAAAGCAAAATACTGTATTTACTCCTGTGACTAACACACTTTTCTTTCCCAAAAAACAGAAGCAAAGTTGAGAGGTGTGCTCTGTGCAGGGTAAATTTTACGAAAACTTTTTCGAGGTGAGCTAAACATGTTAAAGCGAAAAAAATAGTGTTTTGACCTGTGGTATTGCTTAGAGCCATGTGTCGGGTGAAAATTTATTTTAAAAAGAACAGTAAAAAGGAGCTATGGTACCACGCAACTGGGAACCCGCCACGACCACCCTTATAGTGGCTTCGTTGTGTTCCAGTGCGATGGCCTTTCACTTCCGATTAACAGATGGTTAGTTTGCAGTGCTATGAAACCAGAAAAATGGTGATGCTGTCGACTGATGAACATAAAAATTAAATAAAGAGCCAGGCCTGCGCGGAATCGCAGGACAGTGACAGCGTAAGCTGAAGGAGCGACCTTCCTAGAGGCCATTGTAAACGCTTGGGGAAACTAATGCAAGTACAGGTGGTGGGTATCCATAACTCTGCGGTTTGGGCTTCTCTCTGCACAGCGGTCTGCTGTACCCGACGTTGCCCTGCTGCAGCCGCGCGCGTAACTCTGCGATTCACTTCTTCAGCAGCAATCGGCATCTTGCGAGGAGGCGCCATCAGGTATATCGGAAGCTGGCGGTTGTGTTACTGGACCACACAACCACAAAGGTTGCGCAGGTTTTCGGTGCTTCAGAAATTTCCAACCATTTTTAAAGTGTATACCAATGTAAAATAAGCGAGGATGCAAATATGTAAAATTTAGTGTGGTAAATAAATAAGATCCGACAAATATTGAGAATAAATAATAAACACAGCATACATAGATCTTGCCCCCCACTCCCAAAAACGTTCCGGAGTCCCTGATTATGCAGTGAAGCATACAAATGGGAATGGGTTGTACCAAATGCTTGAATGGGACATGCACATCTTGCCCCTTAACCCTTTGAGGGTCGAATTTTTTTGAAAAAAGCTTTCCCAGATGGTCAAATCACTTTATTGCTGATCTTGAATGTACAAAATGTATAAAGTCGGGAATAAATAGTAAAAGAAAATTCGGAACAGTATTTTCGTGTCAGCATCACTGAGAACTGCAAAATATTCAATAGTATTGCAGGGTGTGATATCCCTTGAAACACTGGTTTACGCACAGCACCTTATCACAATCTGCACACATAAAACGTGTGTCTGTTTTCCTGTTAGAACGACCAGTTGTGTTGGCACACGCATGACATCTTCGCTGCGTGTGGCTGCCTTCGGCAGAGGCTGAACTGGCTGAATGCAGTTCGTCATCCAAAGATGGGCTGTCCACTACTGGAAAAAAAGAAAAAAAAAAAGACTTATGTAAGGATGTTACAACGTATGTAAGGAGGAGTGCATTTGAGGGGTTCAGTGGGGGTCAGAGTTCGATATATCAAAGGCGGCGATCCAATTTTGAAGGCGACTTTTCAACTGTTTGATATAGCCAATAATTCTATATGTCCAGGTTTCATATATCTGGGATTGACTGTATACATTAGTTTCATTGCCTCGCTGGGCTAACTGTTCATGCTCATGCAAGACTGTTAATTTCATTCCTTGTAGATAACGGCCGTTGGCAAGTCCTTGCCGGAAGATAAATGCAATGCGCCTGTGCCGGAGAAGCTTAATGACAGCCAACACTCGTCGGGTCGGTCATCGTGGTCTTCGGCAACGTCTTCCTCTGAAAAAAAGGTCGTCGTCATGGCTGAGAAATCTACGGGGCCTGCGGTACCACCTCAACGTGCTCCACGTAGCAGACCCAACTTCCTTCCCCTCCGCCGTCTGGCGTCTTCGCTGACGTCTCTTGGCCAGAGCCATTTGCCTTCAACGCAGACTACACCGGGAAGCGCAGTTACCTCGCCAGTGTCTTTCAGTCGAGAAATTGCAGCGCTGCCTATAGTCAAGGCCCCATCAAAGAAGGGGGAGGTCATAAACCAAGGTGAGATTCATGTGCACGCGCAATTAGCTACACAAAGTTGCATAACTGATATGTGGACACTGCTTTAATGGATGTCTTAGTGGATCAGTAATGGAAACATTACGAGTACAGCAAAACCCGTTCATAATGAACTCTAATATGCTGTGAAAACTGGTTGTTTATATCAGAAGTTTGTTGTATGCAGACAGGCCCTTCAAAACATCCATAAATTAGCAATCAAGTTGTTTTTTTCCTTGCCCTGTTTTACTGCAAAGTGTGGACAACCCCTCCGGTTAAAAGTTGGGCCTTTCACTTCGTGAAGCGACGCGTCCTGCAAGCTTACAAGTGGACTAAACTGCATTTGAAACGAATCATATCTACCACTTTCAGGAGATGGCATAGGCACTAAAAAAAAAGGCTCCCCTACCACGTCATTAAAATCTGCACTCACCATAATGACCTCCTTCTTCTTTTCATTTTCTTTTTCCTGCCCATCAGTCGCACCAAGTTGAGCACCAAGTTGCTTTGGCCATTTAAGTAGTGCTCGAGAGTGCACCTACTTGCCTGCTGCACCTTCTTTAGGCTGCAACGTGCAGCAGCATTTTTCAAATAGGCAGGCTGCCAAAGGCACCGGACGAGATGGATAGAAAGCAGCTGTAACTCCAGCAAGAAGTCTGCACCTCCGATCTTGACTTGCATTGTGCGATGTGCTCATTAAGTGGTTATCCTCGCGCCATGCCATGTAATCAGAAAAGCATAACCTCTGAGATCCACAACCATGGGACATCATTCATTAATGTCACCTGTTGTTCACTTGTTGCTGTTTGCTACTAAGCCACAGCATCCATCATCATTGGCACTATCAACGGCGCATCATTACCAGCCTGTAAAATTTGTTTTGGACCTCTTGTGCATTGTGGACTCACTTACCTGTTGTTTTGCGCCTGATCAACGTATTTGGTAGCTGATACTAATGACAAGTGGTGCTTACAACTAAGTCAAGGAAACCACCGTTGCAAACTGTCTCTATAAGTGCGCATTTTGTCATGAGGTGTTGACTTTGCATGTGGTGTTGTACATGCGTCATCACTGCAGGCAACAATGTAGGATACGTCTATGAATTTCATGAGTTACCGGTGTTCCCAGGCCTTATCTTGGGTGGACCTACAGCAGTTGACTTCATTAGGACTGGCCACCATGTACGATGTGCATGTGTCATGAGTCACGATGTTCATGCGTCCGTGTCATCCTTTTGTGGTAAATTTATTGCTTGCTATGCAAGACCAGCTATCCCCATAGATGTCCTTCCACTGGAATCTAATTGGTGCCCATGTAATGTGATAAGTTGTCTTTTCTTTTTCTTTCTTTATTTCTAATGCAGGACCACCCATAGCGTCAGTAAGGGGCTGTGACAGCAGCATGGCACACTTTGAAGAATCTGCTTCTGAGGATGACACACAAGACAATGAATTTATCATCTTCAAATCTGTGGTAAGTTTTTCTCTTCAGCGATTGGAATATGAGCCTCATAAGGCTGTTTCATTAGTTTTGCAGTCGTTTCTGACCTATGAAAATCAAACGTCTTTTCTTTTTTTAATATATGTTAAAGGGGTCATGCAGTGTCTCGTGAAAACTTTTTACAATGTTTGTATTCGGAATCCTTGCCCTCTAATCTGTAATGTACATTCATTGTTTCATTGCATTGTGTGGGTTGATATAGTGTTTTAAAAATGCGGTTTCGCTTTCCTGGCGCTCGTTCCCCTCAACTCTACAGCTGACATCAACTTAGTTGGCACCACGGCTTCCGAGATTGCTGCATCCTCAGAGGCCATGGGAAAACACTGTGCTCCAGCCTTCCTTCAGTACGGTGGCACCACAGAGGGTGCAGCTGTTTTCTTGCTTTCTGGTGTATTATTTATTATTAGCGTATTAATCATATTATTTTAGAGCAGACTAAAGGTAACCATTTGTTTGCATTTTTAAATGTCTTCAGTTGATGCCATTGACACGTTGCAGAATAGAGCCTATGCCGGCCTGTGGTGTTGCGTGCTAGAATTTCTGGCGTGCATTACACAATGTACACTGAATATTGCACCAAATATTTCATAATCAACATGTTGAATGCTTATTGAAGCAGTGAAAATTATAACCAGCCAGCTCCATATTGTTTTCACAGCCCCTTTAAGGGTAGTGTTTATGGCTGTGAGGGAGCATAGCCAATGCAGAGGACTCATGCGCATGTGAGGCAGCAGGCAACCATGACAGAAACGTGAGAAGGGATAGGAAGTAAAACTGGGGATATAGGAGTCAGAGTAGGGGTCAGGGGGTTTAGACTTTGCAGGGAAAGTGAATGATAGGAACAGTCTGTATGTATGTGTTGCCACACAACTCACTACAATCTATATTCGTGAATGTACTCGATCCACTGGACTAAATAAGCATGCTAATGGGCCTATTGAGGAATTATAGAATACTAGCTTAATTTAATAATTTCAATTTTCATTTCTTGCATATGCAATGTGAGTACATCTTATACAAATTTTGATGGAAGGATGTCTCAAAGCTGAAGACTTTAAGGCGAGACCTCATGTGAATACTTACGTTGGCATCATAGCAGACAGCACACCATTCCATGAAACATATGTGCGAAAGGAAACGAAGCTTACACGTACTGTGCCAACAAAGTGCACAACATTAAATGAACTTGGAAGAGGTTTAGTAGTGGTTCGTCGTCCTAAGGAGATAGCCACTATAAGTGTCAAGGCAGCCTAAAACACCAACCAGAAAAGACCGCACCAAACACAAGCGTGGTAAGAGCATTGCCGAGCTTTCCCGATGCAACTGGACAGAGAGACTCTTCTTCACAAGATCGATGGTGGACTGTTGTTTAATTGGTAGGATACTCCTAAAATAAGTTGTGGTGAACCTTGCAGAAGTACATACTAGTACATATACCTTCTGCATTACGTATTTTCCCTGTCCTTATTTAACATTTCTCTTTGGCATCCATTTAGCAGTTTTGGAGCACCTGCTTGCCTTCAAATTTAGTGAGGGCTCTCTATGTGCACTTCTTCAGCCGGGACTTCCAATCTCATTTGGGGCAAGCAAAGAGGGGCCAAAAGATTCCAACTACGTGGAGGGCCAACACTGGCTAAAAGGCCCGATGCTGGGTGCCGGGGCATTCAGCTCCTGCTACCAGGCGATGGACCGCAGCACGGGCACCCTGATGGCAGTCAAGCAGCTGCCCTTCTGTCGGTCATGCCAGCATGATGACAAGGAGACGACCGAAATTATGGGGAGCATCTGGAATGAGATCCAGATGATGGCACGCCTTGAACACCCACATGTACTGCCTCTGCTCGGTGCCACCAAGCACAAGGATCATTACAACGTCTTCCTTGAGTGGATGGCAGGCAAGTGTGCTTTTTCTTCATTTGGTGTCAAAATGGTGAAACGTCCTTAATGGCTTTTTAAGGGTGTAGCAAACATACAAATGCAATTCGGGGAAAAAGCTGGCCTATAAAGGCTTATAAAGGCTTATAGAGCTTATAAAAAGGCTTATAAAGCATCGCTACTGTTGGTGAGGCCCAAAAATTCTAAAGCGAGGTCTCCTTTTCTGTCTACTTTGCTGGGGCTGGCAGCTGATTTGCATTGTGAGTCGGGAAATCTCGTGGCTTGCATCCTCATTGGCCGTGCACTTGGGGCTTTGCCATAAAATCCCAAGCAAGTACCCCCCCTTCCTTCCCCTAGGGCAAGTGATAATTAGAGCAGGAGTGGAAGGGGGGGGGGGTGCTGAACTGCCGCTGAGTAAAAAGAGAGCAGAGCCATTCTTTTAATTAGTATTCCTGGAATGAGTGCAATAACATATTTTTCAAAGTTGTGAAACACTTCCTCGGAGTCTAATGCAAAAGTTGTGGGTCCATGCAGCACTGAACATCGAATTCACGCTAGCACTGACTAATGCAGCACACATCCGTCTGTCCGATGGAAGTGGCAACGTATATAGCCAGCCTATAGCTACAGCTCGGCTATGGAGAGAGATGCGTGGATTTTGTAGAGCACAGCTGCTAGATGCAAACCTTGAGTTTGATTGAGTGACTGCAGGTAGAGCAGAAGTACTGGCAAAATTTTTATCTTCACTTAATTATATTGTTTTTACAACTTATTATGCAACTTCGTAAAAAATTTAAACAAGAGAGGACTTGCAGGCTTATTATGCAATTTCGTAAAATAATTGATACAAGAGAAGACTTGCAGGCTTGGCAGTGGTGTGCAACATGGTAAACAAGGAAAAAAAGAAAAGGGGGGTGGGGTCACTTGTTTGGTCATTGGCACCGATTTCAAATCTCTCAAACAAAAGGAAGCGGGTGCTTACACAGGTGGGGGCGCTTGTGCGAGATTTTATGGTAGTTCAACAGTACAAGTTCCATGAGAAATGCTGAATGCATATCCTGTTCAGCTCATGTACAATGAAGTCTGGTTTCTGCTGACATATGTACCTTCTAGGAGTATCACATGCCTAGGGTTAGAGATGAACAAATCGCAAAATACGATTTAGAACAGGGAATGTCGCAGGCACCAACGTTTTGACAAGCAGACTTGTCTTCGTCAGGGCGGCAAGTCCGCTTGTCGAAACGTTGGCTCCTGCGACATTCCCTGTTCTAAATCGTATTTTGCTAATTTGTTCATCGATTCAAGCATCCATCTTCCCCTGAGCTTCTCTTCTAGTTAGGGTTAGAGAGGCATTCATGATGAAAGCATGTCCAGGTTCGTTAATTAGCATGGCACCTAGAGCGCAGTCTGTGAACATTTTTTTTTGTCCGTTCGTTGGTGTGTCGCCCAATGCTATTTTGAGAGAATGGCTGCAATACAAAAAGCAGCTCATTTATTTAGGGTTGGTGTTGAATGTTTTCTGCTGGGTCATACTGATTTGAAAGAATGGACATTTGGACATTTTGGTATTTCATTTGTTCACCCGGCACACAAGGCGCACAAAGATGGTGTGAAAATGTGGGGTGATTTGTCTGTCTGTGCAGGTGGCTCAGTGGCATCCCTGTTGGAAAGGTATGGGCCATTCCCAGAAGTCACTATACTGCGCTACACGTACCAGGCACTCAGCGGCTTGGCGTACCTGCACGAGAACCATATTCTGCATAGGGATCTCAAGGGTAAGGGCAGGCTAATCAAGGCGGCTGGTAATTCTAAGGCAGAAAGTTGGGTGTGCAGACAAAACGACAGTTTGCAGGGATAACACAGCCACAGTTAGGATACAACCAGGTATGGGAGAGCCGTCATGTTTCAGTAGGCACATACAGGCTAATGATGATGGTAAACATTTAAAACATGTCGATGAGGGTGGCAATGTGGGCCTGTTTGTATAGCATCTTGAGTTTGATGGTAGCGCGTGACAAACAAGGGCAACAGAAAGCCACATCTGACAAACCACAGCGCTAACTTTCAAGTATGTTGATGACTTTTTAGTGTTTATGGATTGTTGTCCAAAATGTTTTTGTAATCGGAGCACTGCAGTTTTTAACATCTTTCGTGAGTGTTTAAGACCACTACAAGTGACATTTGAGATGCCATGTGACGGAAGATCCAATTCCTCAACATCAATTTCATACTCACTGATGACAAAACATGCTGGCATTACAAATCTAGAGCGAACAAGCCACTGTTGCAGTTTCACTCCGCGCATACAAAGTTAGTGAAGAGGGGAATCGCGAAGATGTGCCTGAACGAAGCGCTAAAAAAATTGTGCCAGCGCCTCATGTGCGATAGTTTTGTAAAGCAAATGTCACGTTTAAGTGATGCCGGTTATGCAAACCACATCCTCACATCAGTTGCGGAGGGCCCGCTAAAGAAGGCGTAACGGACAGGTTACATGCAAGTGGATGATGCTAGCACAACCATATATAAAAGAAACGTTGCCATCTTTCCATATACCGTATTTACTCGCATAATAGGCGCACTTCTTTTTCAGGAAATCCGGGTCGAAGTTCGGGGTGCGCCTATTACACGGGGTAAAATTTCGGAAAATTTTTCGACCCGCATTTCCGCGCTTCGAATTTGAACAGACGTCAAAAGTATGGTTATTCTCATCATTTACCGACTAATGCAGTATAACAAACAGCTGCCTGCATACCGTTTAATGAACAGCTGCGAGACGACTGCACACGAACATCAAATTTATTTACAGACACTCCTCTCCCGCTTCTATTCGGAGTCAGAGTCGGAGAGCTCACAATCATCGTCGCTGAGTGGCGATTCACTTTCTTTTTCCGAATCCCACAGCATGTCGTCTTCGCTCGCATCCAGCGCATTTGATATGCCGGTCTTCTTAAAGCTTTTTGTCATGACGTCATCAGAAATTTCCTGCCAGGCATTTGCGATCCACCCGCACAACATTTCCATAGGCGGCCTCTTAATTTTTCCACCAGGAGTAAGCTGGTGATTTCCTTCAGCCATCCAGTTAGTGTACAGCCTTCGAACATTGTCCTTAAAAGGCTTATTTAAGGACACGTCCAAAGGCTGTAGCACCGACGTGAGGCCGCCCGGTATTACTGCGATATCCGTGCGTAGCTCTCTCAACTTTTCTCGTACACGTTCTACGAGGTGTCCACGAAAGCTGTCCAGAACAAGCATCGATGGATACAAAAGACCACCCGGCCGCCGACCCCAGACTGTCTTGATCCAATCAACCATGAGGTCGGCGGTCATCCAGCCTTTTTCCTGGACCCTTACATGAACACCTCGCGGAAAATTTCCTTTCAGCAGCGTCTTGCGTTTAAAGATCACGTATGGCGGCAGTTTGCGCCCATCCGCTGTCACTGCCAACATCACAGTGCATCGCTGCTTTTCGGCACCAGATGTTCTAATAATAACGCTGCGTGCGCCCTTCTCCTCTACTGTTGTGTTCCTCGGCATGTCGAAACACAGAGGGGTTTGGTCTGCATTGCCGATCTGGGACAAAATAAAATTCTTTTGCCGCCGGAGCCGAATAACAAAACTGTGGAAGTCCACCACTTTGTCCTCGTACGCCGATGGCAAGCGCTGGCACAACGTCGTCCGCCTTCTCAATGTGAGCCCATGGCATCGCATGAAGCGCGTTGTCCAGCCTGAGCTCGCTTTAAAGTCTTTTGCTTCGATGCCCTGCGCTCGGGCAATTCTGCGCGCCTCCGTCTGTAATATGTCCAGGGACACTGCACAACCGTCCTGTCGGAGGTTCCGTACATACTGAACGAGTTGCTCCTCCACTTGCGGATACTTTCCAGTTTTTGCGCCGCGGAAGGCCCATCGAGACTTGTTCGTTGCCTTAAGGGGGGACACCCCACTTAAAAATATTTTTTTTATTTATGCTCAGATTCTGATCAAACTTGCACCACTTATGCACTTTAACATGCTGATTTCAAATATGCACTTGGTTTTCATTTGTAGTGAGTAGTTTTCAGACAACTAAAATAATTCATGTTCCCAGCTATCCTCAGTGGAGGCTGGTTGGGAGGAGTGCTGCTTCAAAGGTACTGGATGTTACAAGAAAAAATAGGCCATCAAAATGATCTACTATGATCAGAGAGTGCAGTGATACAAGAATGGATGGTTTAGACAAACTTTAGCACAAGTTACAGCATGTCAAACATTTGTATGTGAAAACTGAGATTGGCACCTAAAGCCAATTACAAGTTTTAAAAATTTTATGCAATGCTATATGGTCATACTTCAGGCCTACTGCACTCTGCTATTGCCCACCTTTCCGACAAAAAAAGATTTATTGCAATTCGACTAGTAGAACCAGAGATATGGCCCCTCCCAGATCACAAATTGGTCAAAAATGCCATTTTGAGAAAACAAGAAAAAACGTTTCAAGTAGTATTCGTGAGGCTTATTTCAAAGAATAACACACCGAAATGATAACTGAAGGTCCAGGAATCTGTTACCGCAAAGATAAATCTCCTGCTACAACTTGCTCAATAGTTATAAAGCAAAGTCGGTATCCTACGCACCCCCCCCCCCCCCCCCGCCTTGCGGCCTGCACCAACTTTGTTGCGCTTTTCGCTCAAAAAAGCTAGTTTCGTTGCTGAGCCATAGTTACTATCGCCCCTCGTCAGTTTGACGTCTCTGCTGCATATCTTGCACTGCGTGTAACCGAGGGGCAGATTCACTATGTCCAGATCGACGATCACGTATGACGATCGTACGGTCTTTGAACGATCACGCGGTCTTTGAAAAGAGCCGATCAAGCGTCCCTATCTCGCGGGTTCTTTCTTGAGCCATGTCACTACTTGTGATAAGCGATTGTGATAAGGGCCGCTTGCTCATCCCTTTCATGGACCCGCGATGTCATGGCGTTAGTGCGTTTCTTGTTTTTTCGCACGTTTATCTTTTATTTGCTGAAGCGATGCACCGCAGGAAACTTCGCTTCGCCAGGCACGTTTACCGCGCCGTTGCTCAAAAAAAAACAAAAAAAAAACAAGATGGCGCCTCACCGCGCGCCGCGCTTTCTTTTTTTTTTTTTTTGTAGGCAGCGCGCTCAGGGTTGCTTACTGAGAACATAAAAAAAGCTAGAAACGCGAGCTTTTGAACGATGCCAAAATGGCTGGGATCGGGCAAGCCGTTCGCGAGCTAGAGGAAATTGAAATGGAGGGCACTTTAAAGTTTAAAGGGCCACAGCTGCAGCAGCAAATTTTAAATCGCTATTACTGCATAAATAGGCGGTATTTTTTCGTAAAAATTTGCAGACACATGCGGGATGGTAGTAGGAACGCGAAAATGAAGACTTTGAAAATCCGATTTTTCGGCCGATTTTCGGTTTCTAAGAGCCGTGTCCCCCCTTAAGCTTTTCTTCTTGCGCTCTCCAGTAGCGGATGCTGGTTTCACCGACATCGAAGTGCCTGCTTGCAGCACGATTTCCGTGTTCCTGTGCATACTGCACAGCCTTAAGTTTGAAGCCAGCCGTGTAGCTGGCGTACTTCCCCATGGCAGAACGCACGACTAGAGTGTACTAGCACGACCACACCAACTACACGCCGCTTGCAAAATGGCGTTTTAGGAATTTGCTTCTTTTGTTTGCTTTTCCCCTGGCGATGGCGATCGGGCTAGGCGGCTTGTGTTGAGCCACATCCGACCCTGCATACATAGCCTCTGAGAGTCTCAAACGGACATTGTCCGTGCAGCGCTTTTGGGGGAAGGGGGTGTCGGTAGCTCATGGAAGAGCTCGTTGGTGTGGCCGCGGTAGGCTTGTAGCCGCGTGCTATTTGTAACAGCTTGCGTCGTGCTTAGCTAGAACTGTTTTTCGCTCGCTCCGACGTTGCACACATGGCCTCTGAGAGTCTCGAACATACATTCTCCGTGCGCCGGTGGGGTTGTCGGTAGCTAATGGAAGAGCTCGTTGGTGCGGCCGCGGTAGGTTTGTTGCCGCATGCCACCACTTGTGACAGGTTGCGTAGTGCTTTGCTAGTTTTTCGGTCGTTGATGCGTCTTTTTTTTTTTTCTTCAGCGGCCGCGTGCCATTCGCTCGTTGTGCTATGCCGTCATCGTCATGAATACATGCGATGATGAACATTTGGTGCGGCATTATTGGCGGCAGCGGCGTGCTTGCATTTTCATGCGCCTCCTGGCCATCCTGTCGTTGAGGTTTTCGTGGGCCGGTTTCCGGCTGGCGATCAACCTTGTGCCATTCAACCAGACGTGAAGCGAGCGTTTCTGAAAACTGCGGTATTCAGAATGCGCAGCTGTACCACGCGATCTCTCGGTACTACGTACTGGGAGGCGGCTACAACACGTCAGGACTAGTAGTCCGTTCAGTACGGTTGCATGTATACTTTTCACCCAAGATATGAGGCGGGAGGGCGTTGAATTGCAATCTAGTGGCTTTTTTTTTTTTTTTTACTTTCAGGAGAACTAGTTGCAAAGTGCTGGGTGCGCCTATTATGCGCGGAAATAAAAAAAAAACATTTTTTGCGACGAAACTGGGGGTGCGCCTATTACGCGAGTGCGCCGATTATGCGAGTAAATACGGTATATACAAATTGCCCCGTAGACTTAAAAAGATAGCTGAAAGGAGTGACGTTCGTATAGTTTTTTCAGCACCCAGATAAATTGGTGAGTCCGTGTGAGAAGACAAGGCCAGATAAGATCACACACAGCATATGCGAAACAGAGCACAATGACGAGAATGAATTTGTTAAGTGTATAATGTGCGTTGTCTATCAAATCCCTTTAACTTGTGGAAGGTCTTATATTGGGCAGACCTATAGATGTCTAAATGACAGACTAAGGGAACATAAACACAAGGTAAGCAACGTGGCTCCGGATGGTTTTCTCGCCGTTCATTGCCGAAGGTGTACTTGTAAACCCAGATTTAAGGAAACTGCTATCATGAGTAGAAGCCAATGCAAGACAACACGTCTGATAGTAGAAGCCAAAAACATATCAAAATATGGCGACGCATGCATCAGTAGGGCATCAATAATGTTGTCAGAAAAAGAACTTGAAGACGTGTTCTCGGTAAAAGGTTTTTGTTTGTGGTTGTTTCGCGGTTTAAGGCAGGAACATGAGACAACAAAAAGGAGGAAAAATGACTCATTGAAGGTGTTTTGCCATGTCCACGAGATATGTACTTCTATTGCTGATGTGATTTCCATTGTTCATCGTTCATAATTCTAAGCAATGCACACGTGTGACGTCTAACGTTTTGAGGGTATATGTACGAGTCAGATCTGCGGAAAAATAAATCAGTTGTTGAAAGTTAGCGCTGTGGTGTGTCAGATGTGCCTTCCTGTTGTCTGCGTTTCTTGTGCGCTACCATAAAACTCAAGATTTAAAACATTGCAAATAATCTTGAAACCAGTCTCCAGAGTCTGACCATTAGAACACTCAGTTATTATATTTTTTCAGGTAAACTACGTCTCTCAACCTGTGATGTGGCTGACACCACATTTTGCCATAAAATATCTGCCGTTCTTTAGGTATGACGTACCGGAGGCCAGTTAGAAGATGATGTATTATTTATTGCGGCATGACAGCTATATTTTGCATTACATGAATGTTACTGAAAACATGTTTTCGAATTTCCGCACAACTTGCGCACTGCCTTCTTGAAGCTCTAATATCTAAAAAATAAAAAAGTACAAATAAAAAGAAAGAAAATAGCTATCTGCAATATCCTCACAGAAGCAAATAAAAATTTCAGGTGCCAACCTTCTCGTAGACAGCACGGGACAGCACCTAAAGATTGCCGACTTTGGCTCAGCCAGTCGCCTTCAGAGCAAGGCGACCCTGGCTGGGGAGTTTCAGGGTCAACTGCTCGGCACGATTGCCTTCATGGCTCCTGAGGTAAGCAAGATGTGCTCTGTCTTGGGTCAGCTTTACAAGCTTTCTTTGTGAGGTGTTATATTTTGGTTTGTTGTCACATTAATGGGTCTCTGAAACAGCTTTTTGACATTGTGTCGCTGATTAGGCTCCGTCCTGATCGAACCATCCACACCATAAATTAAGCGAAGCACTTTCCATTAAGGCAGTTGTGGGCTTGTTTTTGTCGCCTTCCTCCACACCACTGCTGTCTGCTCAGCTTGCTTAGCTGCGGGGAGAGCTTGCTCAGCTTGCTTAGTACAGTGTTAGTGTAGTATTGCGAAGGCGATGAGAGTGCCACCAGGTGCCACGGCGATGCCGATGGACGTTTTCTCTGGTGCTCAAGACATCATTTGAGGAAGGTAGTCACAGTGGTCATTGTGTGCCCATTGCATGTTCCTTGCTCAGGAGCAGTTGAAAACTTTGACGATGTGCATATTTGAAGCTTTACACACCTAACAAAGGAGCACTGACGATCAGAAGAACTCGAGCGACTGGCGCAATGCACTTGTACAAAATCAACAAAACTGTTTCAGAATTGTGTTAATGAAGGTCATTGTGGAGCTGTCTAAATTGCAAAGTTGTGTTCATGCAGAGCACTACCATATTTACTTGTGTAATGAATGCACTCACACACTAAACATACCCCCAACTTTAGTAGTCACAATTCTGAATTTTTTTCCTCCTGCATAATAAACGCACCCCCCCAACTTTGAACCCCTGAAGTCCCACAGCAGCCGCGCTGTGGCTTTTTCACTTCACTCGATCAGCAGTGTTTGCAAGCCGCTCGGCGTGGCGATTCATAACTCCCGCATCCTTATAAAACTACTGCACAGTGCCTAGCGTAGCCGCTTGCTAGCAGCGGAAACACAGTTTACTCTCATTGCTGCATTCCTCCGTGCTTTCGCAGTTTCCTGTTGCACACTGCGGCGTGCTGCAATGCATGCTGTGCAGGCTGTGCCATCCATGGTCGGGCTGTGGTATCCAAGATTGCCATGATGCAGTCTCAGGTGTCATGCAGCTCAACGGGGAGGCTCAGTATAGATATAGGGGAGAAATGCGATGATGAGTCATTTTGCAAATGCCGAATGGAAACATCTATTCTCCTGTTACGGTGGCCACGAAAACTCCTGAACGCTGATGCACCTGGGCGTCTCTGAGATTGCATTGGCGATGCAGTGACCTTGGTTAGCCTAACGCAAGCTGGTGCAATGAGGATCGTTGCCCGATGCGTCGTGCGTGTCGTGGCGTCGTTACGGGCGGGACCAGCGACGACATATGAACTATAAAAAAAAAGTCTATAGGCAGCGCAGACCGTGGCTTGCCGCTTGTTCATTTTTTCACTGTGGAATGTTCGACAGTGCCGCCCTTTTTTGGGTTGCCGGCATTGTGGGATGAATGTGTCAAATGGAAGCGAAAGGCCATCACAATGGAACAGAATGCGGCCACCGTTAAAGGCTGTCGCAGTGGGTGCTGTGTTGGGTGGTACTGACACCACATAGTTTTATTTTACAATATTTAAAATAAAATTTCATTGCTCGTGTGACTTTAAGAATTACCATGGATCACAATGCCATCCTTTCTGCATGTTAAAATTTTTGTTCTACCTAAGAAAGCTTCCGTCAAATTTACCCCGCATAATAAACGCACCCACCAAACCTTGCTCCTGTTTTTTAAGAAAGAAACTGCGTTCATTACACGAGTGAATATGGTAGTTTTGTTCTTTTTTGCATGTTACAGTTCTTGTATTCGTCCATAATCAAAAGAAGAGGCGTGCAGGACACGGACACAAGAAGAGCAGTGAACAACACGAACGCCGACTAACAACTGATGCACAGCACAGAGGCGAAAAAGAAAGAAGACACACAGCTTATCTGCGCATGCTCGGAATGGTAGCGCCACCTGTCAATCGGTTAAACGTGCCGGTCTTCGCGATAGACAACTCCTAAGGCTTTTTATCTCCTCTCTGTTTAAGCTAATCGACGGCTGACTCACGCATGCAGTTCCACTAATACTGATATGCCAGGCCTCAACCAATAAACGCGTATCTTCGTTCTTATGCCTGTACAGGATCTCGGTTTTGTCTAACTCGGGCATGCAGCTACATACCTGGCAGTGCAAGGATAGATTGGACGGCGTCCCACCTGATAGCGACCTTCTGTGTTCAATTAATCTTTGATTAATACATCGCGCAGTTTGCCCTACATAAAAACGTCCGCAGCTAAAAGGAATCTTATAAACTACACCCATGCGACAGTCGGTGAAATTGTTCTTGGCTAGGTGCTTAACCGGACAGATATCCGTTCGCTTCTTACCGTCCATCTGCTCATTTTTTCTATGCACTGCAGCACAAACCCTTCCTAACTTATTGGGAGCCGTAAACACAACATTAACCCCATATTTACTTCCCACTTTCTTAAGCCTGTGCGAAACAGCGTGGATATACGGAATACTCACGACCTTTTTCTTGTTAATGTTACTCTCTGCTACAGCTTTTGTTCCGGTCGAAATCGACTTCTTAAGACGCTCAGCTACTGTGGCTATGGCTAGTCTAGGGTAACCTGCATCTAAGAGGCGCTCGACCTGCGCATTAAAGCTAATGGTCAAACGGTGCACGCACGACTTCGATAGGGCTGACTTTAAACAGGACAAGGCTATTCCGTTTTTTACTACTTTCGAATGCTTGGAGTCAAAGTTTAACAACGGTTTAGATGCTCTAGGGGAATACTGCCAACACACGTGATTCTGCTCAAATGACAAGGAGATATCTAAAAATTGTATTACGTTTCTCTCCGGTAGTTCTTTCGTAAACCTTAGACCATCTCCATTAAGTTTAAATTGATCGCTTACGTAGGTGACGATGGATTCAAAGTCATCCTTACTACAAAGTACCAAGTAATTGTCCGCATACCGAAATACCCTAATGATGCGGTCCCCTAAGGCCTCTTTTAAACGGCAGTCAAACTTGCTCAAGTATATATCACTTAGACATAAGAACGAAGATACGCGTTTATTGGTTGAGGCCTGGCATATCAGTATTAGTGGAACTGCATGCGTGAGTCAGCCGTCGATTAGCTTAAACAGAGAGGAGATAAAAAGCCTTAGGAGTTGTCTATCGCGAAGACCGGCACGTTTAACCGATTGACAGGTGGCGCTACCATTCCGAGCATGCGCAGATAAGCTGTGTGTCTTCTTTCTTTTTCGCCTCTGTGCTGTGCATCAGTTGTTAGTCGGCGTTCGTGTTGTTCACTGCTCTTCTTGTGTCCGTGTCCTGCACGCCTCTTCTTTTGATTATGGACTGTTACCAACTCGCTCAACTTTCTGTCCTTTTGTATTCGTCATCTTTCAGTTGTCTCCCCTGTGACGTACATTGTTCATTTTCAGGTGTTATATTTTTTTAAGATTCGATGGTAAGATTGGTCACTGTTTTTCGAGATGATATTTGGGGAGAAATTGAGTTTTTTGTGGTACCATTCTGATATTCAGGCTTTTTTAGGGGGGTTGCATTGACAAGTTTGAATTTACAAGTGACAGCCGTATAGCTGTATGTCGCCTGTGAAATGAACTACCGTATTTACTTGTGTAATGAACACACTTGCATAGCAAATGAATGCCCCGAAGTTCGAACTCCTGCAGTTCCAAGAATGGCTGCGTTGTGGCTTTCTCCCTTCACTCAATCCAGCTGATATCATAGCACCAGTTGCAGCAGCTTCTCTAGCAGCTGCACTAGGGCACCTCTTCGCCCTATGCAAGGCATAATATGCAAGCAGTGGTAACACTGCTGCATTCCTCTGTGCTTGCACAGTTCCCGCACACCACCCGATGCAGTGTGCTGCCATGCATGACAGGCTGGAGCAGCTAAACTTGTCGTGACAGGGGCGTAGTCTCCAAGATTGCCACAATGCAACCTCGGATGCACTTGTCTGAGACGTTCCACACAGATATGAAGAAGAAATGCGATGGTAGGCTGTTTTGCATGCGGTGGTGGGGAACTTCTTCCGTTGATATGGTTGGGCGTCTGTGAGAAGACTGCATTGGCGACATAGCGACATTGGGTGGCCGCAAACCGGCAAGCCAAGCCCACGCCGCGGGTTGTTGGCCTACACGTGGTTGGTGTTGTGGCATCGTTACTGGCGGGACTCGCGGCGACATAGAAACTATGGAAACTTTATGCACGGTGAAGACCACTGCGTGCTGCTCGTTCATGACTGGCATTTTTTCGCTGTTAACTGTTCACCAGTGTTGACATTTTTCCGGTTTCGTGGTGCTGTGGGGGAACCACGCGTTAAACAGAAGGGAAAGGAAATCACTGTAACAGAATGCAGCGACCATAAAGACTGTCATTGCAGGTTCCGAGTTGCATGGTACCACCGCCATAGCTTTATTTTCTTACTGTTTTTTTTTTTAATTTCATTGCACGCATGCCTCTATAGCATTACCATGAATTGTAACACTGTGATTTTTGTATGTTAAAATGTTATTGCTCACCCCGCAAAAGTTTTTGTACAATTTAACACTCATAATAAATGCACCTTCAGGCTTTGTACTGTTTTTCAGAAAAAAGAAAGGTGTTTTCATTACGCAAGTAAATATCGTATATGTTACTGGGGCTCACCCAACAGGATGCAACTATGTTGCCCCAAAATTTGGTAGATGCAGTGCATTTGCACCTGCAAACTCATTGCAGCATAAATAGTAGATTTGGGTGGTGTTAGGATTTGGAGAGAAATCAGGTTTAACCTGATTTCCTGAAACACTGTCGGGGTGTAAGAATAAGGTGAAATGGGACTTTGCTCAAAAATGGACAACCCTGTCTAAACTGTATATCATAAAACAGCATTTGTGTTTGAATGGGAACTTTTCTACGCTTGATATCTATTCAGCCCAGCTTAAGCCTCCATAGAAGGATACTGATGCGTAAGAAATAAGAGGTGCAGCAATAAACCAGTTCCAGTTCACTGTTTCACTTTGGGGAATGTATAAAGCAGAACTTTGGAGTTTTCTTGCTATTTTGAGAATGCCATGTCTCTAATGAAAGCCACTACATGCTACTGCTGTGATGCCCACTATGAATGAGAAAATATGGGCACCAGATCAAATGGGAGCGAACATCAAGCATCTAATCCTAGTCTCATCCAGCTTCTATTTAAATGAGATGCCACTGTGCGAGAAAGAGGAGTCCTGTCCACAATCATTTTATTTTTTTTCCTACAGGTGACCCCATGTGGTATTGACGTGCTTGCCTATCAATATTTTAGAAGCACATTACATTCATATAGCTTGATTGGCATTTCCTTGTTTGGTGCCACTTTTCGACGTTCATATGGAGCAAACGACATAGAATAGAGGTCATGTTTGTCAGCATTATTTACGAAATACCCAGTAACGGTGTTGCATGTTCGTGCAGGTTCTGCGAGGGGAGAACTATGGCCGGTCATGTGACATCTGGAGTGTGGGCTGCGTCCTAATTGAAATGGCCACCAATGCACATCCTTGGGACAACTGCAACACTCAGAATCACCTGGCACTCATCTACCGGGTAAGAGCTCGCTGTAACAGCCATCTACAGCTGTAGCTGTTTGTGTTTGCATTCGATGGCGCTGTGAAACTAGTTACAGTAGACTCTCGTTAATTAAAACTTTGGAGAACCAGTTATCACGCGCTTTGTTGCCACCGCAAGGCGGTGTGTGCGTGTGCATGCACGTTTTTGAACTTTCAGCACCTCCGCCGGGAAAGGTGACACTCAATTTCTACTGTGCTAGTCTACTAGTACTAGTACTGTACTAGTCTACTACAGTTGAACCCAATTCTAACGATCCCGGATATAACAATTGATCGGTTATAATGACCATATTTCAATGCATTTACGATTTTCCTATGCCGCTCATTGAAACTGCGTCCAGATATGGTGAACACATTTCTTAGGGTTGTACTTATGCAACGAACACTTCAGACGCGATCACGATAAAAATATGGCGCGTACGAACTGAAAAAAATAAAAATAGAAATAAAGTGGCCTTTAAAGCACGAAAATGGCACGCGCTCCCACATGGCTCGCCTTGCTCACGCCGCAGTAAAGTGATGTTACCTTGAAAAGTTTGATAATGCAGAGTTGGTTAAGACAGCAAGCTTGTCTAAGAGGTCCGGCTGTTTTCCCATTTTCGCCCGTGGGAACATCTCATTTAATGTGTCCAGCTGTAGACTGTTCACGTTACTCGCGTCACTTGCTTCGAGCACACAAAGACTCAACACAGATATCTTCAATGCACAAGGAACTTTTATTTGTACATTAGCTTTATAATAACAGCGGCGCATTGCCATTTGTACTTAGTTTGGAGCATATACGACGCACACGGGCCGCAGGCACGCATGAAACGGACCAACGCGAACTCGCTTCAAGGGTTATTCGCCGCCATTTTGCGACGGCTATGTTCTGGTACTTGTGTTTCACGGATTAGCATGAGAGCAAGGACGGGAGACTAGTGGCAGGGACTAGCGGCCTGCGTGCCGAAGCGCTTGCAAGGAGCCATAAATGTTCAGGACGCCAATTTGTTCCCACCACCGCCGCTGAAGCGTTGCTATCACAGCTTTCCATCTTTACACAATCCGAGTCGGCGATAACGCTCCGCGTAAAGGATCTGCGGTTATAAGCTGCTATCGAGTAGATCACGGCTCATCAACACTTCCTTTGAGCAGTTGCTGATATAGAATTGTATGTGGTGATGTTCAACCTTTCAAACACTGTGCACTCCAGTTGCTCCGGTCGAAGCGACACAGTTCCTCGTGCGCTCAGCCTGGCACGGCTGGTGCATAGCAAATAAAAGCAAAAGGCTACTACGGTGGGTGGTGCTCTCACGATTCTTTTTTTCTTTTTGTCCTCTTGGCGACTATGCACTCTCCTGGAAGCAGCAGATACCACTCGTTACAAATGCACTTTAATCCACTCGTAAGCATGTAGCGGGCGTCACTTCACGAAGTGAAAAGGCTTAGCTTCTCACCCGAGGGGTTGTTGGCGCTTTGTAATAAGATGGGGCGAAGGAAAAGGACTTTTTTGACACAAACTCGGTCGCGCAAAAAAACATTGACGAAGAAAAGAAGGAACACAGGACAGGCGCAATCTTCCAACTATATTTTGGAATGTATTAGAGTCCGAAATGCCGGACGCTTATAGCCTTCGGCATTTGTTTTTCTGGACTTTTTACTGCTAACCGACAACTGAAGTCACGATCAATGCCGCCATTTTCGTTTCCTCGTATCCTCGAACCCACCATACCCACACAGCTGGAACCAAGTATGGCCAGCAGGACCACGCCGCAACTATTGTACCCTCAAAACCGCAATCTAGCACATGCCAATGCGTTGCCAGCCGTAGCTTAGCCAGACCAGCCAAACCTCATTGTGTTCATTCACATGTTGTTTGGTCAGTTCTGCGGTTTATCGTGTGCTGTTGCGTGCTATCTTCAGCGTTCATGTTTCCCGATCTTCAGCATCGATCGAGAAGTTTCCAGCTGTTTGGTGCTACACTTTTCATCAAGCGAATTCACCATTTACAACGATGGCCCCGACTGCTCCTTCATCTTCGTCTGTGCCTTTGTAGTGCACAAACCCCCCTTCGTAGGCTCACATTGGAAAAGAAACCCACCATCATCAAACAAGTCCAAAGCAGCCGGTCGCAGGCAGAGGTGGGGAGGGAGTCCAGAGTTTCCAAGCAAACTGTTTCGGACTTTCTGAAAAACAAAACGAAGATCTTGGAAGTGGCTGCAGATCAGTGGGGGCTGGAAAGAAGAATGCAAGTAAGTGTATTAACCCGAAGCTCGAGGAAGCGCTCCTTGTGTGGCTGAATGCCATGATTTCTTTGAAAATCCCGGTGTTCGGCGACATTCTGAAGCAGAAGGCGGAGGTTTTCATGCTTCGGACGAAGGCGAAGGACTTAATGTTAAGCGATGGATGGCCTCGCAATTTCAAAAAGATGTGCGGAGTAAGTGGTGCCGTCGACGATTCTGTAGTCGCCGAGTACCGGAATGGTAAGCTGCAGTCCTTGCTTCAGCAGTTCACACCTGAGGATGCCTTCAACTGCAATGAAACTGGACTATTCTGCATGCTGCTGCCCGAGAAAATGCATGCATTTGCAGCGAGAATCTTCTGTTGCTCGTAGAGAAGTCAAAACATCCGAGACGTTTCAAGGGGGCAGTAACTCTGCATGTTCTGTATGGAGCGAACAGGAAGGCGTGGTAACACAACAGTTATTCTAAGAATATATGCACAAGCTGGATAGAAGGTTCAAGCAGCACAATCGAAAAGTTCTGCTGTTTGCGCAATTGGTAACTAGGCTGCGCATGGCCACATCAAGGACCTAAAGGCTATGCAGATAGAATTTGTACTGCCGAACACCACAGCAGTCTAGCAGCCAATGGATCAAGGCATGATTCATAACTTGAAACATATTGTTACACGCATGCCAAGCTCCTCAAATGCAGCATGTGTGTAGCAGTATGTACAAGTCACGCGTGCTCAGCCTCATGGTGCTGTGCTCTGAGAGCAGAAAAGTTGTGCTGTTGATTTCGGGTTTGCCATTGGCATGCTCGCAGACTCATGGAAGGCGGTAATGCAAAAGAAACGTTTTGCCATGCGGGCTTCACACTCTACACCGAGACAGCCGGCTCGCCCGGAGTGGGTAGCATGTGTGATGAACTTCTATCCATGGACATTGCCTTCGGTGACCTGCACGCTGCCGGCATTTCGATTCCAGCCCACATAGCCTTTGAGGGCTTCGTTGACACAGATGCGTACTTCAAGCTTTGTGTGGAATTGACCGATGATGAAATCATCCATCATGTTACGGAGGATTCCGACAACTCCGACACCGAGCCAGCGCCTACACAGCAGCGCCTACACAGCAGGCGGGCTTAGAGTTGAAACGAGCACTGGTGACACGCTCATCGGTGTACGGGGACATGATGTTAGCTGAAATTGAGGCAGACATCATCGCGGGCAAGCAGAACGCCATGCAAAAAAGAAAATAAGTGACTTTTGTGCCAAGGGCTTGACCAACGAGGGAAAGCTGGTAACATCAGATTTTTTACAGCGAAAGCTGTATATGGCTAGGAGAAACGAAAAACCATTCGGCACCTCCATTCCATTGGCTGCGCCTTCCAGTGATGTCATTCTCTGCGCCGTACTAGAGCACGCGTGCCATTGGCTGGCTCGTGAGTGACGTCGTCCATCCCGTTGCAGCCGTGGCACCGAGCACGCGCTCATCAGCCTCGACTGAGAGCTTCCACATGGGTAAGCCACGGATGTTAGCTCGCAATGTCAAACGCTTGCAACGACGGCACGCCGAAGAAGCGGCGTTGCAGGTAGAACAGCGTCGACGTGATGATTGCGAGAGTGCGTTCGCCCTGCTTTCAGCTCGAGTTTCTCGAGCGGCACTTTGGCTTCGGCTGCGACGTCTGTGTCGGGTTTAACCCACTGCTAAAACACCGGGGCTGCACATTTCAGCTTTGCTGGTTAACCATTTGTACGGAGTGCTTGGGCAGTGATTTTTTTTTTTTATAGGAGCTTGCTCGGCAAGCCCCTAAAGAAAATTTGATGTGACCTGCTTTACCTCCTTGTACACGCCGCTCAAGGTGCCAGCTTTCCAGTGATTTCAAGAATGCTCACTAGATGACGGCGCTGCTCAAGGCGACGCCCACCACTCTCAGCACGTGCGCTTCCTTTCTCTTTGCCAGGAGCTCACGCAGTGAACACTCTTTGTGACACACGCAACAAAACAAATAGAATCCTCCAGCTCTGTCGTAGTCACTTGGTGCGGCGGAAGCGACGCATCTAAAGTATAATACAGCCGATGTGCTGTCGTCCGCGAGGCCATCTTTCAAAATTTTCCGCTGCGTCGCCCGCAGCCTCGCATCCTTCAGGCGCGAACGAAGAGTGTTCACTGCGTGGCCTCCCGATGTCATGCAGTGAATACATGATGTCACGTTATGCTCTCCGATGCTATCGTACTACTGCAAACGTCCCAGCACCATCAGGGGCACCTGTATCGATGCTACCTTCTCGAACTTTCTGTTGCGTCCCATCATCCATGATTCCTTGGCAGCATACTTTACTGATCATAAAGTAATAATCTTTAAAGGGAAACAAGTCCCCGAGCTCATCAAGGGACGCCCTTCTTGTACTTTGTGAAATAACATCTCTTGTGTATATATAATGTATATACAGTGGAACCCCGTTGATACGTTTTTCAGCGGGTTAGGGACGAAAAACGTAACAACCAGGAAAACGCAAGAGTGAGGAAAGCTCCGAAAATGCATGAACACAGGACCACTTTGATTTCAAACAATTTATTTCAGGAAGGCGATCCTAAGACTTAAAAAAGTCGAGTATGGTAGACTGCCGTTTCTTTCGCTCGCCGGAAAGCACCACGCGTTTTTCTATAGTCTGAAACGCTGCGTTACTCTCAGCATCGCTCTGCGGTGCGACGTACCTGCGAAGGAGGTCCAGGGCTGCTACGGCGTCACCAAAACTGGGATCGGCCAACTCCGCAGAATCTTGTGGCTCGTGTTCGTCGTCGTCATCGCGGTCACCGACTTCACTTGCGACCGCGTTCGCAACAATCTCCGCGATGCTCTGGCACTCCGACGTCACGAGGGCAGCATCCACGGCGACGTAGTCGTCGTATGCCACTCCCGTGGCACCCAGCGCATTCATAGCCTCCGTTAGTTCTTGCTCACAAAAGGCTGCTTCCGGTTCTTCAGCTTCGATTGCGGTCTCCACTTCACCGTCCACACGGAAGCCACACCTCGCGAAGCAGTGCTGTGCAGTTGACGCGTTCACTGCAGCCCACGCTGAAGCGACGTAGTGCATGGCATCGAGCACTGAAATGGTCGCAAGCTCCTGTCCGCGTTCGATACTAGCGAGACAGCGCTTCACAATGCTCTTCCTGTACGAATGTTTCAGGCTTTTTATAATGCCGGCATCCAACGGTTGCAAGTGGCTTGTTGTATTCGCAGGGAAAAACACAAGCTTGACGTTCCGAAGAAAGGGCGGATCTCTCGGGTGGGCAGCACAATTGTCGAGAAAAAGGAGAACGTTCCTGCACTGAGCACCCATCTTATTGTCAAAATATCTTAGAAACTCTTCAAACAGAGCACAGGTCATCCATGCACGACGGTTGCTTCTGTAGTGACATGGAAGTAGGCGAATGTTCTTCAAGCACCGTGGGTTCTGATATTTTCCAATCACCCACGGCTTCAGTTTATCCGAACCATCCATGTTGCAGCAAAGGAGCACCGTCAATCGGTCTTTGCTGCATTTGCCTCCGTGGCACGCTTCACCCTTCAGGCTTAGCGACTTCGATGGCTGCACCCGAAAGAATAGGCCCGTTTCGTCGGCATTATAAATGTCACGAGGCTCGTACCCCTCAATTACAGCAGACAGCGTGGACTTCCAATCGGCGACTGTTTCCACGTTCACGCTTGCCGCTTCACCGCTTACCGTCTTATAAGCGATGCCGTGCCTCTTCCGGAAACGGTCAATCCACCCATTTGACGCCGCAAAGTCGGCGATGCCCAGTCTGTCGGCTATCTCACTCGCCTTCTCGCGTAAAATGCTGCCGTCGAAGTTGATACCAGCAGCGCGAGCTTGCTTAAACCAGGTGAGCAGAGTCTCGTCGAGTTTACCGTACTTTGCGCCACGAGCCTGCTTGGCTTTCGGGCCAAAGAGCGCGGCATTCCCCTGAATTTCGGCACGCTTCGAGACGATGCTGTTAAGCGTTGACGGTGGCAGTCCAAAATCTTTGGCAATGTCAACCCTTTTCCGCGCTGGCTGCTTGTCCACTGCGTTGAGTACGTCCAGCTTTTCCTCAAGGGAAAGCGCCTTCCGCTTGCGCAACGCCATCAAGGCACAACGAAGATTGCGGCAACAAATTCGACGGTATTCGCAAGGCTTAAGGCAATGACCAAAGACGCTTCACGAGGCCGACGAGAACAATCCAACCGTGCGGTAATGTTTATAAAGGCTGACTGTCACGCACTTCCGGCATTTCGTAGTGAAACTTCCGTTGTAAGCACAGTGATGACGGTGACAACACTTCTCACGGATGGCCATCTACAGTCGCCGAACGATATAAAATCGGGCACCAATAATTCGGATAGCCGCGCTGTACCACCAGTGTCCCTATAAACTTAAGTTTATGAGGATACTGGTGGCGGACTCCGTTAGCAGCTGCCGAGTGCACACTGAATGGGCCGCCATTATGTCCTCCGATGAGATAAAAAGTAGCCTCTGAGATCGCATACAGAACTGTGATTTCTGAGGCTTAGTTTTGACGCGATGCGCCAGTCTCGGAGGCAAGTTTATTGCGATCACCGCATCCTGTTCCGGCACCCCGCAGACCCCGCGAGGTGTCGTGGTGGCTGGAAGTGTGGTTTGCGATTGCGGGTACGGCTGGTCGGCTGGTCGTGCCGGGTCCGCGGTCGCTTGGTAGCGCTTTCACGTTTCGTCTTCAGTGCTCGTTTATCAAAATAGCAGTGCCCGGGCGGGTTCGGCGTGCCAGGTTGCGACGCAACATGCGGGAACAGGCCCAATGGTGCGACGTAACAGTGGGGTTCGCAATACATGGGATCCTATGGGAGCTATGCCGGGACCGATGAGAAACAACGTAACAGCCAGGAAAACGCAGCAGTGAGGAACGTAACAGCGGGGTTCCACTGTACTTCATGCATCATAAAGCAATCATCTTTCAAGGGAAACGAGTGCCCGAGCTCACCGAGGAACGCCCTTCTTGTACTTTGAGAAAGAACATCTCTTGTGTATATATAATGTATATAGTCCATCAAAATGTATATAGTGCATGCAAATGTAAATTAATAAACGTTGTGTAAGTAATGTGTATATAACAACGTTGTCACGTCTATATATGATGGTAGGAGATGTGTACGAAGGATTCGCAGATTACCCGATCATCTCCCAGCAAGCTCCTCTAACATCATTCACTTTGTGGATATGGCGGTGCTTTTTTTTATATAGATATAAACCGCTCTTTTCAGAGCCACCTAAACGATGCATTCACTGAACTGCGATGGGAATCTAGTACTTCGGCCGTGACCCTCTCTGTCAGAGAAAAATGCCTATAAAAAAGGTGCATTTTCACATGCATTCATCTTTCCGGACTACCCACTTTTCCGGATGTTTTCGCGGTCCCTTGGGGGTCCGGGAAGTCGAACGTCGACTGTATCAAATAAAATGAAATCTATTTGCCATGTAATGTTTATCATATGTAGGGCAACGGAAAAAAAGCTGTCAGCAGGCAGCTTGATTAGTCCACAGCCCCACGTAATCATTGGCACGTGAGCAACAGCAGCAAAAAATAGTCGGTGAGCAAATGAAAATACATCACATTGTCGAAACTCGTTATGATATTAACAATCAACAAATCCGAACACATTATTAGTGCACAACAAAATTCAAACACGGCAGGAAAAAAAGAGAACACGACTAATAAATAAGTGAAATCAGTGTTTTTCGACATACATGTATTGAAGTTTGGTAGAGGGGAAACTAGATAAATCAAATCAGATAAATCGAAATTGATAGAGTGAAGATAGTTTAACAGCAATGGTAAGGAATAGCGTAAATGTTGCATGCCAGTATTCAAACAGGGTGTGAACACTTTCTAATACTCTGTCTCTGTCTTGTAGCGTAATGGTGTTCGTTTTCCACTAATGTGCTAGGTTGTCCAAATGGTGTATATTGCCACCAGCAGCTCGACAACGCCAGAAGACGCGCACCTCTTACTACGGGCGAAAACATCCACAGCGCATGTGGCAAGTAGAAACGCGCAATGCAACGCCGGGCCGCACGTGCTACCACACCTCGTGCTTGAAACTGGCGGCTCCTGGATGATTGTGGAACGGCCAGCACGAGCTGGGAGAGCAGAGAAGACAGTTCGACGAATCGGCAGAGCAGAGGACTAGCGACCATCTTTGCTCAGTCTCGAACGCTTTTTAGTTGACCGGCACAAGTTCGCCGTAAATGAATAGTTTTCATAGAGACCGGCGTTTTATTTGTTGGTGACAATATTATGTATAACGTCATGTTAAAATCTGATAATAGTAAAGGTTGTGAGCCGTAATAACACACATTTTATGAAAAAGCCCTGCAGTTGTTGCATTATAACCAACATTGTAAATATTACGTAGATATCATTTCTACATAAAGTAAATTTTTTGCAGATTAGAGTATGTGGTTGTACCCAATTCAAGCTGGCAGTAGTTAACATGTGAATAAAAGAGACCTAAGTTGCTGATTTTACCTACTTAGCCTAATTAACTAGCACCTGCTACACAGTGGGTTGGCCATACCTTCCGTTCAGACAAAATAATAGCAACAGCGATATTGCCTCTTTCTTGCTGCAGTCGAACACGGATATATCGAACCCACATGTATCGAATTTTCAGCTATATCGAACCTTTAAATTATCCCCTTGAAAATCCTTTGTAAAGGTATAGAAATTCGCATGTTTATATCGAACGGTATTTTTAGCCGCCATCGGATGTATAGAACACCGCGCTAGCTGGAAGGTGCGCTTTGGCACTCGCTGCGCTCCGCGACCTTCACCACCTTTGCGGCACCGCACCTCTGCCGACACCTGAAACGCTCAAAAACACGTGAGGGCGAGAGGGCTCGGGCTATACTCCTGTTGGGCGCGTTCTCCAACTTGTGGAACTGCTTTTATTTTTCTCTCTCTTTCTCATGCTTTCACCGCGTTACCATTGACTCAGAGAGCAGGAACAGAGGAGCCGGCGGCCTCCTCCTTTCGCCTTTTCTTTTCTTTCTTTCTTCTCTTCTTGTTATTTTATGAGTTTTGATCAGGCAACCACAGCTCGCGCCTTTCGTACATCGCTGCTGCCCTCGCAGGTAGCCCAGGTAGCCATTGCAACTGATCGCGAGCGTTTTGTTGGCGGAGTTCACTTCCGTGAGTTGTCACATACCACCGCATTCCTCTTTTGCATGTGTGCTGTGTGTACTGTGCAAAGGCGCTGCGGACTGCTTGAATTTTTTTACTTCTTGTGTATCAATGGCCAGCGCCAAGAAGCACAAGAACCTTGACTTTGCGACGAAGTTAAAAGCCATACAGCGCGTTGAGCCGGGCGAAAAAAAGTTTGACGGTGGCAGACGACATTGGGATACCACGGAGTACTCTGAGCACCTTATTGCAGAGCAAGGCAGATATCAAGGCAAAGGCGGCGGAGCAGTGAACGTCGGGAGCCTGTCGTGTGCGTGCTTCTGCCCACGGGAAAGTAGGAAAGGCACTCTATGCCTGTTTCTTAGAAGTGTGCGCAAAGAACATTCCTGTGGATGGCTCAAGGCTGATGGCTAAGGCCAAATGGTTTGCTGCTGCACTTGAAGACAATTTCGCCGACAACAATGGGTGGCTTCACCGATTTAAGCAACGCTACAGCACTGTCGGTGAAACCATTTCTGGCGAAAGCAAAGCCGTAAACAGCCAGCAGTCGATGACGAAGGAATGGCCGGAAATCTCAGTGAAGTTTTGACTCGCGGAAATCTTCACCGTTGACGAGACCGGTCTATTTTGGTAAATGCTGCCGAGCAAGACTCTCAACGTCCGGGGTAGCACGTGTCACAGCGGCAAAATGAGTAAAGTTCATATGAGCGTTCTGCTGGCAGCCAACATGGATGGGTCTCGGAAGCCCCAGCCCTTTGTGATTGGGAAAGCAAAGGCACCGTGCTGTTTCAAGAACTCTAAGCAGTTCCCCGTTCGCTACGCCTTGAACAAGAAGGCGTGGATGACGCGTCAGCTGTTCACAGAATGGCTCCAAGTGTGGGACATCGAGCTGGGCAAGTCAGGGCGTCGTGCTTGCCCTCTTGTGGACAACTGCTCGGCCCACCACGCCACCTTCGAACTCAAAAACATCGTGCTGAAGTTTCTGCCGGCCAACACGACAGCGGAGCTGCAACCGCTCGACCAGTGCATCAAGTCCTTCAAGGTGGGCTACGGGAGGAGACTCCTTGATAGGCTGCTCGTCAACCTCCGCATGGGCACTGAGCTGAAGGTGGACCTGCTTGGTGCCATTCAAATGATGAGGAGCGCCTGGCCAGACGTGAAGACGGACACAGTGGCCAACTGCTTCTGAAAGGCAGGCTTCATGACGGTGGAACTTGCAGAAACCGGTGAAGACAGTGACGAAGAGCGCATAGACGACTCATTTCGCGAGTTGTCATCCCTCTTCCTGCCTGCCGTTCCACCCGAAGTGTCTGCGGACGATTTCGTGGAAGCGGACTGCAATGTTTAGGCTGTTGCAAGCCTCGCTGACAAGGACATTGTAGCTGCAATTGCAGGGACCCAGGATGCCCAGGCCAACAGCTGAAGTGGCGATGAAGATCGTCCGGACGAGGAAGCGGCTACACGCGCGTGCTCTGCTGCTGAAGTGCTGGCAGCGTTCGGCTTGATTCACCGTTGTTGCAGCGACATGGAGGGAGCCGGGCTGTCGCAGCTAGGCAGCCTCGATAAGATCGAGGCCAGCGTCTTCAACTTCACTTCGAAGACGGAGAAGCAGGCCAAGATAAACGAATTTTTTTTCACACAAATAAAACATTCTGTTACATCGTGTGTGCAGAATTAGTTATCATTCTTGAACGTGCCGATTGTAGGTGATCGTCTGCCACTGGTGAGGTCCTGGGGCCTGTTTTTTTTTTTTTTGTATAGAATTTTTCATATATCGAACTAATTTGCGATCCCCTTCGCGTTCGATATATCTGTGTTCGACTATATTGCATTGTGGTCTTGTCTGTATGACATTCCTAAAAATTTAGGATTATTGCACAGTACCCTCACCAGTGCACCATTCCTGCAGATCTCGTGTGCCCAGTCTCCGCCGCCAGTTCCCAAGATGCTCAGCCTTAGGACGCAGCACTTGGCTCTGCAGTGCCTTCGACTTCGATCCGAGGACCGCCCGCCAGCTGCCGATCTTCTGTCCCACCCTGCGTTCAAGGAGGCCAATCTCCACTCAGTCCAGGAGCTGTGAGAATTTGCATGATGACCGACACCATCAACGTCATAACAGCAGCCTCCAGTTGTCTACTGCTGGACACTCCTTACCATGTCCTAACCACAGTGACCCTTTTCTGGCCCGAGTGACTGTGTCTTTGGTCTTCTGCAATACTGTGCCACATGTTCTTTTCCCAGTTGCGCAAATTGTCTATTGCTAACTTCAAGTCCCAAACATACTGCTGTTTCCTTCTGTCTCTCCTGTCAAGCTGTACTGCTTAAAGTAACGACCTCACACACTTTGTCACTGTGACTGCATGTCTGTTGCCCGCAGTCACTTACTGGTTTTTGCAATGCTAGGGCATGCATCGATTCTGCACATTGTCTTGATTGTCTGAGAAAACTGTTGAGCCCTTTTGTGGTCACATATAGCATTCTGTGTCTATGTGTCGCCTACTGTGCTTGTTTCTGCAGTTCAGTCACTGGGGCCATCTGTATCCATTTCTGGCTCTCTTTTTTTTTTTTTTTTGGTCTTCTTTTGAGCAGGCTGCATGTTGGTCTAGATTCTGAGCATGTGAACCTATAACATTATGGCAACAGGAGTGGGCACTGTGCACTTGCTAGACCACTTACTGCGGTGTGACCATTAGTGTCTGCCTATTGGCTGAACCGGTGACAATGGACATGATGACAGAAAGCCATGTTCACTCTGTTCTGCATGTATCAGAACAGCGTTCTGCATGACACAGCTGTTGAACAGATTAAGAGACACCATGTGAGTGGTAACGATCCCTGCATTACAGTTAATGCTAACCTGTTACTGTAAGGGATCAATCAAGAGTACATACAACCTACCCCTGTTGTGAGCATAGTGGGCGCATGCTCAGTGTACTTGTCTTTCCTTTTTTTTTTTGATTCAGCATACTAAGAGTGCACCTAGACACAACATGGATGCTTGCCCCATTTTTTTCCTTGTTTGTTTTTCTTCTACCTCAATGTGACAAACTACGTATTTGCTTTTTCTTCTTTCTCTGTCAGCTCTTTTGTTGTTTAATCATTGCGTACACTGGATAAAGCATGGCGAGACTGATTGCCACATTGATGCCACGTGAAATTTGCACTACCTGAGTGCAGTGCACTTTTGTCATGCATTGGTGCCCTTCAGATACTAAATTGCCTGAAAAAAGCTTTTAAAATTTCTCGTTGTGATATAAATGCCAATTACTGGTCTCTAAAAACTCAAAGGAGATTGTGGCTGTGAAGCCAACAGCAAACCAATGATAGGTTGTGGAGAAAAGACATGATCTGGTTTGCACCTTGAAAAAAAAAAAAAAAGTGCTTTCAGTCCTGCCTGTGAGTCCCTACATGTTTTAATATCAAAGTGTGTGCCAAAAAAAGTATATATACAAAAGAAAAAAAAGAAACAAAAAAAAAGAGAGAGAAGTGTACTTAATGTGATGTGTCTTGTCATACATCATAAGTTTTTGTGTGTGTCCAGTTTTTGTGTTGGTGCAGCCATTGCCTCGGTTCTATGCTGTGGTTTATTTAGCATGGTACCACCAGTTTTTTTTCCCCTGATGTTTTTTGTCACTGCTGGAAACAGTGCTTTGTATCCTTTGGGTATGGCGTGGCATGCAGTAGGAAGCAGTGTGGTTTTACTTGCACAGATGGCAGTATACTTGGCTGCCTTGCAGAATGGGTCACTTGTTTGTGACACTCGGTGAAGACAAAAGCTTGCCTTTGTTTTACTGGCTGGAAGCTGTGCATTTTTTCCTCAATTTATGTTGGCTCGTAAAAAACTCAGCACAGTCTGTTCACTGCTGCATTGCTGTGCAACAAACAAAATACTATAGAAAGTCACGAGTGACATTGTGGAAAGATGGCGGAATACTGAAATGGACAGTAATTTAATACACATCATTACGTTTATACGAAATCTGACATACATAAAGTAAGAGTCGGCAGTGTTAATTCAGGTAAATTGCTGGCTCATTCAAGTACCCTATTTATATTGTTCACTGAATGTTTAATTAGACCACTATACCTCGAGTACAGCAAAGGTCAAAAAGAGATTTCAACCAGTAGCGGCAGTCCTGTCTCTTAGTAAAATGTTACATTTCATGGTAACTGTAGCACAATAATTCCTTTCAGTGACATAAACTCGGCATCTGAAGGCGTCATTCAGTTTGTCACTTGGCAGTGCAGTAGACTGTACTGGGTTATATACGAACACAACTTTCTTGTGCACAGGTGCATATCTGTTGCCTTGCTTTTCTCTCGTTTTTCTTTCCCTTGACGTGCAATTTGCATTAGGACTGCAGTCATCATGCAGTTTTTCGTGGTGCACCCACAGCAATTGGACACTTTTTGCCGGAGGCGTAGTTGTTTTTGGCACTGACATCATTGCCCGGTAAGGTATTTGGGGTGTCACACATTTGACCGTTTCCTTTTCTGGAATTTTTTTTCTTCTCCTTACTGTTGCATCTCAACTTTGCCACAACTTAGGTGGTGTGATGCTTGCGTACAGCAGCATTCATTATCTTGACCTCCCCTGTTCTGGAGTTCCATCAGAAAGCTCTTCTTTGTCGGTAAATTTTATCAAATTGTGCAGGTCACTTCCATCATTTCAAAAATGAGGTTGTTGCATGCATTGCATGTCTATTTATAGCTTAGAAAGCATGGAAACAAAAAAAATAAACATTTCTGGGTGATCCATGCAAAAAAAAAAAATGAGCAGGATGTCGCACAGGTGTTGCTTGTTCAGGAAATTTAAATTATTATTTTTACATCACTTTTGCTGGTCATGCGTAAATTTTCTGAGACATTGTCACCCTTACATTGCTGCATCACCTGTTCTCACATTCATGTCATTCTGCAATTTTTTTTTCTCACCATCAAAGAAACCAGCAAGGTTTTATCACGGGCTAAGCCATTCAATTTGTGTGTTATCATTCATCATATTTATTTATTTTGCTCATGAGTGGTCTTTTGAAAAAAAATATACCGCTACGTGCAAGGGGTCATTGACATGGACACTAGTACCTTGTTATAGCACATTGTTTATCCATTATTACCAGAGTTTACACAGAATGTGAAAAAATGTGAGGAACACCACAGGGCACGTGAAAAGCATTTTACCAACACAGATCATTTAAATGAATTGTAAAGGTAAGAGCGTGTTGACGGCAGCAGTGAAGAGAGATTCGATAGGAGAGATGCTGACTGTTGTAAGCGTCTGGGCTGTCATGTCTTCAGTCACTTCAGCTTCCAAGCCATTGCCCGCGTCTTCAACTTGTTGCACCATCTGGCCTAGCAAACTACAGGCAAACGTGATAGCAAATAGCATATTCAACAGGACACGGAAATAGCTTTGTTATACAGTAAAACCTCGTTATAATGAAGTTGAACGGGCAGCTGTAATTAATTTGTTATAACCATTAGTTTTTTATAGCCAATATCCATTTCATTTATGGGAACTTCAAAGGGAATTGCGATTGCTTTGTTATATCCTGGTTTGGTATAACGAGGTTCTGCTGTATCCGATAATTGATCCATATAAATGTGTATTTGCTACATTGTTATGCTTATACTGAATTTCACTTATTCGTTACGACCAGTAATTCATTATATCCACATTCGTTGTATCAAGGTTCAGCTTGTACCATCAACAAAAATGACAGTGTATGCCAGTGGCTTCTCCCTGGTACTTGAACCTTTAACACGCTGCAAACTCTCTGCTTCCCGGGCTGATTCCAGAGTTGATCATTTCTGGGGGCAAATATAGTAGAATTTTTCACATGTCAGAGCCATAAAAATGGACGACATGGGGGGACTGAAAAAGTTTTGTGCAATAGTGAAAGAAGTTCGCAACTATAGCAAAATTACAATGTTCTGTGTGCTTCATGGTTCGGAGAAAAGTCTCGCCAAAGTGGTTGGCCGAGATTGTGATCACATATTCACAGGACACATTTTAGATGAGGTATCACGGGCAGAATTCCATAGTGTAATTAAAATGTCTCTTGACTGAAAAGATTTTGTCGTGGCATAGAAACTTTCTCACGTGGCTTTTGGCTGAGCCCGAGGGACCATTTCTTTTACTTGGGACCAGAAGACAGAGAAAGGAATTTCTTCAATGTGACTTCTTCATGCAGCACTTGCGTATTCATTGTTCATTGTCTCCGGTCTATTGAAATCATCCATTGCTTTGTTATTAGCTGTTAGTTATATAAACAAATGAATTTAGGGTAATCAGGTATTTTCCTTTTTTCTTTTGTTCGTGGCTTTATTTGATATGATTTACCTAAATTGAGGTAGTCTTCATGGCATGAGGCACTTTCTGCCACACATTGTTTTCTGAACATGTTTAGTTCATTTTTTCTTGCCTCATTAGACTCATTGTTTGGTACAGAATTTTGTGTCATGTAGTGCTAGTAAAAATTGCGACTATCACTGCATCACCCCTTCCCTTTCTTTTTTTTGCCACCTTGGAAAACACACCAGCACTGGCGTAGTAGACACGCACACAGCACATGGTGCCCCAGTTTGATATTTTTACAAAGACATAAAAGTGGGAGTGAGGGTAAGAAATGGAGAACACTGTGTACTGTTAACACTTGCAGGAAGATTACGCCTCTTGAGCCCAGTACATGTCTGTGCAAAGCTTTAAAGCCTGTGCCACTAATTCCTGAAAAGAAAGTATCGCAAGCAAGCACACTTGGCTTGTGGACTTTACGCTTCCATCAGTTCAGGCAATACACACCACAACAGTGGTTATTTCTATTTGTCCTGCTCTTATGCAGCTTTCTGGTAGTATATCGGGCACATTCTCTTTGTGGTACTGTCACATCTAAGTGTATTGCTTCTGCATTGTAACACCATATAGTGGCGCAGTGAAGCATACCAAAATTTGCATGTTATGTAATAGATTGCCTTAGCTTATTGATTTCTCTTTTTTGCACACTGTGCAAAAAAGGTACCTAATTAATTGTGTTCCCATTTGTTCTGTCCTCACTCGCTACATGTCTCTATGTGATACACAACACTTCTTCGTGCGGGTTATTTATTTTTTTTTCTGGAATGACCACAATGTGTGCGGGTCAGTCTAGGAAAGAAAGGATGGATTATGGAAAAAAAAAAGCATTTATTTCGTTGTGGGTGCCACTAGTACGCCGTGGCTAACTTCTGGAAAATGGTGAATTTCTTCCAAGCAGTGGTTTATTATTTTTTAATCTCCTAGCACCCTCCTCAAGAGATTAGTACCTGAAAATAATTGACAGTGCCTTATGTCCTTCGTCTGCCATGAAGAGTGATCGTGAAGCAGTATTTTTGTAAACTCAATTGCATTTGTTGATCCTTTATGCTTTTTTTTTATATACTGCATGCACATATTGTAGCCTTTATACAAGTGTTGCATACTTTACACTGCTCTCGCTATACTGAGGGGCCATAACGTGTTTGATACGTGTGTGCCAATTAAAAATATTTGAAAGCATTTCAAGAGAAGACTCATTTCTGCCTCACAATGGCATTGCGTTGGCTTGCTCTGCAAATTGCAAAGGAAGGCAATGGCAAGGGGAGTCACAAATAGATCACTGCTGTTATATAAGCTTTGAAGAGCAATGTTCTAAATTAAGCTGGATAGGTAACTTGCTCCTGGGGCATTGTAAGTTCAATTTTCAATACCAACAATATACAATTAGATCTGAAAACAAGCTTAATAATTTTATATTGAAGTTGGTCTCGAAATCCCAGACCAGACTCCATTGACATTTTATGTCAGTGTCACAAAATGCAAAGTATCTGGACAAGTATAGTTGTAAGATGAAGGTATGGTGACACTGCCCATAATGAGTGCTGTGCACTTGCATGTGAGATTCAAAACCGTGGCAGCAGACTGCTTTGAAAATTGTAAAGCTAGCTTTCCTGTCATGTCCTATCTAATGGTGTTGTAGACAGTTCTGCAAATGTTGAGATTGCATACGCTTGAACATGAAAGACGTAGACTCTGTCCTCACGATATAAACATGCACAACACACAAGCGATATAAACATGCACAACACACAAACATGCACAACACACAATTGGGCTAGGCATTGCCGTTAGTTGGGAAAAAGGTGCATTGTAGAGACGTGCGCATGCAAAACATAAAAAGGGTCTATTGCAGGGATGAAGCGGGTCACTGTATTGTGACCTTGCTTTCTTTTTTAACTTTTATTTATTAACACTTCAAATGCCTTAGGCAGAAGGTTTCACATAAGGGATGGGCTGTTATTTAATTATGATTCGATGGCAGACTTGAATGCATGTGGATTGGTGTACAGCATCTTTGGGAAGGGTCCATTCCAATCTCTTGCAGCCTTCACAAGGGAGGAGTGCATGTGCACTGTAGTCTGTAGACCAAATTCAAATGGTTGGTCTGGCAAGAGGGATAGAAAAGAGGAGTGATAGAACCTGTGAAGAAGGCACAACCTAATTCCAAGGCAACTTAGATCCAGGTTATGTAGAGATGCTTCTGATTTAAGTTTAGTTATTAGTGTGATGACAGTAGTCAGAGTAGGTGTAGCGGGCTGTATGATTTTGCGGTGCTTCAAGGGCTTCAGATTAGTTCGATGTGGGTCCCAAGCTGAGCATGCATATTGTAACTTTGACTAAACACGTGTTGCATAGGCTAACATTTTTACGGACAGGGGTAAAAAGCACAAGTGTCTCCAAAGGTATTCTACAATGGCGTCTGCATCGTTAGAATGATATTTGTGATATGAGAAGCCTAGGAGAGATTACTTCAAAAGAATATTGTAGCGAAGAGGATTGGTGAACCCTACGAACGCTCTATCATCATCGGCTCACCGACGAAGAGGAGCTCGCGCTCTTGGTGTCCGACGCTCGGCTGAGACGGTCGCTTCGCTGCTTCGGCAATAAACCGCCTTACATATTTGGTGGAAGTGCTGGGTTTTTCCCCAAACCTGGAACTGCGTACTCGGAGGCTGCCAGCCATCATGCCTGACGACGCCACCCAACCACCACCCCTGGCATCGCAAACATTGATTTGCCCTGGCCCCATGCGTCAGCGCGATCCTCCCATCTTCAGTGGCTCCGACGAATACGACCTGGAAGATTGGCTCTCATTGTACGAGCGGGTGAGTGCGCACAATAAGTGGGACGATCCTCAGAAGCTCAGCTACGTGAACTTCTACCTCACGGGTGTCGCTAGCGTGTGGTATAACAACCACGAATCTGAGCTTCGCACCTGGTCAGATTTCAAGGCGCGCATTACGCAAGTCTTCGGTCGCCCTGCCGTGCGGAAGCTCCGTGCCGAAGAGCGCTTGTGCAGCCGTTCGCAGCAACCTGGCGAAAGCTTCACGAATTATATTGAAGATATCGTGGACCTTTGCAAGCGCATTGATCCGTCTATGGCAGAGTCTGAAAAGATCCGCCACGTCATGAAGGGTATTGAAGATGACGCCTTTCAAATGCTCCTCTCAAAAAGCCCGCGGACGGTTGTCGAAGTCGCCGAACTTTGTCAGAGTTATGACGAACTTCGGAGGCAACGTCTCCTCACGCGACGTCCTGTGCACGATACATCCGTTGCAAGTTTAGCTGCAGCAACTAACGGCGATCATCTTGGCGAAATCAAAGAATTCATACGCGCTGAAGTTGCTCGTCAGTTGTCCCTGCTCGCGGCTGTTCCAAGGGCCGCGCCTTCTTTGGCTCCGCCCACGTCATCCTTGACTCCTACATTCCGCCAGATGCTCCAGGACCAGGTTTCTGAAGCTATACAGTCTCCCATCGCAGCGCCACCACCTGCGCCTTCACCCCTAAGCTATGCCGAGGTTGCAGCTCGGCCATCTCCATCGACCTTTTCACCTCCACCGTTTTCTGCACCACCACGTCCGATACCACCTGTGTACACCACCAGACCAGCAGCTACCACGGGTTCCTGGCGTACGCCCGACAATCGCCCTGTGTGCCACTTCTGCGGCATCCCTGGGCACGTCGCACGGTTGTGTTACCGTCGATTAGGCCTTCACGGTAATAACCAGTCTGTTCGTTCCTACGCTTCCCCAACTTCGCCCTACTCGCCACCAAATGACACACACTTGCGTCCTACACGCGACGTCGACCACCCTTCCCGTGATCGTCGCTCACCATCTCCCCGCCGCCGCTCGCTTTCGCCCATGCGTCGCCGTCCTGCCCCTTCGGATCCGGAAAACTAGCCACCGCAGTTCAAGAGGCAAGAACTGCGCTCCAGTCGAACAACACAAGACCTCGCTCTCCTCCGACGAACGTAATTGAAGTATCTGTGGAAGGAATAATCGTACTCGCATTAGTGGACACAGGCGCTGCTGTCTCAGTAATCACGGAAGAACTTTGCCGCAAGCTTCGAAAAGTAACGACGCCCTTATCTACGCTGTCACTCCGGACAGCAAGTTCACACTGCATTACCCCTGTTGCTTCATGCACTGCCCGTATCGTGATTGAAGGATACACGTACACAGTCGACTTCATCGTTCTCTCATGTTGCTCATTCGACGTCATCTTGGGGTGGGACTTCCTTTCCGATCACCAAGCCATTATTGATTGTTCTCGCGCTGAAGTTGCATTATCTCCGCATCTCGAAACCTGCTTATACGAGCTTGACGAATGTGGCGACAAACTGGTCCTTAGTGCAGAAACCACGATCCCTGCGTACTCTTCAGTCATTGCGACCGCCTGCTCCAATTACGTCCACGATGCTACTGCACTGTTTGTACCATCACACATTTTCGTTCGCCGACGATGTTCACTTCCCTTCGCTGTCCTAAATGTGAGCGGTGGTTGCACTCAACTGTTCATCTCCAACGCCATGGACACGTCCCTCACCTTACGTCGTGGCGAGTGCCTTGGGCGTCTCCAGCATGCCGACTCTGTGACCATCTTCGACGCGCCACTTGACAATACCTGTTCCGATATAAGCACGTTGGCTTATAGCTCGCCTTCTTCCCAGTCCACGCAAGACGTCTTCGATAGCACAGTAGACGCCCTCCTGAGCCCTACGCAGCGTTCACAGCTCTTTAGCTTGCTACAGAAATACCAGTCCACGTTCGATTGTCACCAAGCGTCACTAGGCCGCACATCGACTGTACATCACGAGATAGACACCGGCACTCATGCACCACTGCGCCAGAGGCCTTATCGTGTATCCCTTGCAGAGCGCCGTGTTATTGAAGACCAAGTGAGCGAGATGATTGATCGTGGTGTGGTTCAAGCGTCTAATAGTCCATGGGCGTCACCAGTAGTCCTCGTAAAGAAAAAAGATGGTTCCATCCGATTTTGCGTGGACTACCGCCGCCTTAATAAAATAACGCGCAGGGACGTCTACCCGCTACCACGGATCGACGATGCTCTAGATTGTTTACATGGCGCTGAATATTTTTCCTCACTCGACTTACGCTCAGGCTACTGGCAAGTGCCCATGGCTCCCGCCGATCGCCAGAAGACAGCTTTCGTTACGCCCGACGGCCTGTATGAATTTAACGTTATGCCGTTCGGGCTCTGCAATGCCCCTGCTACTTTCGAACGAATGATGGACAATTTGCTTCGGGGGCTCAAATGGAAGACATGCTTATGTTACCTTGACGACATCGTCGTTTTTTCTCCAGATTTTCCCACTCATCTGTACCGTCTCGAACAAGTCCTGCAGTGCATTACCGACGCAGGCCTCCAGCTTAACTTGAAGAAATGTCGCTTTGGAGCTAAGCAGCTTACAATACTCGGACACGTGGTGTCGAAAGATGGCATACTACCCGACGCTTCCAAACTCCGTGCCGTCGCCGAGTTTCCCAAACCCAAGACTCTGAAAGAGCTCCGAAGCTTTATCGGGCTCTGTTCCTACTTTCGCCGTTTTATTCGAAATTTTGCTTCTATCATCGCTCCGTTGACTCAGCTACTCCGAGGTGACACAAGCCTTTTCACTTGGTCCGCACCTTGCGACGATGCCTTTACAACATTGCGGCGTTTGCTCACATCGCCTCCTGTACTGCGTCATTTCGACCCTACGGCCCCAACAGAAGTTCACACCGACGCCAGTGGCGTGGGACTTGGCGCAGTGCTTGCACAGCGGAAAAATGGGTATGATGAATACGTAGTAGCCTATGCGAGCCGTACACTAACGAAAGCGGAATCCAACTACTCCGTCACTGAAAAGGAATGTTTAGCTATTATATGGGCACTTGGGAAATTTCGACCCTACCTCTACGGCCGTCCCTTCGACGTCGTTACCGACCACCACGCCCTATGTTGGTTATCGACATTGAAAGATCCATCTGGCCGCCTTGCTCGTTGGGCTCTACGATTACAAGACTTCGACATACGCGTCATTTACCGCTCTGGTCGTAAACACACAGACGCGGATGCCCTCTCTCGTTCGCCTACACCAATTGACACGACTTCCATCTCAGTCCTCGAACCGGTATTCTCGTCGCCAGTGCCCGTCAACATGGCCGTGGAGCAGCGCAAGGATCCGTGGATCACAGCAATCATGGACTGTCTTTCGGACGCTCCAACAAATCCACCTTCACGCGCTATTCGCCGCCAAGCGTCTCACTTCGAATTGCGGGACGGCGTTCTCTATCGCCGCAATTACCTTCCTGATGGCCGTAAATGGTTGTTAGTCGTTCCCTGTCACCTGCGCACAGATGTATGCTCTGCTCTTCATTCGGACCCGCAGTGTGCCCATGCTGGCCTCTTAAAAACTTACGCCAGGCTTCGATTACGCTTTTACTGGCGCGGCATGTATGCCTTTGTCAGAAAGTACATTCGCTCGTGCACAGCGTGCCAGCGCCGCAAGCTTCCTGCTCCTCGTCCTTCCGGTCCTCTACAGCCCATTCCTTGTCCGTCTAGACCGTTTGACCGTGTCGGCATAGACCTCTACGGCCCTCTTCCCTGCACGTCAGCTGGCAATCGATGGATTATTGTGGCTGTCGACCACCTCACACGTTATGCCGAAACCGCGGCACTGCGGACAGCCACAGCCCGCGACGTTGCATACTTTCTCCTACATCACTTCGTACTTCGTCATGGTGCGCCGCGGGAACTTCTGAGCGACAGAGGGCGTGCATTTCTTTCAGAAGTTCTTAGCGCCTTGCTCACTGCATGCCGTACCGTTCACCGCACTTCTACAGCTTATCATCCGCAAACCAACGGCATAACCGAACGGTTCAACCGCACTCTGGGCGACATGCTATCCATGTACATCGCGTCGGATCACACCAACTGGGATCTAGTTCTGCCGTATGTCACGTACGCCTACAACACCGCCTCACAGGCCACAACGGGATTTTCGCCATTCTTCCTTGTGTATGGCCGTGAACCTACTTGTACGCTGGACACCATTCTCCCATACCGTCCTGACCCTTCGGAGGGCACACCGCTGTCCGAAGCCTCGAGGTACGCCGAGGAGTGCCGTCAGCTGGCCCGTTCGTTCACGGCAGAAGACCAAGGCCTCCAGAAGTTCCGCCGTGATGATGACCGTCCTCCCTGCACCTACCAGCCGGACTCACTAGTGTGGCTGTGGATACCTTCAACCACGCCTGGTCTCTCCTCTAAACTCGTCACCAAATACCATGGTCCATACCGCGTCGTTCAGCAGACCAGCCCTGTCAACTACGTTGTCGAGCCGGTGACGCCGTCTACTGATTTGAGGCGTCGGGGGCGCGAGACCGTGCACGTACAGAGGCTTAAACCTTATTACGATCCGGTCGTCCTCTCCTCCCCTTGAGTCGCCAGGATGGCTCCTTTTTCTCCGGGGGGGGGGGGGGGCAGTTGTAGCGAAGAGGATTGGTGAACCCTACGAACGCTCTATCATCATCGGCTCACCGACGAAGAGGAGCTCGCGCTCTTGGTGTCCGACGCTCGGCTGAGACGGTCGCTTCGCTGCTTCGGCAATAAACCGCCTTACAATATGCTGAGATTTTTGCATGTGTTGACCGAAGGGGTCTCGGCATTGCACAGGGCATACTGCCATGGACTGTAATTCCTTCTGCAGGTTAAAAGAAACTAGTCTTGTTTTAGCAGTTTTTATTCTCAGTAGCCACTGTTTCCACCAAGAAGTGATCCTACCTAGGTTCTGTTGAAGTGATAGTGAGTCATTATCATTACTAATCACTCAATAACCACAAAATTTTCTCTGGGAAAATGTGTTATATGAGATGCTCGAGGGTAGACTGTTAATGTACTGGTGTTCACAAAATAATTTGAAGCACTGGGCAATTGGCCTCTCACAGGCAGACCACGCCAGTGGAAAAGTAGTGCCAAGGTCTGTGCATGTGGGATCCCCTAGCAAGCTGGTCTTGCTGCCCAGTTCATCTGGATAGGTGTTTCTAGGTTGGCTAGAGTGTTGCCTTGCTTCAAAAGAATAGTGTCCATGGCCTTTAAACATTGCCACAAAGCGGCTGCGCATACAATCTGCAAAAGGCAGTGTGCGTGTTCAGGAATGTGTCTTGGCAAAAGCCTTAACTGGCTGATGAACTGCGAAATGTGAGAGTCTGCCTGTTGTCACTGCCAACGCTTGTGGCAACAAATATCAGATGGCCACATATTACAACTCCACACCACACTTAAGTGACTAGCATTCAAAGCTGAGCAATTTGGTAGTGTTCATCTTATAGCAAACTGCACAGCAGATGGGACATGAAGAAAGAATGGAAAGAGACAGACGAGCCACTCACTAATTTATTGAAAAATTTTGTCGATTTTAAAGTGTCCAGCAAAGACTCGGCACTGACAAAATTTATCAATGTAATGGAAAAGAAAGATTATGGATTCAATCAGGTGCACTCGGAAGGCCACGTAAATCAACAGTAGCACGTAGAATGTAGATATGCGTACTTCTTGTCAGAAGGACTTATACCACTGTCGCACAGGCGTGCAGAAAGCAGGAGAGATTCTTGAAGACACGGAAAGATAGAAAGTGGGAGGAGAATGCACAATAACTCTCTCTCCAGAGAGGACACCTCAACCGGTGTTAAACAGCCTTTTAGGAAGCTGAAAGAATTTTAACGAAGAGGCGTTGCGGCGTAGACACATGACACCAACGATCTCCTTTTGGTGTTTTCCTTCGAAGATGGCACCAAAAGCTTGGCGCTAGCGTTTAAGAGAAGCAATGAAAATAAAACGATATATCTCGATATACAAATTGCAGACGCTTTTTCTGTGCGCCGGCCGCTGCTTGGTCCCCGGGGTTGGCCATAGACGCTCGCACGAATGCCAAGCACGCTTTTTCTGCTTGTGCAAATGACAAGAGTCCGAGCGTCATCACGTGACATTCCCGGTGCATTCTAGCTGCTCATGAGAGTAGAAAAGGAAATAACCACTAAATGGTTCATTACACCTTCTGCATGATCCGAAATTCGTTTTTATGATGAGCCTAGGTGACAGAAAAATAAGCATTCGCCTTCTTTTTTTTAACCAATTGGAAATTGGTGGTGCCCACTTATTTTCAAGGAGCCTTATCCAATTTGGAGCCGTAAAAGAGCTAGACAAACTCTGTTTACGAAAAAGACCGCTTCTGAAAAGGAGTTCGCTCTCTGCACTGTGTCTGCTGTCAGGATCTCCTTTTCGGAAGAGGTCTGTTTGCTTAAATATATATGCATGTCCCAAACAACACGAGAGAGGGGAAGAGAGGAGGAATAACATATAGACAACCTCACGTCAAAAAGCTGCGCAGGAAATCGCTTTCTGCTCTATATAAGGAAGCAGATGTGTCACTGATGCAGTTATCGCCAGCATCCTTAATATGAAAGGCTTCCAGCAGCTCGCGTGCTACTCTCTTCTGCCTAGAATTTTTATTTTTTTGAATAAGGGCTCGCACCCCCTACAAGAGCTACAATGCGCGGGCAAATTCGCTCCTTCTCTCCTCGTGATCGAAGCAGCATGCTGCGCTATGCGTTCAATAAAATCAATAAAACCAGTTGATAGTTTGCGCTCTTTCCGTTTACTCTGTCTGTTCCTTCCTGTGTTCGTCAGTTGAATGCGCAACGTTACCCAACAGGCGGTGTAATTTCTCGCGGCTGTGACCCGAGCGCTCAACGCGGCGCTGCACAGGAGAGAGAACGAGGCGCGCGCGCTCCGTCGTTTTCATACCGATGGATGGATGGATGGATGCTATGAGCGTCCCCTTTGTAACGGGGCGGTGACACGTGCGCCACCAGGCTCGTAAAAAAATTTAAGAACTTTTCCTTTTTCCTCTCTCTCTTTAAGTTGTCCTCATGCCTTCCTTTTAAACCTACTTGAATTAAATGGATAATACTATAGCAAAAACGTAAATTCATAGCCAAGTTCTCTGCCCCTTATGGCAGAAAGTCCTTATTTTTCCCTATAGTTATTTTTGTCCGTTCTCTCTAGTTTTCTGCCACCAGTATTCTAACCGTCTCTTACTTATTTCAATCGCGGCTATGTTCAGCTTTCCATTGTTCTCCCTAAAACCCAAGGCTTCATGTAGGGTAGTGCCCACACGTACACCTGGGTGGATATTTTCGCATTCATTCAGAACATGCCCCGTCGTTTCCCTATCTTCCTCACAGCATGTGCATTTTTCTTCTTCTTTACTGAATTTCGCTTTATAACTACGCGTTCTGAGGCAGCCCGATCTCGCTTCAAACAGTAAAGCGCTTCCTCCTCAATTATCATAAAAACCGCGGAACTACCGTGACTTCCCCAGCGGAGTATGCAGCTGTCGCACCACCTGTCGTGCGCGCCGCTCCGTAGAGGATTCCTATGGTGAATTCCATTGGCAGATTCGGAGCACTTCCGGTAGCAGTTTTTTTGCTCCACGCGGAGCAAGTCTGTTCCATTGGCAGATTCAGAGTGCTCCCTCTATGTTTCATTGGCAGATCTGGAGCAGCTCCGCCGCCAGATCCACTCCACGGAGCAGCTCTCTCTACTCCGCGAAAAACGGGGGATTCGACCGGAAGTCGCAAGCGCCCGGCGCGTGCGCAGAGCGGGGCGTACCACATGACCGACGCTATGAGCTGCCCGAGCGCGCTCGTTTTCTGTCGCAGCTCGGGAGCAATCATGAGTAGCGCAGCGTCAGCTCGCGCTGTTACTGCTTGCGGAGAGCGATTATTCGAGCTCTAGTTCTAATTCGACCAGTGAGGACTCAAGAGATGAAGAAGCTAGCAAAAAGGTTTTCTACGTCATGGTTCGGCCGCGCGGAGAAGAAAGCGAAAGTTGCGTGTTTATCGGCACGGGCCTGGTTCACAATCGACAAGAGGAGGACACTTGCACGCGGTGTGACTTCGATAAGAACACAGCAAAAATTCAAAACGAAACTTTTTTCACATGCACCTCGCGCGCGAGTTCATGCCGAACAGGTTGGGAAAACAGCGCGAAACGCTGGGCGCTTCCGGAAGCGGATGTGCACTAGCGCCTTCTGCCATTCGCTCCGGAGGGAGCGTCTGTGTTCCATTGGCAGATTTCCTTCGGTTGCCCTCCGCCGGAGTGGAGTGCTCCGGCGCAGAGTTCGTCGGCCACTCCGAATCTGCCATTGGAATTCACCACTAGAGGAGAGAAAGGGGGAGCGTGGTTTTTCGGTCTCCGGAACGACAGCGGCAGATAAGTTTTTCTTGCATGCATTGAGCTTGCTTTTCTAGTATAGGTCATTAGCATAAACTATATTTGTGGTTATTAGTTAGTACAGTTTTTTTGTGGGGGGTCAGTAACTTGATTTTTGGGTTTTTTTGCTTTCCTTTTTTTTTCTTCCTCCACGTGGCTGAGGTGCATGTACACCCACCACGAGTGTTTTGAAGTGTGGGCTATCCATTCAGTTTTTGGGTACGTATTGTCTTAGGGAAGTGTTTGTACTTGGGGAAGTGTTTGTAGTACCGAGGTTATTAGTTGGTACGGTTTTTTGGAGGGGTCAGCAACTTGTTTTTTGTGTTTTTTTTGCTTTCCTTTTTCTTCTTCCACGTGGCTGAGGTGCACGTACACCCACCACGAGCGTTTTGAAGTGTGGGCTAACCATTGAGTTTTTGGGTACGTATTGTCTTAGGAAAGTATTTGTAATACCGAGGGAAGTGTTTGTACTTAGGGAACTGTTTGTAGTACCGAGGTTATTAGTTGGTACGGTTTTTTTTGGAGGGGTCAGTAACTTGTTTGTTGGGGTCTTTTTGCTTTCCTTTTTCCGCCTCCACGTGGCTGAGGTGCACGAGCACCCACCACGAGTGTTTTGAAGTGTCGGCTATCCATTGAGCTTTTGGATACGGATTGTCTTAGGGAAGTGTTTGTAGTACCGAGGGCCTTTGTTCATTAGATAGTGTAACCCTTTTGCTAGGAGCGGTCATGGTCAAAAAGACCGCAAAGTGTTCAGGGTGCGGGGCAGCTGTGAAAATGGAAGTTTGTGCGGAAGAGAAGGCAGAAGCTGATGCAAAATGTAGACAGTGTGAGATCGAGGAAAAAATGGAAAAAATGATGGCTGCTCAGAGCGGACTTATGGACAGAATCGCTGAGCTTGAAAATGCGTTGGCAAAAGAGCGTGAGAAAACGCAGGCCATGGGGGAGAGGCTTAGGTTAGCAGAGGAGGGGCTAGCCATGGTAGTTAAGGCGAACAAAGAAGCAGGCAACAGCGAGAACAGTGCGGCGCCGACCTCCAGCGCGGGGGGGCAGCAAGAACAGGGTGTGAAAAACGCAGGTGCAAAGAGCGCGGGGCACAGCTTTCAGGAAGTAGCTTTGCCGGAGGGAGTAGATAATGCAGCAGCTGCGACTCAGGCTAAACACCCAGACAGTAGCCAGGTTCAGGTGACTCCAGCTGGAAAACCTCAGCGGGTTATTATAGCTGGCGATTCCAATTTAGTTCGATGCGCCGAGGCACTCAAAGAGAGGGTGAAAGGCGACAAACGAGTATTGGTAGGGACGTTCCCAGGACATAGGCTGGGTTCAGTCATGAGGCAAGCAAGAGAAAAGCTCAGGTCTGGGGCTCACGGACGCAACCTCGTGATGATTGCGGCAGGGCTAAACGACGTCCTCAACAAAGAATCGTCAGGATTAGCGACGACCTTGGCAAAAGGCGTCGATGACATGCGCGCCATCTCCCCCCAGGTGCAGATAGTAGTGTGCACAGTACCGGAAATACCAGTGCGTGACGGCAACCTCCAAAGAGCGGTTGTCGATGCAAACAAAGAGATATGGCGTACGAGTCGAGAGAAGGGTTTCGAAGTAGTGGAAATAAACAGGGAGGTGCATAGGTGGGGGGGTTTCCAAAGAGACAGAATTCACTTCGATAGGAGGCTTGGTCATGAGGTAGGTTGGCGGCTTGCACGACGTGCAGTAGCTTTTTTGGGGGGTACCCGGGCCCTTCGGAGTCCGGGGTAGCAAGGAACAAAGGAAACAACCAGGGGGATTTTCCGGCAGGCAGCACTGAGAAATGGCAGAAAAGAGGTAAAAGGAAGAAAAGAGCGAAGGCACGTGTAGCAATTAGTTACATAAACATGCAGGGTGGCAGAAAAAAGGCAAAATGGTTAGAGATTGAGGAACAGTTAAACAAAGAAAAGATAGGCGTTTATGCGATTACAGAAACACACCTTAGAGACCTGGAAGAGCCACCACATATTGACAATTATGTTTGGGAAGGGTGCAACAGGATCATATCAGAAAGAAAAGGTGGGGGTGTTGGAATGCTTATTCATAGCGGAGCCAAATGGGAGAGAGTAAAACAAACGTGTTCAGAGCACCTCTGGGTTTCGGGCACGGTAGGTGGAAAGAAAACGTGGCTAGGTGTAGCTTACATGTGGACGGGAAATAACTGTAAGGAAAAGAATCTGGAGATAAAGCATTGCATAAACACCGATATTAAAGAATTTGGTCATGGGGCTGAAATCATCCTCCTAGGGGATATGAATGCGCACATCCATGACCTTGACGGATATACAGACACCAATGGGAGGTTATTGCTCGATCTTTGCGAGCACCATAGTCTCGTGATAGTTAACACAGGGCCCAAGTGTGGTGGACAGATCACGTGGGAGGTCAGAAACAGACAATCGAACATTGATTATTGTCTAATGACGGAAGGAATCTATGAAAAACTGAGAGAAATGAGAATAGACGAGGACGGGATGAACAGCTTGGGTAGTGATCATAAACGCATAACGTTACAACTGGGATATAAAACTGAAAATAATAACGTAGAGTCGAAGTTTGGCAGGTCGTACTTAAATGACAAACAAATAAAAAATATAGCCGCAAGAGTAGAGGAAGAAGTAGGCAAAATACGAGGCAAGGACTGGAGGTATAATGAGCTAGTTCATGCAATGACGAAAGAAATAAGTAAAGAGAAGAAAACTGTTTGCTGGAAAGGAAAGAGAACGCCAAAAAGATGGTGGAACAAGGAAATCCGGGAAGCGATCGAAAATCGACGTAAAGCATCAAGGGAGCACAGGCAGGCAAAAAGGGAGAAGCGGCCGCAAGTCGAAGTCACGGAAAGATGGGAAATATATTTAGAGAAAAAATCTATTGTACAGAAATTGGTCGAGGCAAAAATTAAAGGTGAAAGCGAACGCTGGGTTACAGAAATTCATGACAAAAAGAAGGACGCGCCTAGGATATTTTGGAACCACATAAAAGCGCTAGGTAAAAAGTCTGCCTCATTTCAACAACATATTGTTGATGAAAGAGGAAATCAATTGGAAGGGTACGAAGCGTTGGGTTACATCCAGAAGGTAACAGCCGATTCGTTTAAAAAGATCGTCCAAGAGATTCCCCCAGTGGATAAAACCATGACGGAGAGCGAAACTAAGGAAGAGCTAGAACTTGAGAATTTCAACTGGAAAAAGGCCGAAGGAAAAATTCCAAAGCGCACTGCTATGGGTTTAGATGGGGTCCCCGTTAGCCTCATTAACGAATTAGGACAGAACACTAAAGAAGCGCTATTGAAAGCCGTAGAAAAATGCTTACAGGAGAGGCAAATACCGGACAGTTGGCGAAAAAGCAGAATGAACTTAATCTATAAAGGCAAGGGGGAAAAGAATAACATTCGCTCGTATAGACCGCTAACCATTACATCGGTACTATACAGGATGGCTATGCAAGCAGTAAAATTAAAAATAGAAGCCTGGGCAGAACGTAACAATATTTTGGGAGAACTTCAGAATGGATTTCGAGTAGACAGGCGTTTAGACGATAACCTATTTGTTCTTACTCAGTGTATAGAAATATCTAAAATAGAAAGGAGGCCGTTGTATGTGGCTTTTCTAGACATCACTGGGGCGTATGACAATGTTAATCAGGAAATATTGTGGGAAATTTTGGAAGGAATGGGCATAGGCGACGATTGTGTACAGCTTTTGAGGGAAATATATCGAGAAAATACAGTTTGCATAGAATGGGAAGGAATAAGTAGCAGAGAGAACGTTGATATTAGCAAGGGGCTGAGACAGGGATGTCCTTTGTCGCCGCTGTTATTCATGCTGTACATGGTTAGAATGGAAAAAGCGCTAGGAGATAGCCACATTGGTTTTAATCTGTCACACAAACAGGGCGGCGTGATGATTGAGCAGATGCTTCCGGGTTTATTTTATGCTGATGATATTGTCTTATTCGCAAACAGTCGAGATGATATACAACGGCTGGTGAATATATGCGGGAAGGAAGGCGAGGATCTAGGACTAGGATTTAGTGTAACAAAATGCGGATTGATGGTATTCAATGATCCCAACGACCAGGCGGTATCCATACAGGGCCAAGAAATACCGAGAGTAAGCGAATACAAGTACCTTGGCGTATGGGTAAATGAGGGCGATAGATACATGAAGGTACAGGAAAAAGCCTTGGCAGCAAAGGGAAAGAGGAACGCAGGAATAATGAAGCACAGAGCGTTATGGGGACACAATAGGTACGAGGTGCTTAGGGGTCTGTGGAAAGGGGTAATGGTACCGGGGCTTACATTTGGGAACTCAGTGGTGTGCATGAGGCCAGAGATACAATCGGGAATGGATGTGAATCAAAGAACTGTGGGACGCCTCGCGTTGGGTGCTCACGGGAAAACTACAAACGAGGCTGTAAAGGGCGATATGGGATGGGCGAGTTTTGAGGCAAGGGAAGCGCAGAGCAAAATAAGGTTTGAAGAAAGGCTAAGGAATATGAAAGAGGTTAGGTGGGCAGTGAAGGTGTTCCGCTATTTATATAGAAAGAGCGTTGACACGCAGTGGAGAAAGAGAACTAGGAGGCTCACCAGTAAATATACGGCTCTAAGAGAACTGACAACAAAGAGCGTAAAGGGAAAAGTCAGAGAGGCGGAGAAGATTTACTGGAGGACAGCGATGGAAAAAAAACCGACTCTGAATAACTACCGAGAGGGCAAAAACGAAATAAAGAGGGAGGCATTTTATGATAATTCAAGAGGAAGCGCTTTATTGTTTGAAGCGAGATCGGGCTGCCTTAGAACGCGTGTTTATAAAGCGAAATTCAGTAAAGAAGAAGAAAAATGCACATGCTGTGAGGAAGATAGGGAAACGACAGAGCATGTTCTGATTGAATGCGGAAATATCCACCCAGGTGTACGTTTGGGCACCACCCTACATGAAGCCTTGGGTTTTAGGGCGAACAACGGGAAGCTGAACATAGCCGCGATTGAAATATGTAAGAGACGGTTAGAATACTGGTGGCAGAAAACTAGAGAGAACGGACAAAAATAATTATAGGGAAAAATATGGAATTTCTGCCATAAGGGGCAGGGAACTGGGATATGAAATTCCGTTTTTGATATGGCATGATCGATTTGATTGAAGTAAATTTAAAAGGCATGAGGAAAATTAAAAGAGAAAAAAAAAGTTCTTAAATCTTCTTACGAGCCTGGTGGCGCACATGTCACCGCCCCGTTACAAAGGGGAAGCTCATAGCATCCATCCATCCATCCATCCATCGGTGAGGAGAGAGGGGAAGGGGCGCGCATGCGCTGTGGGGGTGTGGGACGCGGGCGCCGCTCCGTAGAGTAGAGGATTACTAGAGAAGGGGGGGTGGGGGGAGAGCTAGCAGTCGCTGCGTCAGCGTTGTCTCTCGCGGGCGAAGGCGCGTTCTCGTTCCTTGCCAGCTTGGGGCAGCTATTGCGCATGCGCAGTGGGGGTGTGGACGGCGCAGGGACAGAACAGGCTCGACCATAAGCTGCTTCGCATCTAAAAAAAATCCAGGTAACCAATAACACACGCACGCACGCACGCACGCACCAGAATTTCGATTTCGCGGCCGTGTAATCGAAATTATGGTTAAACCCCAAAATGACGCTGATTATGAGCCAAAAAGTTCATCTACAATAAAAAAATGCAGTATGTGAGTATATTACATGCTCCATTAGTTCAGAACAAAAGGTAAGGGGATGGTGCAGTATCTTCGGCTCAAAGATGTGGGTCCTTATTTCGGGATAGCTGTAATCTCACCCACCTTCCACTCATCCGGCATCTCTGCTAGTGACAATGATTGCTGAAAAATGTGAGAAAGAATTTGACTGACAGGATGTTCAGTCTTCTTTAAGATTTTGGAGTTTATGCCATCAACACGTGACGAGTTGGGCTTGGGGCGCCAGTTACATTTATGATACCTGCAGAAGAAAACATGATTAGGCACGATGTGACGATAATGAGGCGGAAAGAGTTATGGGACCCTTAAGCTTCGCCTTGAGAGTTCGACGCGATAGCGAAGCGTGGCCCCATTCTCATCGAGCTATTTTGCTTGCCATGCTCTTGAGTCGCCTAGCCACGTAATTGTCATCGCGACACACTTCTTATTGCATGTCTTTACTCGTGGAGTTGAGATAGTGAATTATTGCAATGTAATTGGCGAAGTACAAAGTGGCAACGCGCCATCAAAACTTGCCGGTGAAGACGGCACCGCAGGGGGCTCGCTAAAGGGCTGAGGATTTGTCTTGGTGTCCCGCAGGCGACCTCGAGTTCACTAATAGTCGCTGAAGCTCGCTACCCGCTATTTTCAGTCTTGCGAACGGTTGAAACATTCAGACAGGCAGGCAGGCAGGCACAGAACTTTATTTTTGTCCTGAGAAACTGCAGTTGGACGTCCCCTTTTAGGGGGATCCTGTAGCAGTTGCGGGCCGCTCCCACGCAGGGACAGGAAGACCGTGGCCCTCCGCCCTCTCGCAGGCTCTCTGGACAGCCCGAAGTTGAACCGAAAGGTCGCCGCTTCTCAGGGCTTCCTCCCAGTCCTCTTCTTTGCTGAACTCTGTGTCACGTAACGCAGGACATTGCCAGAGCATGTGAGCTAGTGAGCAGTAAGCCTCTCCGCAGTTCGGACAATGCGGTTCAACATTGGGCGAGAAGTTACTAAACCTGCCTCGCGAAGGGAAAGACCCCGTTTGGAGCATCCTGAAGGCCGAAGACTCGAAGACACGTTTATCGCATAATAACGCAACACGAGGCTCATACCTTAAGCTACGCACTAAGCGAAAGAAACAGAAGCAGAATTCACGATACTGTTCGTCAATACAAAGCAATACTGCCGTGTTTCGAAATATATGAGGTAGACATTAGCTACCCTCCTTGGATGTTAACAAAGCCTAAAGTAGAATTATCAGTCGAGAGAATAATATCTAAAAAAAAAGGCATGCTCATGGTAGCCGCTCAGCAACTGGCGCTATTCCAAATTTACTCATCATATCCACAGTACGTCCACGTTTATACAGATGGTTCCTGTAATAACAACTCATCTACTTCTGCATTTGTTGTGCCACAGTTGTCGATAGAGCAAACATTTAAAATCTCTCGTGTGACATCCTCCATTGTTGCAGAGCTTTTTGCAATCCTCTTTGCGTTGTGCTTCATTACAACAGTAAAAAAAAAAAGCGCAAAAATGGCTTATTCTTAGCGACTCGCAAGCAGCCCTTGCATCGCTAAAAAGCAACGACTAAGAACTTTAGATAGTATATTGCTGTACGAGACGCTCAAAGAACTTTAGATAGTATATTGCTGTATGAGACGCTCAAAGAACACACAAAAGCAAGTGCTATGAACCACACAATTGCGCTTCAGTGGATACCAGGGCATTGCAATATTCCCGGTAACACAGCAGCGGATGCAGCAGCAGGTCGTGCACACAGTAACGCAGAGACAGTTGGTCTTCCTATTTCGCGCAATGAAATCCGTATACTCCTGAGAAAAATGTCCTTTGAGCTCAGCAAAGAGGGTTGATTTGACGAAAAAATCAGAGATCAGACTTACTTTCCATTGACCCAGGCATACAAATATCGATTCCAACAAGTCTGAACGAAAATAGAAAGTTTCAAACATTGCTGCACCGCCTGCGGCTTGGTACAGTATTCACGAGGCACTTCCTCTACAGGATCCAACGGGTGTCTAACCCGCAGTGCTCATGTGGCCACCCAGACGAAGAGAGAGAGAAGTAACTTTATTAGAATGAAAGGGGGAAGGGTGAACTTGGAGCTTCTATGGTTGGGGGCCTTACGTCCAGGGCTCCACTGGCTTTGGCTGCCCGCCGGACTTGATCCAGGAGCGCCATTTGCACCCCCAGGTCCGAGCTGTCGAGTTGTGCCTCCCACTGCTCCGTACTAGGAATTAAAGTGTTGCCGAGATAACAGGCTAAATCGCTTGGTTTGCTCGCGCATCCCCACGAGATGTGGTAGAGAGTCGGCCTACCGCCACACCACGGACACACGGCCGGGTATAGAGTCGGATATATTGCGTGTAGTTTCAATAGATGGGGGTAAACATCTGTCTGAATTTTGCGAAGATCGGCGGCATCTTCACCACTAAGGGACTTATGAGGCGCCCCGTATTTTTGTCGCGTGAAGCGCTGGTGGACAAGAATCTCCCTAGCTAGAATTGGTATGGCTAACGAATTAGAGGGACCCTCCGCTCGGTTGCAAAACGCGCGAGCTAGAGCGTCCGCCCTTTCGTTGCCCTCAAGCCCTGCGTGGCCCGGGCACCAGATCAGCCGATGGTGGCGAGTGGGTGTGGGTCCTAGCAGCCTAAGCGCCGTGGTGGGAAGGCGGCCGGTTAAAAAGAGCCGGCATGCCTCTTGAGAGTCGGATAGAATTACTGATGGCTCTCCCCTACGCTCATGAAACCTCAATGCTAAGGCGATGGCAGTTGCTTCTGCCTTTGTGACCGAGGTCGTACGTAGGGAGGCGCTCGTCAGCCGCCTCATGTTGTTGTCAACGACCGTAATTACGTGCTTGTGCCAGTCGTAACTGGCCGCATCGACGTATGTTACGTTGGGCGCTGACTCGAGCTGTTTTCGGAGCCACTTGACTCTCGCAGCACGTCGAAGATATACATAATCTTCTGCTCGAGTGCACAAAGTACGATTCGCCACGGAGTGTGCTACGAGCCAATTTGTCGCTTTTAGATAGGCCATTTAACCTAAAAAAAGATCCTTGGTCCGTGGCCAACAGCGGTCCTTCAGAAAAGAGCACTTTATGCACTAAAAGAAGTTCTTAGAAGGCACCAATATCCTCTGGAAATATTAACTTTGGCTTCATTCCAAAGACCCAACGAATAATGCAACCCCTATGTATTCAGCAGTGTTCTCTGTTGATCTCACATGTTTCAGAATATGTCTAATTACTTGTGTTGTGTGTGTTTGTTTCGCACAGACGTTCATATGAACTATTCTAATCACATGTGCACACGATTCCTATGTGAAAGTCGGCACGGAACTCTGACCCGTGCACCGTCGAACTGTATATAGCGCCGACTCTTGTAGTGTTACTAATGTCATGTGTATGTCATGTGAAACTTCTTTTCTTGCGGTTTTTTACTTCTTTATTGAACTTTTGCTGGGATTGCAAAGCGAGAAGGATTAGCCGGTGCCGGCACCAACCTCTCCTATTCACCACTTCAATAAAAAAAAAAAAGCACCGCAGTTCGCCTGGCACTTGTACACAGTACAGATTCCATCACAAACGTGTCAACATGTCATGAATGAACGTCTGCACGCTCATGATCATGGGCACAATGTGCGAGCGTCCTACTGCGTGCTCCATGCATGCGGGGCGACGAAGTGCTCCCAACTAGGCGCCGTCAGGGTGCCTTGATACGCGCTACTCTGTACAGGGTGGTGACAACCATTGGCTGCTGCAACGCTATTTTGAATCACAGCGAGTGATTGCACGTCTGTTTCATGCCCATTCTTCGTAATGCTTGCAGCGTGGCCAAGCGTGTAGCGCATCGCGCTCCGGAGCGAAGGGTCGCACGTTCGATGCCCACTCGGTCCAAAGGTTGCTTCCTTTACATCTACCTCGAACTTCGCTCACGGACAACGGTGATTTTCCGCTTACAACCAACTACGCCGACACCGGAATTTCTGCGAAACGAGCTCTTTAACACTGTCGCGTTAAAGCTAGCTAGATGATTGCCAGGTCTGTTAATAACAGATTGAATGAATGAATGTGACCTTTATTGATAGAAAAAAAGGAGGGGGGAAGAAAAAGAAAGGGGGACGGCTCTTGGTCACTGTTGGGGATGAGGTGGGAAAGGGATTTGGGGGTTGCGGCTTGATGATCAGCTCACTTCATTTCACGCCTTCGCACGGGTCAGTCGACCCCTCCTACACCACTCTAAACAGGCATTTTGACTTCCGTATATTGCCATAGCTTTTTGTGCTTCATTGTCGGACTGTAATAAATTCCATAGAGCTGTTATGTCGGCGTGCAGCAGATGTTCAATGCGCCGTCTGCCTTTTGAGAAAGCTGCGCATCTCCAGATGAGATGTTCTAAATCTGCTCGGCAAGTCTCTTGACAGTGCGTGCATCGCGTAGGAGCGTTTCCATACGTAGGTCGAGTAGCTTGTTGCATTTGTCTAGTATGTGTGGTGTGCATGCAGCGTTGGCCATAACTTTGTTTAAGAAAATTTCTTGTTGACGAGTAAACCCGCCCCATTCATTTAGGATGCGCGTTGGTGTAGCTTCCAATAGTCTGTTTTTGCTGTCTGCTTTCATTTTGGTGCGGATGTGATACATCTGTGTTCTGCTAGGATAGCCTTCACCAGTGTGGGAGTAAAGTGCCCGCCTAATAGTGGAGAAAGCAAAAGGTTAAACGGGTGCCCCTAGAGAACGCGGACAACGCGGCCGACGAAGAACGCTAAGGATGGAACGCCGAGCGAGTGCCGTACCGATGTAGCAAACGCCGAAGTGCATCACTCCGTGGCAGAGAACAGGGAGCAGGACGGAACGCAAGTAGGCGACGACAGGGATATATACCGTGGGGACCGACGACGAAAACAACGCCGCAAACGGACACTCGGAATGGTCCATATTCAGCAAGCGGAAGCCGAACAGTCAAGCCGGACCAGCTTCGCCTCGAACGGGTGAGTCGACCTCATTTTGCACTCTCTATCAGGCCACTTAAGAAGGTACACGTACATGACATATCTAAGCAGGCTATAACAGCTGCAATAGAGATGACGGCTCAAGGCTGGGAACTTGCAGAATTGGCGATCTGCTACGACTCAGCTGCGAACAGCATAAAGGTTACAGTGAGGGATGACGAACACGCGGAAAGACTTGCAGCGCTGACGCGATTAACTGAGAAAACGTACGGCCGAGTTCGCTCGTATGAAGTAAGCATTGAAAGAACACCAGCTCAAAAAGTCGGGAGTAGTCGGGGTGTCATCAAAATGCGTCCCTAAAAAGTACATTTCATACCTTTTTTTTTTTTTTTTTTTTTGAGAAACATAATTTGGCCGAGTGCTAGAAGAATTGCTATTGGAACGACCAACACAGAAATACTTTGAAATATAAACATGGTTTAGCCGTGGGGATGTCGCATGTGTAACTAGCACATTGCAAAGAACAGGCATGCAAAACACAGACACAAGGGAAGTGGACAACACAATCGCAGACTCCATCAACTGAAGCAGAGCACAGAGGCGAAAAAGAAAGAAGACACAACTTATCTGCGCATGCTTAGGAATGGTGGCACTACCTGTCAAAAGGGTACATGTGCCGGTCTATGCGTGAGACAAGTGCTAAGGCAATTTCTCTCTTTTTAAGCTAATGCACGCGCTTCCACTAGTATTGATGTGCCACTATTATTGATATTATTGATATGCTGACTTTTCGGGTTTAATAGTTTTCCAGAATCATTCGTGATTGTTGCGTAGCATAAATGGTAGCATCTTACCATAAAAGGATTTTTTTGGCGTGTTTGATTGATGTGATGTAATCCTTAGCTTCCTCGACTTAGCCGGATTCTGGAGAACCGATTCGTGTTGCGACTGCAGTCGCAGCTCGCTTCATTACAATGGAGGTCTGGGAAGGCAATGTTTTGCGCTGTGCGGGTTGCTCTATAATTTCAACGAGACATCCTAGAAGTTAAGGTGCAGTTATAACTTGAACCAATTAATATTTCTGAGGGAGCGCTGCCATCTGTGATATGTGTTTTCTGAACTCTTGCGCAGGTATGTAGCTCTGCAGGGTGCCCACAGCTTGACATTATGCACAGTTCGGTTCGTTGTGTTGAAGTAGTGACGCTCAAGTGGCATCTCTTTAATGAACAAAAGCTAGGCCTTGCCAGTATGAAAGTTACGCAAAAAATCTTTCACCATCTAAACTGGCCTGCCACGCTTGTAATCGAATCACAATATCGGAGTTTACTAATTCGCAACGTTCACAAATTTACATACATTCCGCAAGCACTGAACAGAAAAGGTGCACATTGGCACCTCCAGCTGATATTCACACGATTTCTCACATTGGACGGTGGAAAAATATAAAGCGACTAATTCTAAAATTCGTATACCCTCGCTATTATTAACCTGTCATTAGTGCATACTTGAAGGCAATGGGCGCATCGAAGCTGGGGTGCAAAAAAATAAAGATAAAATAACCTTCACCTCGTGAATGAGCAGAGAGTTTATAGTGTTCCAGGTCGAAGTATTTCTCGAGCGTCACACTTAAAATTTGCAAATGCTATCTTTTCCCAAACAACGAATAATACCCGGCCAGTGACCAAAGGAGGCCAGCTACACTGAAGTAATTCGTTTCATTGTGTACACATGTCAAGAAGAAAGAAGCAAAGACATCACAATTAATTGTCACCCACAGCGACGCGATGTGCACCAACAAGGCCGTCGCTCAGGTGACATGCCTCGCTGAGGCACCGGTCGAAAATTGTTGTGCCGGTGAGGCCTCTACTCCGAGTTCGTGCGGGGCGATGAGCGCCACATGTTCGGAGTCTACTGGGACCTCGTCAACATGCACGGTCACGGCTTCTGGCATGTCCAGTGGTAACGACTCCCTGGCCCCGTTCTTCTTGGAGCGACGTGTATGCGTGCGGCTCGCGCCGACCTTGGACCTCTTCGTGGACACCTTGTCAATGGCGTCCTTCGTCTCCTTGACCTTCTTCTCGCGTCGGCGACGTCGATGGCGCCCGGAACTCACGTCTCTGACGACTCCTGTTCCTTCGGACGTGGCAGTGTTCGTGACCGCAGGTGTCTTCACCAGCTGGTCGTCGTGCCCGTCCTCCACAAGCGAAGACCGTGCACCAGGCCTCCTGCGCGCGGACAAGACTGCCATCGGCGAGCCTCCCAGAACCGCGATGCCTTGGGGGACTGGACTGAATGCTCCAGAGTATTCAATGTCGTTCGCGTGCGACGTCTCGGTTGCGATGGCGGCATTCGGCGAGCGACGCACGTCAGAGTCGGTCGAACCGTGGCTCGTCCGACGAAGCACTGGCGAAAGAAGAGGCCATGTGGACGCATCATGTATTGCGCTGAAGGGAAGGCCAGCTGTCTCTCCCCAGGGCCAACTACAAAAACGCTAAACATCATCACACAGCGCTATTCCGCAACCTTATCTCAGAGGCGAGGAGTGTCCAATAGCATATATATAAGCAGCACCTACAGCCAGAAAACAAAAATTGGAGGACTAAACTCTAAGCAAGAGAAAATAATGCCATGAGAAAGCACAGAAACAAGAACGGCTCCTCCTTATTGATCTCTTCAGTTAATTAAGTGCGAGGGCGAAATACGCCATAAATTCCAGTTTCGCAAAGGATGATCGAGCCGAATTGTTCATGTCAGGGCAAGTGCCAGGTTTTCAGGCCTTTCTTACTGGAGGTCAAGGTCGACACTCAGAGAACTATAGATATGGGGTCACACTTCTGGTGTGCCAAAGGTAATGGTTGTCGGGTGAAAGGTGAAGGGAGGGGGGGGGGGGGGGGTGCGCACTAAAAACGTAGAATTGCTTGCTAACCTCCGCGCAACTTTGACCCGTGAGATGAAGCGCTGCCCACGGAAGAATCCCGCAGCTCAGCGCCGGCAGATCTCGTTCCGGGGAGGCCCGTAAACATTGACAGCCTACGCTTAAGCCATGAACTCGGCACCTCCGGTATCTCCGGCTCTTCCGCGGTGTCTCGGTTGGGTTCATCCTTTGGCCGAGTCTCCGAGTCGATTGTCACCGATTCCGGCTTCCACCCCGGTGGCATTGTAGGCTTTGGCGCGGCTGGTGTCTGGAAGACGGACGTCTCCTCGCCACTGTCCTCGAGGGTATCGAGGGGGCTAAACTGCTGCACGATGGCCGACCCCACAGAGTCGCTGTAGATGTTCACTGTCGTGCGAAAGCGGTCACTGCGAGGTGTTCGAATGTTTGTGTGCAGCTCGTTCATTTCACACATATTAAAAAAAATAGTCAGTCAGTCACTATCCTTATTCGCAGTGCAGCTTTAAGCTTACTTTGGCGACGTTCGGAGAGCAGCGAAAGCTCACTGAGATACCAATGAAGCAAAGCCAGGAACAGAGCTTTCGGTTTGCTACACTGCACTAGAGGAAGGGAAATTAAGACGGAAAGAATAGTGGTGACAAAATCTAAGCCAGTTCCACTGCAATGAAAGCTGTACGAAGTGTGGAGCAGTGATTCGCCTGTGTTTCCCTTGTGATTATTGTCGATGCGTGACTGGTACGTACTGCCGTGCCGGCGCTGGCCTCGCAGAACTTGTCGCCATGCTCACTTGTAGATGCTCGAGTGGGCATAGTGCTAGATATATACTAACGCGGGATTAGCCGGAAAGAAAAAAGAAGGCGGGGGTGGGGGGTGACCGTTCATGAGCCGAATTAATAAAGGCCGGCGGCACACCTTTGCATGTCTGAAGTCTTCCTCTGTGACACTTACTGCAAACTAGCACTGACCCAAGAATCTTGCCACTATGCGAAAACAGCCTGGACATACACAGCCCAGTCGATGACGAAGACGAGGCTGATGTTGCGGCTGGAAACTCGAAGCGCCATAAGGATCATGAGCACCGTGAGCACACTGCTGTTGGGGATGCTTGCTGCACCCAGGCTAGCGAGCACCACAGTCGTGCTGCAAGGCAGGACAACTTCTTCAGCGTTTTCGCTGTCGCTTTGAGCTATCGCAACTTTGCCATGATCATGGTAACGATACGATCGTTATAAGTGCTCCCTTTCAAACACGATGGCTTAAGTAGCATCCTGGCTATCTCTCTCTATGCCTCATTGGAAGGTGTCCTTGAATGACATCGGCATTGACACGGTACGGTACACAGCGCGCAGCAAAGATATCGCCTTACCTAATGAAAGCCATAAGTGGACCAAAGCATGTCAACCGTGTATGAGAAATGATTAGCGATTACCAAAGCTAATGATTGATTAGTGGTCGTACACGTGTTAAATATCCTACAGGACACACGCCCCGACATCTTAGGACTGGGTATCGCGACCGTCTATGACTCCAACCCACCACCTCCTAGGAACACAACCCAAGGCCTTGATTCAACAGTCGCACTCAAGACTTTACTCGCAATAAGGTAGACTTAAGATGGATTAAGGTATGCAAGAGATGTTATAAGGCTGTCTCTAACGCATCTTTCAGGTTATTGCTAAAGAAATGTGGCTGATCTCTCTGTCATAGGAACCGGTATAACACGAAAGTAAAAGCTGTCTTTGCACTTAAGCAGCGATATGGTGAATCGAGGGGCGGGAGGTGGGTTGGATACTCTGGACATGCGAACCCCTTGTACGTACACATCAGCGGCACCTCGACCCTGCACAGCGATCCTCGACAGTTGCACACAAGCGAAAATTCTTGAACGACTCGCATATGTCTCTGGAGAAAGCAATGAACGCGCCAGCGCCCTGCGCAAACCTGCCATAAACCAGGAGCGTCCGCAAACGGTGAAACGTTGCAAGCGAAACCGAACTGTTTGTCAGCGGATCATTTTGTGAACGCACACTTTGCTGTGCGAAAGACTCATCATTTGCTTGTCGGCGGCCGTCGTTCCTGGAGTAGAGCGCGTCGCAGCGTAACTGGCTATCATAGACGTTATAAAAGACCACTTATGTAGCGGCCGTGGCTGAAGCAACTCACCGGCAGGACGCCGAAGCCTGCGCGGCGATAGATTCGCCGAGACTACTGAAGCGCTAACTGCCGGCGCGCATAGTAACATATAATTTGAGACTTCGCTCCATCATTCCAAGGTGGCGGTACCACCGCTGAGAGCCAAGAGTGCAGTGAAAGGGAAGCGCTGTTAATTTAAGAGCAATTTTGCGTGCTAGATACCTTTGCTTTAACCGGACACCAATTAGATGCAAATTGTAAAGTGGTGTAGCAAAGATATAAGGCCCGCTTTTTTTTTTTTTCCTCCGTATTGTAAGTCCGGCGGTGGTGTGGGTCGGCAGCGCTCCCAGCTGCTACCGTCGCACCCTAGATGGTTGTGGGTTTGAATCCCAGCGAGTGGAACTTTTTCAATCTCGAATGGGTCTTTATTTTTCAGACTACAGTTACGGAAGTACGTCACAGATTTCTTGGTGGTCCCCGGCATTAAACACTTTCGTGTTAAAATTTTGAGAATTTCCTGCTCGTTCTTCATATGGCCCGGCCTCGACTTCTGATGCACTGTTTCCCATGTCTTTACCTGCTACAGTTCACTATTTATTCTCGACCGGTGCTCGAACTGTGACGCTTATATTAACCTGTTAGCAATACTTCTTTCCTGAAGCCTCTGAATACTGGAGTCACCGAGAGCATCGCCTTATACGGTTACTCGCTGGGCGAGTTCTCCCGCATTCATTTACAGCGTGTAGAGTACGTTCGGATTTTTGCTTCAGCACACATGCCTCAATGGTGCTTCTTTCGAACTTTCAGTCAACTGTCGTACTGCTCGGTTTTCGATGCTGCGAGCGTTCGAGAATCTCTCACTCGAAGTCTAGAGCATCATATCCACCAGAAATGAGTCGCTTTTTCTCCTTTGCAGGGCGACTGCCCGGTCAGGACTAGCTATAATTTCTTTAAGTGTAAGTAAACAAACGGGTAACACGACAGCGTTATCTCGCAATCACCCGATAATGCAGGCTTCGACGGCTCCCAGCTCGATGCCGTCTAGGCGGGCGATGACAACGGCTGTGGCCGCGGCTACCACAGCCGTGCCCGACATGCTCACGTTGGCGCCCACCGGTATGACGAAGCGCACGATGCGCGGCTCAAGGCCGGCAAGGTCCTCCAGGGCCTCGATTGTGCCCGGCACGCTCTCGGTGCGCGACGCCGAGCGGAACGCCTTCATCGCCGGGACACACGTGATGCGCAGGAAGTGCCGAGCGTCCTGCACGGGCGACTTGAACTGTCATGGTCGTCTCCCGACGCTGTAGCGTCACATCTTCAAGCTTGCAGTCATAAATTGAATTCTAGGCGTTACGTGCGAAAACAAGATACTAATAGTGAGGCGAGGACTAGCAGAGGTCAATTTTGACCACACGGGGTTCTTTAACGCGTGCACCTAAATGGATGGACATATATTTTTTTTGCACTTAGCCCCTGTCGACATGCGACCGCCGTGGCCTGGAATCGAAACTGCGTGCTTATCCCGCAGCGGGTGGCATGTAGCTGTAAGGAATTGAGAAGGGAGCATCGATGGAAGCGTACTTACACGTTATGGCAATTAAGGTGCAGCTATGCCACTCAGTAAACATCGTGTCAACGCTTTTCGTATTAATTCTTGCTATAAGTATAGTTATTTTTTTAGGCCACACAGCAACTCGCGTTTTCATAGAGCGGACGTGCCGTAGCAACATTTTTCCACGCCTCCGCACGGACCTTCTATCGCAATCGAAGCTTGTACGGTGGTGAGAGGACCCTGGCGGTTTCAGCCGTTTCAGGGCCGTTTCGGCACGCCATAGCTTTTCGCTGGCGTTCTCCGATGCAGCTGCGACACTCTCGCCCGGTGTAGGTAAACAACGTTATATAGAGTGTCTTGATGCAAATGCCGTCCACTGCGCTGGTCTGGTGCTAATTGCACTCGGCTACAGCAGTGTTGGCCGCGGCGGTCGCCTTTTCATTGATGCGAAAGGCCCGTGTGCACGTCAGAGAATCTCAGATGGCTAGAAATTCCGGGGCCCGGTGCGTTAGTGTTGCCATATGGGGTCCTCTAGAAGGGAGCATACACACTCTATACGGTGTGCCTCTTTCCATTATTTCGTTCTGGTCCCCTCTGCGGGCGCTAAGCCATGCTCTCTACAAGGAATCAAGGGTACTACCTTTCTTGTGACGAGCACATATAGGGCGGGCAAGACACCGAGGCCGTAGGCGGCCAGTGCGGCCACGCTAACCAGCAGGAGCGTGCGCATGGCGCTGAACGAGTGGTCCAGTTCGCTTGTCTGCGAAAGGCGCGTGGCCACAAGGAAGAAGACCCCGACGGGCGATACCCAGGCCGTCAGTTGGGACACCGTGACCGTGGCGTTGCTCAGGCCCACGAAAAGGTTGAGCAGGGAATCTGACTCGCTCGCCGTCACGGACAGCACGGCACCCAGCATCACCGACACGGACAGCAGGCCCAGGATATTGGTCCGGGAGTCCATGACCACGAGAATGACTTCCTCGTCCACCATACCTCGGAAATATTAGGACGGTTAAGGAACAATCGGCGGGACTATCGTCGGGACGTAAGCAAAAACAGCGCCGAGTCATCGCACGAGTTCAATAGAGAATTCTGTCATGTGTACTGCAGAGCTTTGTTTGGTGGCACGCATATAGCATGTTCATTCAAGTGGATGTACGATGAAGCTTTAATTGAAGGGGCCCTGCACCACTTTTTTAACATAGTCTGCAAACTGTGCCCATTAGTCGGGGATGCTCCTGTGCACACGTGTACTTAGTATCAGTGCGCTGAGCGCACCATGGATTTCGCAGTCAGGTTTAATACGCGGGTAGAGAACGCCTGCTCTCCTTTCATCATATGGCGTCACAAGGAACATTTCCTCGGTCTGTTGATGTAGAACTAGCCTTAGTGATTCCATGATCGTAGAAATGTGCTCGGTAATGCTTTATTTGTTCGTTTTGAGTTCAACAAATAAAAAAGTACGACTCTTTCCTTCAGAGCAAGTTAAGCGACGTAGTCTGCACTTGCGACGTCATTTGTTGAAAGGAGAGCAAGCGATTTCCAGCTATACTAGAAAGCGAACTGCGAATTCCCTGGTGCATGCAGCGAACTAATATTTAGCTCACGTGGTCACAGGAGTCCCCACCGCTGATTGGCATGGTTTTTGTGGAAAAAGCTTTGCAGGGCCCTTGACATACACAGCGTGCGTTCGACGAATATATATAATTCACAAAACATCGCAACACTCGACATCCTGAAGTATCTCTATGAGAACTTCAGAAGGGCTTTCGTTGCGTTGGGAAGCATTGGTTGCTTGTCGTCGGGATGATAACGCAGCAGCTTGAGATGATTGTCCTTGAAGAACGTTCACTGCGCGTGTGAAACCAAACGAGTAATGTCGTCAATGTGGCCCGCGTGCAATGCACGCGAAAATAGCCCACATAATATATATATATTTTCTCCCAGGTTGTGCACCTACAAAGCGTCCAAAGCTACCATGAGCCTTTCATGAAATAGGTCCACCAATTTGCCATATATAGGGCCAGCATGCCGTACCTAACGGAATGCCTTAGTAATAATTGTGGTTCGGGGAAGGAAAGGACGCTGTTTTCTGCAGCCCTTGTCGGGAGCATGGCTCAGCGTATGTGGGGTAAGGGAAATGGAATGAAATAGTGGAGAAAAAAGCCGTGGTTCGCCGCAGTGGTCAAGTGGTTATGGTGCTCGACTGCGGACCGCGAAGGATGCCGTCGCATTTTCGATGAAAATGCTAGCATATCCCTGTGCTGTGCGATGTCAGTGCACGTTCACGACTCTAGGTCGTCAATTTTTTTTTCCTCAGTCCTCCGCTAGGCTGTTCCTCTCCTTTCTGTTCTTTCATTCCCGTTCTACCGCATGAATAGCAAACTTATGAACTTTTGCACATCTCTGATATATTACAAATGTACTGTCCGGCTTGAATTGAAATAATAGAAGTGAAGAAGCCAAACTGTTAGAAACCATAACCGTCCACTTGTAATTTCCGGTTGCTTGAACGCAATTATCAAATGCTATTAAATAGATGCAGTGCATCGTAGTGATTTAAAGGTGAACATTTGACAGAGATTTGCCTGGTTGGGACGAAATTAAAGGTGAAAACAAGGGGACACCAACCAAATTATAATCATCAAAGCTCCCACCTAAACTCGATAGAGCCGGCCATTCAGTTCACCGTGGAACGGGAAAAGAACAACTGCTTGCCGTTCTTTAATGGCCTTGTGACAAAGGTGGAGGGCATGCTCCAGTTCTCGGTGTACCGAAAGCCGACTCACACCGGTCGCTATCTCGACGCTAGCTCTGACCACCCTTTCCACCATAAAGCGGCGGTGGTTTCGGCTCTGCTGACCCGTGCACGGAGGGTTTGTTCTTCGGAGAATAAGCGGATAGAAGAAGAACAGGTGGTCAAAAGCGACCTTCTAAAGAACGGCTACTCGAAAGCCTTCGTTGGAAAGGTTGCTCGCCGCCAGACTAATCCCCGCCGACCCCTTCGAAAGGACACTGACCCGCCGCATTCCAAGCCCATACGTGTGTGTATTCCCTACGTTCAGGGTACCAGCGACGCGCTCGCACGTGTGCTGTCTGAGCAGGGAATAAGAGTAGCACACAAGCCAATTTCCACGCTTGGCCGTTTCTTTTCGCGCCCGAAAGACAGGCTCCCGAGGGAGAGAGCGCAAGGTGTGATTTACTCCATTCCTTGTTCAGATTGCGGCGCGTCGTACGTGGGAGAGACCAAGAACTTCCCAGAGAGGCTACGACAGCACAGGAACGATGTCCGCAAGTTCGACAGACAAAGGAGTGCATTAGCTGAACACAGCGAGGTGCACGACCACCGCATCGACTTTGACAACTCCCGCGTCCTCGACTTGGAAACCAGTTTTCACAAGCGGCTTTTTGTGGAATCATGGCACATTCAGGCGACACCTGGTAACGTGAACCGGTCTGCAGGTGCAATGCCAAGTGTCTATTTTAGCGGACTCCGGCACCTGGTTCAACACTAGCATGACCCCCCTCGGTTTGAAGAACCGGAAAAGGAGAAAGTGAGAAAGGAAGGAAGAGAGAAGAAAGAAGGCCTTATAAGCACTGCTGCTGTCTGGTGCCCTCCAGTCACCCCTGAAGAAGGGTCCGAGTGGGACCCGAAACGTCGGGTTTTTTTCATCTTTAGGAGTAAACCATACTTTTGATGATTATAATTTGGTTGGTGTCCCCTTGTTTTCACCTTTAGTGAATCGTAAAGTGTGCATGCAAGACACTTACCAGTCTCATTCTGTGGTGGGATTTTGGTGTACTGAACAAAGGAAACAAAAACGGAATACGCACGTTACTTGAACGAAGGTGTTTCTAAACATCGGATTAACTTGCACGCATCTACGAAGTATCATGACAAATGTTATTCAGTCGTTAATCATTTAATAATCTTTATAGCTAGGGTTTTGTTCACTTCTCTTTCTGGACTAGCACACATGAGCAGGTGGAACGTTAATTAGGCTTTTATTGGCCATAACTTTATTTGGCTAGTTAATTAGCTAGGAGGTCATCGTGGGGAACCCGCAGGGTATGTTACTGAGTGATGGGGCCTCGTAAAACGTGGGTACATCCCCAATGCAGCACTTCTTACGCAGCACGGTGTAACGAAACGTAACAAAAATAGTTGGCATCTTGACGAACCAAGTTTTTTAAAATGAAGGAGCGTGCTAGGTGAGTTGCAACAAACTCAGCCGTGTTGAGGACCAAGTGCCTAAGTGTTACGTATTTTTTTTCGCTATGCAAATTCAATTAGCGTAAATGGGCTATCTTTAATTATTCGCTTCAGCAAGAACTTGTCAATACGGAAGCTGTAGTCCTGGGCTGAGTCGAGGGTGGAGAGAGGCGACCACTCTCTGGAGAGAAGGAGGTGGGTGCGTTCCCTAACTCGTAGCAACGACGCCGTCAGGCACACGAAACGTCACCCAAGCGTCACTTCTTCAAGTTCACGGAGCGCTCGCTAGGTGCGGTACTTTGCGAAAAATGTATGAATTTCATTATTCTCCGGCGGTTCCTGCCTGAAAACGAGGTTGTGTTGATTTGTCTCGCCACCCAATCTATTATTCGGGCAAATAATCTCGGCGACAAAATTTTTGTTCATTATCCCTTTAACCATCAGAAGTCTGGGTTTTTCGGCTTTTATTTACAAGTTTAAATTTAGAACTGACAGTTGTATTGCGTCCACACTGCTGCACGCAGCCTGTGAAATGCGTCACTACGTGCAGCATAAAGATTAAGAAAGGGAAAATTAGCATTCACCCATTTGCAGCACAAGGCTGCAGGGAAATCCACACGGATTTCTCAGAAATTAAAGCTCCTTAGGTGCCGAAAAATTCTTCCTGGTCCGGGGTTCGATCCCGGGACCGACACCTGTCCGGGGCGTTCGCTCTGACAATTGAGCTAACCAGAAGGATAACGATTTACAGCGCGAGGGCTAATCCATCGACAACTCGAAGCACATGGGCGTGAATTCTGCGGAAACCTTGCGGGTTTCCGCAGAATTCTGCTGGGCTCAAGGATCGCTTAAAGTAGGGTCTCACTCGAAAGCGAACAACCTGATATGTGATAAGTGGCCCTTGAAAGGAAGAGTTATAACAAACAAGAGGCGTTGTGGTTACAATATACCTTCCGTACATTCATTGTTTTGGAGAAAGCGGTTCGGTGCATGAACGAGCGAGGCTAGAAAAACGTAGTTGACCCTTCTTGCGTCCGTATAGTGTCGCCTGCAACATATTTATCAAAGGCTTACCATATAATAGTGTTAAATTATTTATAGCGCAACAGTTTATCATAGAATGGCCGTATGCTGTTGGACTGTGTTGCGGGCCGCATATCCTGCCGCAAAAGTTTTCGGGGAGATAACGACGCCTGTTTCTGCCGAGGCGCCTCTCTCCCCACCAGGAAAACCGCACGTTACAGCGTAAGCGAACTGCTGGAACACACATAAGTGTGCGCAGGGTTCTCCATGGCGCGTGCACATGTTTCCGCTAACTAGCCGGACAGCGGACGTATACTGGAAGGTGGGGAAGGTTATTCCCGTCTTTAAATCCGGAAACCAACACTCTCCCCTTAACTACCGACCAATTTCTTTAACAAGTATTCCGTGCAAGATGCTCGAGCACATAATCTACTCTAATCTCATGGCATTTCTTGAAACCAACGCATTCTTCAGTAAGTTCCAACACGGATTTCGTAAGCATCATTCGTGCGAAACTCAGCTTCTATCTTTTACACATGACGTTATCTCAGCACTAGATAACAAAATACTGGTTGATTGCATTTTTTTAGATTTCGCGAAAGCCTTTGATAAAGTTTCACACCAATTACTCCTAGTTAAGCTTAGCACACTGAATATCGACCCTAACACTCTGAAATGGATTGAATGCTTTCTTACTAACGGCACTCAGTATGTTACCGCTAATAATTCCTCCTCAAATCCCTGTGCAGTTAGATCTGGCGTACTACAAGGTTCCGTTTTAGGTCTTTTACTCTTCTTGGTATACATCAATGATCTAGCAAGTAACATTAAGTCATCCATAAAACTGTTTGCAGACGACTGCGTTTTGTACCGCAGAATAACTAACGAGGACGACAACTTACTTCTTCAAGGCGATCTTAGTCGCGTCTCTGAATGGTGCAATACCTGGCTAATGAACCTTAACGTTGCTAAGTGTAAAAGCATGACAATCACACGTTCTTCTATCACTCCGAAACTTTTCAACTACACATTAAATGGAACTGGATTAGAGCAGGTTAGTAGCTACAAATACCTTGGAGTTTACATAACAAATTATCTATCGTGGCACTCTCACATTACCTACATTATTAACAACGCAAACCGTTCTCTTGGTTACCTCCGCAGAAACTTTCGCCAAGCACCAACACACCTCAAATTACAGCTTTACCAAACAATAGTCCGACCAAAACTCGAATACGCGGCTGCCATATGGGACCCAAGCCAATCAACATTAATTGAAGCCTTAGAAGCCGTCCAAAACCGATCAGCCCGCTTCATTCATAACAACTATGCTCGTACTGCCAGTGTGTCCTTAATGAAATCTACTCTTCAACTTCCAGATCTGGTCACTAGAAGAACAATTTTCCATCTGTCGCTCTTTCATAAATCTTCTTTTCATAATCAAGTACTTAGGGAGGAATTAATCTCAGGACCTGCTTATATCTCATCACGTGTTGACCACCCGAATAAAGTAGCCATTCCTTTCTGCCGCACCAACCACTTTCTGCAATCTTTTCTTCCGAAGACAATCAGGGACTGGAACCGCCTTCCCCCCTCCATTGCTGCCACTAAGGACCAAGAACTGTTTAAGTCCGCAGTGTCGAAACACATATTGGTATAACTGCACACTATTGTTTTTCGTTTTCTTTTCTTGATTTCTTTTCCTTTTAACTATTGTTATTTGTTGTATTTCCTTCACTGTTACTATTATGACTTGCCATGTTGATATTGTACCCACCCCCTCTGTAACACCCACTGGGTCCTGAGGGTATACAAATAAATAAATACTAAACATCCACACAATGGTGCCGTGTTGCCAGATATAAAATGCGCGCAACTTGCACTGTCTGGCAAGGCTCTTCCGTGGAGGCTCTGGGACCGAGCGGTCGTTGGTTAACTGGTAGCTAATTAACACTTTCTTCAGACTTAATGATGGGCAGACGCCTTGTTCGCGAGTGCCCTTTACCACTGCTATCACTCACCGTGTACCGGATGCACGCTTCAATATAGTTGTCTGGGAAGAGGTTCCTGAGGAGGAAAAACAAGTTCTCAGCGGGAAGTAACGCTGCGGACGTTTTTATGTAGGGCAAACTGCGCGTTGTATTAATCAAAGATTAATTGAACACAGAAGGTCGCTATCAGGTGGGACGCCGTCCAATCTATCCTTGCACTGCCAGGTCTGTAGCTGCATGCCGGAGTTAGACAAAACCGAGATCCTGTACAGGCATAAGAACGAAGATACGCGTTTATTGGTGGAGGCCTGGCATATCAGTATTAGTGGAAGTGCATGCGTGAGTCAGCCGTCGATTAGCTTAAACAGAGAGGAGATAGAAAGCCTTAGGAGTTGTCTATCGCGAAGACCGGCACGTGTAACCGATTGACAGGTGGCGCTACCATTCCGAGCATGCGCAGATAAGCTGTGTGTCTTCTTTCCTTTTCGCCTCTGTGCTGTGCATCAGTTGTTAGTCGGCGTTCGTGTTGTTCACTGCTCTCCTTGTGTCCGTGTCCTGCACGCCTCTTCTTTTGATTATGAAGTAACGCAAGTTTTAAATAACAGGAGTACTTTCTATGCGATTACCACTCCAGGAACTTTATAACCGCTTTGCTTTGCGATCTCGCGATATGTCACGCGAGATGACAAGCACTTCGCGTGTATTCCATGACGTACAATCACGAAGAAAGTAAAACGGCCTCGAATATATGAGCTAGTTGCCTCATTGTTTTGGTAGTAAGAATGGGAGTTGCGGAAGAAAACAATCAGTTATACCAGTCTCTCTCTCACGTGTGTTCTTCTTTTCTGTTCTTGCTTAGGATATTATGATGACTTTTTTCGATACAGCCACTAGCTCAAGCCGGTCAAAACGCAGTGCAATATGCCGGTCGCCGCCCACTTCGTGACAAAAGGTCACGTGAGTACCTGAGCACGTCCAGGAAGCCATCAATCTGGACATGTTGACGCCTCCAGCATGGCTCGTTCTGTGGGCCCAGCACAAACGCTACGCCAATACCGATGGCCGACGCCAAACCTGCGTCAATTACTGCCCTGAATAACTTACATCTACATCGTACACATGTGCGGAGCGTACAACCCATGGACATACACATTTGTGCGTGTGTGAAAGAGAGAGATGGATAGGTGTCACGATAATGTATAAGCGCCCGGCACGTTTCGCTCGAGTCAGCGGAGTGAACCGACAAACGTGATAAAGTGAGATATAACCACAGCTTTCATTTCACACAGGCATAGACAATTAACCACAGACAGCGGAATTAAACACACAGAGGGATTAAACACACAGAAGACATAAACATATAGAGTAACGGAAATCAATGGGTGAGTCTCATCAACAAAATAATCACTAAGTCCTACGCTTCCCAGTCTTACACGTGTCCCTGACCAAATCGCGTCTGGTATCGTCTATGGGAAGTACGGTAGAAAAAAATGTTCTCCTCTTACGGTGTCGTCGGATTCGCTGGCGCGGAACCGTCGTTCGTTGTGTCCGTCGCTTCTTCCTCTCCACTAAGGCGGGAACGCTCCGCAGACGAGATGATGTGATCACCGTGGCCCACCTCTGGCCGCATGGAACTCGTGCCGGCGGACGCTCCTGGCACGCCCAGCGTACTCCGGCCCCTGAGCCGTTGGCGGAGCAGACTGGCCGTCGCAAGCCCGGGTTCGTTGAAGGTCGGCGTCGAACGCGCTGACTTGCCCCGGCAGCTCACTGTAGTGTTGGCCAGCTAGATGACCGGATCATGAGGACAGTCGCTCGCCGAGGTTAGAACTCAGGCGGGCCTCCACGCCCTACGGGACTGGGGCAAAACCCAGGCTGCACTGACTGACTATCCTCCTTCCTTGCCCACCTGGCCACAGCGTTCTCTTGCGCGCCCCCCTGATGGCGTCTCCACGCGCCTCTCCTTTCTCGTCTTCAATTTTTGCCTTTTATCTTTCACGTTCCATTCCATTCCTTTCTGTCTTCCTCTTCTTTACCAAATTTTCTTGTCATCCCTGACAAGATGGCCCCCATCTTTTTGAGTTTTTGCTCTCCAAAAACTTCCTTCCCAACGGACACCGCAGCTCACCGCACGGCACCACACTTCCTTGCACGTCACCAACACTTCACTGCACCATCACCGCACTTCACCACTACGCACGTCACATGTCGTCGAATATTCTGCACTATCACCACACTACATCATCATATAAGTCACATCTCGTTGAGTATCGTCGAGTCACACCACACCAACAAAACCAACACACAAAAAATTCACACACATGTTGAAGCACTATTGCAGTCAAAAGGTAATACAGTCTACATCAATTGTGACTGTTTGCTCAATACATCGCTCTACTCATGAAATCAGCTCCAACATTGTCTTTACCCTTAATGTACTGCACGGAAAAGTTATACTCTTGGAGTGCCAAGCTCCAGCGCATGACTTTTGCGTTGTTATGCTTTACCCGGTTTAAATATTCCAGTGGCTGATGGTCCGTTTGCACCACAAATTGAGTTCCGTACAAATACATGTGAAACCGTTTTACAGCCCATATTAAGGAATAACACTCCTTTTCTACTGTCGCATAGTTCCTTTCCCTGTCATTCAATTTCCTACTTGCGTATAGCACGGGGTGTAATACGCCATCCCTCCCTTGCAATAGCACAGCCCCTAGACACCTGTCTGACGCATCTGTTCTTCACACAAACTGTTTGCTAATGTTGAATTCCAATGGCAGATCGCGAGCGCTCAGCCGGATCGCGAACGGAGCGCGCCGCTCCGAGCAAGATCGCTCTCGTCAAATCTGCCATTGGAGTGCATTCGCTCCTGCGGGAGCACTTAGTACGCGGAAATCTAGCGAGAGGGCGCTGGCATACAGGGGACCCGGATTCCGACTCCAAACTCTCTAGCAGAAACAGCATGAGCGCACGGCGGGAAGTGCTTTCCTGTCGTCCATGGCTGCCCACGACTGTTAAAACAGCCGGCCGTGACGGGAAGAGCCGAGCAGAAGCGAGCGCACAAATGACGTCACGCGGACTTCCGGCCAAATCCGCCGATTTAGACGGAGCAAGAATTGTTGCTCCACGGAGCGATCCGGAATCCGCGGCTGCTCCCGATCTACCATAGGAATACAAAATTCATGCTCCCAATCTGCCATTGGAATGCAACTGCCCCGTACAGAGCAGAAAAACTTGACCTGGATCTGCCATTGGAATTCAACATAAGATCCGGAGCCAACAAAACTGGGGGTTCCGCCATACATTTCTTCAGTCGATCAAAAGCATTTTGATGGCATTCCAACCACGACAGTGTATTCGGGGCACTCTTTTTCGTGAGATCGGTTAGAGGGCTTACTATCTCTGCGTACCGCGGAATAAATTCTCTATAATAGCCTGTAAGTCCCAAGAATGACCTAAGTTGTTTCTTATTCACTGGCCGAGGTGCACACTGTATCTTTTCCAGTGTTTCATCTTGTGTAGCAACGCGGCCCATACCTAAGGTATGACCGAGGAACGTGATAGCACTGAACCCAAGTTGGCACTTATTTGGCTTCACGGTGAGTTTCGCCTCCCGAAGTCTACGAAACACTTCCCGTAATGTTTCCAAGTGCTCTGACCATGAATCCGTGGCTATTAAGATGTCGTCTATGTAGTGCTCCACATTTCGTAGTCCCTGGAGTATTCTTTGCATGAGCTTAGTGAAGGTTTGTGCGGCCGTCTTGAGTCCAAATGGCATAAACCGGAATTGAAATAATCCTCTGGCGCATGAGAAAGCAGTCTTCTCTTTCGATTCCTCATTCAGGGGTATCTGCCAATATCCTTTCGTTAGATCGACCTTCGAAAAATACTTTTTTCTCGCGACCCTCGCAAACACTGCATCAACCCGTGGTATTGGCTCCGAGTCATCCACGAGCACCTTGTTTAGTCGCCGAAAATCGACACATACTCTGTTGGTTCCGTCCGCCTTTTTTACCACAACTAAAGGCGAGTTGTATGCAGATGTGGAGCGCTCAATCACACCCAGCTCTAGCATCTGTCCAATCTCATTATCTATGTCTTTTTGTACCGCTAGTGGAAGAGGGTACTGTTTCACATTGACAGGCCTGTTGGTCGTTAATCTAATGTCACACTTCAGCACCGACGTCTTGCCCGGGAGGTCTGAAAAGATCTCATCAAATTCCTTCAACACTCCATCTACTTCCTCCTTTTGTGTGTCATTTAGAGTGGGACTCACCAACACTTTTTCTCGCCCCATAGTTTTGTTGTTCATATAAGTAGGAATTTCTGCTTCGAGGGAGCTTTTGGTATTATCTTCTGTGATGACCATCCCTGCAACCTCGACTTCCTTGTCTGGATGCCTCTCTTCGTATTTCTTTAGCATATTGATGTGCAGTACTTTCTTTCTTTGTCCGATTTCCAGTTCATAATCTACGTCACTTACTCTTCTTTTTACCTCAAATGGGCCTTTCCAGCTCATCGTGAGTTTATTGCTGTCATTCGGCAGCAATATCAAAGCCTTATCCCCGACCTGAAGCACTCTCCTTCGACTTTTCTTGTCATAATATTTCTTGTATGATGCCTGTGCTTCCATGAGATTTTCCCGAGCGAGGCGGCATGTTTCTTCTAGTTTGTCTCTTAGTTCGAGCAAATAAGCATACGAGGATTTTTGCTCTTCCTTTAATTCCGTGCTCGACCACACCTCTCGCAAAATCATTAGTGGTCCTCTCACGGCTCTTCCATAAATCAACTCAAATGGAGAAAATCCAGTACTGGCCTGCGGCACTTCTCTGTATGCAAACAAGAGTGCAGGTAGATACCGATCCCACTCCTTGGGTTTCTCCTGGCACACTTTCCGCAACATGCTCTTTAACGTCCCATTAAACCTTTCCACCAACCCATTACACATAGGATGGTAGGGTGTCGTTAACAAGTGTCGCAGAGACAACAGTCTGCAAATTTCAGCCATCAATTCCGAGGTAAAATATGTACCCCTATCCGTCAGTATCTCCCTCGGGACTCCATACCGCGTAAACATTTCCACAAGAGCTTCTGCAATTGTTACTGTATCAGCTGTTTGTATTGGGATCGCCTCGGGATACCTAGTTGCAACATCCACCATTGTAAGGATGTACTTGTTTCCTTTAAGAGATGCTGGTTTAATCGGGCCAATAATATCAACTGCAACCCTTTCAAATGGTTGCTCAATAACCGGCATAGCACCTAACGGTACCTTTGATACGAGCCCTTTAGGTGTAGTTCGCTGACACGTATCGCAAGATCGAACAAACCGTTTAATATCACTTTGCATGTGTGGCCAGAAGAATTCTTCGGCTACTCGACTGGTCGTCTTTCTTACTCCTTGGTGCCCAGCCATAATAGATTCGTGAGCTAGGTTGAGTACGGCCCGTCGAAGATCTGCTGGCACTACTAGCTGCCGTTTCTCTCCTCCATCGCGTGTCTTTATCACTCGATACAGCAATTCTCCAACCTTCTCGAATTTATGCATGGCTTTGCTTTTCTTACAATGAATCCACTTCCCTTGAAGTTCGAAAGAACGTCGCAACGTGCTATCCGCTTCTTGTTTTTCTCTCATTTCAGTTGCGGTAACGTTCAATATCGATTCTGTAGCCTCCTTTTTATCGATCTTTTCCTTATTCTTCTTCCTTGAAGATTTTTCAGCTGAACATACGGTAGCTCCCTGTGTAGCTGTGTTCGGGCCTTTTATCCCGTCCTCATCCCTATCTTCACTCTCCTCCTGCTTCATTCCGTTTACCATTTCTGTAGTGGGGATGCTCCACAAGGGATCTGGATCGTCCACGCTCCTCACACCAGGTACATTCCCTAGAATTACATCATACAGTGGACCCTGTACACATCCGGCTTCCATCCATCCACAGTAATATGGGGTCAAAAGCAAGACTCGTGCTATAGGCATTCTCCGTACAGTTCCGTCCGCCAATCGGACTGTCTTCTCTGTCCCGGAGATCTGTGATTCTGGCACCAAGGACTGTCTTACCAACACAGTATTCGACCCTGTGTCTCGAAGAACAGACACTTCGCGTCCCTGCAGCATTCCGGTTACCACGGGCATCGACGTTTCTGTGTCCTCAGACCTTGGTGACATCGTAACTGCACTAGTCTTGTCCTTACACTCCATTTCCACCACCTTCACATGGTCATCTTTCACAGGGTTGGCATCTGCAACCACGCACGCCGTCTTATTGTTTGGCCTTGCTCTGCACGTTTCCAGTGTGTGTCCTCGGCGTCCACACCTGTCACACTGCAATGATGAACCACGTCCACGGCCCAGAGGACAACTTCCAGCCCTATGTCCTTCCTTGCCACACAGAAAGCATTTGGCGGTACTTCGAGACAGTTCTTTCTCATCTGTCCCCCTTTCTTCTTTCCTCTTTCCTAAGTTCTTCTGTCCTTCTGCTTCCAAATACCGGTCCGCATGTTCTGCCAGTTCTGCCACGGTCTTCAGGCCGCGCTGTTTGAGGAACAAGGTGACTCCCCTATGACATGATGCCAAAAACTGTTCCGCTATCATGTTGTCTCTCAGGTCTTCAAATGTTCTTTCTATCTTCCCCATCTCCAACCAACGATCAAAGTAGTTGGATATGCGGGCGGCAAACTGCTGTCCAGTTTCATTTTCCTGGGGCCTAGAATTTCGGAATTTCTCTCTGAAACCCTCAGCCGTCAGTCTAAATCGTTGCAAAAGAGCGATCTTCAACTTATCATAGTCTAGTGCGTCAGCTGCTGGCATCCGGCTGAAAACCGCCAACGCTTCCCCCACAAGACACATACTGAGCCCCGTTGCCCAATCGCTCCTTTGCCACCCCTGTGCGGTTGCGATTCTTTCGAAACGCTGTATGTATGCGTCTAAATCGTCTCGCCTCTCATCAAACGGTGCGATAAACTTTTGGGGACAAACTTTGTCTACTCTCTGAGGTGCAGTATATGATACCATTCCTGCCTCTTCCCCACTGTTCAATGCACGCAACTGCAATTTCTTTTCAATTAGCTCTTTCTCTAGCATTAGGTTTCTATGTGCACGTGCATCTGCTACTTTAGCAATCTCTTCTTGCTCTTTTGCAGCCTCTCGCGCCTCTGCTCGCTCTTCTCTTAATCTCTTTTGTTCCTCGTGGTACAACTGCATAATCGCCTCTGCTGACAAGCCAGCGGCATGTCCAGCCGTCATCAATCGTTCGAGGTCCATTCCGCTGCTCAAGACAGTCCAAGACACGTGACAAAATTAAATGGATCCTGGCACAGGCTCGCCAATGTTGTCACGATAATGTATAAGCGCCCGGCACGTTTCGCTCGAGTCAGCGGAGTGAACCGACAAACGTGATAAAGTGAGATATAACCACAGCTTTCATTTCACACAGGCATAGACAATTAACCACAGACAGCGGAATTAAACACACAGAGGGATTAAACACACAGAAGACATAAACATATAGAGTAACGGAAATCAATGGGTGAGTCTCATCAACAAAATAATCACTAAGTCCTACGCTTCCCAGTCTTACACGTGCCCCTGACCAAATCGCGTCTGGTATCGTCTATGGGAAGTACGGTAGAAAAAAATGTTCTCCTCTTACGGTGTCGTCGGATTCGCTGGCGCGGAACCGTCGTTCGTTGTGTCCGTCGCTTCTTCCTCTCCACTAAGGCGGGAACGCTCCGCAGACGAGATGATGTGATCACCGTGGCCCACCTCTGGCCGCATGGAACTCGTGCCGGCGGACGCTCCTGGCACGCCCAGCGTACTCCGGCCCCTGAGCCGTTGGCGGAGCAGACTGGCCGTCGCAAGCCCGGGTTCGTTGAAGGTCGGCGTCGAACGCGCTGACTTGCCCCGGCAGCTCACTGTAGTGTTGGCCAGCTAGATGACCGGATCATGAGGACAGTCGCTCGCCGAGGTTAGAACTCAGGCGGGCCTCCACGCCCTACGGGACTGGGGCAAAACCCAGGCTGCACTGACTGACTATCCTCCTTCCTTGCCCACCTGGCCACAGCGTTCTCTTGCGCGCCCCCCTGATGGCGTCTCCACGCGCCTCTCCTCTTCTTTCTCGTCTTCAATTTTTGCCTTTTATCTTTCACGTTCCATTCCATTCCTTTCTGTCTTCCTCTTCTTTACCAAATTTTCTTGTCATCCCTGACAATAGGAAAGCCATGACGGTATCCATGACGGACCTACAGTCTTCCAAATCATGGTTTCAGACGTAGGTTTCCTAAACGTGCACAATTGTCGTCGGTACTGTGCACGATCCCGTGCTGGCATGCGATTAATAAATGGACACAACCGACGTTGCATTCGTCGAAGACGCCGCATGTAAAGACAATGCATGTACAAATGAGGACAATGTACCTATACTTTTAAGGACAGCGAAAAGCCGGCCGTATGTGAAACCGGATTCTTACGTTCCTTTGTTGTCTCCCAGCCTCCTGTTCGCCAGACGTACGCGGAGTGCGAAACAACGCAATAGAGTACTTACGCAAAGCCATTTGTACCCAGAAGTACAACTCCATGTACAACTGCAGTGTTGCAGTGTGACCAGCCACAATCACGTGTTACAAACTTAAGCGAGATGATCTGCAAGCGTTCCAGGGAACAGTGTTGTTTTTAATGAATAGCCACAGACTATATATAGTCGGCCGTCGCAGACTTCAGACCCATCAACACCACCTTGAGAAAGGTAGCAAGTTGGGCGAGTTGGTACACCTTCATTGTGAAACAGCGCGCACACACAAGGACAGAGAACCGTGTTTGCTTCCTTTCTGTCCTTGTGTATGCGCGCTGTTTCACGATGAACACCTTACTGCGCGGACTTCAGGGGAAGCCGTCCTGTCCACAAGAATTTCGAAGGTTCCCAGTTCGGGTTACAAACGACATTGTGCTTTGTTCGAGATAGCAGCGATAAACACATCCGAGCAGTGAGACAGAATTCAACCATAAATGACTAACCAGTGGCCACTACGAAGTACAGCATAGCGAGCAGCCCGATCTGCCCGGCCAGCATGATGTCGACGCTTCCGAGACCGGCGACGATGCTCGACGCCACCACGGGCATGACGAGGCACTCGAGCATGCGCATGTACAGCTCGCCCGGAAAGTCCATCAGCTGCAGCAATCGCGCCGACATGCCATGGTTTCGTATATGCCAGCCCAGCGTCATGCCGCCGGCAGCCGCGCCCAGTAGGCATAAGTTGAGCGAGTTCTCGGACATGCGCAGAAGGCTTCCCCCGTCGTCATCGTCCTCGGAGCCTGCCCGGTCGCCGGCCTTACGCTCCGCCTACAGTTCCAGCGCGATGCATCGATAGTAGCGTTCAGTACTTGCTCGCGGACTCGGCAGAGATAGAGATTCAGCCTCATTTTAAGTGAAAACACTTTCACGGAGGGATGCGTATACGCATCCCTCCGTGAACGAAACGGTCAATGCAGAACTAACGGTCAATGCAGAACTATCAGTGTGATCAATGCTAATGGCAAACTGACATATGGCTGATAAAAGGCAAAACTTGCGTGCATGGCCGTTACCTCCTGGGCCCGGAGTGGCCTGGGGTCGCTATGGTCGCGTTGTCTCACGCCTCTGTCGAGTGGCCGGGGGTGCGTCCAAGAGCGGCAGTCCCAGAGTATGCGCGCAAGATTAGTATCGCCGATAGGCTTCGGACTGCAGTGTACTTGCGGACATGGGAACGAATCGGGGGTACAGGAAGGGTTCTGAAGCCCCGGAACGACGAACGACCTGGGTCCCAGCACCGAATCCCGCACCGCCCCCAAGCCGCGGATCGGCGGGGCAGAGGTCCAGGTCTCCCCTGAATGACGGTTCGCGCCTCGATAACTGCATCGCCTTCTTTGGTCGACAGTGCAGGCACCGGAATCGAACCATCGCGCTGCTGTGTACAAGCTCAACGCCTTACCCATTCGGCCACCGTAACGGCACAGCGGACACCATTTAGAGGCTAGTCTGAATACTGCGGCACCCGGAAATTAAACGTAAGTGAGGGGCCTGCATTCCTTTGTGTGCGTGCGTGCGTGCGTGCGTGTGTGTGTGTGTGTGTGTGTGTGTGTGTGTGTGTGTGTGTGTGTGTGTGTGTGTGTGTGTGTGTGTGTGTGTGTGTGTGTGTGTGTGTGTGTGTGTGTGTGTGTGTGGAGGGGGGTGGTAATGCAGGCCATCGATGGTTCTTTAGTCGAACCATCGCTCTCCTAGGTACCAGTTGAACACGTTAACCACTCGGCTATGAACGAATACCGCGGCATCCCATGATTAACATAGGGAGGGGGCGTCCGCCGCGGTGGTGTAGTGGTTTGGTACTCGGCTGCCACTCAAAAAACGCGAGTTCGATCCCGTCCGCGGTGGTCGCATTTTAGATGGAGGCGAATATGCCAGAGGCCCGTGTACTGTGCGTTGTCAGTGCACGTTAAAGAACCCCAGGTGGTCAAAATTTCCGGAGCCCTCCACTACGGCCTTTCTATCCTGTCTTTCTTTTTCAGTCCCTTTCCCCTTCCCCCACGGACGCTTAGCCGTGCTCCCAACATGGGCTACAGAAATTAGCGTCCTTAACCGAACCACAATCTTTTTGCTTTTTACTTTGTTGCTGTCGGCAAGGCAGACAACGCGATCTGAACCATCGCTTTTACGAGCTGAACACCTTGGCCACTGTACTATAGCCAAAACAGCGGACACCGCTCGCTGTTGGTCTGAATGCTGCAGCAGAGAGGCTACGCAAGGTTCAAGCTACGCGCGAAGTACTCGGGAATCGGGGAACGCTAGTCTGCAAGTACCAGACTTTCACCAGCTAGTCTGCAAGTACCAGCCTTTCATAGCCAGGGCGATGCTGAATCGCCATATGTAGCTGACATATTTACGTGATCGACCAGTTTGAAGGAACCAGACTTGCCATTGTGGTTTCTTGCGTCCGGAGCCTGGCAGAAGCTTTCTTCTTCCTCCTTATTCACGTGGTTGCACGCGCGGACTAGCGTATTCCTCTGCCTATTCAGTAGCATGCTTCACAAATTGGGACAAGACACTCGTCAAAAAATGGCCGGACCGGCGAGCCATTGAGTCTTGAACGTGTTAGAGAGTATATCGAACCATATACGTATCCATGTGGCATCAGTACCGCTGTCACTCGAGCGCTATACCTATGAGTTTAATGTGCCCTTCGCCTTATGTATGATGCTAATTCCACACGTACCACTCTTGTAGAAGCTTGAATGGTGCAACCAAGAAGCAAGCTCGCAGATTAGTCGACTGCATCGACTATTTTGAGTGATTATTGTCACTCGACCGAGCAACAGCGTAACCTTCGAGTGGCAATAGTCACTTGAAGGTCACGTTGAATTCCGCTCGGCGTTTAGTGCGAGAAGGCTTCGATAGCTTCATGTTCGTAGCAGGTGCAGATTTTTCGAGATGGGTGATCGGAACTTGGTTCGTAAATGAGGATGACAGCACGGATGCACGCAATTTATTCGCTTTCCGGTAGGCATGATACCAGCTAATATGAAACCAACAACGCACAAACGGGATGAAGCCGGTGAAAGAGCGCGGTTGCCGCTCCATTCGCATTGCCGTGCTACGATAGAACGAGATGATGATCATGATGATTGTGCTTTTTTTTTTTCAATTAAGGACGCTAATTTGTGCAGCCCATGTCGGGAGCACGGCTAAGCGTCCGGAAAGGGAATGAAACAGATAGAAGAGGAACGCCGTGGTGGAGGGCTCCGGAAATTTCGACCACCTGGGGTTCTTTAACGTGCACTGACAACGCACAGTAAAGGGCCTCTGACATTTTTCGCCTCCGTCGAAAATGCGTTCGCTGTCGAGTGCCTATTCTGGCAAGTGCGATTAGGCGGGGCATTCTGGGTCTGTTACATTAATTAATCTGATAAGTGTGCAGTGTCCGCGGTAGAATATTCGTAATGTCCGTAGACTGTCACGCCGCACCGCGGCGCACGACAAAAGCGCCACGAGGAGGATAGGCAGACGACAGCACTGTACTGTCCATTGCCGCCGCACCTTTGTGTACGAACTTGCACGTGATGACCAACAAGCACAACAGTAACCGCATGTGCTGCGTGCCCCAGTGCACAAATCGAGCAGTTCACAACGAAATAAGCCAGCATTCCTTCCTGCAAGATCCGCTGCGGAAGAAGGAATGGATAGTGAGCTTTCACATCGGAAAGCCTGTAACGCCGCCGATGAGAATGTGCAGCGCGCATTTCACTCCCGGTGATTTCTTCTGGAGCAATATGGGTAAGCGGAAATCGCTTTCGCTTTTAGGGGCGAAGCTCCTCTTATGGGACGTTCACACTGAGCGATCCGGCGGCCGGAGAAGCGCGGAAACCTGTTCGGCGACAGCGGGATCCTCCGAAACAGCCCTATCCGCGCCGATCGCTCCGGGAGCGATTTTTGCGGTCGCTGCCGCCGGATTTCCCGCCGCGGACCAATGGGCACCCTCCGATGCTGTTTGGCTGTACAGGTCGCGCCACCAAGCGGCGCCGGTGGGAACCCCCGAGTAGGCCGTCGGCCCCCGCATCGACATTTCCCCTTTGACCGGACTGCACTCCCGCACGCCTGTTTGTCAATTTAAAGAAAATAAATTCACCCAGGGACACTTGACGGCCGTCCCGTGAAGAGTGCTAGAAAGAACAATCGCAGATAGTGCTGCATTAAAGGAATAAGATGTCGGCATCAAAATGTACTGCTTCCCTTAACAGCCGTGGGAGAAAACCCGGCCGGCGGCTGAAGATGATCGTCGCTGTCCGACGCGGCAGCTCGTCGCTGCCCGTGTAACTCGGTATTTGTGCCCTATAGTTACACGGGCAACGTTAAACACGGTTAGCACAACAGCGGTTAACAGTTTTATCTATGGTTAATAAGCAATTGTAGTCCGCCGGACTTGCGCTCGCGGTTGATAGAGGCTCCGCCCACATACAGCACATCGGCATGCACACTCTCAAGACTTCGTAATCTTCGTTAGTGTATGTACGAAAGAATCAACTGCATCGTTCTATAAGAACACTTTCGATAAAAATACGCGTTCGCAAGCGACAAACACATCGCAATAAATAATCCGCCGTCACCACTGCCTGGTCGGGGCTGACTGCTCCGAGAGCCAGGCCTGTCAAGGTGTACGGCGGTACCGCCGCCGTTCGCGATCAAGGGCGATCTCGTCACATAGCGCTTGCTTTTGCCAGCACGATTAGCATTAGTACTCATATCAGGCACGTAGGCAAGGGGGGGCCCAGGCCCCCCCCCCCCCCCCCCCCGAAATTTGTCAAGTCAGGCATCAATGCAGGGGTATATAGGCACAAGTACAAGTAGCGCCGTGCGCATTTAAACAAATGAGAAACAAACGATAGTCAAGGAACTCACTAAGAACAGCTACCCAAGAACCTTTATTCCGAAAGCACTTCAATTCCAAAAGCACGGCTATGCTTGCCGAGAATTCAGCGTCCTCCGGCTCCTGAATGAACACCACAACAGAAACACCACACTCTCCCATATGTCCGAGGCGTTAGCGAAACTATCACCCGTATTCTCAGAAAAGAAGGCATCCGATTGACTCACAAGCCCACGAGCACATGTTCTCTACATATTGCCGATGGCCATTCACCGAAAGAGAGAGCCCAAGCCACTGTATACAAATATGTGATGCGAGCTATATCGGCGAAACGAAAAACCTCAAAGAAACATTTCGACAGCACAAGAATGGCCTCTGCAATTTTGCAACAGATTGTAACCCGATAGCCAAACATTCCCAAGATAGCGACCACCGTATCAATCTTCGTGACACAACGGTCATACCAACTGAAACCAATTATCGGAAACAGTTACTGCTTTGTGATTGCGGAAAAAGGCAGAAAACTTCGCAACGCAGGACATTTTAATATATGTAAGACAAGCTTGTTGGAAGCGAAATTACCAGAACGAACAAAATGTTGCCATACGTATGGCTTCGAAACCAAAGAAAACGACGTTATCTGTCGATACTTCGCGCTACTTTTCTTCGTCGCATCAGCTATGTTTAGGAAGGTGGTTCGTTGGTTGTGTCGGGTTTTTTGGAGCAAAAGTGACCATGTCTATATTGCCCCAAACGAGGATTCTCATCTACGGTCAGGGCGCTCGGTAGTTGGGATTGCTTCAAGAAACAGTGCAAAGAATGACAGGACATACAGAAAAGGATAGCGTTGACTCCATCGGTTGAGGAAATGTCTTTCTTAATGAGAGGAGCGGTGTCTTTGTTGCTGCAGAGCAAGCAGGCGGTATAATGCGGGCATCATTTATACAGTCACGTAGTGGCGGCAACTTAGGGAACATTCAGGTGCTTTCTTTAACTGACAGCTGCGCGGCGTGGGAAAACGCTTGTGTACGGCTTGGCTTTGCCGCAGACGCAGAGTTTTTCCACGAACGGACGGCGGAAGCTAACCGAAAGCTTGGAAAAGGGGGCTTTCGTATGGAAAGCGACGGATTCGACAACCCATTAGCCCGTTCAATCCCCCTGGCACCTTTGCGAACCCCACCACCCTTTTTCCGCCGCCTGCGTCGTGGGGGCAGGCGCCCGCGTGGCGGAAGGAGTAAACAAGGTAAACAAACAGGGTAAACTGCGCTTGTAGTTCTGCGGAAGTGTACTACAGGCGAGCCACGTTCATTCCACAGATAGATGACCTGAAAGCTTCCCTCCAAACGGCGCTTTGCAAACCATCGGAAAACACTGCAAAGTTTGCAATTTGTGTTGCCAAAGCACGCCTGCAAGGGCAAATTTGAATCTGTTCAGCCGCCCTTCGATTTTTACCTCAGTGATATGACAACAGCACATATCGTTACGCTAAAAGATGAATGGGAAATCTGGAAAACTAAATGGCAAGCCATGCAAGAGGAGGAACTTCCCCGCTCTGCGACAGACGCTTTAACTGAATGTGACAAAGACCTCTCGCCGAACGTTCACACACTCAAGATATTGGCGACAATCCGAGTGAGTAGAGCTGCTGCCGAACGCAGCTTCTCGACAATGGAAAGAGTAAAAAACATATTTGAGAAACCGAACGGCTGAAGAGCGGCTTGGCCTGGCTCTTATGTCCATTCACCGGATGCAAGTCAGTGTCGACGAAATTATCACTGTGTTTATAGAGAAACCGCGACGCATGAAAATTGCAGCGTGAACCACTCTTTTCGGCCAGGCTGCTTGCTCGTTTTCTTTTCTTTTGCGTTGGCTTTTGCTATATTGTAAAACCACTCGCAATGTCATTTAATATTGCTTCCTAAAACGACTTTTAGCGTTCTGCATCTTTTGTGTCATGAAAGCATCCGTGTTTTGGCTCTTTATGGTTCAATAAAGTTGTTTTCGCGAATATGTCTGTTTTTATTTTTCTTTTAAGAATTGCTGTCATAAAGTGGCTCACGTTTTTCTCGAAGGCCTGTAGTTGAGACAGTGTGAGAAATTCGGTAGAGAAAGCGTCCGACGAATATTTTTTTTTAATTTCCTGAACATCCGTAAGTGAGCGCCTGATTCATTTGCATTGCTTTTTCTTTTTGTCGCCCTCGTTCCGTCACTGGCTCTGTATGGCCCTTCTTCGTCCAGATTACTTGGTTACAAAGTATTCTTTCTCGTGCACATGCACTAGCTTTACTACAGAGTCAAAAAGCTTGCTTTCCATCTTGGATGAACTCGCTTCTTGGGCTGCATTCCACTCTGTTCTCTTTCTCATCTAATCATTAAGCGCCTTCTATTATCCGGGGCAAGTTTTTTTTAAGCATTGTATAATAATGACCATGCTGTTATTGATGCTTTTGTCGCCCCTTTATGTAATACCCTGAGAAGGGCCTTTAAGAGTGAATAAATTATGATGATGATGATGATGATGAAGCTTTTGGGCCCACCCCGAAAAAAAATCCTGGCTACGTGCCTGACTCATATGCCATGCCTTAACACATGCGATTACTTTTCTCAGCACCTCGATGTGAAAGGAAGGTTCGAAAGTAAGCTTGCCGGTTCCGTGAGTGAAACAGCCGGTGCCGCTGTTTACCTCTCGCAGCGGCGTCCGGTGTGTCGAACGTTGCGGAAGCTCTTTTGCAGAAATGACCAACTTTATAACTAACTTTGCTCGTATATGAATCGTTTTGTGTCATATAAACAAATCAGAGTCGATATTTGAAATTCTGTCGTGCCCTGGGATACAGCAAACGTTTCGGTCTTGGTCCGAGCCAACCGAACGTGGGGAACTTACCGCGCCTCGGGGCAAAAGCACGCGTTTCGACTACTTGAGCGTACCGAGGTCATATTACAGCTTCTCATGCCGCATCGACTGAAAAGATCGCTTTTCGAATGATACCTAGAAATCGCCAGCGCTGCACTCGGAAGAGGTACCGCCGCCGTTTTGCCCGTTTCTGAACGTCGGCTTACGCTCAACCGAGCTTGGCAACCTCGGCTGGCAGCCAGCTGCGATTAGCGGCCTAACGGCCGTTTCATCTGCATGCGCCCCGTGCAACAGGGGTATAAGTGTCGCTCTTGCGAATTTCTGTTGAACTAACGATGTCATAACAAAAAAAAAAAAAAAAACGTAGCCGGCAAGTGGAGAATTAAGCGACAATTTCATGGAAGCGTATGAACCCATCGCTGCTGTCGTAGGCATGCTTGCTTTGCTGCGGCAAGCATTTCGCTGAGATTTCACCGCCATCCACTTCTCTCACACCATAAAGATGATTGCATGTTCGGAAACAGGCCGTCGATGTCTTCTATCGCTTGAAAACTGCAGTAAACCACGACAGCGCCATCGTTCTCACGAGCGCTGTCAACGCGTGCCTCCGTAGATGCCGCCTACTCGATGTTTCGCGGGACTGACACGCTGGCGCTGCCGGCGGCGCCGATCAAGAGAAAAGCTCAGGTCTGGGGCTCACGGACGCAACCTCGTGATGATTGCGGCAGGGCTAAACGACGTCCTCAACAAAGAATCGTCAGGATTAGCGACGACCTTGGCAAAAGGCGTCGATGACATGCGCGCCATCTCCCCCCAGGTGCAGATAGTAGTGTGCACAGTACCGGAAATACCAGTGCGTGACGGCAACCTCCAAAGAGCGGTTGTCGATGCAAACAAAGAGATATGGCGTACGAGTCGAGAGAAGGGTTTCGAAGTAGTGGAAATAAACAGGGAGGTGCATAGGTGGGGGGGTTTCCAAAGAGACAGAATTCACTTCGATAGGAGGCTTGGTCATGAGGTAGGTTGGCGGCTTGCACGACGTGCAGTAGCTTTTTTGGGGGGTACGCGGGCCCTTCGGAGTCCGGGGTAGCAAGGAACAAAGGAAACAACCAGGGGGATTTTCCGGCAGGTAGCACTGAGAAATGGCAGAAAAGAGGTAAAAGGAAGAAAAGAGCGAAGGCACGTGTAGCAATTAGTTACATAAACATGCAGGGTGGCAGAAAAAAGGCAAAATGGTTAGAGATTGAGGAACAGTTAAACAAAGAAAAGATAGGCGTTTATGCGGTTACAGAAACACACCTTAGAGACCTGGAAGAGCCACCACATATTGACAATTATGTTTGGGAAGGGTGCAACAGGATCATATCAGAAAGAAAAGGTGGGGGTGTTGGAATGCTTATTCATAGCGGAGCCAAATGGGAGAGAGTAAAACAAACGTGTTCAGAGCACCTCTGGGTTTCGGGCACGGTAGGTGGAAAGAAAACGTGGCTAGGTGTAGCTTACATGTGGACGGGAAATAACTGTAAGGAAAAGAATCTGGAGATAAAGCATTGCATAAACACCGATATTAAAGAATTTGGTCATGGGGCTGAAATCATCCTCCTAGGGGATATGAATGCCCACATCCATGACCTTGACGGATATACAGACACCAATGGGAGGTTATTGCTCGATCTTTGCGAGCACCATAGTCTCGTGATAGTTAACACAGGGCCCAAGTGTGGTGGACAGATCACGTGGGAGGTCAGAAACAGACAATCGAACATTGATTATTGTCTAATGACGGAAGGAATCTATGAAAAACTGAGAGAAATGAGAATAGACGAGGACGGGATGAACAGCTTGGGTAGTGATCATAAACGCATAACGTTACAACTGGGATATAAAACTGAAAATAATAACGTAGAGTCGAAGTTTGGCAGGTCGTACTTAAATGACAAACAAATAAAAAATATAGCCGCAAGAGTAGAGGAAGAAGTAGGCAAAATACGAGGCAAGGACTGGGGGTATAATGAGCTAGTTCATGCAATGACGAAAGAAATAAGTAAAGAGAAGAAAACTGTTTGCTGGAAAGGAAAGAGAACGCCAAAAAGATGGTGGAACAAGGAAATCCGGGAAGCGATCGAAAATCGACGTAAAGCATCAAGGGAGCACAGGCAGGCAAAAAGGGAGAAGCGGCCGCAAGTCGAAGTCACGGAAAGATGGGAAATATATTTAGAGAAAAAATCTATTGTACAGAAATTGGTCGAGGCAAAAATTAAAGGTGAAAGCGAACGCTGGGTTACAGAAATTCATGACAAAAAGAAGGACGCGCCTAGGATATTTTGGAACCACATAAAAGCGCTAGGTAAAAAGTCTGCCACATTGCAACAACATATTGTTGATGAAAGAGGAAATCAATTGGAAGGGTACGAAGCGTTGGGTTACATCCAGAAGGTAACAGCCGATTCGTTTAAAAAGATCGTCCAAGAGATTCCCCCAGTGGATAAAACCATGACGGAGAGCGAAACTAAGGAAGAGCTAGAACTTGAGAATTTCAACTGGAAAAAGGCCGAAGGAAAAATTCCAAAGCGCACTGCTATGGGTTTAGATGGGGTCCCCGTTAGCCTCATTAACGAATTAGGACAGAACACTAAAGAAGCGCTATTGAAAGCCGTAGAAAAATGCTTACAGGAGAGGCAAATACCGGACAGTTGGCGAAAAAGCAGAATGAACTTAATCTATAAAGGCAAGGGGGAAAAGAATAACATTCGCTCGTATAGACCGCTAACCATTACATCGGTACTATACAGGATGGCTATGCAAGCAGTAAAATTAAAAATAGAAGCCTGGGCAGAACGTAACAATATTTTGGGAGAACTTCAGAATGGATTTCGAGTAGACAGGCGTTTAGACGATAACCTATTTGTTCTTACTCAGTGTATAGAAATATCTAAAATAGAAAGGAGGCCGTTGTATGTGGCTTTTCTAGACATCACTGGGGCGTATGACAATGTTAATCAGGAAATATTGTGGGAAATTTTGGAAGGAATGGGCATAGGCGACGATTGTGTACAGCTTTTGAGGGAAATATATCGAGAAAATACAGTTTGCATAGAATGGGAAGGAATAAGTAGCAGAGAGAACGTTGATATTAGCAAGGGGCTGAGACAGGGATGTCCTTTGTCGCCGCTGTTATTCATGCTGTACATGGTTAGAATGGAAAAAGCGCTAGGAGATAGCCACATTGGTTTTAATCTGTCACACAAACAGGGCGGCGTGATGATTGAGCAGATGCTTCCGGGTTTATTTTATGCTGATGATATTGTCTTATTCGCAAACAGTCGAGATGATATACAACGGCTGGTGAATATATGCGGGAAGGAAGGCGAGGATCTAGGACTAGGATTTAGTGTAACAAAATGCGGATTGATGGTATTCAATGATCCCAACGACCAGGCGGTATCCATACAGGGCCAAGAAATACCGAGAGTAAGCGAATACAAGTACCTTGGCGTATGGGTAAATGAGGGCGATAGATACATGAAGGTACAGGAAAAAGCCTTGGCAGCAAAGGGAAAGAGGAACGCAGGAATAATGAAGCACAGAGCGTTATGGGGACACAATAGGTACGAGGTGCTTAGGGGTCTGTGGAAAGGGGTAATGGTACCGGGGCTTACATTTGGGAACTCAGTGGTGTGCATGAGGCCAGAGATACAATCGGGAATGGATGTGAATCAAAGAACTGTGGGACGCCTCGCGTTGGGTGCCCACGGGAAAACGACAAACGAGGCTGTAAAGGGCGATATGGGATGGGCGAGTTTTGAGGCAAGGGAAGCGCAGAGCAAAATAAGGTTTGAAGAGAGGCTAAGGAATATGAAAGAGGTTAGGTGGGCAGTGAAGGTGTTCCGCTATTTATATAGAAAGAGCGTTGACACGCAGTGGAGAAAGAGAACTAGGAGGCTCACCAGTAAATATACGGCTCTAAGAGAACTGACAACAAAGAGCGTAAAGGGAAAAGTCAGAGAGGCGGAGAAGATTTACTGGAGGACAGCGATGGAAAAAAAACCGACTCTGAATAACTACCGAGAGGGCAAAAACGAAATAAAGAGGGAGGCATTTTATGATAATTCAAAAGGAAGCGCTTTATTGTTTGAAGCGAGATCGGGCTGCCTTAGAACGCGTGTTTATAAAGCAAAATTCAGTAAAGAAGAAGAAAAATGCACATGCTGTGAGGAAGATAGGGAAACGACAGAGCATGTTCTGATTGAATGCGGAAATATCCACCCAGGTGTACGTTTGGGCACCACCCTACATGAAGCCTTGGGTTTTAGGGCGAACAACGGGAAGCTGAACATAGCCGCGATTGAAATAAGTAAGAGACGGTTAGAATACTGGTGGCAGAAAACTAGAGAGAACGGACAAAAATAATTATAGGGAAAAATATGGAATTTCTGCCATAAGGGGCAGGGAACTGGGCTATGAAATTCCGTTTTTGATATGGCATGATCGATTTGATTGAAGTAAATTTAAAAGGCATGAGGAAAATTAAGAGAAAAAAAAAAGTTCTTAAATCTTCTTACGAGCCTGGTGGCGCACATGTCACCGCCCCGTTACAAAGGGGAAGCTCATAGCATCCATCCATCCATCCATCGCTACGCCACCTGAGCATTATTCGAAAAATGGCGGCCAAGTCCGGCGCGATTGTCGCTGTATTCGAAGCCCGTCGGGACATCCAAACTGGATCATAAACACCCACTTTTCTTCGGAAAACGCCGCGCGTCGAGTAGTGTCACGAATAACAGCCATTGTCAATTTACTCACTGTAGGAATCCACGTGTCCACGTCACAATTTCGCACAACGAATAGCATTTTCATGGTGTGGCCAAGCTTCTCGCGTTCATGTATTCCAGGAAGAGCACACCACCGCTGGTGCCGTTTATTCGGCGAATGTTTCCGCCCGTCATGCATCACCAAAACATGTTTCACAACAAACCTAGCAGTACCGCTTCTTGCTCAGGCACACAAACAGAACGGACGAGATCCGCATGAGCGTAGAACAGGTGGAACCGCGTGTACATCCGGGCTATGCCGCACTTTTTTTAAAGGTTCGGCGTGTGCTCGGCAGATGGCGCTATGTCATTTTCCGGCGGCGCCGGTTCCGCGGTGGTAAGCAGTGACAGCGCGGTTTTCGGGTCACGCGTCACAGGCGTCAGTAGTCAGGCGTAACCCGCGTGCCTCCCGGCACGCGCTCGCCCTCGGCGTTCGCCTCGGCGCGTGCCTCTCTCTCTCTCTCTCCCGGCGCATGCCTGTCCGGCGCGGGCCTGCCCCTCACCGCGACCTTCACGTGTCCGTGTGTGAGTCTCTACCGGGAACGCGCGCAAAGCGACACATGCCTCGCGGTGCGGTCGCGCAGGAGGCGGCATCCAGAATGCACGACGACCTTGCCGGTCGGATACACCTGTTCACGGACGGCTCGGTGCTGGCGGACCGATCGGCTGCTGCTGCCTGCACCGCGCCCGGACTCGGTGTGTCCAAACAGTGCAGACTCGCTTACTGTGCGTCATCCACGACATCCGAACTCGTCGGCCTCCAACTGGCCGCGGACCTTCTTCGGGAAACGCCGGCCGTCGCATCTGCAGCCATTTTCTGTGACTCGAAGCCGGCCCTGCGTCTGATCGCGAAGGAGGAACGCGGCCCGCCTCTCGCCCAACGTGTTGCCCGCAGCCTACTATCCCTGCAGGAGAGCGGACTCGACGTAGTCCTCCTCCCTGCACACGTAGGCATCGCGGGCAACGAGGCAGCGGATGACCTCGCGAAGCGCGCCCACAGCCCGGACGCCCCGGTGAGTGATTGCGCGAGCTCGTACGACTCCGCGAGGATAAACTTTCGCAGAGAGCTCGCGCGCGCTCACCCCGACGGCCGTGTTGTTGACGGTAGCCTGCCACGCCCACTCCCGGCAAGTGGTTTCTGACCTTAGTTTCTCCCGGAGAGATCGCACTCTCCTCCTCGCCATGCGCACCGGAGGTGCTTGATGATGATGATGATGATTGTGGTGGAAAGGACGCTAATTTCTGCAGCCCATGTAGGGAGCACGGCTTGCCGCGATTGCAGCGACGAAAATCGTTCCAATCGCTCTGTTCGCTCCCGTCGCTTAATGGAGGTTTCGTTTCAGATGACTTGCGATTGCAGCGACTGTTTTTCCCGCGACAGTAGCGACCGGCTATCTTCAAATGTGTTTAAATAACCGTGCGTTATAATATTATTAACTTTTGTTTTACAGGATTGAAGAACATGCATGTATTGTAATTTAAAAACGGCTGCAAGGGGGTAAATTATTTTGGTGTGCGGAACAGCGGCTCCCGCACATCAGTAAAGACGTGAAAATAGCGGTGGCAGCAGCGCAGCGGCGCAGCAGGTGCTTCGGCTGCTTCGCGTCGTGAAGAAAAAAAAAACTTTGCGCCATGGATGTAGACGCGTAGGAAGGGTCCGCGTATTCTTCTTCGAAGTCGTCGTGCACGCGAAGCATGATCCTCCGTGTTCAGCATCAAGTTGTCAACGAATGGTTCGTGTATCTTGCTCGCAAGTGCCTACTACACTGTAGTGCCTTCGAACCGGACGACGCCGGCATCTAACCAAAGCCCACATTTATGGATCTGCAAATGATGTATATGTGTGTGTCTGTGCACGGAATACGGTTAGTTTGTGTTGTGACCGAACGCGGCAACACGCATGTAACCGAAAACTCGCATCTTGAAGGCCGCGAAAAATGACGCCTCTGTGTGTGTGTGCGCGCGTGCGTGCGCGTGTGTGCTTGCATGATGTTGAATAGTTTGTTTTGTGAACATCGATATCACGGATCGTCCGTCGTGGAATCTGTGGTGTGGATGTGTAACAACTAGCATCACAAGTTTATAAGGAGCTGCAGTCACCTGTGTTGAAGCCTGTATGTTGCGTCACTACATTGTGAAGACACGGATGTCGTTTAGTTTCCTAATGCTAGTAGATTACTGGGAGTCTGTCCAAAGAAGCAAAATACGTTGCACTCCCCACGCCGTGCACGAAATGTATTTTTGATGTATAGTCTTATAACAAGTTAGTAGCGTAGTCATGCACTTAGAGCTGTAGTAGACTGTTCCCCTGCTATGCCTCTTTTCTGCTAGAACCGAATTGTTTGCAAAACAGAAAAACAGCCAATAAGGGCCTGAATTAAGTACTATCTCCAAACAGCCTATATATTTAGATACGTGGTTTTACTGCAATAAAAGGATTCAGTCGACAAGCAGAAATATTAACAGGGCTCACTGTGTTTCTGTGACATGCATTCATTGTCTAATGGTTCAGAAACTACTCTCCATCCTGTTCCATCTCGGGAGTCTCTCGAAGTTTAGAATGTTTTCTTGCCGTAGCATTTCCTCAATCAAATGCGCTTGTTGGAATTGAGAAGCATTTGTGTGCTGGTCACCGCTATAGAGAAAACTGCTGTATTGGCCTTGAGGCACAGAGCATTTCTTCAGAAGGTGAAAGAGTATTTGTTTGGGTGGCTCAGTGAAGCTCAGTGAAATCACGCTGTAGGGCATGGTGCCAACACACCCTCTGTTGTGCGAGTCGGCTTGGCGCAGAGAGAGAAACACACACTTCACGCCTTCTGCAGAAGCTTGCCGGTTCCACCTGTCAAGGCTAGCCAGTGCCGATTCATCGTGCTTGATGTGCTTCTTGTGCGACCTTGGTGGCTGCAAATTATTTGTTATATAAACGAAAAAAGGTGTTGCATGTACAGCAATTACCTAATTATCTGCACAGTATGTTTTTTTGGAATGTAAAATTTATAATTATTCAATAACTCTGGCTTGACTGGTTTGGTCATTACCAGAACTATTGGTACAGTGTCGTTCCTTGTCTTTCCACCACACATATGCCGTTGTTTGCTTATTGTTCGAGGCATTGGACGCATGGCAAAGGGAGGCAAGAGGATGCACCATCTCATTTTCCTCAAAGTGGCAAGCAGCGAGCATATTTGTGTCATTAACCACCAAAGTCTGTCTTTGCATGCTCTCCACACTTCACGCCAGGTCCAATTGGCTCATTTCTTTTCTCTTTTTGAGAACAGGAGACAGGTAGCTGAGACAGTGCAAAAATAGTGACAGCATGGCATCTAGTAACAAAACAGGCCGCTTAGGTTTGTCAAGAGAGATGTCACCACCAAGATCACCTTCGTTGCGTCTCCATTTCACTGTTTGAGAAATGCTTCTAGCAAACGTAGTTATGGGGCATGAGCTCTCGACCTTTCCTTAGTATTGTACAAGTCCATGCCTCCACTTTCATCAAGCCACTGAGAACGTCGAAAGTAATCGGCTTCACTTTGCTAGATGCACTACTGTTGTAGTTTGGCGCAACACATTTCTGTCCCATCCTAAAATGGCACTGGTAGAAACCCCAGAGAGCGCAAGCCTTTGTTGCAACACGAAAAGTGCACTTAAAAGTCTGAGAAGCCGTGAGAGTTGTAAAGTCAGCAGATCACAAAGAATATGCAGCATCCTGCATGCCTTTTCTTCCCAAGGCCATTTACCCATACCTGTTCACAACATGCAAACAAGGGACTTACAGCGGCAGGTGTCACCTGCACTGGAGTCACTACATGCAGCTCATTACAAGTGCTGTATAGCACATATTGAAGTGATTATTTATTACAAACTGCAGCCAAAATGCCCACAGAGTTTACTTATTGATGCTGCAGGCAGAAAACTGAGAATATTTGCAATATATGAGACGGTATCGCAGTTTTTATGCATTGCACCCATAGGATGACATGTAAAAGATGACCACTTGCCGGAAGTTTCATCTGTCGTGATGCAAAGAAAATTCAATTTCCTCCTTGCCAAACCATTTCATGAATGGGCCATGGCGCGCGCTGCCATAGCCTAGCAGATTCCTCTCCTCAAATACTGCCTTCTCCGTGCCTCGAGGACATACCATGTCTCCACCTACATCGTCACTTTGCTCGTAGGATGCCAGGTTTTCTTGTCTGCTGCAACCAAGCTGCTCTGTGCGACTGGCAAGTGCTGAAATTGTTCCTGTGCATCTTGCACATTTCAGCCACTTTGTCTAGAGAACACACCTTTGAGAGCTTGTTAGGGGCACAAAAACAACATTCACATTGAATTTTGATGCTTCTTTTTTGGTGTTGCATAACAACCTTTGCGGGTAAGCAATCGCCTGCACTCTCTTGATGCCTTTTCCATTTCTTTGTCTTGGCAAAGGTTTTACTGCCTGAAGTAACTTGCATAGAGAAGTAATCACCAATGGTGGCTATCATGAATCTGATAGGTGCGCATTTTCAGAGGAAGAACTCCACTGCACAATGTCAACAGAATTTCTTTAGTGGGCCACTGGGACAAGTTAGGGCAGCATTGTAAGAACACTCTCAGGCCTTTGCAAAGAACACAGCACATTGACAGTGTAAGCTTTCCTGCATGTGCTCTTATTATTCTGTTTAGGTCTTCTTCCATTCCTGCTTCTCCTCCCCCCTCTTGTTCTTCCTCTTCCATTGCCTTCTTTTTCAAATTCCTTATCATTTGTCATCTGCATCCTCTCCTTCCTTGCCGTCGTCATCTCCTTGCTCTTCTGTGTTTTCTCCCCCGGCCGCCAATTCTCCTCGTCTTTGTCGATAGAACCATAGCTGACGACTGACAACATATAAGGCCCAGAGTTGGGGGTGGGTGCTACTACTCTTGTTGGGCTGGGTTCAAATGTGCACAGGCATGCAGAAAGGGAGATAAACATTACTGAAAGATTGCTAGTTTTCCTTTAGGTGAGTTGGGGTATGGACTTTTTCTCATTATGAGCAATAGCGGTTTCGGACAGCTGCTTCAGGCACCATTGTCACCAATTTTGAGCATTGTAACAAGCCCATACCGGTTTACGCTGTATTGTTATACCAGGTGCTTAGAAATTTCCAAGGGAATGTGAAAGGCAAATGCCAAGTTCCATTGATCTGTTTCTTGGGCTGCTGCTGCTGTTTCACACATAGCTGCTTTGTTACAGCAGCAGTGGTGACAAATGGCATTTTGAGTTGCTTAAGGTTCTTCTGCAGCGTTGTGCCTTCTCGGTCTTCCTCGCTTGCAACTAGAGCCTTGTGCACCTTCACCTACAATGATGTGTCATGAGATTTTGCAGCAAGACACGGTCAACTTTGTTGTAATACGAAGGCAACAAATCTGACCGCACCAGCAAGGTATACTTAATCAGCTTTACAGTGAAGCGAGAGATGCACTCCAGCTATTCGATGCTCGCCTACACTCTGGTTTTTCTACTGCGCAACACAGCCTTTAAACATAGTAATATAAGGTTTTCCCCTTAATATAGCGTGAGCTTACTTTCTGTTTTTGCAAACTGGCACAGCCACCATGGCAAGTGACAGATTAAAACAATATATAAAAATGGCAAGTTGTAAAAAAGAATCATTGTATGTTTTGTTGCCTGTACAAATTGTCAGTTATCAGCTATACATCAGTTATGTTATATGCATGATATGAGGTTGGAAAGGGACCGCGCATGCTTGCTGTTTGTATATATTCTTGGGTTAGCGCCTTGAATAAAGTAGCTGGAAGTGCCACTCTTCCTGTTGTTCTCTTCTTGTTTTATATCAACTAGGCCAACAGTCTTGTGAAAGACAAATGCGACAGTTGAGGCATCACTGCTAAACTGTTGTTTGCAACTCCATAAGAACAAGCAGTGCAAGAGTGCAAGACCCTTCTGTGTGACATAATATTTGCATTCAAATGTTATAAATATCGCAATCTTTTCCTATACTTTAATAAGCTGGTAATTAGGCCTTGTAATGTCTTCAGTAAAGATGCAACACTTAAAGAGTCCCTCGACTAACATGCACATTTAGTGCACAGATTTTTTAACACGCTTGTTTAAGATGTATATTTTTTTCCCAGGCATGGCTGCAAAACAGCGTGCACTGCCGAGACACACCATTTCTGCCATGTATCCCTAGTTCATTGTGCCGTACTTTAGTTGGGTCATGTTTACGCATTAATGCACACTTGCTTTTCCTTTATGAATTTTAATAGAGAGATTCATGTACATGTGTTGTTCTCACAATTTCTTTCCTGGTTGGACCTTTATTTGTTTGCAGTACGTATTACATAAAATTAAACTACATAATGTGCAAACGTACACACTTCATTTGCAGAAATCAGTTTTATAATGCCATGACAAAGTTACATGGTGTTTTAATTTCATCACAAGATATGTTCGAAAAATGCATAATTCTATAAACTTGTGCACTTGTAAAAGCAGGATTTATGTAATAATGAAACCATTCTCAGATATGTCGGCAAGCTGTTTCTATTTAGTTTGGCATGGCTTCACACCTAAATATGCACGTTCACACCTGAATGGCTATTGAAGTGCAACACTGGTGCATACCCAAGAGGAAACTATAACCTACAGAAAAAGGATGCAACAAGGCAACTTCCCTGCATGATTTTGATTAGCTGTGATCTTTCACATTTTCTTCTATATAAGAACTGTATAAGAACGTTGCAGGCTGCTTGCCCGCTTTTCCTTTTTTGTGTGTGTGTTTTTAAGTGATGTGCTACAGTGAACATCATAAACAAGACAAAAAAAGTACACTGCAAGCATTTACGTGCACAAGTAATCTTCTTTGAAGTGTTGTTACATGCCATGAAGGTTTTACAATTAATTATAACTATATAAAGTGAGAACCGGTGCAGGAAATATACAAATCCTATAAATATATGCGTATAAATATATGTGAAGGAAAAAATGTTGTCCACGAGATAAGAAAAGAAGAAAAAGCTGCTATTAATAACACTTGTTGCGCATCAACGCTTTGAAAGTAAATCAACGATGCTGCTAGCATTCCTGATATGGTACGTTATAAAAGCACACATTAATACACCAAAAAGTATCTAAATTTAGTTACTGGTCGCATAGTCAGTCCAACAATGACGTGCCCGATTTACGGCGTCGGTGTAAGGCGAAGTATTTCTGGTTAATTAGCGCGCCCCGTATCCATGAAAACTGCATGCATTAACAGTTCTGAAAGTTCCGGCGACATACAAAGGTCTCGGCTTCTTGACAAAGCACCTTAATTGTAAGTTCGTGTCGCGCCGCTAGAATGTGAGTTCGATTTCCGGCCACGGCGGCCTCATTTCGATGCGGAAGAAAAGCAAGAGCATTCGCCGAATTGGCGCACAAAAAAGCAGCCCGCCATCGGATGCCTCGCGACCACGTCGTGCTCAATCATTATTATCGCAGGCTCATAGCATTTACAACGCGCAATGCGCGTGTGAGTGCACGCAAGGTATGTGCTGTAATACCTTGGCTGCGCGGCAACAACAGGCAAACTCAAAGAGAGAGAGAGAGAGAAAAAAAAGAATGCTTGTGTATGCAAGGCAAGTCGCACACATTCGATAGCGTCGAGTCTCAACTCGAGTACATCAACCAGCGGGAATCTTTCTCCGCGCACGGAACAAAATGCGTTCGTGTGTTGTACTACGTCGAAGCGAAAGCTCGAAGTAGTACACAAGAAAGCTAAAACACCAACCCACTGCTTCAATAAAAACATACAAGTGGAGGAATGCTGAAGTATGAGGTTTTATTTTTTTTCCTTCTCGTGTCGCTATTAATAGTACTACATACCATATACGGTAATCCACGGCTCCGATCATAAACACACACTCCACCGCCATGACAGCGAAACAGCTCGGGGGCTGCTGCTCGAGCAATTTCGACGGGAAATCGTTCAGATCGCTGCGATCAGAGCGACGAAATTCCAACTTGTTGGTCGCTCGTCGCAGACCGTTGCGACAAGAGCGATCGCGATTTTTTTGAAAAAAATCGCGATCGCTCTAGTCGCCGAAGCAAAATCGCCGTGTTTCTGCGTCATGTGAAACGGCCTTTACGTAGAAGGCGAAGCCGCAACTCGGCTCAAACCAGTCGCCTGACCGCACAGGCCATCGAAAGAGAGCTGCGGGGCTAAAGGCTGTTTCACATGCTGCGACTGCAGCGACGAAAATCGTTCTGATCGCTCTGTTCGCTCCCGTCGCTTAATGGCGGTTTCGTTTCAGATGACTTGCGATTGCAGCGACTGTTTTTTCCCGCGACAGGAGCGACCGGCTATCTTCAAATGTGTTTAAATAACCCTGCGTTATAATATTATTAACTTTTGTTTTACAGGATTGAAGAGCATGCATGTATTGTAATTTAAAAACGGCTGCAAGTGGCTAAATTATTTTGGTGTGCGCAACAGCGGCTCCCGCATATCAGTAAAGACGTGAAAATAGCGGTGGTAGCAGCGCAGCGGCACAGCAGCTGCTTCGGCTGCTTCGCGTCGTGAAGAAAAACTTTGCGCCATGGATGTAGCCGCGTACGAAGGGTCCGCGTATTCTTCGAAGTCGTCGTGTGCGCGAAGCATGATCCTCCGTGTTCAGCATCAAGTTGTCAACGAATGGTTCGTGTATCTTGCTCGCAAGTGCCTACTACACTGTAGTGCCTCCGAACCGGACGACGCCGGCATCTAACCAAAGCCCACATTTATGGATCTGCAAATGATGTATATGTGTGTGTCTGTGCACGGAATGCGGTTAGTTTGTGTTGTGACCGAACGCGGCAACACGCATCTAACCGAAAACTCGCATCTTGAAAGCCGCGAGAAATGACGCCTCTGTGTGTGTGTGCGTGTGCGTGCGCGTGTGTGCTTGCATGATGTGGAATAGTTTGTTTTGTGAACATCGATATCACGGATCGTCCGTCGTGGAATCCGTGGTGTGGATGTGTAACAACTAGCATCACAAATTTATAAGGAGCTGCAGTCACCTGTGTTGAAGCCTGCATGTTGCGTCACTACATTGTGAAGATACGGATGTCGTTTAGTTTCCTAATCGTAGTAGGTTACTGCGAGTCTGACCAAAGAAGCAAAATACGTTGCACTGCCCCACGCCGTGCACGAAAGGTATTTTTGATGTATAGTCTTATAACAAGTTAGTAGCGTAGTCATGCACTTAGAGCTGTAGTAGACTGTTTCCCTGCTATGCCTCTTTTCTGCTAGAACAGAATTGTTTGCAAAACAAAAAACAGCCAATAAGGGCCTTAAGTACTATTTCCAAACAGACTGTATTTGGAGATACGTGGTTTTACTGCAATAAAAGGATTCTGTCGACGAGCAGAAATATTAACAGGGCACACTGTGTTTCTGTGACATGCATTCATTGTCTAATGGTTCAGAAACTGCTCTCCATCCTGTTCCATCTCGGGAGTCCCTCGAAGTTTAGAATGTTTTCTTGCCATAGCATTTCCTCAATCAAATGCGCTTGTTGGAATTGAGAAGCATTTGTGTGATGGTCACAGCTATAGAGAAAACTGCTGTATTGGCCTCGACGCACAGAGCATTTCTTCAGACGGCGAAACAGTACTTGTTTGGGTGGCTCAGTGAAGCTCAGTGAAATCACGCTGTAGGGCATGGTGCCAACACACGCTCTGTTGTGCGAGTCGGCTTTCTGCAGAAGCTTGCCCGTTCAACCTGTCAAGGCTAGCCAGTGCCGATTCATTGTAATTGATGTGCTTCTTGTGTGACCTTGGTGGCCGCAAATTATTTGTTATATAAACGAAAAAAGGTGTTGCCTGCATGGCAATTACCTAATTATCTGCACAGTATGTTTTTTGGAATGCAAAACTTATATTATTCAATAACTCTGGCTTCGACTGGTTTGGTCATTACCAGAACTATTGGTACAGTGTCGTTCCTTGTCTTTCCACCACACATATGCCGTTTTTTGCTTATTGTTCAAGGCATTGGACTTACAGCAAAGGGAGGCGAGAGGATGCACCATCTCATTTTCCTCAAAGTGGCAAGCAGCGAAGCATATTTGTGTCATTAACCACCAAAGTCTGTCTTTGATGCTTAATGCACTTCACGCCAGGTCCAATTGGCTCATTTCTTTTCTCTTTTTTTTGAGAACAGGAGACAGGTAGCTGAGACAGTGCAAAAATAGTGACAGCACGGCACCTAGTAACAAAACAGGCCGCTTGGGTTTGTCAAGAGAGATGTCACCACCAAGATCACCTTCATTGCGTCTCCATTTCACTGTTTGAGAAATGCTTCTAGCAAACGTAGTTATGGGGCATGAGCTCTCGACCTTTCCTTGGTATTGTACAAGCCCATGCCTCCACTTTCATCGAGCCACTGGGAACGTCGAAAGTAATCGGCTTCACTTTGCTGGATGCGCTGCTATTGTAGTTTGGCACAACACATTTTCTGTCCCATCCTAAAATGGCACTGGTGGAAATCCCAGAGAGCGCAAGCCTTTGTTGCAACACAAAAAGTGCACTTAAAAGTCTGAGAAGCCCGTGAGAGTTGTAAAGTCAGCAGATCACAAAGACTATGCAGCATCCTGCACGCATTTTCTTCCCAAGGCCATTTGCCCATACCTGTTCACAACATGCGAACGAGGGACTTACAGCGGCAGGTGTCACCTGCACTGGAGTCACTACATGCAGCTCATTACAAGTGCTGTATGGCACATATTTATTACAAACTACAGCCAAAATGCCCACAGAGTTTACTTTTTGATGCTGCAGACAGAAAACTGAGAATATTTGCAATATATGAGACGGTATCGCAGTTTTTATGCATTGCACCCATAGGATGACATGTAAAAGATGACCACTTGCCAGAAGTTTCATCTGTCGTGATGCAAAGAAAATTCAATTTCCACCTTGCCAAACCGTTTCATGAATGGGCCATGGCACGCGCTGCCACAGCCTAGCAGATTCCTCTCCTCAAACTCTGCCTTCTCCATGCCTCGAGGACATACCATTTCTCCACCTACATTGTCACTTTGCTCGTAGGATGCCAGGTTTTCTTGTCTGCTGCAACCAAGCTGCTCTGTGCGACTGGCAAGTACTGAACTTGTTCCTGTGCATCTTGCACACTTCAGCCACTTTGTCTAGAAAACACACCTTTGAGAGCTTGTTAGGGGCATAAAAACAACATTCAGATTGAATTCTGATGCTTCTTTTTTGACGTTGCATGACAACCTGTGTGGGTAAGCAATCGCCAGCACTCTCTTGATGTCTTTTCCATTTCTTTGTCCTGGCAAAGGTTTTACTGCCTGAAGTAACTTGCATAGAGAAGTAATCACCAATGGTGAGTATCATGAACCTGATAGGTGCACATTTTCAGAGGAAAAACCCCACTGCACAATGTCAGCAGAATTTCTTTAACGAGCCACTGGGACAAGTTAGGGCAGCATTGTAAGAAGACTCTCAGGCCTTTGCAAAGAACAGAGCACAGTGACAGTGTAAGCTTTCCTGCATGTGCTCTTATTATTCTCTTTAGGTCTTCTTCCATTCCTGCTTCTCCTCCCCCCTCTTGTTCTTCCTCTTACACTGTCTTCTTTTTCAAATTCCTTTACTTCTCATTTGTCATCTGCATCCTCTCCTTCCTTGCCGTCGTCATCTCCTTGCTCTTCTGTATTTTCTCCCCCGCCCTCCAATTCTCCTCGTCTTTGTCGATGGAACCATAGCCGACGACTGACAACTTATAAGGCCCAGAGTCTGGGGTGGGTGCTACTACTCCTGTTGGGCTGGGTTCAAATGTGCACAGGCGTGCAGAGAGGGAGATAAACATTACTGAAAGATTGCTAGTTTTCCTTCAGGTGAGATGGGGGTATGGACTTTTTCTCATTATGAGTGATAGCAGTTTCGGACACCTGCTTCAGGCACCATTGTCACCAATTTTGAGCATTGTAACAAGCCCATACCGGTTTATGCTGTGTTGTTATACCAGGTGCTTAGAGACTTCCAAGCGAATGTAAAAGGCAAATGCCAAGTTCCATTGATCTGCTTCTTGGGCTGCTGCTGCTGCAGTTTCACACATAGCTGCTTTGTTACAGCAGCAGTGGTGAGAAATGGCATTTTGAGTTGCTTAAGGTTCTTCTGCAGCGCTGTGCCTTCTCGGTCTTCCTCGCTTGCAACTAGAGCCTTGTGCACCTTCACCTACAAGGATGTGGCAGGAGATTTCACAGCAAGACACGGTCAACTTTGTTGTAATACGAAGGCAACAAAGCTGACCGCACGAGCAAGATATACTTAATCAGCTTTACAGTGAAGTGAGAGATGCACTCCACCTATTCGATGCTCGCCTACACTCTGGTTTTTTGTACTGTGCAACACAGCCTTGAAACATAGTAATATAAGGTTTTCGCCTTAATATAGCGTTAGCTTACTTTCTGTTTTTGCAAACTGGCACAGCCACCATGGCAAGTGACAGATTAAAACAATATATAAAAATGGCAAGTTGTAAAAAAGAATCATTGTATGTTTTGTTGCCTGTACAAATTGTCGGTTACCAGCTATACATCAGTTATGTTATATGCACCAGAGACGAGATTGCTTGATTGCTGGATGGTATGACGTTGGAAAGGGACCGTGCATGCTTGCTGTTTGTATACATTCTTGGGTTAGCGCCTTGAATAAAGTAGCTGGAAGTGCCACTCTTCCTGTTGTTCTCTTCTTGTTTTATATCAACTAGGCCAACAGTCTTGTGAAAGACAAATGTGACAGTTGAGGCATCACTGCTAAACTGTTGTTTGCAGCTCCATAAGAACAAGCAGTGCAAAACCCTTCTGTGTGACATAATATTTGCATTCAAATGTTATAAATATTGCAATCTTTTCCTATACTTTAATAGGCTGGTAATTAGGCCTTGGAATGACTTCCATAAAGATGCAACTCTTAAAGAGTCCCTCGACTAACATGCACATTTAGTGCACATATTTTTAACACACTTGTTTAAGATGTATATTTTTTTCCCAGGCATGGCTGCAAAACAGCATGCACTGCCAAGACACACCATTTCTGCCATGCATCCCTAGTGCATTGTCCCGTACTTTAGTTGGGTCATGTTTACGCATTAATGCACACTTGCTTTTCCTTTATGAATTTTAATAGAGAGATACATGTACATGTGTTGTTCTCACAATTTCTTTCCTGGTTGGACCTTTATTTGTTTGCAGTACGTATTACATAAAATTAAACTACATAATGTGCAAATGTACACACTTCATTTGCAGAAATGAGTTTTATAATGCCATGACAAATTTACACGGTGCTTCAATTTCATCAGAAATGTTCTAAAAATGCATAATTCTATAAACTTATGCACTTGTAAAAGCAGGATTTATGTAATAATGAAACCATTCTCAAATATGTCGGCAAGCTGTTTCTATTTAGTTTGGCATGGCTTCACACCTAAATATGCACGTTCACACCTGAATGGCTACTGAAGTGCAACACTGGTCCATACCCAAGAGGAAACTATAACCTACAGAAAAAGGATGCAACAAGGCAACTTCCCTGCATGATTTTGATTAGCTGTGATCTTTCACATTTTCTTCTATATAAGAACTGTATAAGAACTTTGCAGGCTGCTTGCCCGCTTTTCTTTTTTTGTGTGTTTCTTTTTAAGTGATGTGCTACAGTGAACATCATAAACAAGACAAACAAGTACACTGCAAGCATTTACGTGCACAAGTAATCTTCTTTGAAGTGTTGTTACATGCCATGAAGGTTTTACAATTAATTATAACTATATAAAGTGAGAACCGGTGCAGGAAATATACAAATCCTATAAATATATGCGTATAAATATATGTGAAGGAAAAAATGTTGTCCACGAGATAAGAAAAGAAGAAAAAGCTGCTATTAATAATACTTGTTGCGCATCAACGCTTTGAAAGTAAATCAACGACGCTGCTAGCATTCCTGATATGGTACGTTATAAAAGCACACATTAATACACCAAAAATTATCTAAATTTAGTTACTGGTCGCATAGTCAGTCCAACAATGACGTGCCCGATTTACGGCATCGGTGTAAGGCGAAGTATTTCTGGTTAATTAGCGCGCCCCGTATCCATGAAAACTGCATGCATTAACAGTTCAGAAAGTTCCGGCGACATACAAAGGTCTCGGCTTCTTGACAAAGCACCTTAATTGTAAGTTCGTGTGTCGCGCTCCCGATATCGCGCCGCTAGAATGCGAGTTCGATTTCCGGCCACGGCGGCCTCACTTCGATGCGGACGAAAAGCAAGAGCATTCGCGGAATTGGCGCACAAAAAAGCAACCCGCCATCAGATGCCTCGCGACCACACCGTGCTCAATCATTATTATCGCAGGCACATAGCACTTACAACCCCCAATGCGCGTGTTGAGTGCACGCAAAGTACGTGCTGTAATACCTTAGGCGATGTCAAAGAGAGAGATAGAGAAAAAAAAGAATGCTTGTGTACGCAACGCAAGTCGCACACATTCGATAGCGTCGAGTCTCAACTCGAGTACATCAACCAGCGGGAATCTTTCTCCGCGCACGGAACAAAATGCGTTCGTGTGTTGTACTACGTCGAAGCGAAAGCTCGAAGTAGTACACAAGAAAGCTAAAACACCAACCCACTGCTTCAATAAAAACATACAAGTGGAGGAATGCTGAAGTATGAGGTTTTATTTTTTTTCCTTCTCGTGTCGCTATTAATAGTACTACATACCAGATACGGTAATCCACGGCTCCGATCATAAACACACACTCCACCGCCATGACAGCGAAACAGCTCGGGGGCTGCTGCTCGGAGCAATTTCGACGGGAAATCGTTCAGATCGCTGCGATCAGAGCGACGAAATTCCAACTTGTTGGTCGCTCGTCGCAGACCGTTGCGACAAGAGCGATCGCGATTTTTTTTGAAAAAAATCGCGATCGCTCTAGTCGCCGAAGCAAAATCGCCGTGTTTCTGCGTCATGTGAAACGGCCTTTACGTAGAAGGCGAAGCCGCAACTCGGCTCAAACCAGTCGCCTGACCGCACAGGCCATCGAAAGAGAGCTGCGGGGCTAAAGGCTGTTTCACATGCCGCGATTGCAGCGACGAAAATCGTTCCAATCGCTCTGTTCGCTCCCGTCGCTTAATGGCGGTTTCGTTTCAGATGACTTGCGATTGCAGCGACTGTTTTTCCCGCGACAGGAGCGACCGGCTATCTTCAAATGTGTTTAAATAACCCTGCGTTATAATATTATTAACTTTTGTTTTACAGGATTGAAGAGCATGCATGTATTGTAATTTAAAAACGGCTGCAAGTGGCTAAATTATTTTGGTGTGCGCAACAGCGGCTCCCGCATATCAGTAAAGACGTGAAAATAGCGGTGGTAGCAGCGCAGCGGCACAGCAGCTGCTTCGGCTGCTTCGCGTCGTGAAGAAAAACTTTGCGCCATGGATGTAGCCGCGTACGAAGGGTCCGCGTATTCTTCGAAGTCGTCGTGTGCGCGAAGCATGATCCTCCGTGTTCAGCATCAAGTTGTCAACGAATGGTTCGTGTATCTTGCTCGCAAGTGCCTACTACACTGTAGTGCCTCCGAACCGGACGACGCCGGCATCTAACCAAAGCCCACATTTATGGATCTGCAAATGATGTATATGTGTGTGTCTGTGCACGGAATGCGGTTAGTTTGTGTTGTGACCGAACGCGGCAACACGCATCTAACCGAAAACTCGCATCTTGAAAGCCGCGAGAAATGACGCCTCTGTGTGTGTGTGCGTGCGCGTGTGTGCTTGCATGATGTGGAATAGTTTGTTTTGTGAACATCGATATCGCGGATCGTCCGTCGTGGAATCCGTGGTGTGTATGTGTAACAACTAGCATCACAAATTTATAAGGAGCTGCAGTCACCTGTGTTGAAGCCTGCATGTTGCGTCACTACATTGTGAAGATACGGATGTCGTTTAGTTTCCTAATCGTAGTAGGTTACTGCGAGTCTGACCAAAGAAGCAAAATACGTTGCACTGCCCCACGCCGTGCACGAAAGGTATTTTTGATGTATAGTCTTATAACAAGTTAGTAGCGTAGTCATGCACTTAGAGCTGTAGTAGACTGTTTCCCTGCTATGCCTCTTTTCTGCTAGAACAGAATTGTTTGCAAAACAAAAAACAGCCAATAAGGGCCTTAAGTACTATTTCCAAACAGACTGTATTTGGAGATACGTGGTTTTACTGCAATAAAAGGATTCTGTCGACGAGCAGAAATATTAACAGGGCACACTGTGTTTCTGTGACATGCATTCATTGTCTAATGGTTCAGAAACTGCTCTCCATCCTGTTCCATCTCGGGAGTCCCTCGAAGTTTAGAATGTTTTCTTGCCATAGCATTTCCTCAATCAAATGCGCTTGTTGGAATTGAGAAGCATTTGTGTGATGGTCACAGCTATAGAGAAAACTGCTGTATTGGCCTCGACGCACAGAGCATTTCTTCAGACGGCGAAACAGTACTTGTTTGGGTGGCTCAGTGAAGCTCAGTGAAATCACGCTGTAGGGCATGGTGCCAACACACGCTCTGTTGTGCGAGTCGGCTTTCTGCAGAAGCTTGCCCGTTCAACCTGTCAAGGCTAGCCAGTGCCGATTCATTGTAATTGATGTGCTTCTTGTGTGACCTTGGTGGCCGCAAATTATTTGTTATATAAACGAAAAAAGGTGTTGCCTGCATGGCAATTACCTAATTATTTGCACAGTATGTTTTTTGGAATGCAAAACTTATTTATTCAATAACTCTGGTTCGACTGGTTTGGTCATTACCAGAACTATTGGTACAGTGTCGTTCCTTGTCTTTCCACCACACATATGCCGTTTTTTGCTTATTGTTCAAGGCATTGGACTTACAGCAAAGGGAGGCGAGAGGATGCACCATCTCATTTTCCTCAAAGTGGCAAGCAGCAAGCATATTTGTGTCATTAACCACCAAAGTCTGTCTTTGGTGGTTAATGCACTTCACGCCAGGTCCAATTGGCTCATTTCTTTTCTCTTTTTTTTGAGAACAGGAGGCAGGTAGCTGAGACAGTGCAAAAATAGTGACGGCACGGCACCTAGTAACAAAACAGGCCGCTTGGGTTTGTCAAGAGAGATGTCACCACCAAGATCACCTTCATTGCGTCTCCATTTCACTGTTTGAGAAATGCTTCTAGCAAACGTAGTTATGGGGCATGAGCTCTCGACCTTTCCTTGGTATTGTACAAGCCCATGCCTCCACTTTCATCGAGCCACTGGGAACGTCGAAAGTAATCGGCTTCACTTTGCTGGATGCGCTGCTATTGTAGTTTGGCACAACACATTTTCTGTCCCATCCTAAAATGGCACTGGTGGAAATCCCAGAGAGCGCAAGCCTTTGTTGCAACACAAAAAGTGCACTTAAAAGTCTGAGAAGCCCGTGAGAGTTGTAAAGTCAGCAGATCACAAAGACTATGCAGCATCCTGCACGCATTTTCTTCCCAAGGCCATTTGCCCATACCTGTTCACAACATGCGAACGAGGGACTTACAGCGGCAGGTGTCACCTGCACTGGAGTCACTACATGCAGCTCATTACAAGTGCTGTATGGCACATATTTATTACAAACTACAGCCAAAATGCCCACAGAGTTTACTTTTTGATGCTGCAGACAGAAAACTGAGAATATTTGCAATATATGAGACGGTATCGCAGTTTTTATGCATTGCACCCATAGGATGACATGTAAAAGATGACCACTTGCCAGAAGTTTCATCTGTCGTGATGCAAAGAAAATTCAATTTCCACCTTGCCAAACCGTTTCATGAATGAGCCATGGCACGCGCTGCCACAGCCTAGCAGATTCCTCTCCTCAAACTCTGCCTTCTCCATGCCTCGAGGACATACCATTTCTCCACCTACATTGTCACTTTGCTCGTAGGATGCCAGGTTTTCTTGTCTGCTGCAACCAAGCTGCTCTGTGCGACTGGCAAGTACTGAACTTGTTCCTGTGCATCTTGCACACTTCAGCCACTTTGTCTAGAAAACACACCTTTGAGAGCTTGTTAGGGGCATAAAAACAACATTCAGATTGAATTCTGATGCTTCTTTTTTGACGTTGCATGACAACCTGTGTGGGTAAGCAATCGCCAGCACTCTCTTGATGTCTTTTCCATTTCTTTGTCCTGGCAAAGGTTTTACTGCCTGAAGTAACTTGCATAGAGAAGTAATCACCAATGGTGAGTATCATGAACCTGATAGGTGCACATTTTCAGAGGAAAAACCCCACTGCACAATGTCAGCAGAATTTCTTTAACGAGCCACTGAGACAAGTTAGGGCAGCATTGTAAGAAGACTCTCAGGCCTTTGCAAAGAACAGAGCACAGTGACAGTGTAAGCTTTCCTGCATGTGCTCTTATTATTCTCTTTAGGTCTTCTTCCATTCCTGCTTCTCCTCCCCCCTCTTGTTCTTCCTCTTACACTGTCTTCCTTTTCAAATTCCTTTACTTCTCATTTGTCATCTGCATCCTCTCCTTCCTTGCCGTCGTCATCTCCTTGCTCTTCTGTATTTTCTCCCCCGCCCTCCAATTCTCCTCGTCTTTGTCGATGGAACCATAGCCGACGACTGACAACTTATAAGGCCCAGAGTCTGGGGTGGGTGCTACTACTCCTGTTGGGCTGGGTTCAAATGTGCACAGGCGTGCAGAGAGGGAGATAAACATTACTGAAAGATTGCTAGTTTTCCTTCAGGTGAGATGGGGGTATGGACTTTTTCTCATTATGAGTGATAGCAGTTTCGGACACCTGCTTCAGGCACCATTGTCACCAATTTTGAGCATTGTAACAAGCCCATACCGGTTTATGCTGTGTTGTTATACCAGGTGCTTAGAGACTTCCAAGCGAATGTAAAAGGCAAATGCCAAGTTCCATTGATCTGCTTCTTGGGCTGCTGCTGCTGCAGTTTCACACATAGCTGCTTTGTTACAGCAGCAGTGGTGAGAAATGGCATTTTGAGTTGCTTAAGGTTCTTCTGCAGCGCTGTGCCTTCTCGGTCTTCCTCGCTTGCAACTAGAGCCTTGTGCACCTTCACCTACAAGGATGTGGCAGGAGATTTCACAGCAAGACACGGTCAACTTTGTTGTAATACGAAGGCAACAAAGCTGACCGCACGAGCAAGATATACTTAATCAACTTTACAGTGAAGTGAGAGATGCACTCCACCTATTCGATGCTCGCCTACACTCTGGTTTTTTGTACTGTGCAACACAGCCTTGAAACGTAGTAATATAAGGTTTTCGCCTTAATATAGCGTTAGCTTACTTTCTGTTTTTGCAAACTGGCACAGCCACCATGGCAAGTGACAGATTAAAACAATATATAAAAATGGCAAGTTGTAAAAAAGAATCATTGTATGTTTTGTTGCCTGTACAAATTGTCGGTTACCAGCTATACATCAGTTATGTTATATGCACCAGAGACGAGATTGCTTGATTGCTGGATGGTATGACGTTGGAAAGGGACCGTGCATGCTTGCTGTTTGTATACATTCTTGGGTTAGCGCCTTGAATAAAGTAGCTGGAAGTGCCACTCTTCCTGTTGTTCTCTTCTTGTTTTATATCAACTAGGCCAACAGTCTTGTGAAAGACAAATGTGACAGTTGAGGCATCACTGCTAAACTGTTGTTTGCAGCTCCATAAGAACAAGCAGTGCAAAACCCTTCTGTGTGACATAATATTTGCATTCAAATGTTATAAATATTGCAATCTTTTCCTATACTTTAATAGGCTGGTAATTAGGCCTTGGAATGACTTCCATAAAGATGCAACTCTTAAAGAGTCCCTCGACTAACATGCACATTTAGTGCACATATTTTTTAACACACTTGTTTAAGATGTATATTTTTTTCCCAGGCATGGCTGCAAAACAGCATGCACTGCCAAGACACACCATTTCTGCCATGCATCCCTAGTGCATTGTCCCGTACTTTAGTTGGGTCATGTTTACGCATTAATGCACACTTGCTTTTCCTTTATGAATTTTAATAGAGAGATACATGTACATGTGTTGTTCTCACAATTTCTTTCCTGGTTGGACCTTTATTTGTTTGCAGTACGTATTACATAGAATTAAACTACATAATGTGCAAATGTACACACTTCATTTGCAGAAATGAGTTTTATAATGCCATGACAAATTTACACGGTGCTTCAATTTCATCAGAAATGTTCTAAAAATGCATAATTCTATAAACTTATGCACTTGTAAAAGCAGGATTTATGTAATAATGAAACCATTCTCAAATATGTCGGCAAGCTGTTTCTGTTTAGTTTGGCATGGCTTCACATGTAAATATGCACGTTCACACCTGAATGGCTACTGAAGTGCAACACTGGTCCATACCCAAGAGGAAACTATAACCTACAGAAAAAGGATGCAACAAGGCAACTTCCCTGCATGATTTTGATTAGCTGTGATCTTTCACATTTTCTTCTATATAAGAACTGTATAAGAACTTTGCAGGCTGCTTGCCCGCTTTTCTTTTTTTTTTGTTTCTTTTTAAGTGATGTGCTATAATGAACATCATAAACAAGACAAAACAAGTACACTGCAAGCATTTACGTGCACAAGTAATCTTCTTTGAAGTGTTGTTACATGCCATGAAGGTGTGTTGTTACATGCCATGAAGGTTTTACAATTAATTATAACTATATAAAGTGAGAACCGGTGCAGGAAATATACAAATCCTATAAATATATGCGTATAAATATATGTGAAGGAAAAAATGTTGTCCACGAGATAAGAAAAGAAGAAAAAGCTGCTATTAATAATACTTGTTGCGCATCAACGCTTTGAAAGTAAATCAACGACGCTGCTAGCATTCCTGATATGGTACGTTATAAAAGCACACATTAATACACCAAAAATTATCTAAATTTAGTTACTGGTCGCATAGTCAGTCCAACAATGACGTGCCCGATTTACGGCATCGGTGTAAGGCGAAGTATTTCTGGTTAATTAGCGCGCCCCGTATCCATGAAAACTGCATGCATTAACAGTTCAAAGTTCCGGCGACATACAAAGGTCTCGGCTTCTTGACAAAGCACTTTAATTGTAAGTTCGTGTGTCGCGCTCCCGATATCGCGCCGCTAGAATGTGAGTTCGATTTCCGGCCACGGCGGCCTCATTTCGATGCGGAAGAAAAGCAAGAGCATTCGCCGAATTGGCGCACAAAAAAGCAGCCCGCCATCGGATGCCTCGCGACCACGTCGTGCTCAATCATTATTATCGCAGGCTCATAGCACTTACAACGCGCAATGCGCGTTTGAGTGCACGCAAAGTACGTGCTGCAATACCTTGGCTGTGCGGCAATCACAAGCGATCTCAAAAAGAAAGAGAGAGAAAAAAAAAGAACGATTGTGTATGCAAGGCAAGTCGCAAACATTCGATAGCGTCGAGTCTCAACTCGAGTACATCAACCAGCGGGAATCTTTCTCCGCGCACGGAACAAAATGCGTTCGTGTGTTGTACTACGTCGAAGCGAAAGCTCGACGTAGTACACAAGAAAGCTAAAACACCAACCCACTGCTTCAATAAAAACCCCGATCGCTCCGATCATAAAACACACACTCCACCGCCATGACAGCGAAACAGCGCGGGGGCTGCTGCTCGGCGCAATTTCGACGGGAAATCGTTCGGATCGCTGCGATCAGAGCGACGAAATTCCAACTTTTTGGTCGCTCGTCGCAGACCGTTGCGACAAGAGCGAGAGCGATTTTTTTTGAAAAAAATCGCGATCGCTCTAGTCGCCGAAGGAAAATCGCTGTGTTTCTGCGTCATGTGAAACGGCCTTATGGGATGGGGTGACCCCAGAGAACACCTATGTGACCCCACGAACGTCACCTGTGTGTGCTTTTCTCTTCGCCAGAGCGGTGGCGCTGGCATCGCCTTTGATGGAACGTGGGAGGAGCGTTGCGGCTGAAAGTGCCAGCCAGCTCTTGCAGAGCAGCAGTTGTCGAACCACGTTTTGTTGCCGTGGGCGTTGTAGCGCCGAGTTTTTGCCGTCAGCGTTGAACCGTACGCACCACGCAAGAAATTAGTATGCTTTTTAGTGCCTGAGCCGTGCCGCGATATCGGCAAACGCACTGCTACGCGCCTGGGTGCCAAACAGGCTACGTGTTCGTGAAGGGTGGGCGGAAGCTATCGTTGTTCGGCGTCCCGAAGGATGAGAACAGGCGTAAAGAATGGGGGGAAAAAAAATCTGCACAGAGCGGACAAGCCCCTGGAAGACATCAGCGCAGTGTGCGAGCTCCACTTCGAGCCGCGTTATGCCCTCAGAGACTATGTGCACATTATCGAGCGAAAAGAAGTGCGGATACCTCGTGGGAGACCCGTTCTCCGCGTCGGTGCTGTGCCAACGCTTCTTCCCGATCTGCCAGCTTACCTTAGTAAAAAGCCGACGCAAGAGAGGACCGCTTGTAAGAGGAAGCGATCGGAAGCTTCAGACGGACCATTAAAGAGGGGTGGGCGGTGGACTTACTCTCCGGCGGAGGCTATGGGGTGGGTCGGCTGGCAGAATAGCACAGACTTCCATCGAAATTGGTTGCAGTGTACAGTACATGCAGCTACCCTTACAGCAAAAGTAATTAGTTTTTACGTCATCATTTTTTTTTTGTGAGAGGACTAAACAGTGACAAAGCAGGAAAGCGGCAGAGGGCCAAGCAGCTGAAGCTGAGCCGTTGCAGTGAATAAAATGTGTGAATTAGTGGCTGGATGGTATACCTTATTTCTGCCAAATAAGAGCTTCATGTCAGGAACGTGAGCTTCGTGTGTATCTTAATTTCGTTATCCATTATGTCACTGTACATATGCCTAACAGACCTGTAACTGCATAATTATGGTTATTTTGTTGTTGCTTGCTGTTTCGTGGGGTTTTACGTCCCAAAACCAGTTCTGATTATGAGAGACGCCGTAGTGGAGGGCTCCGGAAATTTCGACCACCTGGGGTTCTTACTGACATCGCACAGCACACGGGCCTCAACATTTCGCCTCCATCGAAATGCAGCCGCCGCGGCCGGGATTCGATCCCGCGACCCTCGGAAATTATGGTACGTGTGCCATGTGCAACAACCGAAGTAGAACAAAAAATATTTGAGCTACAATTTCAGCACAGCAATGGTACAAACCCAGCCAGCCCGCCTGCACGTTATAGCTTATCTAGGAACCGAGCGTGCGCTGTTTTATAATTATCTGGTGGAAGGCAGAGCATAACCTTGTTACAAAATCATTTTAGGTTAGGTCTACACGGCATGTAACCGTATATTTGGTCGCTGTATGATCGTCCTTTTCGCCGAGGTGTCATATTCGGGAAAACACGATGTGGCCTGAACAAATCTGGTGTTTGTCAAAATATGCAAAGAACTCAAGGTCACCCCCCACCCCCCCCCCCCCCCAAAAAAAAAAAAATAGCGTTAACTGCGTCGAACTAGAACGGAGAAAGCATACGCTGCGTAGGCTGCCATCGACTCACTTTCGGCAAACGCTATCGTAATAAGAAAGGAAGAAACGGCGAGGCGTGAGCAACATACGCTCTCAATACATGGGCAGTCACTACATGAACATTTATTACAAATATCGAAGAAACGAGCGTCGCAACTCTTACACGCGGCCAGCAGCCAGCAACTTCTGCAGGCGAAGCTTCCATCAGAGGAGGCGCTGTTCCATCAAAGATGCCTGTGGCGCCACCTCTCCAATGCGACGCCAACTGCGTCAGACGAGCGGCGGAGTAAGCCCACTGCCCTCTTCTAGTACACTGTACCGCCGGTGCACGGTTGTTTTCGCCACCTGTAGCGACTCGTCGAACCTTCCGAGTGGCCACTTGTGTCATTGATAAGCTCTACAAGTTGGTTGCAGGTGTTCTGCGTGAGCTCGCTACGCCGTTTCTGACTGCTTTGGTTCCACGCTGCTGTGGCTTTCTTGACGCCATCGTTTTGTTTTTTTACGTATAGCTATGTATAATGCCATTTCACTGTCGCAAGAAAATGATTCAATCGAAGTGGTTCCTTTCGGTAAGTCGATGAGCGAAACCGTTCCCCGTGGCTCTTTTTACTACTGCTGCTATTGTTATTATCATGCGACCTTGCATGGTGTGGGCTTTTCTTAAAAGACAGCCATAAGGACAAGCTTTACTATAGTCTGTTTCATGAGTTCCGTGCAGCAGAGCCGAGGCTAGGGTGGCTAGAATGGGGAGGTGTGAGTACCGGCGGCGCTTGCCTACGGCCGCGCGTGACCCCTCCTCGCACCGATGCCACCAGGGGGAATGTGGCGCTGCCGGTTCCAGCGGGGTAAAGTCTGCGGGGTAGCTGCGGCTGCGCCGGTAGCACCGGCCTCGCCTACGCTACCGCCGATGTGAGCTGGTCGGTCTCGTCGCCAGTTTTGGACTGTTTGACGGCGAGATGTAGTCGAGAGCGAAAAAGAAAACTGAACGTTGGTGCTCCGTGCCTGGTTGCGACACAGAAAACCACCGGAAAAAGCTTCTCTCTTCCGTGCCCCCTGCGTGCAAAGAAGCGTTTGATCCGAGGGTCGCGGGATCGAATCCCGGCTGCGGCGGCTGCATTTCGATGGAGGTGAAATGTTGAGGCCCGTATACTATGCGATGTCAGTGCAGGTTAAAAAACCCCAGGTGCTTGAAATGGCCCTCTACTTCGACGTCTCTCATAATTATAGCGTGGTTTCGGGACGTAAAACGCCAGAAATCAATCAATCAATCAAGCGTTTGCCAAATGGGCTCGGGCAGTCCCAAAGGCTGACAAGGTGTTGCAGGAGAACTTGGCAATTTGTTGCAGCGGTTGCTCATTCGAGGAAATATATACTGGAGACAGCAGTAACTGATGTCATAGCTGACAGAAGATGGAGCGAGAGGGCAATAGGTATTAAAAGATAAGGACAGTGAGAGCGAGATATATTATTTGTAGAAAATATGCGCGCAAAGCTTCTCGAAGTTCGTTTTATATGTGGCCATCTCGGGCGTTGTCGACCGAGCGAACATTGAAACCTTGCGTATTATAGACCAATGTTCCCGACAGTTTTCCTTTTTTTCCCCATTTGTGAATGAACGGCGTCAAAACCGTATTTATTGTTTCACTGTTTGCAGTCATAGGAAACTGCTTGTATCAGTACGAAATGACATGCCTCGTCGTTACAAAAGGTACGGCTGTGTGCCCACTGTCAAGAACTGCTGAAGTGGCTAATGTGGCATTTGAGGCATGCGCCTTTCCCGCACGATATAAAATCAGTACTTATTTAGAAGGCAAGATGGCGTACTCTTATACAGGACAAGTAAATGCCGTTCCTGAGCCGCAAAAGGTATAACAGGTACCGCATAAAAAGTAGGAAAGTGAATATTAAATATAAACGTCCAAATATAGAAAACACCGCCAGGAGTATATTTACCGCTCTGGGAAGAGTGAGTGGGAGATTTACGATAAAATTTAACATTGGAACCGGCACCCTAAAAAAAAGCCTCCTTATACCAAGAGAGGGTAAGCGCAGCCGTGGGCGGCAGAGAGTAAGATGGGGGGACGAAATCAAGAAATTCGCAGGCATCAAATGGAATCAGCTCGCGCAGGACAGGCAAGGATGGCGAGGATTGGGAGAGGCCTTCGTCCTGCAGTGGACATAAAATTGGCTGATGATGATGATGATGATTAGTAAATAACTACGAGAACACTATGAGGACATGATCAAAGACGAGAGCATCATTAAGTGGACCGACTTAACAAATGACACATGTGTACAACATTTTTCAGCTGAATGTTTTCCCAAGAAAGCTACATTTAAGCTGCTTTGAGAAGTGCTACGCTGTGAAAAGTCTTACTGAGAGGCTTCATCAAATAAATGGCATATATGCAGTTTTCCCTAGTATGTGCACCACTGATTCTGTTGAGTGCAAGTGCTTTAATGGACATCACCGAAGAACAAAACTGTGCGGTCAGACTACGTTGGTACACTCGCTAACGAAAAACACACACACACACACACACACATTTACGGTTCTAAACTGGAAGTAGCTTTTAGTGTGCGAGGAGCGCATCGCAGTGCGTCGTCTGCTCCGTTCCCCGCGCTCATGCCTACAGCGCCCCTTGCGGCATCGGTGCGCTTTGGGGTCACGTTTGCGCCGCCATTGCTCACACCTCCCCATTCTAGCCACCATACCGAGGCCACAAGGTTATCGCGTGCCGAATTCTTCCGAGGCGAGACGGAATGTCATTGTTCGGACACGCACTCCGTCCTCCACCTCCCCTTCCCAAGGCTTCTCCTGCCTCTCTCTGCACGGTTCGCGACTGGCAGATGCCATGGTGCGGTTTAAAACGTGTTTGCCCTCCTGATTGGCAGAAGGGGCCTGTAGCTTCTACAGTGCTGCACGGAACTCCTGAGACAGACTATAGTGAAATGTTCAGTTTCCAGTGGAAATTACTTGTCACCGTGCTAAAGCGAGTTTTAGCCGCGTAACCAAGGGTGGCCAATGCGGAGAGCTGCTTCTGTTTTTTTTTTTTTTTTTCATCAGTAGTATGAAGTCGATTGCACATGCGCGGGCCTACTTCGGCGGGCGTTTTGAACCGAGTCGCAGCTATGTCCCGAGAGAGTGCGATATACCCCAGGAAAACTCTTCTCAAGAGCTTGGAAGATATTTGTACTTCAGTATTGTTCAGCAGCCACCATCTTGTTCTCACGAAGCTTCGTAACTTCAACTAGATCGACGTGTTTATTATGCAGACGCACATGGACGCGTTTACAGGGGCAAAGGAGAGAAAGGGTCGGAGTGGGGGGGGGGGGGGGCTGTTCACCTAAGGGGGCCGTCAAATTTCCCTCATACCTAACACTGTAATGCGTTTTGACCGGAAATTGAGGCGTATACACCAGCAGGCACGTCATCTCCGCGACTACACACCCCTCGACTACAGCGGACGCTACCGCCATCGCTGTTTTGATCAAAATGGCAGACCAACAGCACATCCACGTAAAGGGGGTTGCCGCACCATGGTGGTGTAGTGGCTATGACACTTGGCTGCTGATCCCAAGCTCGCGGGATCGAACCCTGGCCACGGCAGCTGCATTTTGAAGGAGGAGAAATGCTGTGTCAATGCCCGCTAAAAAACCCCAGGTGGTTGAAATATCCGGAGCCCTCTACTACGGAATCTCTCATAACCATATCGTGGTTTTGGGACATAGCACCCCAGAAATCAATCGGTCAATAAAATACGCAGGGGTACATAACCAGGATGTTGAACTGGAGAAAATATGGGTTCAGGTTTGGGTTCAAGGTGAACCATCTTGCTCCGGTTCAGTTCCAGTTGGGAGAAATAAAGCTTCATCACGGTTCGCAAACCGGTTAGACGCAGCATACATTACCTTTGACACATTCAGTTCTATGCACTTAAATGTGCTAGCCTGAAAGATCGAAAAAGAAAAATTAGGCATATGTCAGGGTAGAGTCGTTTGTAACTGAAAACATTAAGCAATCTGAGCTCGGGAAGGCAGCCGCCAATGGCAGTTTACGTATTTGATGCTTCGGAGATATGGCACTAGAGCTTCATGAAATAATGAAAGGGGTCAAGGGCTCGTTTTTATTTGCTAGAATTCATTGTCTGTTTTCTCATTAAGCTAGAGCTTCATGTAATTTTATTTTTATTTACAACTGCGTGGTCCACACGTTCCATCAAGGGCTTGTTTACAATGGGGATCAATGTTTTCACACCGGTGAAAGATATAGTGAAAATCACTAAAGCAGGCACACTCAAAAACAATGGCCGTATGGCGTCTTACGATAGCAGTGCACCAAGTTGGGCTAGTTGGTTTCATCGTGGGAAGTTATGCAGTTAACAAAACACGTGGATGTGTTCCGTCGGTGGTGCTTGCTGATTGTGAATTGCAATATCTAGATGCGCATTGAAATGATCATGTGACCTTTCTCATTGTATATATGCCATCTTTCATTCAAGAAATTTTAATTGTGAGCCTGTGCATATGGCATCCTTTTGTGTTCCCTTCTTCTGTCCATCTTTCTAGCGCAGTCAAACTTTCCACGATGCATCTTATGAGCCTTGCATGCGCTACATGATCAGACCTTTGGTGGATACATCCATGCACACCCTCTTGCCGGTGTTTGCTTTACTGTCAATTATAATTGGTAAAACAGCATGAATTTACGCAGGTCTTTGAAAAGTGACCATTTCAAACCCGGTCGAATGGAAATGTCGAGAAAAAGAATGGACGTTCAATATCGAATACACTTAAGGGGGGACGTGGCAATGAAAACTATCTTTGTTATTTATGGGTATAAACTGGTGAAATTTGGTACACTGATGTAGTTTGTTATGCTGATATATGAAATGAAATCAGTTTTAAGCTACATATTATAGTTTTTTAGTTGCATCACATTATAGGCGCTTGCAGTCACCCCCTAATTAATCGGTCAATTAGGCAATATTTTAGTACCATTTTTACTTAAGCATATACACTAAGGTCTACTGTGTGCCGTAAAGCTGTTCGTTGATTTTTTTTAAGTCCGAATGAGTACAGAAAAAGTTTTTGAAATGTCCTCGACATATTTTCTTGCTATCAAGTTTTGCAAAAGTACAGTTATAAAAATTTGTGTGATGTGCAAGTATAAATGAATAGCTTTACGGCGCTCACCAATGTTTCCGGATTTAAGTAAAAAAAACAGAATGAACTTAGCTTAATTAGTTATGAAATGGCACTGGGATGACTGACAGCAACTGCTTAAAAAATGGAAGCTGAGAAAACGGAGCTCAAAGTTTTATTTCATGAAAACAGTTAAATATTAACTTTGAGCAGCTAACTTCTTTCTCACTCTTGCAGTTTTTATTTTTTGTTGGAGAAACACTGTGGTGTGGCTATCCCCAGGTTCGATTGCTCCTTTTTACTATGATACCAAGATGGCGGCAACTTCGGAAGCCCGATTTTCTTGTGATTTTGGATGACAACACATAGATAAAGTGGCAATTTCTGCATTACTGCCGCGTATTTCGTTATAATATTCCACCACAAGGTAAAAGAAGGTCCAAGGATCATGAAAAAAATATAAATCTAAAAATGGAGAATTTTGATCAAATTGAGCATTCCCATTGCCACGTCCCCCCTTAAATTGCCTGAAAATTTTCATAAAGTTTGCGGGCAATAAAACTCATTATACATTCCAATATAATATGTGAACCACGTGTAATATGGCAGAATTACATGCACAGTGTCGCGTTGAAATTAGTAATAAAAGACAGAGTTATGTCATCAATGCACCTTGCGTGAAGTGCAGTGCTTTCTTTGTGTGTAGGATACAGCAGTGTGCTTCGTTATCAACAGGACATGTCCAGAATGGCGACATAATAAATTGCTTTGTCGAAATCAACCCAGTGAATTAACAATTCTTGGTGTTGTATGTGCCAAAACAGCTATATGATTATGACGCCGTAGTGGTGAGCTCCAGAAATTTGATCACCTGGCGGTCTTTAACATGCACTGCTAATGTACAGTACGCGGGCCTCGATATTTTACTTCTATCGAAATGTCGCGGCCGGTATTTGATCCTCCAACCAGTTTCTCTAATTCAACATACAAAGTTCAATAATGGGATTGCTTACTCTAACCTCCGGGAGTTATCCAGTAAGGCCAACCCATGTTTTATATTTGGAATTGTTAGAATTAGGCAGAAGTGTCGATTCTGATTGTTTCTTCAGATAATAGATGGAAATTTAAAAATAAACAAATACCATTGGTGAAAAAACAGGGGGACACCAACCAATAAGAAATAAAATTTACTGACGTTTCAGCTCTAGGAGCCGAAACCCTGTGCTTTCACCAATCAAGGTTTCATCAGACACTAGACTTCATAAAGAGAAGCCAGCTTAATAACCGGTTACTCTAAAGAACTCCCTCATGGTGCTACAAAAAAAAAGAACTCTTATTGATTTGTTTCGTTTTTTTTCCATGACACCATAAACTTATAGGGGTCGTGAAACGTTTTCTGAACATTTTGTACTAAGTGCGTATTCGGGATCGTGACCCTCCAATCAACAATATGCATTGTTCCGTTGCACCGTGTGCGTTGATTTAGAGCGATAAAAAACGCGGTTTCGGTTTCACTGTGAGCGTTCCCCTCAACTCTGCAGATGACGTCATCTTAGTAACCGTCATACCTCCGAGATTGGCGCGCCCTCGGAGGCCATGGGAAAACAAACCGTGCTGCCGCTTTTCTTCCGAATGGTGGCACCGCACGGTTTCCAAGTATTTTCTTCCTTTCTAGCTTTCAAGTAAATTGATTCCTTTAGAGCAAACGCGAGCTCACTGTGCCTTTGAACTTAAAAATATCTTAACTCAACGTCACCAAATAGTATACACGTCGGCCGGTAGTGTCGCATAGTCGTTTCGGGAGCGCAAGAAAGCTGAGATTTAAAACGGGCGTTGTTAAATGTGCACTGAATATTTTGCCGAAATATTTCGGAATCGGCTTGTCGAATGCGTATTGAAGCAGTGAAAATTACAAACTGGCATCTCCAAATTCTTTTCACGACCCCTTTATGGAACAGCATACCTAAGGAAGCTGTGTGGAAAAATGGATACGTGCAATTTCGAGCTTTTGTTGATAGCTATTTCGATTACTATATGCTGTCACTTGGTAGTTGACCAGTGTGAAATGTTTACGTCTGTGTTCAAAAACTTTATTCATTGTACCTTCCTTGTAAAGGACCCCAACCCGGTGAACTGTATGACTAAATAAATAAATAAATATTGGCGATTAGCCTTCTTCATCATTAAATATACATTTAGCACTTACCATTGTCACTTTCACAGTTTGAACTAGAGAACATTTTCAATGTTATTAGAAATGGCTTTGTTGGCTGTACTTTTTCCTCTGAGGGGGTCTATTTTTGTGCTCCCATCTAGCAAGCTGAATTGCGTTAATTTTCATTCGTCATTCAGAATAAAAAATTATTTCTCGAGTTTTATGTCTCAAAACCACGATATGATGACGGGGAACGCCGTAGTGGAGGACTTTGGAAATTTCGGCTACCTGGGGTTCTTTAATGTTGAATTCCAATGGCGGAGTCGGAGCAGCCGACTGACTCCGCGAGCGAGCACTCGACTCTGGCGTAGAGCAAGTCCTCCAAATCTGCGATTGGAACGGAACCCGCGCTGCTGGAGCAAGGCGGAAGCTGCGAATTACCCACGATACCTTGCGCGTGGTCTCTTACAGAACATCCTCTCAAATTCCTGCTCGTAAGCGTAAGATTCAGCGTCACTGTCAATGTTCGAGGAGTCACTTGTGCGGGAACTTGAGCTTTCCGACTCGGAGCTGTCGCTATCGAGTAGCAGAAGCAAAGCCGCGCGCTTTGCCGAGGCACCCGAGCAGGCCATGCCGTCCGCCATTACCACAACTCGCGAATCGCGACCGGCGGCGCCGCCGCGCCCCCGAGCAGGCAAGCGTGCAAAGGAAATGCGTCACGCAGAGTTCCGGTCCACTCCGCCGATTTTGGCGGAGCAGCTTTTCCTGCTCCACGTAGCAACTCCTGCTCTGAATCCCCTCCGGCTCTCTCATTGGAACTCTCGACTCCCGTCCTCACTCTGTCATTGGAACACACTTGCTCCGAAAGGAGCAGAAAAACTTGCTCCGACTCCGCCATTGGAATTCAACATAACATGCACTGGCTTTGCAGAGTACATGGGCCTCGACAGTTCGCCTCCATCGAAATGCAACCGCCACAGCCTGTATTCGGTCCCGTGACCTTAGAATCAGCAGCTGAGTGCCATAGCCACTAGACTACCGTGGCAGGACGGAATAAAAGAAAAGGAAAATTCGTAAGGGAAAAATATCGTTCAAATAAACAGATTGAAGATAATGGAGAGGAAGGCCGGTATACAAATTTCAGCAATCGCGCGATGCCGGTGGATTGCGGCAGCGTAACATTTAAACCGCTTTGTTCTGAACCAGTACAATTTCGAGTTCATTCCAGGTCTAGTTCCGGTAAAAATTACAGTTCGGGGTCAGGTTTGGTTTGACACCTTGGACGTGACAGCCTGATTCGTGCAGTGTGTTTCTCCAGCAGCGCCTCCTCTATTTTTTTTCAATGCCGGTGCAAACGCTTGCTCCTCAATGGGAACTGTCGGTCCACCTTGGTTCAAGGAGTAGCCGTTGTGCGGCGCCACTTAGAGGGTACGAATGCTTGCGTCACAGGGTGCGTCGGAGAGCACGTCACTGTCGTTGCCTCGGCGACAGGGTACACGCTGCGTCCCCCTCCTTTACAATCCGCCTGTCAGATTTATTCCCTCCGCCGTCTTCCTTGGTAGCTCTCTCTGTACGTGCTATGCTGCGCTTTTTGCGTGTGCGATAATCTATAGCGGCGCTTGAAGGATCCGCACCTTTCTGGCATCAAATCAGCACACTAGCTTTATTCGCATTTCGCAGTCGTCCTTCCGCTGATCGCGGCTTATCGCTAATGTATCAAGCGCTGTATGTTATCACGTTCATGTTTCCAAGCTCCTTGTTCACAAACATCATTTTTCGCTTGTAGACGGTGTGGTCAAAAAAGCAGGAAATAGCGTAACCCCAAGTGCGGAATCAGCGTTTTTCGAGGCGTTTGACAGCGGCGGTCGCACGTGTACGGCAACCACGTACGCCGGGGCAATGACGCTCTGGACATAGAGAATTTTGGTACATGTCGTGTTAACCAACCGGCCACGACAGCCGAATGAGCGTGGCATCTAAATCATGCCATGTATGGCCTGCATACCATGATTTTCATGTTACCACCTCTAATTTATGTTCATCCTAAAGTCGTGTCACACCTAACCAATTTTGACTGGTCATAATAAAGAAACACCGTGAGCACCACGGTCGTGGCATGTAAGTAATGCCGTTCATGACATGCATATAATGACGTTCACGTTACGACCTGTCATTTATGTTCATCATGAACAGATGTCGCACCATGCCAATTTTGGTACATTGCTTATTAATTCTGGTGACGGCAGGGAGAGCTCAAGGGCGTAGGCACCTAGATGGATAGATAAATACGCTTGAAGTGGCCGAAGTTCGCAAAGAAAGGCTTCGCATTACAAATGGAGGTGGCGTAGTCACCTCGAGGTTCCGGCACCAACTCTTTGTGACGCTACATATACTGACAGCGTGTACTGAAAGGCTGTGCCAAAGGTACTTCAAAGCTAGTTATTGATGTTGTACCTAAATGTAAACTATCATTTCAAACTGATCAGTGCCTGTCGTGGAAATTTTCCATTTTGCAGCGAAGAGCCCCAACGCCATTTAAACATGTTGCTATTGCATATCCATACAATGCCACTCGACACTTGTGTAGCATATTTCAAAGCCGACGCGCAGCAGCGTTGTCGAAATAAATTTCCATCGGCAGCGTGCGCTGCGCCACGGTGCTGCCAGCGGAACAGAGGCGCACCATCAGCAAACGTCGCGTCTCGTCAGCACTCGGTGCGACAGCCTAGCGTGTCAATCAGGGGGGTTTTAAAGCGCCGCCCAGCACATAGTGGTACAACTTATCAAAAAATACTTCTTCCATCAGCGGCCATGAGGTGCCACATAGAGGGTACTCTCCCCCTCCGGCCGTGAAGCAGGCGTGAACGCTAGCCGACGGGAAAGAGTAGGAAAGAGTACCGGAGAAGGTGGTGAACAGCCGGATCGGACGCATCCGACTGGCATTGAAAAAAATAGAGGAGGCGCTGTCTCCAGATCCGCCCTGCCGCCTCCGTCCCTTTGAGAACACGGTTGCCCAGCTGTTCCTTTGTTGCAGCGGCTACAACTATTAGAGAATTTCATGCTCGCTTCAGGAGCAGATGCGTCACAAGGCTAATCTTACTCATAGTCGAAGGCCAACACATGTTCTTCACACTTGCTGTAATAACTGAAGCCACTGGAAGTGAGATCACTGCGGCTAAAATTTTTACGAAAGATAATCGGGAGGTAAGAGGCAAATATAACACGGCGAAATCGAACAGTGTTATATTTTAATTTGTACCTGAAATCTGTTTCCGCGCTGACTGCAGCACCATACATCAGCAGTTTTTCCGAGCAGATATGTCATCACCATGCAGGTTTTGCAGCAGGTTCTGATTGGCCGGGAACAGCAGGAATAAAAATATGCACCACACCATGCTTACAATGCATTGAATATAAGAAATTTCAAATTGAGGGCGTGTTTATTGCTTGCTAAAGCTACTAAAGGTTACGAATTTGTGCATTACAATTTCATTTTGCTTGTAACTGACACAAGGAGCGCTGTGCGGCCTATGTGGTGGTTTTGGTAGGAAGGCCACAGAGGGCAGCATGGTTCCGGTCGTGAAAGATGTAAGCCGCATTTTGATTGGAAGCAGTGTGCACGTCTCTGGATGTTGATATCTGTCGTCTGCTTTTATTTTGAATTTGTAAGTTGAATCACTTGCATTTGCCTTCATCGATTTTGAAAGTTCTTGCATTTACCTCAGAACAATGCAAAGGACCCATTCCGATGCAAAACTCGGCGAATAAAATGCGGTTTCGGGACCCCTTTAAACAATCATCTGCGAACAATCGTACAGTAGCATTATTAATATCAGAACAAATATCGTTAATATAAATGAGAAACAATACTGGTCCAAGGACAGACCCTTAAGGCAGCCGTTTATGTCCATATACTGCGTCCGGTGTGATATGACCTGATCTATTCCACTGTATTGCTATTTATTCCAAGCATTTTCAATTTCAGAATTCTTTATGACGAACCTTGTCAAGACATTTTGCGTCAACCTGCTTTTCGTTATCTATTGTTTTTGAAAAGTCGTGTATGGTTTTAAAGAGCTACGTTACAGGAGGACAGTTTCTGCCGGAAGCCATCTTGGTTTGAATGGCTTTAGTATTTCCTAGGTTCTCGTACATTGCTTTCAATACTGTACGTTCGAGGAGTCTGCCGCAAATGCATGTTAAAGAAACTGGCCAATAATTTGTCTCCAGTTTTGTGTATTGGAAGAACTTTTGTGACAAGGGGGCCAGTCATCTGCGACCCGTTTCTGCTGCAAGGATGCATTAAAGATAGCTCCAAGTATTGAGCAACTCACTTGGCGTATCTTTGCAAAATATTATTTGGAATTCCATCTGGACCCACAGATTTATGTTCCTTAATGTTTAGCAATAGCGATAATACCCCGCCATAGCTCAATCAATTCAATTTTATTTCAACATTCATACAATGTTGAGGACCATGAACAAAAAGCCAGCAAGGCTTGACATGGTCCATGGCCCCAATTTTTCGAGGCAGAGACAAAACAACAAATGGAAAAAGCAGTTTAACACAAAAATTTAGAAATTATAGAAAGGCCAAAACATATAACTCTAAAAATACATAACTCTGAAGAAAAACAGAAAAAAGAAACACAGAAGATGAACAGAAACATAGAGAATGTTATACTACATACACAAGTTTTGGGGGATACAAGATATTTGATTCGAGTGCTTATACAAAACTTATTTATAAGCACAGTACAAAGAGGAAACCGAAATTTTTATGGAAGAAAATACACAGCATTATGAGCACTACCACATAGGTGTTTGCACTGACAGACATGTTCATTCTATCATACAATATGAAATCTTATATTATGTTTTCCTTGTTTAAGTGATATGGTAGTCTGTAACGTAGCATCTGATAGGTATAATTTGTTCTAGACATCGGTAACTGCCATATTTCGGTGCTCCTTGTATTGGTTGTTTTGTTTTGGCATTAAATTGGAAATACGTTTTAGGGTGTCGCTGTTTTTTTTAATACTGTTCTTGTAACTTCTTAATATATTTTCATAAACGTTGGGCATTGGTACCAGATTCAGTTTTTCGAATAGAGGACTGGTTGGCGTTAAGTAAGGGACATTTAAAATATAACGCACAGCTTTTTTCTGCATTCTATAGAGGGTATTGGTGTTGGTAAGTGTTGTAGTGCCCCAGACGAGATTACAGTAATTTATGTATGATAGAAACAGGGATTTATACAAAAGAAGCTTAGTACTTTCTGGAAGAAAAAAACACAACTTGCATAGTATACCAGTGACCTGAGAGAGTTTACCCACCACCATTTCCACGTGAATATTCCATGATAAATGTTGCTCAAATATAACGCCAGGACATTTAAAGGAGGGTACAATTGGCAGAATGGAGTTATTCAGATGTAAACTCGTTCGAATATCAATGTTTTGATTTCTTGGCCTAAAAAGTACAGCCTTTGTTTTATTGACATTGATTTTTAACGAGTTTGCTGTGCTCCAAGATGATAATATTGATAACTTTGCTGGCTTTTATTATGACATCCTCAGCATCCTTCGCGGTTACAAGAATTGTAGTGTCGTCTGCATATATAATAAATTTTGCATCATGATCAATACTCACTAAATCATTAATATATATACAAAAAAAGCAAGGGCCCCAAAATGCTTCCCTGTGGCACTCCTGCAATAAGTGGTTTCAAATCGGACGCGTGCCTATTGATAACCACTTTCTGCATGCGATGCTGTAGGTACGATTTTATTAATTTCAGAAAAACACCCCGAAAGCCATAATAGTTCAATTTTTCTATAAGTGTGATATGATTTATACAGTCGAACGCCTTTGAGTAGTCCACAAAAATTCCTAGGGTACATAATTGACGTTCGAAGGATTCTAATATTATTTCTTTTTGTGTTAGAAGGGCAGTTCCTGTAGACTGAACTTTTGTAAAACCAAATTGCATGGTTGTCATAATTTATGCTTGCTTATAAAGGATGTAATACGGTTGTGAATTAATTTTTCCAGTGGTTTTGAAAAAATTGGTAAGACTGATATTGGTCTATAGTTATCCCCACCCTTATGCAACACTATAACTTCAGCAACCTGGAGGCTTTTTGTACCACAATATAAAACATGATTGTAGATGTGTGTCAGGGCTGGAGTAACGGCATCTAATACGTACTTTGCAGGCCCGATTTCAAAGCCGTCATTATCGCAACATTTACTATTTCTAATTGATAGAAATGTATCAATTATTTCTTTAGGTGTCGTAGGAGCCAAAAATGCAGAATCACTGGTTCGTAAACTTAAAAAATTCAAACAATTGGGATCGTGAGAACTCTTTACTAAACTGGTAAAATACTCATTGAAAGCTCCGGCTAATTTTTTTTCTGATATTACATTTCCATCAATCGTTATCTCCCTAATAGTCTCCTTACAGTCATCTCGGCCAAGAACAGAGTTAATACGCTTCCAAAGAATATCAGATTTTTTCGTGACGTCAACGTTAAATAAATTTTGTAAGTATATTCTTTTCTCACGACGTAAAAGATTGTTAACTTTGTTCCGTTGAGCCTTAAATTGACGCAAGGTTTCTCCAAATCGCGTTGAAATAAAGTTATGAAATTAGCGATTTTTAATGCGTATTTCCTGTAAACATTGATTTGTCACCCAAGGCTTTCTACTCTTGCGCGCAGTTTTAAAGGGGTCCTGAACCACCCTCCGGGCTTGGTGAAAAAACATATTCTACGGCTTGCCTACGCTGCAATGAACATCTCAGCCAAATGCTGCAGTCATCCGCGAAGCGTAGCGTTCACAAGAGGAGCACAAAGCTTCCACTTCTTCAGGAGCCCTCAACTCAAAAAGCGGCTTCTCCTCACGCTCTTTGAATATGCTCTATTTCGTCATAGAGCATTTACAAGGAGCGTCGCTGCTATTGGCCGATGGTAGACACGCCCGCCTCGGCTGTGTGCGGGCCCTTCGCAGCGCGCCTTTTTTAAAACCGTAGGCGCGTGCGTGCCGTGCGCTCGCTTTTCCTTGCGTTGTGAGCACCTCTATAGGCAAAATAGTTGCTGGAAATATGTAATAATATATTTGTTAATGCGTAAGCCTCATAGATGCCATTGGAAGGCGTCCGTAAACTACCTTGGCGTGGACGCGAACGGTGCAGTGCAAAAGTCAACATAAATATAGTTTTCCAAGAAGCCAACAAATGCATGCTTGCAGCCTGTAATAAATCACAAATTAATCCCGAACTTTAATTCATCGGTGATTGTAGATGGGTTTATTCCCTATGGTACTCCAATGCGCCACCTTCTAGTACTCGTACTCAATAACATGGCTGGAGTCGAACCCAAAATATTTCTTCTACAAGGTAGATTAAAGGACGAGGTCTGATTACGGTGTACTTGAGTGGATTAGAGCTCATTAAGGTGAATTAGGGTGGATTAAGACAGACGGAGGTGCATTAAGGTGGACTATGGCATATTATAGAGCGGATTACGCTAGACTTAATTAGGGTGAATTAAGGATTACAGCAGATTAGGGTTGACTAAGGTAAATTAGTTTCGAATGAAATCATTACATCTGTAATGTTTGGCTTAATTTGGCGTAACTTAATAATCTGAGCTTATTGAGACTTGACTTAGTCTTAACTTAATTAGCCAGGGCCTAATTAGTGTTGCACTTATTAGACTCAATCTAATTAACTTATACCCAATGATACAGTGTTTAATACTCTGGTATTCATTACTCATGATATAATTATGCATGCGGTAATTAGTCATATCTTAATTATGCATGGCCTACTTAGTACAGGCCTAGTTACGCTGTTCTTTGACATATTATCTTAATTAGATATCGCTTGATGAATACTACCTGAAATAGGCCTGATTTAATCAGTGTTAGCCTAATTAGTCCTGAAATGTTTAGTCTCAACTTGATGAGGCTTCACCTTGAAGTCTTAGCATATTTTACCTTTGATTAATAAGTGCTAGCTTAGGTTTGACTTAACTAGTCATAACCTAGCTATGCGTGATTTAATTAGTACTAATTAATTAAACAAGGTCTAATTAGAAGCTTGTTTACACTAGATTTGTTCATATCAGCTAAATTAGGCTTCGCATAATTATATTTACCTTAATTAGACATGACTTATTAGTATCGTGGCTTAATTAATTATAAATCACTAGTATCCGCTTAATTAGGTGTGACTTACTTGACATAGCTCAATTCAGGTTGAATTAGTTCAGTTTGGCTTGGTTTGGCTTAGTTGGATTAGTCCTGTCTGAACTAGACCTCAATTAATTATTCCTAATTAGGCTCTCTTGAATAAGACTTAGCCTTACCTAACTAGTCCTAGGAATCTTAATTAGGCTCCATTGAATGAGACTTAGCCTTACCTAACTCGTCCTACGGAGCTTTGTCTTTAGTACAGCATGGTAGTGTTATGCTAGCATTACATAAATTAGCGGAGTTTTCGGCAGATTTGCCAGTTTCACCAATAGCTTAAACAGCTTCACTGTTAAAATTGAACTAGTGTATTCACACGTTAAATTAATCCATCCATCTTACCGCATGTCAACGCACCTTATTCCACATTAACCTGTCGGCAAGGGTCCGAGTTGTGAAGGTCTTCCTTCCGAGTCATAGTAGTCACGTTCGAGCCCGGCAGCATGATTATCCCGTCTACAATCACTAATCAACAATTAACTAACTTGGGGTTATGCAGGACAAGGTGGAGCAGCGTTGGCAGTTGCGCTGTTTGTCCTGACGCCGCGTTATGCGCAATATCGACGACACGCAGCGCACTGACAAAGTAAACGCTCACACCTGCGAGCCTAAACGTATGTGATGAACGAAAACAAAGCTTCGGAGGATTGAAAAAAAAAAAAAGAATGCGGTGATCGCGAGGGCAGGCGACCGAGCCCAGGCGCGAAGCGAGCAGGCGGCCACAAGCGCGCTGCGAAGAAACAGCCCCTAAACAGCCTCCGGTAGTCGCGCGCTTTTCGTCAGCCACTGACACATCGCTGAAGTCTGATGACGTAAAGCGGTGGGCGGGGCACCTCCTTCGACACCGCCCTAAGGAGCTCTGTATCCTCTATTCCGCAGAGTTGAAACAGGACTGGAAAGGGAAGTTTTCCGGTCGCAATATCTTCGCTCCTAACAAACCGTTTTTAAAAATTCTTTCGGCTGTGAATTTCTGAGAGGCATTCAATACACACCCAGCCGTTTTCAAAACCAAGCCCGAGCGGTGGTTCAGGACCCCTTTAAGAACCTTGTACCTAAAACATTTCTCATACGCAGCTTTAAATTTTTCATTAAAATATTCGTAAGCGGTTTCGGGGTCGGTAATAAGCTGATTTTTAGTTCCTTCATGTTTGATGCGTGTGAAGATGATATTGCTCTAGTTGACAAGAATGCTATGCTGTCTTTGAGCTGTTTGCGACAAGTGACGCCAAAGCTTTTGTGGAGAGGGCACCGAGAAATTCCCACGTGTTTTCTCGTAATAGTTTGGAATATCACCTCAATGTTAAGAAGGCTATCGCCAATGCAAGGAAAGGAAGCATGATCTTGTGTGCCGCAGCTACATCCACTTCCAAAACGAATATCCACCTCCTAAGAAAATCACCTTCCTTGTTAGGGAGATCAATGGAGCACCGCGAGTCCTTGCTGCTGCTGATCATCTACTCAAGTTCACTAGGAGCCTGATATCAAGTATTTTCGATGGCCGGAATTTTATTTTCTTTCAGGCAAATAATTCTTTATTTGAAAGCTACGTTTAGAATCGTCCTGGGTAGGAAACCTGTGCATAAATGTACATCTTATCAAAATAGGGATTGGTAACATGGATCACCTGTTTGTTCTTACGTGGATACGTCCCTACAATACTTTTAATTTAATTGCAATTCTTGATCCGTCACAGTTGTTGACTGTATTGAGTTTCTAATCGCCAATAGTGTGTATACTCTGTTTCAGTAGTTTCGTGCAGCACTGTGGAAGCTATAGGTGCCTTTGGCCAATTAGGAGGGCGAATATGTGCTGATCACGTCCTCCCGGCACCTGCCACTGGCGATCGCTGCAGTGGCAGCCTTGGGAGGAGGTGGAAGATGGGTGGGACCCCTATTGGCAGGATCGGCTTGCAGCTGCGTGTCCGAACAATGGCATTTTGTCTCGCTTTGCAAGAACTCTGTACTTGATGGCCTCGTAGCTTTGGCTGTGCTGCATGGAACTAGTGAAACAGAGTATAGTTTAATAGATTGCCTTTCTTGTAAGTTCGTGTTTGCTTCTTTCCAGGTGCCACTGTGACGTCTTGGAAAGTAGACGGTCAAGAGATGTTGTTTTTGAGGTAATGAGATAGGGCTGCTCCATCATATCATTGTACAGATATTACTATAAGAACACATTGTTAGCATAAAAAAATGGAAAAAACACACTTAGGAAGAAGGAGAGTAAAAAGCCAGAGTTACTGCATTCTTCGCGGACTAGGAACGAAATGGGGATCTGCCAGAAGTCTGTGAATTGGGTTACATCCAGCAGACACGCACAGCACACGCTGCCATGGGCAAAGAGCATTCAAATGAACGCCCAACGGCCAGATGCGTGACCACTGTAAACGATGATATTGACACGCGGACTTGTTGTGCCTATGGGGAGCACCGTTATCACTTGCTTGTGACATGCAGCGCAGGCTGGGCTTATCCCGCATGCCGCTTCGAGAATGGCATCGACCGGTCTCTCGAATCTCAGCGATAACTCGTACAAAAGCCAATGCATTTTGCCGCTATCATCTTGCAGTGTTATTTACTTTGCTTCTTTGGGCTAGCCCAATAAACAGTTCGACTGACACCTCGAGTTGGGCTGCCTCCTTCATTGTCAGGAACATATAGCAATCTTTTTTGCTGACGTTCCAAAGGTGGCCTCCCATGTTTATTGCTTTGGCTTCTTAGGTTTGTTGGGGGCGATCATGGTGACTTCTTGGTAATCCCCCGTGTGTGGGCCTCTGGTCCTTGTTCTGCCATATGTGGCAGTTTTGAGGGAGATATAGACAGCTGTGTTAAAAGGGGGCTTCTCCTTGTTGCACATCTCCATAAGTGCATGCACAATTCCTGCGTGCACCACCTTTCATTTCATAATTTGCTCAGTGTTTTAATCCAGTGCCTGTTTGTGCACACTCAGCTTGGTAGCTATTTTGCCGAGTGCCTGGAATTAGCTTTCCACTACGGAATACTTTGCCTTTCTCTTGTGCTGCTTCCTGTTTTTGTCCTGCGTTGCCATTCTCTTGTAATAATTAAACACCCCCTGTTTTCTCGTGCAAGTAAGTACAGACTGTGCTCGCCTGTGGAAGACATCTGCTTTTTACGACACTTGTGCAGCACGCACAGGTCGGCCGTTTAAGCAAATCAGTCGAAGATGTGTGACCTTGAAGGCTTTTATGTAGGGTCTCGCAATAAGAGAGTACCAGCTTAAACAGACGACCGCAGGAGAGAGAGCATGTACACACAAGTGTTAACAACTGGATTTATTCATAAAATAATGCACCTTACGAATGCCATTGAAACATGGAAAATAAAGCGGAATGACGTAATCAACAGTGAATGCGTGCCAACAACGCAGTGTGTTTTGACCCTTGTTAATATTATGAATACGTTCATTCGTAAACAAGATAATTGGAAGTGGATGTGAAGGAGCCCGAATCTCAAGCATCAAAATGAAATAGACTTAATACTATGCAATGACCCTGGCATCGTGGAGGATGTGGAAGTGCTGAGCAGGGTTGAGTGCAGTGACCACAGGATGGTGAGGTCTCGAACTGGGCTAGACGTGAGGAGGGACCGCAGTAAGCTAGTACGAAAGAAACCGATCAATGAAATAACAGTAAGACGGAAAGTCGAAGAATTAAGGAATGCACTGCAAAACAGATATTCAGCTCTAACCGAGAAAGCAGACATTTGCGTTCAAGAAGTTGGTGATAATCTCACACGCATTGTCACGGAGTTGCAATAGAAGTAGGAGGTAAGATCAGTAGACAGATTACTGTCAAACTTCCCAGGAGACGAAAGACTTTATTAGAAAATGACAGGGCATGATAGTACTTAATGCAGCAGATAGAATAGAACTAGCGGAGCTTTCAAAGTTAATAAGTAAGCGTAAGGCTGCCGACATACTTAAGCATAATATGGAGAGGATTGAGCATGCTCTAAAGAACACAGGGACCCTGAAAGCGGTGAAGAGACATCTATGCATAGGCAAAAATCAGACGTATGCATTAAGAGACAGGCAAGGCAATGCAATCACGAATAGGGATGAGATACTTACAGTAGCCAAGGAGTTTTACAGAGATCTCTACAGTAGCCGCGATAACCAGGATAATAGTGAACGGGGAAGTACTAGTTCATAAGAGGTTGACATTCCACCAGTACTGACAGAGGAAGTAATGAAAGCTTTGAAAGAGATGCAAGTGGGAAAGGCACCTGGTGAGGATCACAGATCTGTTAAAAGATGGTGGGCAAACTATACTGGAAAAACTGGCAAGCCTTTATACGCAGTGCCTAATGACTGAGAGCATACCGTAATCTTGGAAGAATGCGAACATCTTAATCCATAAGAAAGACAGCACAAAGGACTTGAAAAAATTGCAGGCCGATTAGCTTACTGTCAGTCTACAAGGTATTTACCAAGGTAATTGCTAACAGAATTCGTGCCACCTTAGATTTCAGTCAACCTAATGAACAAGCAGGGTTTTGTAAAGGCTATTCAACAGTAGACCATATTCACACTATCAATCGGGTGATAGAGAAATGCACAGAGTATAACCAACCCCTATATATAGCCTTCATAAATTATGAGAAAGCATTTCACTCGGTCAATACCTCAGCAGTCATGCAGGCATTGCACAATCAGCATAGACGAGAACCGTGTAAGGCTACTGGAAGACATCTACAATGGCTCCACAGCGACCATGGTCCTCCATTAGGAGAGCACCAAAATACCTATACAGAAGGACGTAAGACAAGGGGACACTATCTCTCCAATTTTATTAACAGCATGTTTACAAGAAGTATTTGGAACATTGGATTGGGAACAGGTGGGTGTGAGGGTTAATGGGGAATACCTCAGTAACCTCGGATTTGCTGATGACATTGTGCTACACTCATGCCGCATTTGAGGAGCTCGGCCGATGCGCGTGGCCACCATCGACGAAGAGAAGAAGAGGAAGCTCGCACTTGGCTCGGACTCTGAGCGGGAATGGTCTGCTTTGCAACCGCTGCTGTATATATATAGCCTGTATATAGCTGCTAATTGCAGTGCCTCGTCACTCGTCGTTCCTGTAACATTGTGGTGGAGGTGGAACGTTCCCCGTCCTCGCCACGGAGCTCCGTAGCGGCCGCACCGTCCAGTTTTCAGCCATGGCTCCCGAGGAGAACACCTTGTCGCCATCTACATCTGCGGCGTCCACGACAACCTATGTCACGGTTTCCAATCTGCGGGATCCCGGAACATTCTCCACCCAAGAAGGTGTCGACGTCGACGAATGGCTGGACATGTATGAATGTGTCAGCCGAAGCCACGGTTGGGACCTTACCGTAATGCTCGCAAACGTCATCTTCTACTTGGGAGGAACACCACGTGTCTGGTTTGACACAAACGAAGCTGAGATCTCCAGCTGGGAATCTTTCAAGGCAAAGCTTCGCGACCTCTTTGGAAATCCATCAGGTCAGAAACTGGTTGCGCGTAAAGTGCTTGCCGCCCGTGTCAAATCGTCAACCGAATCCTTTGTTGCATACATCCAGGAAGTCTTTGCGCTTTGCCGCAAAGCGGATGAGACAATAGCTGAGGCTGACAAGGTCGGCCATATCCTCAAAGGGATCGTGGACGATGCGTTTAATTTGCTCATCTACAACAATGTATCTATTATTGATGCCATTGTTAAAGAATGCCGCCGGTTTGAGATGGCCAAAAGTCGCCACGTCGTGCAACAGCTTTCCCGTCTGCCTAACACGGCTGCTACATCCTCTTGTGCAGACCTCGCTCCCGTGCCCCCTTTTCATGACAGCGTCACGCATTTTGTTTGTCGTGAACTTGAAGCGGCAACTCCAGCGCCATATCACCCGCGCCCACTAGACGGCACCCTTGACCAAGTAGCCCCCCCCATTTCAGTCATTCAAACCGTGGTGCGACAAGAAATTGCCAACCTAGGTTTTCCGTACACCTACTCCGTCTCCCGACCTGACTTCTGACCACCAGTCTCAATGGCGACGCCCCGTATCGACACCTACCTTCCACGAAGATCCCGCAATCCGGATGAATGGAGAACCCCAGACGACAAGCCGATTTGCTTCCGCTGCCACCGAGCTGGTCATATATCTCGCTACTGCTGCACATCCTGGACGCCGCCCAATTGGAGCTCGATTCCGTCCCCTCGCCGATATGCAGACCCACGCCACTTTTCACCCCGTTGGGTGTACACCACATCTGACGCACCTGACACCCGCTCTTACGCTCGTTCGCCGTCCTCAGCGCCAGTGTTCCCCGTCGCCTTAACCACGCCGCCATTCCTTGCCGACCACCTTTGGAGCCCCCCGGATGGAAAACTAGACCATGCAGTGCCTGGAGGTAGTGCTGCATCATTTTCATTGCGCCCAAATCCTCCGTTGACGCTAATTACGAACGAGAACTTAGTTGAAGTGCACGTAGACGACGTTCCATTGACCGCATTAATTGATACTGGAGCCCAGTTGTCCATAATGAACGGTGACCTTTGCCGTCGACTCAGAAAAGTTCTCGCGCCTCCCGCTACTAGGGCAGCACGTGTCGCCGATGGCGGCACTGTTGCCGTCGCTGGGATGTGTACTGCTCGAGTAGGCATTGCCGGCCATCACGTTCCAGTACTTTTTACAGTTCTCGCCACCTGCCCTCACGACCTAATCTTGGGGATGGACTTTCTTTCAACCCATTCTGCCCTGATCGACTGTTCTGCCGGTACTCTTTGCCTCGAACTTCCTTCTCTTTTGGACTCGCCCAGAATTCCACAACGCCCTCTGTTCTACATCCTTTGTTCGCCTACCCCCTAAAGCCCTCACGTTTGTCGACCTGGCCTCAACATCACCGTTGCCTGATGGAGACTATGTCATCACACCTCTTATAGATGTCCTCCTGGCACGCGACATCACTGTGCAGCACTCAGTTATAAGCCTGGCCGGTGGACGCGTGTGCCTCACCCTTCTCAATTTTGGGTTGGCAAAGCAAGTTCCGCCACAAGGCATATCTGTGGCCACCATCCGTTTCTTAACAGACGACCATATAACTACCTTTGCTGCCGACGTCTGCACAGATCCTCCAGCGTGCCTAAAGGACGCCATCTGCACCGATAAAACGTTTCGTCCCATGATAGCGCCGGACCTCACACCTGAGCAGGCAGCCGCCCTATACAGCCTTTTGGTGTCCTACCGCGACATATTCGACACTGATAATCGACCACTGGCTCAGACATCTCTTGTTTAGCACCGTATAAACACTGGTGATGCTGTCCCCATTCACCACCGACCGTATCGGGTGTCTACAGCAGAGCGTCAAGTGATACAGCAGGAGGTAAACAAGATGCTTGCCAAAGGCATTGTAGAGCCCTCATTGAGCCCTTGGGCGTCGCCCATTGTGCTTGGTAAAAAAAAAGATGGCACGTGGCGTTTCTGCATTGATTAATGCCATTTAAACTGGATCACTAAAAAGGACGTTTACCCTTTACCACGGATCGATGACGCTCTTGACTGTCTCCACGGTGCCCAGTACTTTTCATCAATAGACCTTCGATCCGGTTATTGGCAGATCTCCATCAATGAGCAAGACCAAGAAAAGACCGCATTCACTCCAGATGGGCTCTACCAATTCAAGGTTATGCCGTTTGGATTGTGCAATGCTCCCGCCACGTTTGAACGAATGATGGACTCCCTGCTCCAAGGATTCAAATGGTCCACATGCCATTGTTACCGCAATGATGTCCTTGTATTTTTGCCTACATTTGACACTCATCTTGAGCGCTTAGCTGCAGTTCTTCAAATATTCCGCAAAGCTGGACTCCAATTAAACTCCTTGAAGTGTCACTTGGGACGCCGACAGATTACAGTGGGGCACCTTGTTGATGCTACCGGTGTGCAACCAGACCCGGAGAAAATTCGTGCAGTTACGGCTTTTCCTGTTCCTCAGTCTGTAAAAGACGTGCAGAGTTTTGTGGGGCTCTGTTCCTATTTCAGACACTTCGGGAAAAATTTTGCAGCAATCGCCCAACCACTTACTGCACTCCTCAAGAAAGGCGTCCCTTTTACGTGGGGACCCACGCAATCTGCTGCGTTCTCCCACCTTATAGCGTTCCTAACCACTCCACCTGTATTGACCCACTTTGACCCGTCCGCCCCTAGAGAAGTCCGAACCGATGCCAGTGGTCACGGAATCGGTGCAGTCATAGCCCAACGTCAACACGGGCATGACCGCATTATAGCCTACGCAAGCTGGCTCCTAACAAGTGCAAAGCGAAACTATTCGATTACACAGCGCGAATGCCTCGCTCTTGTCTGGGCAGTTTCTAAGTTCCTCCCATATTTATATGGCAAGCCATTTTCTGTAATCACAGATCACCATGCGCTCTGTTGGCTTTCATAGTTGAAGGACCCTACTGACCGGCTTGGTCGCTGGGCACTTCGATTACAAGAATATACCTACACAGTGACGTACAAGTCGGGACGCCAACACCAGGATGCGGACCGCCTCTCTCGATACCCTGTCGAAGAACCGAACACTGTCTGACCCTGACACTGACACCTGTGTTCTTTCTGTCTCCCAATTGCTCCACGTTGCTGATGAGCAACGCCGTGATCCTGCCTTGTGTGCAATCATTGATCACCTGGAGTCGTCACCTTCTGACCCGTCCCTTTGTTTATTCATCCTTCAGGATGGTGTTCTCTACCGCCACAACGTTCACCCAGACGGACCATCCTTGCTGCTCGCGATCCCCAAACACCTTCGCTCGGCAGTCCTCCACGAACTCCATGACCTTCCCACCGCCAGACACCTCGGTGTGTCACGCACCTACGACCGGATCCGCCGACGCTTCTTTTGGCCTGGACTTGCTCGCTCCGTTCGTTGATACGTAGCAGTGTGCGAGAAATGCCAATGCCGCAAGACGCTATTGACGCTCCCAGCCGGGTACCTCCAGCCGCTAGACATTCCCGCGGAGCCATTCTTTCGCATTGGCTTGGATTTACTTGGCCCTTTTCCAATATCTACCTCGGGGAACAGATGGGTCGCAGTGGCCACAGGTTACGCTACGCACTACGCTGTTAGAGAGTTTTAGTTCTGTCCGTAAACTTTTCACGTTTACGGATACCGGTTTACCGGAAAGTGTATGTGACCAGCAGCGCTGCTGGTGACACCTGATGATGCGGAACCTAACCAGGCGCACAAAAAGCTAATATTGTTGTGGCTTGCCTGTTTTGCTTGACTCCTAGTGTAAAGCATTGAAAGTGAGATAGTAATTGACTCTAAGTACTTTCATTACCTCTTTCGAAGAAAACGCTCACGCTACTAAAAAGAAAATCGAATGCATTGTAGTTAAGCAAACCGCGAATAGATGGCGCTAGCAGTTCTACTCCCGCTGTAAACATGTACGGTAAACCGGTATTCGCAAACGTAAAGAAGTTTACGGACAAACTAAAACTCTCTATTACCCGTGCACTCCGAACAAGCTCTGCCACGGATGTCGCCGACTTTCTTCTCCAAGATGTAATTTTATTACATGGGGCTCCACGCCTGCTGCTCACGGACCGTAGCCGAACATTCCTCTCCAAGGTCGTCTCAGACATCTTGCAGTCCTGTGCAACGTGGCACAAGTTATCCACGTCGTACCACCCGCAAACAAACAACCTCACTGAGCGTCTGAATCGCACTCTGACAGATATGCTTGCCAAATATGTTTCCTCAGACCACACTGACTGGGACCTCGCCCTGCCGTATGTTACATTTCCCTATAATTCCTCGCGTCACGACACCGCCGGCTGTCCTCAGTGTTTTCTTCTATATGGCTGAGAACCAGCACTTCTTCTGCATGTGTAGATACCTGCTATCACAGCGCCCACCTGTCAATATGCCCTTGATGCTATCGACCGAGCTGCCCGCGCAAGAGAAATTGTCCGTGACCGCCTTTTGACATCCCAAGAGAGCCAGCGGCGCTTGTACGACCAGAGACACCGAGATGTGCACTTTCCGCCTGGTCTTTGGTCCTTTTGTGGTCACAACACGTCACGTGGGCCTGTCAGAAAAACTGCTGTCGCGGTATACAGGCCCTTACTGAGTGATTCGTGAAGTCACTCCCATGAACTACGAAATCTCCCCTATCGCCCAAGCTGCTTCGCCTACTCCACAGAGATGTGATATCGTGCACATCACACGGTTGAAGACATATCAACCTCCCGATAATGACATTTAGACGCTCCGAGACGTCGCTTCTGCCACCAGGGGATCATGCTACACTCACGCCGCATTTGAGGAGCTCGGCCAATGCGCGTGGCCACCATCGACGAAGAGAAGAAGAGGAAGCTCGTGCTTGGCTCGGACTCAGAGCGGGAACGGTCTGCTTTGCAACCGCTGCTATATATATATAGCCTGTATAGAGCTATTAATCACAGTGCCTCGTCACTCATCGTTCCTGTAGCAATTGCCTTGCTAAGTGTCATGCAGGTTCACAGTTCTCTCTATTATAGCTCTGAGGCAGCTTCCGGAAAAGAAAAGATGAAGCCGGTTTAAACGGAAATAAGAAGAGCAAGAAACTTTAAGGCGAAAACTTAAAAAAAAAAATCGTACAAGTTTCAAACTAACAAAAATACGCGCTAGGTCACGAAGTGCAAGTCTCCTAATGTCCTGCTATAGCATTGGTAAAAAGGAAACAGTCACCGGTAGTGTTGATGGTGGCAATGGCTTCATTAGGGGGCTTTTGGATGAGGTCACCGTCAAAGCCGGGCTAACGTGCCTGCCAGGCGCATTGGAGCCCGATAGGAACTGCGGTGGATGTGAGGCTCCACTTTACTTATCGCGGAGGCTCGTTCCCAGCAGGGAAAGCCACACAGGAAGTCCCGCCTTCCACAGGCAGCTTAGGTTGGGATACTTCACACGAGCAGTGAGGACTCGACCTGGCACAGTCACGGCCGGAACACCTTGAGGGCACGTACCTCCGAGTACGTCGGGAACAGCTGGAGCGCCTTGGCCTTGTTGGACCTCTCGCATTCGTTCGGGTCTGGAACCCGACACCACAGTCACGCGACGCCAGCGTCTTCGCCCCAGAATCTCTTGACCCATTCTGCCCTCGTCTCGTTCTCAACGTCTTTTTTCTTTTTCTTCCCTTGCCTGTGTGCTCTCTTCTCATTGGTCTTTAGGACCTCGATCGTGCTTCTTCCCGCGAACTTTCTCCTGTTTCGGCGGGACCTGTATCCACGCGTGACATTTCGCACCGATGTCATCGTCTCCACTTTGCAGCAAGATTATGAAGTCTCGTCATTGCCTCCCAGGCGTCTCACACACAAACACGAAGCCACCGCACTTCAGTGACACCACTGTGACACTACACTTCGTTACACTAAACTAGAAGAGAAGCTCAGGGGAAGGTGGATGCTTGAATCGATGAACAAATCGCGAAATACGATTTAGATCAGGGAATGTCGCAGGAGCCAACGTTTCGACAAGTGAACTTGTCTTCGTCAGGGCAGCAACAATCGTATTTTGCGATTTGTTCATCGATTCGTTATACTAAGTAACTTGGGAGATGAATTACAAAGCATGATTACTGACCTAAACAGGCAAAGTAGAATGGTGGGCGTGAAAATTAATATGCAGAAAATTAAAGTAATGATCAATAGCCTAGGGCAAGCGCAGCGGTTTGAGATAGCTGGCGAGGCATTGGAATTGGTAAGTGAATATGTCTACTTAGGCCACGTAGTGACCCCTTATTCGATCTGTGAGGTTGAGATAATAAGGAGGATACGAATGGGGTGGTGTGCATTCCTGCAAGCATTGTCAGATAATGAACGGTAGCTCACCATTGTCTCAGAAGAGGAAAGTGTATAACCACTGCATCTTACCGGTACTAACCTACGGGGCAGAAACTTGGAGGCTAACTAAAAGGGTTCAGCTTGAATTGAGGACGACGCAGCGAGCAATGGAATGGAAAATGGTAGGTGTGATGTTAAGGGGGCAAGAAGAGAGGGCAGTGGGTTAGGGAACAAATGCGTGTGAAGGACATGTTAATAGAAATTAAGAAGAAATGGATGTGGGCGGGCCATGTAATGCGAAGACAAGAGAACTGTTGGTTGTTAAAGGTAACAGAGGGGATTCCTAGAGAAGGCAAGCGTGGCAGGGGGTGGCAGAAAGTTATGTGGGCAGGTGAGATCAGGAAGTTTAGGGGACGAATTGGGCACAGTTAGCACAGGACCGGGATAAGTGGAGATCTGTGGGAGGGCCCTTCGCCTTGCAGTGGCCGTAGACAGGCTGATGATGACGAATATTATGAAAGGCTAGGCGTATGATAGCTCTAGACTAGTAGGTGCACACAGCGTGGCATATTGAGATAGAGAGAGGAGGCTCTGATCACCTCTCATGTATTAACTCAATTTTTACTTTGCGGGGAACAGGATAGTGTGTCGGCATAAAGGAACATGCATGAAGCGCATTCGAGTGCCTTATTAAAGGAAATGTGGTCGATCCCTCTGTCATAGGAATCGGTATAACACAAAAGTGAATCTGTCTTCGCGAAGCTGTGGAATACATGAGGGGCAATCTGGTGAGTCAAGGGGCGGGAGATGCATGGGTTGGGTACTTTGTACATGTGAACTCGTTGCATGTAGACATCAGTGGCACCTCGACACTGCACAGGTATCCTCGATAGTTGCATACAAGCGAAAATTCTCAAACGACTCACATTTCTCCAGAGACACTGGAAATAACGCGCCAGCTGCCATAAGCCAGGAGTGTACAAATGGAAAGACCTTGCAAGTGAAGCAGAACTCTTTGTTAGTGGATATTTATGTGAACTTGCACATCACTGTGCGAAAGGCACATCATTTGCTTGTTGATGGCCATCTTTGCATTCCTGGAGCAGAGTGTGTCAGCTGGCTATCATATACGTCACAAAAGGCAAATTATGTAGCAGCTGTGGTTGTACATTGCCCAAACAGTACACTGCCAGGACGTCGAAACCTGCGTGGCGAAAGAGGCGTCGAGTTTGCTGAAGTGCTAACTGCTGGCGCGCATATTAGCACAACTTACGACTTTGCTTCATTGTTCCTAGATGGCGGTACCACTGTTCAGAACCAAGAGTGCATTAATAGGGAGGCGATGGTAATTTAAGAGCAATTTCGCTTGCTAAATACATTTGCTTTAACCATATATCAGTTAGATCCAAATTGTAAGGCGGTGTGATATGAGGCCATTATTTTCCTTCGTATTCTAAGTTCGTCAGTAAAAGTGGTCTGTAAAGCTTCCAGAGCACCTGTCGTCGCATCCTGTGTGGTTGTGGGTTCGAATCCTAGCGGATCATTAAATGATGATGATAGTGATGTTTTTGAAAGGTGGTGAACTTGTACCTGGTTCGCCCCTCACCTTCCCAGTGGAGTTGAGCTCCTCCCCCTGCTGACGTTGCCGCTGTGAAGTAGGATGGGGCGGAGTGGTTTCACTGCCTCTCGTTGCATATACTGCAAGGATGGAGACCGGCCTTTCACGCAGACAAACACAACTCGTCTTTATATACAGGACGTATATACATAAACAGTAGCTCGGTTGGTGGGATTTAGGTGGAACCGTCGCTTCCATTCGGCAGAGCCAACCACTGCTCCTACGACCAGCATCACCACCATAACTAGCACTAGATCCTCTCTAGCACTGTCCACTCCAACCTCAGTGACCTTCAACCTCCCGCACTCCAACATGGATGAAGGGCCACGTTTTAACCCCTTGGTTGCTCTGCCACAAAATTCCTGACAGAAAATTACAGCAATTTTCCCACTTAATTGGCACTCCTACCTCTCCCTCTCTCATCTCGTTTATTGCACACTTGACGTAGGCGAGAGAAGTGAGTGCCAAAAACCCTGCAACCAAAAAAAGGAACCATATACACGGAGTAAACATGATGATGCCAACCCATCAACGATAACTTTGGCCTCACCTCTGCACCCTGCTCGCATGGGCTCCTAAATGAATGCCTCACAGCGACGCGATGCTCACACAAACCAGTTTAACCAGTGAGTCCGTGCCACGGCTGCGTCTCCTGCCCTGCAGCATGTTGAGCAGGCAACGATCGTCGGGTCGCAAACCTTCGTCCAACCAGACTCCCGATTGTCATGTCGTCGGGCCTCCACCTTTGTACGATGACTTTAACAATGGTTGTTGTCCCTACCGCATGTTTGACTGCGCGCATTCACGGGAACGGACTCCCGAGTATTGGGCTACCATAATTTTAGTCTTCTCACGACGACCTTTACAATGATGATTTCCGACAAAAAGTAATGAGCAACCTATGTGTGGCACAGCATCGTGATGCAGTCGTTATGAAAGGGAAAATTAGCATCCACGCGTTTTGTAGCACAAGGCTACAAGGAAATCCAACTGGATTTCTCAGAAATGAAAGCTTCCTACTTACCGAAAAATTCGTCCTGGTCCGGGGTTAGAACTCGGGACCAGCGCCTATCGCCCAACGCCCTTTCATAAACGTCACTCCACCTTGTGGGTTTGCGCAGAACTCATTTGCCATAGATGCAGTCGTTACATTAACTTACTTTACTGCCAAGATACGAACACAACTTTCAAATGGATCGCAATACTCTTGCGTTGCCACACTGCCCAGCCCTGGTTTCACATAGCAGCTTGAACTTGCTTTGATGTCGAGGCTTGACTTGTGCCCTCGGGGAGCCTCATTGTGACATGTAGGGGAGGTCAGGAGCAGAAAGTGGGAAAACCACCGGTTGAGAACAGAGGGGCTCTCATGTTGGTTTATGTCCTTGTTTTTGTGTTGCCATTGAGCATTTTATGCTTTTTCTTTCAGCAAAAAATCACTCCGTGACGGCAGGAACCCCATCCGGGGAGGAATACCGCTCGTTTTCCGTGAGCATCTCTATTTATCTTATTTTATTTTTGTTTCCAAAACTTACTCTTAGGCATAATGGTCGGCATATCCCACGTATTGTGGGAATTGGTGTCGTGCGAAGCAGTGAGCAACCACATTGCCTGTTACGAATCGTTTGGAATTCAGTTAAAGAACAGCAGGCGGTCAAGATTTCAGGGGCCATCCACTGTAGTGTCTCTCATAATCATACCTTGGTTTTGGAACGCAAAACCACAAAAGTTATGATTATTTTTTTGGCATTCAATTAAGATCTAGAATCAGGGGCTTTGTGCAAAGGCCATGAGTTTGTGCAGGCTTAATGTGGGATAACCAGGAGCATCAACAGCAGCACAGCAGCTGAATTATGGCTCATGGTACGACGTAACTTTGGCCATCACGTTAATGCACATCACTGACGCCTGTGCTGTGCACTAATGGGCATATCATAAGCGTCGTTCAGGATAGAGCAAAGTTGACAAAAGCTCCTGTATTGCTTATCGCATCGCTGTGATAGCGCTTAACAAGCCTTCAAAGTGCAATTCATGTTGCGCAAGCACCATCATCTCCACTGCTGGGGCAATGGTTTATTTGCTGTAAATAATTGGTGTTGGAGGAACCACTGTAGCCTAGCAGGCTTCCTTGGGCTATCGGGGGCCCAGATTCGAGACCACCATATTGCTTGGTAGGTGGCGTGTGTGTCGGCGCTTCTTATGCCTACATTTCAATCGCAAGCTGCAAAAATGGTTTACCAAGCTTGTTTTGCTCTAATGATGTTAAATGTGTGTCTTAGTTGCTCCATTGACATATGCTGTATAAAATACAAACAGTGGTGGCACATATTTGCATGCCACAGGCCGAGCACAACAAGCACACGATTTGAGTATTGTTAACATTGACGTACATGACAACTATATCATGTTAGTGGTGTAAAGATCAATCATTCATGTTCATCATACATTTTACCCTACTGTACAAATATTGAAGTAGCCCCGCCACGGTGGTCTAGTGGCTATGGTACTCGGCTGCTGATCCGAGGGCCGCGGTATTGAATCCCGGCAGCGGCGGCTGCATTTTGATGGAGGCGAAATGTTGAAACCTGTGTGCTGTGCGATGTCAGTGCACGTTAAAGAACGTCAGGTGGTCGAAATTTCCCTCCTCTACGGCGTCCCTCATAATCATAGGTGGTTTTGGGACGTAAAACACCAGAAAACAACAACAAATATTGAAGTAGACCAGGTGAACGAGATGATCAGGAGATTACCAAAACATAGGAGGCTATATGGATGGATGGACAGATGAATGGATGGATAACTGGGTGGATAGGTGGATGGCATTTAAAAAGCAAGGTTAATTACCACCCTGACGCGCTCGCCACAAAATTACCACATTGCCAGATACAATTACCAGATAGATTCGGTCAGAGTTTATCAAGTTCACCGAGAAATGCGTCACATTTAATAAACAAATAAACTGGATTCATGAATGAAATCCAGGAGACAACGATGGAATGGTCCATGGATTTAGCAATCTAGGTCGAGTGGTCAGCTAGGCCCGAAGCCTGTTGCGCAGAGGTGGTGATGGCAGCTTATGTGTAGGCCTGGGCACATCCACAGTAAGTGCCTCATTGGGACATTGCGGATTGTTGCATCACAAATTGGAGAGTACGCACCACAGGGACCGCAGTACTGTTGCGGTCAGAGAGTAATTGCATGCTGTGAGCACCCTTTACACACTTGCCGTGTCGCAGGTGATATGAGAACTGCATGAGGCAGCAGCAGGATGCTGCAATTTGCGTGAATCTTTCAAAAAAATAAATTGACCCACATCTGCAGTCCATGACTTCATGGGAACACAACGCATACACTGTGTCATGCCAAAGTGCATGGAATTTCGCAGCCATGTAGCGACTCTCCCAAACGCGTTATATGCTCACTGCGCTATGCTTCTATCTGTAGTGTGTTTGGCAACGATAAAGATTTATTCAAATAAAGTGCTAGAGAGTTCTGCATAATAAGAAAGTGCCCCCCTTCTTTTCTTGCAGCACAGTGTTGCCAATGTTCTTTTACAGGCGAAGAGCGAAAGAGTGCCTGTTTGTGATTTACAAAGCGATAAGCATCGACAATGACACGCGAAGAATAAGCTGTCCAGGTGACCTTTTATCCTGCTTGACCAGCTAGACTGCGCGGCAATGCATTCTCATATCATCGCTTCTTTGCTGTGGAGCATTTTGGTGTGACATAACAAAATGCTGAGTTTTGATACTTCCTGGACTGCGCCCTTCAAATTTCGGTAATGAATGCTTTGAATTACATATGATTTTTGGGATTCCTAAAAAAAGAAAAGGGTTGCCATAAATTGTGATGCCGTACGTGTTTCCATATAACGAGATCTTATAATGACAAGTTGTTAATAAATTCTTGTTAATCAGTTGAAGTAATTAAGCAGCGGCAAGTATATTTCTTGTCTGTTAATACAAGTGTGCTGTGGTCACAAAATTGTATTTACAAAATTGGCCAAAAAGCACTTGTCCTTATGAAGGCAGGATAAGTAGTATTGAACAAAATTTTATTGAGCCAAAAAGATACAAAAACAGTGAAATAAATACATGATAAGCATCTGGACCTTTAGCATAAGGCTTGTTCGGATTCATACATAGATAACGGCAATATACAGTGAAATCCATTTAAACCAACATTGAAGTACCGTGGAAATTATAGCTGATAATTGTTAACAAGGTATCATGTAAAAAGCTAAATTTTGGGATGCCAGAGGTATTGCGTCTGTGTGTGTGAGGGGATAGGAATGGCTAAATGTTCACCATAGAAAACATAGGAAAGTTGATGATGCAGCAGCTCATCATTGTTATGATCGATATATTGTTGAAACCGGTATAGCTACAAGTGGGTTGTACTGTATATTTATACTAGGCTGCCGCAGAATTAAGTTACAGTTGATGCACCTCTTGCTGTAAAACAGGGAGTCATGCCTGGTGAGCTGGTGAAAGTATCGTAGAGCAAGGTGGCATCTGCGGTGCAGTTTTCTGCCGAAACATGCATTGACTGTACTGCTTATGTCTTGGATAATCTAGAGGCTCGATTTCTGTAATTCGCCAATAAAAAGCAAAGGAAGCACAAGGGAAGTAGCTCTGCTTAATAAATTAAGATACTGAAGTGTCAAAGTAAAATGAACACACTGTGGATGATAAAAAATTTAGTGTAGCATGCACTAGTGGCGCAAGGCTAGCGAAGAAGCGAAGCTGATGGGCATTTGGCTGGTCCGGGTCTTCATCATCATCTTCTCCTTCTTCAACAGCATCACCTTCGTCATCATTGTGATCTTCTTCAAAAGGTTGTGCTGGTAGATGTAGCGTTGCTCAGTTGCTAGGCAAGGTCATTTAAAGGTCGTACGCCTGATACGGAAGAAAGAACGAAAAGCTTAAACAGCTTCGCTGTTAAAAGCAATGTGCTGTACTTAGAACCAAAGTGTTTGCATTAATAGAGTTCATCCACTTTCTTGCGTATTCATGCGTACTATGACAGATATGGCCTCAACAATAACGAGCCATTGAAAACGGTACAGTCATTTGAAGTACTACAATCATCTGCATGGTTCCTGCAGCAAATTTCGGCGCTTGGGAGCTCGGGCCACACCATGGCTTCGCGCACACCTCCCAGTGGAGCGTTCAGCCTTTGGATGTGATGTGCACACAGGTGGGCAAGCTTGTGTGTAAATGTCATGCAAATTTTTAAAACATGGTTAAGCGGTAAATGAGAGAGAAATGCACCATATCGCTGCCTTTTATTGCCTTCAGCTACCTTAACAGATAAGCCTCTCTGTCTGTAACAGACAGGCCTGTTACAGGCAGGCAACGTTGATCAACATTAGCAAACAGTTTTGGTAAACAGTGTTGGCATTGCATGTAGTATTATATGTAGCCCACGGGAATGTGTAGACATGCACCATATCGCTGCCTTTTATTGCCTTCAGCTACCTTAACAGATAAGCCTCTCTGTCTGTAACAGACAGGCCTGTTACAGGCAGGCAACGTTGATCAACATTAGCAAACAGTGTTGATCAACATTAGCAAACAGTTTTGGTAAACAGTGTTGGCATTGCATGTAGTATTATATGCAGCCCACGGGAATGTGTAGACATGCACCATATCGCTGCCTTTTATTGCCTTCAGCTGCCTTAACAGACAAGCCTGTCTGTCTGTAACAGACAGGCCTGTTACAGACAAGCCAGTCGCAGATCAACAGCCACCTTCACGAAAACTCACAAACGCGAAGCATTCTGTAAAAGAAAAAAGTTGATCATTCAAGGTTTGAATACGCAAAGGCAGACTCTTGTGGTGCTTTTGGCACCTTGTTTAGGGAAGAGGCGCTTTGACATCAAGCATCTTTTTATTTATGTTAGGATGATGCAGTGAATCATGCATTTACATGTGTACATATCAAATATGAACTCAGTTTTTATGTACCCCTAACCACTAATTTTTTTATTGCTTGTTAATTAAAATTTAATTTGATCACATTTTCAATAAATTGGCTGTACAGATCATGCTGAATGAAACGTCATTGCATTCTACAGTTATCAGAGAGTGCAAAGAGCAAATCTTATGGTTCTGGGTTTCCTACAATGAAAGTTATGGAGCTTTAAAGTTCATGATTGGATTACCGAGAAATAATATTTTTCTTATTTTATCTTTTGTAAAGCTTTACACTTTCCTACAGCAACATATGACACCTTGTTGCACTCAGCAAACATTCAGCTGTTCAGCAACACAAAAATGATAAAAATTGAGTGTGCCAAAGCTGAGAAGTCCTTGTTAGAAGAATGAAAGGTGGCCAAAAAATTGAAACTGAGAAAACAACAAAAAATAAAACTCTGTGTATTCACGGAGTGCTACACAACTAAACATGCCTTGCTTTGCACGCAGATGCCTCAGAAAGTACTTGGAGAGTAGTCTTCGTCACATTTCCGCTTCATCCGCTTGCTTTCGGAGTTTTGTTGCAGTTTCAGTTCTCTAAGGATATGTGCGGATGCTTCCTTCACTCCCAAATTAAAGCATGTCACTGCCTCAGAAACTGCAGTCTCAGCAGCTATCAGTGAACCATGCTTGTCTTTTGGCATTAGAGACCATATAACGGATTGGAGCGACTCATTTGCGTTTTGAGCTTTTCCTCTCTGGCAACGTTTCAGCAGTTCCAGGTCAGAAAGTCGCTCATATACTGGAAGCAGTGCATCACATACATTTTGAGGAAAATTGTAGGTGTGTTTTGGCAGCGGTTCTTCACTCGCAGCAGCAGCATTCTGCTAACACCATGAGTCACTGCCACTCGGGCACCAGGTGTGGTTCGATTGTTCATCAGTCGATGTCACATAATATGTGGCCATGACTGCCCGGTGCATGGCATTCATGTCGCCCACATTGGACTTCAAAGCATAACCATAATATCTGGATAGTTTCTCTATGACATCACCTGTCAAGCAGTCTCTCCCACTTAGTGTGTCACCATAACCTCTGTGCTTTTGCACAAGATTGCGTAGTGCGGCACCCATTCGTTTCTGTACATGGTTTATACAGCACTCTTTTTGGACCTGTATAAAGCCGTAAACTTTTGCGTCTTCAACAGCACGAAAGGATCTGCTGTCCCCATCACACAGCATCACTGTTTACCGCAAGCCGGGACGAGAAAGTGAGCGCTCAAAGAGGGTGACCGCTGCCTCGACCTCCATGTGACCTGATTTGCACCTGCGTGTTTTTCTGGCAGATATGCGATGACTCCCAAACCAAGTAATTTGGGTCCTCTTTCGGTGGTGCACGCTGGCAGCCGGCACAAATGTTTGACAGGAAAACATAGTCCAAAACATAGCCCGAAAACAACTATCCAACTACACCCACACCAGTGTGTGAAAGGTGGCCTCTGGTCATCCATGTGCCGTCATAACAGATGGCCACATTACCTGGGTTGTCAAAGCACAGCTCTTGGTATAAGTTTTTCACTGTCATGGCACATTCAGAGAGGACCTTCTCTGCGGCCCTTGTTGCAGCAGGATTCAGTTTGTTTTTCGGGTGGCTGTGATAGCTTTTGCGGTGAAGTGCCCGGTGGGAAATTCCCATTTCAGAGCTGCCTGGCCGTTCCCTGTGCTTTGCATGGCACGAGCCATGCAAGGAGGTTTACTTCAAATGGGGTGCATTTAGCCTGACTGGACGCCCGCCGAGAGCTCCACCCACTGTCCAAAGGTCCACAGTTGCCGCACTCTTAAGTCAGCTTTGTCGCAAGTCCAAATTCACGCAGACCTTTTTCAATAGAAACGGCCCCATTGCATGTCGGCACTTTGTAGTCCTTCCAAGCTGCTTATTGATAGCGGAGAAGTCTACGATCCCGTAGGTGGCCGCCGCCGCGTCCGAGTCCTCGCGCGCTGTCGCAAGCGCTCGCTGGCGGAAGTTGCCGATAAGCGGGAGATCTTATCTGCAGCCCGTTTTTCCTGCTGCGTACGATTGGCGCACATCCAGAACGTAGTGTCAACCCTTTCACCACGCTGCCTGTCGCCGACATCGACTGAGGCAACTGAGGCGGCCGCCGACAGGTTCGAGTCCTCGCGCGCTGTCGCGAGCGCTCGCACCTTGAGCGCCCTGGCGGAAGTTGCCGATAAACGGGAGACCTTATCTGCAGCCCGTTCCCCCTGCTACCCCTGCTGCGCACGATCAGCGCTCGTCAAGAACGTAGTGTCGTGCCTTACACCACGCTGCCTATCGCCGACATCGTCCAAGGCGTCTGTCGCAACAGGTGAAGTCAGCATTTTGTCGCTTTCCGCCGCCACGCTGTCCTGCGCTGGGCGCGCTTCTGATGCACCCACGCCGTCATCCCACTTTGCCCTGGTTCTCTTGCGCCTTTTTTCCGAATTTATGTGCGCTTCGGAACTTTCCACCATGATCAAACGATCAGAACATGGCCGAGAGCGTAGGCCTAGGTCACTCCCGGCGGCTGCTGCGTTTCGCTCATGTGGCGCCATGCCGGTATGCCGCCACAGCGTGCAGTCTTTGTTGGAGTGCGCGGGTAGGGTAGACCGATGAGAGCAACACAATATGACAGCGAGATGAGCTTGCCACATGTGCGCGCCGAGCTGCTGCGCGCAGCAGACGGTGCGAGAGGCTCGGCGAATCGGACGGCGTGATTTAGTCACGTGTGCTCATTGCACCAATAAGCTCACTCGGTGGGACCTTTCTTTCACGCGGATTTTCAGTGTGAATTCTGAGCGCACGGAAACAAGCGTGGAGGGATATTCAAGAAAAAGAGCGGCTCTTTCGAATGACACCAAAATGGCTGCCGTAGGGAACGTAGAACGGCAACATCCCGCCGCCGAAAAAGCCCGTTTTTCGCGCGGCCATTGCTGAAAATTTGGCTCTCTGGTGCGCATTGTGATGATTTAGCAGGTTCTTTTACAGATTTGTTTTCGGACAACTCTCTCAGGCGAAGTCTCTGAGAGTCTTAATTGAGGACAAAGCTGTTTTTCACACAACATGACACACACAAGCTTTTAATTAAACTCTTGCAAGGAGACAGAAACTAAACGACAAGCACTTGAGAGACAAAAGGAGACACCCCACAATTAGGAAAGCAGTGCGTTCTAATAAAATCTCTATAAGCCCTACGCGAGTCCTGACAGATTAGTGGGTATGGGTCCGGCAGTGATGTGCGTTGGTGGTGTGGCAAAAGAAGTTGACGGCTCACCAAATCGTCGATGAGCTTGAGTGAAGACAAATGAGCGAAGTGCAGCTGGCTCGGAAAGGACGACACCGGATGTCTCGTTGCGACGGGGGACGTGGGCGGTCAGGCAGTCATTCAGGTGGTAGTGGCATCTTGGCCAGGCATCTTAGTGTGGAACTCGGACCCGTAGCCCGACTGTTCCAGCTATGCCTATGGGCACAAAGTTCAGCAGGTCCTTGCCTGGAACTTGCGAGCCGCTGGGGTTCCGATGGCTTGAATCAGGTCAGCAGGAGATCCCGGTCGGGTGAAGCCCTGGTGGCTCAGGTCTGGTACCCGACTGCCGTCTGCAACGCCCGGCCCGGTGGACGATCCTGTGCCTTCACTCGCCTTCCTCGAACTCTCCCTCCTGGAACTCCCGAAGAACCCGATGCTGCAAGCTTTTTTCTTTCTGCTTACTTGTTCCTCTGTCCATAATCAAAAGAAGAGGCGTGCAGGACACGGGCACAAGGAGAGCAGTGAACAACACGAACGCCGAACGCTGTTCACTGCTCTCCTTGTGTCCGTGTCCTGCACGCCTCTTTTGATTATGGACTGTTACCAACTCGCTCAACTTTCTGTCCTTTTGTTCCTCTGATTGGCCAGCGCTGCTTCCCCGTGTTCTTCAGCTATTCGCCATTGGGGACATCGCGGATCTTTGTGGTTGGCTGCTTTGTTTTCTTCTCTTATTTAATTCTGCAATGCCACGCCTTTCTTTCTTATTCGTCGTCGTTTTTCATGCACTGTTCTTATCTGGTCCACGAGCGTCTTTCTCTAGTCTTCTTTTTCTTTGCGTCACTCACTTTTGTTTTTCACGCGCACTTTTCAAACCGCGCACATCACACATCACACACATAAAATGCTGTCACGACTAAAATACTGATCCAGGACGTATGAAAATGGCGAGGTTATGCATCAGTAGCGGCAGAATCCAAAAATAACATTTTCAAAAAATCGATTTTTTTTTTTTCGCGATTTTCCGTCTCAAAGACCCGCTTCCCCCCTTAAGGTGGTGGTTCCACAGCCGCCATCTTGAAATAGTTTAAATTTTTCCACCAGGCGACACCACTTAGTCAGGGACACAAGACCATTCCTCAACTTACTAGATTTATTATCCTACTTTCTTCGTGCGCAAGCTCACGCCCACAGGTTTAACGGCTTTCCGGTGAAGTACGTAAAACTAGTACCATGTACGCTGATGTAGCCTAATTTAGATCATTTTAACAAAAAGATGTATTGCTGGTGCAGTAATAAAACTGAGCAGTCAGACTAGGAATGCTGTCTTCTACATTCGCTCGAAAAATCAACTTGGTCTGGGGAGTAGTTTTCGGACAATTTGCAGTGAAAATTGCTTCAGTTAGCTATATTTAAAAGCCAATGAAGGGTAAAGCAAACACGCAACACAACTTTCCATTCCAGCATTACGAGATAATTATGTCTTAAAGGTGCTGTGCAAAGAACATTGTTGTAGAGCTAGTAGATTTTTCATCAAGTCATGGCAGCTGGAACACAGTCAGCAAAACCCATGTCATTGAGTCTGATCCACGGCCGCCCTTCTCAGAACTGTCCCTCTGTAGTTATTTATAATGCACATATTTGAAATCTGCAGACGTCAAGCTTTACAATGACCCTTATGACAACTTTGCACACGAAGCAGAAGAGCCACCGCGGCTGCTCAAGAAATGACCAAAACTGCTTGGTCAAGTTGCCGGAATGAGACCACCACCTTAACAGGAAGCAAAGCCAGCTGTTACCCGTTTTTCAACCAGTTTATATGTCACCGTAGCAACGAAAACATCCTTTTCCGAGTTTGGCAATAAATGTATAGAAATACAAATTTAAAGAGACTGTACCGTCCTTTTTCAATTTCCTGTTGTTTATTGCGATAGAAAGTGTACCGTTTGAAGTGTACAAGCTTGTGGTGGTTTTGCTGGAAGGTCAGTGGAAATTCTTAGAATTTCTTGTTCTTTGTGCTCACCCCTTCTGCAATGCAGGTACGCCAGATCACTGCTTGCAGGGCTCTTGCAATATTAATTTGAAAAAGATTACTCTCTATTGCAAATGAACTCTACCTGATGTGTGTAGAACACAACTGTAATTAATTTTTGTGCAGCATAAGTGAATGTGTGTGGGTAGTTCTTGGTTTTTCATTACACGAGGCGTTTGACACGCATCACCAAGCATGGCGGCACCAGTCATTTTTTAACGCTTTTCAAGGCCAGGTTAAAAAATATTCTTGCTTTTTTATGGCATAGAAACTTACCGTCAATGTAATAAACTGTATTCTCGTTTTCACCAATACCGAAAAAAAGCTTTCTGAGCTGTAGACAGTCTCTTTAGGTAGGACGTACAACCTGTGTAAATCCAAAACCATGCAAAGCAAAATAAAAGAAACACGTCTGTTATGAAATGTGTGCTAGAATGATAAAAGTTGAGGAGGTTCTATGGTGCAAAAGCGGCTGAGGCTGCACTCTGCTTGGCAGAAGATATCTCTTCCACGTTCCTTCTGCACGCTCAACTTCCACTAGAATGAACAACCAACAAGTGCCACCCTCGTTGGCACAAGGTATTAGTCTGATGTAGAGTAACAACGATGGTAAAGTCTGCTCTGTTTACTCCCATAATAACAAAACTGCCTATAGATAATGGATTTTGCTGTTTATATTGTCGCTGACTGTGTGTTGGCTAATGTTGGCGATCGGTGTTAAACCATCATAAATAATAAATGTGCGCTGCTATGCCTCACTGAAATGCTTCAAACATTACATCTCAAAGTGGAGTTTTTGCAGTGTGTGAAGCATTTAACTCCTTCTTTACCATGCCTGTTCAGTTCAATCCGATTTCAACATGTCGCAATCGTTTTTCGTGCGCGTAGCACTTTCTTGTGGTTAGTTCAGGCATTGTTCGTTCCGAGTCGGTGAGTGAGTGAATTTTGTCCACAATAGACGTGAGCGAACTCGTCACCCAGCTAGGTCCACTCGGGACCAGCACGTCAAACCAGACGGCCCTCGCTGGATGGCTAGTGACATGTCGCCTATGAAGACGACAACGAAGTGCGCGCGCGACTGTACTGGCGCTGTGGCATGAGCGCGAGCCTGGTGTCGATCGTTGGCCAGGAGTGACTCCAACGCTTGAGCTACACTTCTGAACTTGTTTACGTTTCCTGTACTTTAATAAATCGTCTACAGCCACAAGCGGCTGTACAGACGTAACGGCTAGGATTTGAGAGGTTCAGTCTGGAGCTTTAACTAGTGCAAATATAGTTTGCTGTTATGCTCTTCATCCATGTAAACCACATTTGCACCAAAGCGGAAGACTGTTTCACCGACCTGGATCGTGTGCGAGGCGACCTCTCGGCAAGCGGCTATCCCATGTTGTTCTTTAATGCAGTGGAATGCTGCCTATCCAATTCCGTCCATCCGGCAAATCCCTGTCCAAGAAAACGCGCTGCCCTACCCTACATTCCTGGGATAAGCAAAACCTTATCTGGAGTTCCACACAATTATGACGCTGAGGTGGCCCACGTACCTGTGTGTAAGCCTAGGCAGGCACTCGTAGGCGGTAAGGACGGGCTTCCGAGAGAATTGTTTCCTGGGGTTTTTTAAAAGATACCGTGTGCAGATTAGACTATGCATACACCGGGGAATCGGGAAACTTTCATCGGAGACTGGCGGCATGAGAACAACATCTGAAAGAAACTAACGGTTTCTAGTGCCCTTGCTGAGCATGTGGATGCAACGGGCCACAGAAAATACTGCGAAGATTAGACAATTATCGGCTGAGAAAGAAACTTATCGTGTCTTGAGTTGCAGGAGACACAGAGGACACGTCGTACACTAAATCGAAGCGAGGGAACTGTCTCATCATACACAGGCTGCTTACGTCATGTACTGAAGAATACATAAGCATCTGTGGACTTGCTTGTGCCCCATTAAAGTGAACAAAGCTTCCGTAGCAAGGCCAAAACGTCCTATTCGCTTTTATTGTTTTGGTGATTATTTTGGTTGGCGTCTCCCGTTTGGTTTGCCTCATGCTTCATCCCGACCAGACGGGCTTCCGTCAAACCCATTACTTCAGGTTGTGTGATGATGTTTATAGTGATTTCTGACTGCCTTGATGAGAGGCCTTCTTCAGCTCACCAATTTGGAAAACCGAATAGCATAACTAGGTTAAAGCAGCTGTTTGCATGAACAAGAGAAATGATGGCTCGGCAATATTGTGATTCTTCAGTGTAATTACTCTGTAGAAATATTAACCCACTAGTTGGTGGGTTAATATTGACTATGCGGCTGGTGGAAGGGGTCCAGTAATGTAGACATGGACATGTTGAAACCGTTCAGACGGCCCCCAGCAGTGAACGTGGCGAGTGGTTTTAGCACTTTGGCATAGGGCATACTTGCATGCCCAGGTGCGGAAGTTATGTGCACTGAGGGCCAAATGTACTGGTCACTCACAAGGCGTGTAGAAGCATGAATGTCGGTATAGCAGAGGTTGTGTAACTGGCCAAAAGGGCTACGGCGATGTAGAGAAGGCACGTATGGTCTCACTCGTCCGGTGAATATGTTGCAGTAGAGAGTATCCGTCGACCCAGGGACGGAAACTTGTTGAAGAGCCATTGTAGCTTCTGGAGCTCAGCGTCTGTCTTGCGGGCGTCGACGAGAGCATCGTTCGTCACGAGTGGCAATTCGACAGCGGAGACGCGGGAGAGTGCGACCTCATTATCTTTCTCGCTGATGTGTTGGATGTCTGTGGTGAACTGGTTGATAAATGACAGTTGGTTCTGCTAGACCGATAAAAGTTTTTCACGGCGTTGGGAGAAGGTGGCAAGTGGTAGGTTTGTGGTCGCTGTAGATAGTGCATTTCTGTGTCTCGAGGATGTGATAAAAGTGCTGGACCACTTCGTAGATGGCAACAAGCTTTCTACATCAAGCTGGCCAGGTCGTCTCTACAGGTTTTGAAGTTGCATTGGCGATGCTGCCAGAAGGCGAGGGGTGTCTTTGGGCTGGAAATTTTCTTGAAAAAAAAAAATGCCAATGGGTACTGCATGAGAGAGGATCCAACAGCGGTACTAGATGCGGCAGGGAACCTCTGACCAGGGAACCTCTGGCTTGGGATTAGAGAGTGTTGTTGCAGAGGGCAGTTTTGCAGCCTTCAAAGGCTTATGTTTAAGGGTGGTGTCCAAGCGACAGGTTGACTGCCTTGCAGGGCAGCCACCGTGTCGTGGAGAGGGGCCTGATATGCGGCCGCTTTAGGCACAAAGCACCTTTAAAAGTTGAGCATGAAAGGTGGAGGCCTTTTGCTGTGGTAGGCCTACCACAATTTTTTGGGGGCAGGATGCGACCAGGCAAGGGTCTAGTCCCTTCTGAGGAGATTTGATGGTGAAGGAAGGTGACGACGTGGGTGCCGAATGTGCTCTTTTGGATGTTTATGATTAAGCCGTAGTCATCGAAACACCAGAAAGGTCGGCAAAGATGCTGGTGGTTCTATACGTCGCGAGAGGAAACCACTATGTTGTCTAGGTAGACGAAGTGTAGGCCGCGGACGTCGTCGTTGATGAAGCGTTGGAATGTTTGTCCCACATTGCGGAGGCCAAAACTCAACAAAGGGTATTCAAATAAGCCTAAGGGCTTGATGATTGTGGTCTATGGGACGTCGTCCGGGTCGACAGGAATTTGTGTGTACTCCTCTACGAGGTTACAACGGAGAAGATGGTGCTGCCTTGTAAGCGGTCGGCAAAACCCTGTATATGATGGACGGGGTACTTGTCTGAGATAATGAGGGCGCTGAGGGCGTGATAATCCCTGCAGAGTTGCCAGCCATCAATCTTCTTTGGCACCAGATGAAATGGTGAGGCATAATGTCTCTACGAATGGCGGGCAATTCCTTCGCGGAGCTCGGCTTCAAACTCTGCTCGGGCGATTCTCATGTGGTCCGGAGCCAGGCGACGGGCACGACAGGAGATAGGAGGGCCGGGAGCAGTACACATGTAGTGGACGGTTGTGTGGCACATGTCTCAAGGATTCGTGAGGTCGAGTCGGATTGGGAAATTCTGCGGGGAGGGCATGGTACGGCAATTGATTTTTGACGGCAAGCACCTTTGTTGAACAAGGTGCTGTGTATAATGAATTAAGGACTATCCGTCACGTATGCGTGTGTACGGTCAACGTTAGGAATGACAAATGATGCGTGAGTAGGCTTGGGAACATTTTACGGACGAGACACTAATGACATACAAGTACACAACAAACAAACACGTACAGAGCTAAAGAAACAAACTAGTCCTAGTGGCAGACCGTTCGAACTGAACAAAAAGAGCTCACAAGTTTGTTCGGCAGTGAAGGCGGCTCCACGAGGCAGCGAGCTTTGGAAGCTGTGTCGACCCTTGTAGGCGAGCCAAGGCCGCCGTCCCCGGCGGCGGCGACGTCAGGAACTAGTTGTCCCTGCCCCGCACGCCGTCACAGAAGGAGCCACGCCCAGACTTGGCAGCACCAGGCAGGCACCTTGGTCCAGGACCTCGCCAGGAACCGAGTACAGGAACAACCGGGAACAGCGCACCGGTTCAGCATGATCTTCGTCTGCGTTGCCTGGTCACTCTGTCCCGCGCGTTCCGCAAACGCTTCTCTTTTTTGTCGTCCCCTGCTTCTCTCTTTTTTTTTTTTTTCTTCTGCCGCTGCCGTGCACACCATGTGTCCTTTTTCACGTCTCTGTTTTTCTTCGTAGCGGTGCCGGCATGAAACTTCAAAATGCACAAAAATGTTCTCACACACACAAATTTCTCCATAAGTCCCGTCCAATCACTGCAAATTTGGTACTACTTTTTACAAACACAAACCGTTGCGGTACACGCTCACGACACTGCCCCGCCACGGTGGTCTAGTGGCTATGGTACTCGGCTGCAGATCCGAAGGTCGCGGGATCGAATCCCGGCTGTGGCGGCTGCATTTTGATGGAGGCGAAATGTTGAGGCCCGTGTGCTGTGCGATGTCAGTGCACATTAAAGAACCCCAGGTGATCGAAATTTCTGGAGCCCTCCACTACGGCGTCTCTCATAATCAGAGCTGGTTTTGGGACGTTAAACCCCACAAAGACAAAAAAAAACACACTCACAACATTTGGGAAAATAATTATTGGCTACAGGTGGCACTTCACTTTTGCGAAAATGTCGCAAGGAAAAGAAATTGCACACGAGACCTCATTGGCAAGTGGGAAAACATACGACAAATCTGGAAATCAAGTGTGGCTGAGGTACTTGGCACTTATGTTGTCAGTACCCGTCATGTTCTCAGCCATGTAGACATATTCTCGGAGTTAGCAAGGCCAGCAGAGCAACAGTGTACAAAGTCACAGCGGTCTGTCACGTCACGGGGAGGTTGAACTTTAGTTGTCTGGGTCCTGTGTTTTCTTGGTCTATGGTTTTTTTTACTGTGTCACCGAACAACAAATGGCATTTCCTGTTCTTCAACCTGCTGGACAGCAGCCGACGACACGTGCTTGCGCCATTCCCGACGGGGTGAAGTTCTATTTTCACGTCTCTGTTTTTCTTCGTAGCGGCGCCGGCATGAAAGTTTTCAAAATTCACAAAAATGTTCTCCCACACACCAATTTCTCAATAAATCCATCCAGTCACTACACTGCGCAAAAGAAAACACAGACAAGGGAATGAGGATGGGTGCAGACTCGCAGCTGATTTTTATTCAGAAGAAAACACATATTTATACCAATACAACTGCAGATTCATCTACGTGCATGCGAGAAACCTGCTTTCATTGTCATACAATCTTACTGAAACATCACTGACACAATCGTCACTTTTTTGAAGTTTTTTCCATTATGAAAAAAGCTTCGGAAAGCTCACGTGCCAACTGGTCACAACTGTGTCTCAAAAGTTTCATTATCTCGGGTAAAGGCTGGCACGGTTTACCACACATGACCAATGGGCGCATGCTGCAGTGAAGGGACAGATTAAATCTTTGCTCGTTCTTTATCGAAAGCTGGTGTTCCCCACGTCGTTCATTTACACACCGGCTTATTTGGCCTATGTACACTTTCTCACATATCAGGGGGATTTCGTATACCACCCTGTCAAGCACTCGATGAACTGAGTGGCATGGCTCTAAACGCAATCTTGCACACTCCTACTTGCAGGGGCGATGCGGGGGCATAGTGAAGCTAGTTTGTGTGGGGCAGAAAATACCATAGGCACACTGTGGCGATTTCCAACATTCTTCAGGTTGTGAGACACCCTATGGATATAGGAGACCAATTGTATTTGTTTACGACATCCCTGAGTTGCACTAGCCTTCATCCTCTGCAGGAGCTCCTCCACCACAGCACTAGCCTTCATCAACCTAGCAACCTGATGGTTTAGGGTGTCATGTACCAGGTGAACACCTTACTTTTCCAAGGCTCCTTTTAAACATAACATGCCTATGGCCTCTTTAACAGTCTACAATGCGCAGACTCGTATAACAGGTCTTCCCTGGCTCACAGCAAATACATCGTGTAGTCTGGTGTCAGACAGGTTAGTATTTAAAAACTGAAATCTCTTCTCGTCAGGTAATTCGTAGGTGAAGGTTAAACCTTTCCCGTGCCGTTCAGAGATGGCTAAAATACCTTGTACAGAACTAGTGTGTGTCTATGCAGGTTCTTTTTTAAAAAGTACTAGGTAGTCATCTACGTATACAAAAACTTTGAGCACTATAAGATGGTCCAAACAGCGCACCAGTTCATGATCAATGCTGGCCAAGAGAATATTAGCTAGTACAGGTGCAACGCACGGCCCAATACATGCCCTCCTGTTGTGCAAGGACCTGGTTGCCGAAAGTAACATATTTTGATTTAGGATAAAATTCAACAGCTGTCAATAAATTATCCAGCGTCAAACTGCTGGTGTTCTGGAAATCTGACACCACTACTTTCGATGCATGACCTAATGGCAAAACAGGGCTTGATGGCAAATGAAAAGGAACAGGTTCTCGATGTCAAATGAGACTGCGTAACCGACTGAAGATGGACTTTTTAGGAATGTGACCACTTCTCCCAAGTTTATCATGAAAGCGTCTTATATCTTTAACAACTTGAAGCACTTGAGAAGAAAGGTGCTGATTTCCTGTTGCCGGGTGCCCATTTCACTAACAATGCACCTTAAGGGCTTATCAGTTCCTAACAGCACGTGAGTCTCTCTAATGCCAAATCTGCACAGTTCTGTAGCTTGAGCCTTCCCGGGAAGGAAGTTCTTGATGACAGCTTGAGCGGCCTTGTCATGGAACGTCTCGGACGGAAGAATGGCGAAGCCTCCCTCCTTGTCTGCTTTCAAAAGCTTATTCTCTCTGAAAAACGAGACAACTGCTCCCACTTCTTTCCTCTGCCCATGTGAACCTGAGACAGGCAGTCGACACCATCCAGGAGACACCCTTCATGGTCATCGTCACGGTCATCGGTCACGTTGACAGTCTGGTAAAGGGTTCTAGTACACCATGAAGCCAGACCCGACGATTGGCTCTGCAATGTTGGAAATTCCATGGAAATTCATGACGTAGATTTTTGAGGTGGATGTTAAGGCAGAGCGAGCTGTAGGTCTTAATGCTCGAGTGGTTCGCTGAACTCAAAGAATGTGCAAGGGCATTTGTCATGCAGGAAGGGTCATGGGAAGCAGCATATGTCTGAACTGCATTCGATGGGGAACCGCCGTTTAGAGACTTTGTCGGTGACAAAAACATGACTGCCTCCGCTCGTGGGTGTACTGTGGAGCGCCTAGGGCATGGAGTGTGAGTGATGGCAATGGTAGAGAGACTTTGATGACTTGATCTGCGATCTGGGCGAGCTGGTCCAGCGGTAGATTCGGCTGAATCTGGAGGATGGCCTGTGCGCGTGATAGTAGGCACTGAAACCGGATGGTTCGAGGGAGGGAGTCGTCAAACCGGGTGTTGCCTGGGGCACGCATATGGCGCAGGGACTGCGATGGCTTGCGGTCACCACGGTCTTCATGCTGAAGTAGCTGGCGCACTTTCTGGTCTTCTGATGGTGAAGCCTATTGGAATACCGTATTTACTCGCGTAATTCGCGCACTTTTTTTCGCGATTTTAGAGTTCCGAAAAGGAGGTGCGCAAATTACGCGGATATTTCGCGAATACGTTTGAAATAACGTGTAATATAATGCAACTAGCGCGGTAACTCTTTTGGATACGATCTTACATAACACTGCAAAACGCCGGTGTAAGAGAATACGGCTGCTCCAGGGACACTTTTCACGAACCCTTCGCGCGCGTAGGAGTGTTTACGAGCCGCCCGCTGATGGCTGCCGAGATAGCGCTGGAGCGCGCGCGCCAGCGCTATCTCGGCAGCCGAGCGACACTCCCCCCCTCCCCCTGCCCCTCCCTGCCGCCTTGCGTCTTTTCATGCTCGTTAAAGACGGGCGGGGCCTTTCCTCCCCGCATCGACCCCAGGTGTCCCGATCGGGGTGATGTTATCACGTCCGCCCTCCGAGTGACGGAGATATAGGCCGGGCTCGTTTGATCTCTTGCTTCAGCCGTTTTTGTCGCCCCCACTCGCATGCTTTTATTCTAGCGACCGTACTTTGGGCTTCGGGGGCTTCCGGAGAAAAGAATCGGAAAAGGGGGCATCGCACTCGCAGCTCCTTTTGCGTATGACTGCGCTCGCCTGCGCTGCGAGGGGCGCGGCCGCACGGCTGTTCAAAGTCTGTCCATGCGTGCGTGCCGGCGAGCTGGGAGCGGGGAGCGCAAAATATGCGAGGAAATTTTTTTTTTGCAAAGCTGGCTACATATTAGGGGTGCGCAAATTATGCGGGTAGTTCCGTCTTCAGGTTCTGGTCAGCCGGAAGACTTGGGAGTATGTCGCGAAGCTCAGTTGCATAGCAAGAGTCCTGATGGGTGATGATGTAGTTGTAGCACATCCTATGCTGGGTGATAAGTCGGGGAAAACAGTCTCTACTCGTGTGAACCACAGTTTTGGTGAACGTGCCCAAAATGATAGAAGCTTTGCAGCGATGCAACAGACGTCCATGTCGGCGACAGCTGCAGTCATAGCAGCACCCACATTGACGGCGACCACTAGAGCAGAGCTTTGGGGCAAGGCCTGGGCGGTGCTGTGCGGAACTGTTTGGGTGTGCTGCCGCTGTTCCTGAAGTTCCTGGTCTTCGTTGTGAATCACCTGTTGCTGGGCCTGCAGTTACTGTTGAAGTTGTTCCACCTGTTAACAATGAGCGGAAAGGGCTTCCTGGTCGGCCATGGCGATCCGGTGTGTTCAGTTTCCGGGTCACCAGATGTGGGAAAGCATGGCTTTAGTGCTTTTGGTCAAAGCACATTACAACTGAACCCCTTCAGGGTGCATACCTACCTTCTGTTGGCGAGAGTTTTATCTTCGCTGGCGCTCCTGCTGAAAAGCACCGACGCGGTGCGCAGACACAAGAGCGGTGGCGCTCCGTTCGGCCACACATGCATAGGGTGGTTACGCATACACAGCACTGTGGGCCTAGTTGCTTTACACTGTTTGGTGTGGATGTATATCTTTCAGTGCCATGCAATTCACAATGCGTGTCTGCCATTTCCAACGTATATAAAAGAATGGAAGCGGTGGCATAAAGTACGGATGCAAGTTTGTAACATGCAGAACAGAGGTTGTGACAAGCTGAATGTGAATGCGCGCGCATATATTCAACCATTTGTGTCGCGCACGTCCAGAAATCGGCATGCACATAATCTTCTTCCATATCAAACACGCACTAATCTTTTCAGAAACTCATTTTTTCCACGAACCATTTCCGAGTGGAATTCACTGCCTGAAGATATCGTTTCTTTACAATCTGTCCGTGATTTTGAAAGTGCGCTACTTGCTGATATAGGAATTCAGTAATCACTGTAAGCTCATGGCTTTTTTTTTTTTTTTTACATGTTCCATTGATGCGCTGTTATTGAATTTTGCTAACACTTTGTCTACACACCCGATGTATTTCGGGTTTCTTTTCGTGTAATTGTTTTTTTTTTTCTGCTATGGTATGTGTCACTCATATGAGCTGTATAATTTTGTTATGGAGACAGGTTGCGTTGTTTTCTTTTATACTTCTAGATACATTAGTACGTTTGCTTTGTTTCCCCTTTTGTGCATGTAAGTTTGCACCCACCTGCATGGTCCTTCGTGACCGCAGTATACTGTAAATAAATAAAATAAAAAGTATGTAGCGAGTGCACCGTGGCAGTGGCTGACGTGTGGCCTTGGTCACTACCTCTGAGGTGAAAAAGGGTCTGAGCAGAGCAGCTGCTGCTGTGGTGTGTACATTGGCCGATGTCGTATGCGTTACTGTGGCCTCAAGAGCAACATGACCACTGCGAGAGGCGCAGAATGGTTAGCACAGTGGTGCAGTGGCTCGCAGTAATGAGTTTGGGTGATGATGACACTACAAGCGTGCGAAGTTCTGTTGAGCAGCAGTAGTAGTGTACATGTGGGCCAAACATATTATGTTAATACATGCTTTAACTTCCGGTGGTGGCAAACAGTTGGTGGTACATTGCATTCCTTGTTGCTAGCCGGGGCTAGCGGAACCACGTGACATCCCTTCCTAGATTATTTGTTTTGTCATCCATGCGGAGGGGTCACGCATCGTCTTGTTATGAGCTGGCTGCTGACTAATAAACCCTCGCACACTATTTGAAAGGCACGCATGGCGTAATTACTACACAACAGTTAAGACTGCAACTAATGCCCCCTGTGCGTTCATTGTCTCCATTGCCGTCGGTACTTCCTGTCACTGGAAAGACCGGAAAGCGTGGCATGGCACGCTCCTCGTGATATGCAGTGTTTCAGACATGTTGCATTCCGCTGTTGTGTGCACTTGTTGTCGTAGCTGCATGGTTACGTAATGAATATTGAGCCTACTTTACGTTACACATGCGGGTGCATTCTTGAGCAATGCATGTGAGCCAGTTTGTGTTTCCTTCTTTTCTAGGAAGTAAATGGTGGCAAGGCGATTTTATTTAGCATGGAAGACAATGGCTACACACGCTCCATCTGGAACCATGGGTAAGTGCCTCATGTCGAGCTCTTGTGCTATAGGTATCTGCACTAGCCGGCTACTCTGCAGCTTCTGCATCATTCAACTTTGTCACTTGACGGATGGGTGCACAGCAAAAATGTATTTGACAAGTTTTATACCTTTGTTGCGGCGATGCTTAGAAAATTTTTGTGATGGGTAAGATAAGCAAACCTGTGCCGAGGCCTGTGTAACTATGAGCGCATCAAGAAATCACAGCACTTGGCAATCTACTGCGTTCTAACCGTTTGCCAGTGCTGGGCGCCATTCGCGAAATAATGCTCACCCATGACTGACTCTGAGCTGTTCCTGGAGCCAACTGAGAGAGCAACCATTCTGCAGCAGCGTGGGCAAGGACCTGTGCTGCGTGATCCAAATTTAACCATGAATGCTATGCAGTAATTTCATTTTATTGTCAAAGCATGCATCCGCCTTTTATTATTTTATTATTATTTATTTCAATATACTGCGGACCTTCTCGGTCCAAGCAGAGGTGTTAGTACATAAATGGTTACAATTGTGTCGAAAGTGACGAATACATTCCAAAGAGACAGTTCAATGTTGGATGACATGTAAACAACAGTTTCAAAGATGCAGTTTTTAGATAACATGCGAGCACAATACAAAAATGTAACACACTATTTAGAAGAAAAAATATCGCCAATTTCTTGAGCAAAAGATTCCACCATTTCACAGTTCACCGTAGATGATGGTAGTCTATTCCAGTATGCTATTGATGATGGAAAAACAGAGTTTTGATGAATGTTGTTGTGACTTTTAGGCAGCCGTATTGTCTTGTTGTGGTTAGTTCTTGAGGAGTGTCTGAAGGGTTCAAGGAGGTGTTCTCTTCTGGATATTTTATAATGTTGTAGCGGCAGTTAGCGGCAGCAGCATCGGCGTCGCATTGAAGAAGACCGAGACGCTCACTCTTGCACGAGGCAGGTGCCGCTTCCACGGGCCTGCGCGCGCTAGCGTTCGAGAGAGTCATTAAAATACTCTTGATAACAGCGGACGCGTCGGGCTTGCTCTCTTAATGGTAAGGCCGAGACTTCGTCGGTCTGCGAGGTCGCTCATCGCCACATGCTCATGATACAAATTACACAAATATTCCAGTTTGGAAATTATTCTGCGTTGCTCAAGACAACACACTTCAGCTTTTTTACGTAGAGAGGTAACCTGGTATGCCTGGAATAACTTGAAAACACAAATCGGACTGCTAAATTTTGGACTCGCTCAATTTCGTTGATCAGAAATTCGTGTGACTCTTCATAGATTTATCCTGATGAAGTGAAAAAGAGACACCGACCAAGAGCTAAAAAGAAATAAGACACAAGCGTGATTCACTTTAATGGCGGGAAGGAAAGTTCACAAGCGGTTTCGTGTTTTTCTGCACACGACATAGGCACCTCGTGTGCGGTGGGTTCCCTCATTTCGACTAGGCGTGTTTTTTGTATATCTGAGGGCTCCAGTAAAGCCGTGATTTCAAGTTTCTTTCTTGGCCGTTAATCCTAGCGTTTCCCAGTCAGTGTTATGACCTGCTACATCCATGTGCTTGCCAAGGGCCCAGAGAGTTGCGCAGAAACTGGTCGTTTCTTTTTGACATCATTCTGATGCTGCTCCAATGTCTGTCCAAAGTTGCCCGATTAACCAACGTATGCATAGTCGTAATCTGCGCAGGGTACCTTGTAGACTACACTGGTAAACAACTCTCTCAAAGGCCTGTCCTTACCCTGCGTGGACTCTGTCCTTACTGTCCACGAGTGCTTCTTTCAGCTTACACTTGGACCTGATCTTGAAGATACTGAGGGACTTAGAGCCACTGCAGGCAGACGTATCTTGCTTCGTAGCTCCTGAGCACAAGTCTTTACAGTATAAGCTTCTCTGCCATAACGGTGCTGCATCTGTGTTTTATTGCTTGCTGAAGCTTTGCACTTTTGTGCACTTAGCTGTAACTGTTCCTTACTAATAAATGTTGTTTTGCATTGGCACGGCAGTGTCTGATCTTTGGGCTGACGGCCAACCCGTTTAGGTGGCAACAGGAAGGCCGTCACCAACTTTGAGGTGGCAGACTGAGTCACGCACTCATTGGCAGTAAGGACACGTTTCCGAGAGTCGTTTCGTACGCACTGTGTATGTCCCATGCTGAAGAATATACAAGCACTCGTGAACTTTCCTTCACCCAATTAAACTAAGTGAGGCTTCAAAGCCGAGATGATTTTTTTTCTTTTGCGACTTTTGGTTGTTTTTAAGTGTGGCTCAGCACATTAGGGGGCCACCTACCTTGTTGTCTCGGGTTGTGCAGAAAGGAAGACACCTTGCTGCCTTCGAGCCACCACAGCTGCGCTCCTATATGTGATAGTAAATACGCCTCTTTAGCAATGATGGAGACGAACTACAAAACATGATTGATGACCTAAACTGGGAAAGTATTAAAATTGGACTAAAATGTCATGAGGAGGAAAGATAACAGATGGACAGTAAGAGTGATGGAATGGATACCAAGAAAAAAAAGATGGTGCAACAGGGGCAGGCAGAAGGTTAGATGAAGCGATGAAATTAAGAAGTTCGCAGGTTAAAGTGGAACCAATTCACTCATAATAGGGCAAATTGGAAATCGTTGGGAGAGGCCTTCGTCCTGCAGTGGACCTAAGTAGGCTGATGATGATGAAATACGCCAAGGACAATATAGAAACGTGACAAAGAAATACACATAGTGTGAGTGCTAACTGTGTAGTTCGTCCTCAATTGTATGTACCCATCCTCGTGATCATCATCATAGTTTTGTCTGGCTGGCGCTCGCTCACTGGCTCGCACAGTTTCTCTGAAAGTAGAAGGCTTGCCATCGTATTAGGTGTCATCTCACAAGTGGTGGAGAGTGCTTTGATTCCCATGTCCTTGTGCTCTACCAGTCTACCCTGGGGCTCCACTCTGGTCGACGGATATACATGCCATCAGCACTAATAGCACAAAACGACCTACCCACTGCTGCGACCACCCTGGCTCAGCCTGCTGGGCCTATTTACAGCATCAAATCACTGCAGCGCAACTCTCGGGTATTTTCTGTCCTTCGTGGCGAGGATGTGGAAGACTGCCTTGATGAGCATGACGGAGTCGGCAAGTACAACCGTTGGGATGAGGTACACATGCTCCGTAACGTTGCTTTCTACCGCAGGGAAGTTGCTAAAATCTGTTACTTCAACCATGAAAACAACTTCGATGACTGGTTGACATTCACTAAGCAGTTATGCCAGATATTCTGCACGTCTGCTGCACGCTCCGAGGTAGCGAAAGAAAAGCTCGCTACTCCCATCCAAGGCGCAGACGAATCCTACACCTCGTACATTAGACATCCCGGATCTCTGCCATCGTGCTCAAAGTGACATCTCTGAAGACGACTGTGTCCGCCATATACTTAAAGGCACCAACTCTGTTGCCTTCAGTGCGCTTGTCATACATAGCCCTGCTACAATTCGTGATGTCATCACGACAATGTCGATGCCTTGCCTCGCTATACTCCTTTCATCTTCCGCACACCTCCCGTGGTGCTTGACTTACTGAAACTGGTGTGCTGTGAGCTCTCATCCGCACCATTGTGAGAGAGGAGCTTCACAGTCCTCTTCTGGGCAACGCAGTCATTGCGTCTGTTCATGCTCCTCCTCCTAACCTGCGCGAGATCATCAAAGAGGAACTGGCGTCCTTCACAAGTGTCGCATGTGCGTGGTCCCCAATGCCAGTTTGTGCGCCGTCCTACACAGACTTTGCTTCGTGGCCTCCTGTGGCTGTTCCATCTACATCTTCTTTTGTCGGTTGCATGGTGAGCTCCATGGCACCGAAAGCCCCTGCACAACCACCTTACTCCACATGGCGCCCTTTCCAACCTGTATGTTTATACTGTGTAATACGGGGACATATGTCCCGTGTCTGCCTCCGGCACCAGTAAGATGCTATGCTTTTGATGAGAGAGACTATGTTCCTCGATCTAAAGCCTACATTTCAACACCCTATACGTCCATCACGTCGCTCGCCCTTCACTGCACTGTACCACTGCACTGTACAATATGAGGTGTGAGTCCTCGACATTCTCCTCTCTACGTGCTCGTCATTGTGTCTTGGAGGCCTTAAATAGACAGCCAGAGAGCTCTTGGCTACATCCATGTGTCAACTTAATAATGAGGACAGCATTTTCAGCCAATGCGCATACTGCCCAGGTACAACTTATGCAAAGACTGTGTTTCAGTGAAGCCTCGCCCATATTATTGACAGTGGAGACATGCCCAGCAATTGATAAGCGGAGTTGCACTTGAGAGCATTATTTCACACCAGAAGACTTTGCTGAAAGGGTCACAGACATGTTGATTCAAGTGGAGACCCATCATTTCTTATGTAAGCAGCAGGCCAAATACTTCCAAGAACTTAAGGCAAGCCTAAGTCCTCAAGAAGCTGTTGTGGTAATACTACGGTTTTATACTTCAGGATGCTTTTCGTTGTACCACTGCGTTAACACACAGGCCGCGGTGCACCCTGTAGTTGTTTACCTTATCGAACAGCCAAACAACTGTGGAGATGTTTCTGTGCAATTTTTGCCATTATAGGCCTCCTAAGCTGGGACAGAGGGCGCAGCTGGTACGATTTGCGGTCGGTTCCCTCTCTGCCCTTGCCTCCTGTGAGTACACCTGCTTCTTGCGCATGCTAGCGCGTTCCTGCGCTGGCCAGGGCACCTCGCAATACTTGTAGTACGCACTCGGAAGCTGCGCGTGGTGCCTTTGCGTGGCACCTTTGGCAAAGTTTGGGGCATTGAAAAACATTTTCACACTGCCATTCTCAACATATACCACACTTTATGTACAGTGATTACAGGACCTAGTCGGTCATTAAAGACGATGCCGTGTTCATGGCTGTCAAGTGCATGTTAAAAGTGAATTACGACACTACCGATGTGAAACTAGAGACGAGTTTTCAGTTTCTGCAGTTATACGGCTGATAAAATGCATCATAAAGTGGTTTCTGCTCGGAGCTGTCGGCGCAAGAAATTGCATTTTCATGTGTGTTCGCTCGAAATTCGATCGCTTCAAATTCATTATGTGACTAATATTAACAATTCATATTTACGTCTACCTTGCCGAGTCGCTGGCTCCATTACAATACGCAATGCTGACAGCCGCGTATAAGTTTCAACTCGGAAGATAGCGACATCTCATCATCACATCATGCTGTTCTCGTGCTGAAGCTGATTTTGTCAGCATTACAATGCGGCACTATAATCTCTAATGCCCACTGCGACCACGCATGTTCCTTGCAGTGCAAGCATTTATTTCAGACTGTGTGCACTTACTATAATGGGGCTTTGTTTTGTTTTAAGGGCCCAGTTGGTCAACACCATGAAATGTCCTTTTTGATCTTCTTTGTTTCCTGCTACAGTGTAAATTTTGGGGATAGAAACAGCATCAGACCTTGCAATATTTTTGCTGTCCACCTTGCCTACAGCTACTACCCAGCCAAAGCGACAGCTACATACCACCAGAGGCACAGCCGCTTCCATGGCGAGCGTAAATGCGCTTACTATGAACATCCAGCTACTCAAATTTTGTACTGAACAGCGACTAAAAACTTATCTCCTCCAGTTAAGTAAAACAGCACTGATACTCATGGTATTTAATAACTGCAGTGTATGGAGCCAATGTGTACCACTGCTGCCATATTAAAAAAAAGGTATATGACCTAGCCAGCGCACACCCTTCGAAATGTAAGGTGAATATCTCCTGTAATCCATGCTGGACGTCTCTGCCAGGGAAGCAGCACCTTTTTACAGGAAGTTCTCGGCTATTCCTTTCTTCTAAACTGCTGTGACAGCGCGTAAAGCATTTGTGTTGTGTGCCTGCTTTCCGTACTTGCAAAAAAACTGCGGCACCCGGGTGGGAAACGAGAGGTAAGAGCATCCAGGAAAAATGTTTCTCCGCTCGCGATGTGAAACACATGTGAGAACGGCCGTCCAAGCGACCGGTGGTTCCACCTCTACGGCGCTGTGCAAACTTGAGGTTGGGCTCCCTATGGCCGCAGTACACGTATTTCGCAGAGCAGTACTCAGGGCAGTGAAACAAGACATGCCACAAGTGAAAAAGATACATTATTTTTCCAATGGAGCTTCCTCACACTATAAAAACAAAAATAACTTTTTGAACCTTTGCTGCCACGATGAGGATCATAACCTCACACCAGATTCTTTGCCACATCACATGGCAAAAGCGCATGCGGCTGTGTCGGCAGTACACTGAAACGTCTGGCAGCAAAAGCAAATCTGCAGAGGCCATATGGTTGTCAGATTCAGACTTCGGAGGATTTGTTTGCCTTAGTCAGTAGTAGTGTAAATGGAATTACAGTAATTTGGGTTACGAAATTCCAAAATTCAAGAAAGGAAGACCCAGCTTGTTCCAGGATTCATTGCGATCGCTGAAAAGGTGCCCGGTAATTGCATCATTTCAAACTGTTGACTCTTTCAACACTTCACGTTGGAATTACTTCATACTGCAACACTTAGGAACTTCAAGTGCGGAAGCCGGTGTGAATAATGAGGTAGCTCTGTTTGGCACTAGCGATTAAAATATAAAAATTGGAAACATTGGGGAAAGAAACATCAGAATGCAAGACACCTGAACGACGAGACACTTCTGTTTCAAAATAATTTCCCTTTATGAGTACTGGTAAACCATGATGTGCTGTTCTTAAGGCAATAAAAATTATTATTTTTTTTTGCCTTCAACAAAATTTACAGGAATAAAAAAATTTCACATTGCAAGAGAAGACGTTGGAGCATACAATGGACCATCTCGCATATTTTTATCGTGAGGGCCTTGATGCTTAATTCACGAGTGAATATATTTTTAAAAAAATTTTTGTTGGAAGTTCAACACTTGTCCTGGTCTTTCCTTGTGTCGCCCTTGTCTTTTTTGCGCTGTCATTCGTCGTTATGTTTAAAAAGTAATTTTTTATCAGCTCTGCGTGCATTTTTCTGAATAAACGTGTATTTATAGAAGTAGAAAATATTTTTAGGCGATACTACGTCAACTGGCAAAAGAGCTAAAAAAATTTTTGAAGCTGGCACATTGCTGCCACTTTTATAAAAAAAGTCTAAAAATGCATATTTTCTTACTTCTTTGCTAAACCTATATAGCTTATTTTTTTTTTTTTAGTGTCCTTCTTTCGCCTTGTTGCATTCGTTGTTGTCATCTGAGTGCCATGAGCATGGGTGTTGTCAAGCTCCTGTCACCATGGCGTCGGCAGTGTGAAAAAACGCCACGCCTTATTGCTGTAGACCAAGGAATACGTTATAAGGAACATAGAGAATGGGCTGAAGAAGGCATCGGTGGTGGCTAAATACGGCGTTTCTGACACTGCCATGACAACCATCTATAAGAACAAGGACAAAGCGCAACAGCACCTGCAGCAAGATTCGTCTTCCCTGTCACGGAAGAGAATACGTATGTCAAGATACAAAGACATGGACGCAGCGTCGTTCAGATGGTTCTGGGAAGTTACGGCTCTTTTAGCTGGCCGAAGAAATTCGGACGAATTTAACACTCTGAATCCACTTCCTATAAGGAATGTGCGCGATAATATGCCTTCACCACCACAATAGATAGTTTGCGTGTCTTTCCTGGGGTGTATGTTTGCGTGGATGTGCCGCTGTATTTAGATATGTGTGTATATATCTGTGTGACTGCTACCTCCCTGATGCCTATATATTTCCATTTTGTCTTTGCACGTCCATTCCGGCATAGGAAATTATAGAGTTTATCACTCATTGCACATCATGCAACCGCGACTGACAACCAGCGATTTGTTTTGTTTTTCCGTTCACGTACGTCGCAAAAAATAAAAAAAACAACTTATGTTTTACCCACATGGAAGGTCGCAATAATTTCTTTTACCCCAACTTCTAAAACATTCGGGCTACGCACGGAATGCGGCGCGCGAAAACGTACCTGATTAGCTACAACGGCGCAGTTAAAACCGCTCGCTAAAACACGATTTTCCATGCGCGCCCATCTACCTGTCAGAGCAATTTTAATAACCATGACGTCCTGGATGTCGCGATCAGCAAAACTAGATAATCACGGACATTTTGAGACCAAATACTGTACAAAATAGTAACGCGCATAGAAGTTATCGCGCATGAAATGCTTTGTAAGCGTGTACGTTTAGCAATGCGGAAGCGCCGCTACTGAGACCGCCAAGGGTCACAGGTTCGACTCCCCCCACCCTTCGTTTTTTTTTCCAAGGATGGTTGTCATAAGCTCGAGATTCCGTCGGTAGGGGGGACCAGGCGGCGGTTGAACACCTGAAAGGCTTTCAGTCGTTCAAGTGCCGTTTACAACTCACTCCTGCACCAGAACAGGAATTGGCCTCCCTGGTGAAGTACTTGGCCACCACCTCCCACACGATGTCTACAATTAAACCCTCGCCCTCAGTGTCCAGCAGCTGCAGAACATCTGTCCACGGCGGCGGTCAGCTTTGTGAAGCAGCAGAGGGTGGTAACAATCACTGAACCCGGACAGGCCGCCACTGGAATCTAAACATTGGAACGTTCAATGCAAGATCCCTCTCAAGCGAAGCTAGATTAGCGGAATTACTCGAGGAATTAGAGGGAGTTAATTGGGACGTCATTGGCCTTAGCGAAGTTAGGAGAGCAGGTGAAGCTTACATAGTCTTAAACAATGGACACGTCCTCTGCTATAGAGGATTACCCGAAAAGAGAGAATATGGCGTTGGGTTCCTAATCCACAAAAATATAGCGGGCAACATAGATGAATTCTACAGCTTTAACGAAAGGGTATGTCACGAGTTTGTGTGTGCGGATCTCGGGAGCGCTTGCTCCGATGGATTGAGAGAGAGTGACGGAGACGAGAGGCGTTAACAAAAAACAAAAGACGTTACTTTATGAACAGGAAGACAAAGACATGAAGAATGAGCAAAACACCAATTCACACACAAAGAAAAAACCTAAATGTTAGTAACAGCCTAAACAGCCTAACTACAAATCCTCCGCGTAGGGCGCAGTTCCCACGGGAGTCCCTCAACCTTGGGCCTCGCGTTCAAGTCCGCGTCAGCTGCCTGCCGGTCAAGGTGCAGTTAGACGCTCTTACTTTGCCTTCGACGCGGTGCGTTTCAGAGTCGATGCTCTCTCGGCGAGTCGTGTCTCGTAGCCGTCGTCGAGGATGATGCTGCTGGTGGTGACCGCCGCTCACGCAAGGTCCGTCCTCGTCCTTCGCCTTGCTTCGCCTGCGACGTGGCGGGTCACCGCTTAGGCCTAGCCCAGCCTAGGCCTCCTCACATGTGATGTTCGGTCTCCAACCAAGACCGGCCCTCTGCAGCGATTCTTCTGCCGGTCGTCCCGTTCTGCCGGCGAAGGTGGAGCGCTGCGGGTACGCCGGGAACTGCTGAAGTTCGGCCGCTGCCACTCCGAAGTCCGTGCTCGATCGTCAGCCAGATCGACGGCACCCCGGAGCCCGACGCCCTCGTCTCCTCGTCACCAGTCCGTAGCTGGCCAGACACCCTTCGTCGACCGGTGCCGCGCAGAGAATGCCCCCTCAGCCTTCCCGATCACCGATCTCTCCTCGGGTCGCGTGCCGCGATCCCGCTGAGATCCAATTATGAACACCGACGTGTCCATGGCGCGTGCATTCCCGCGCTTTTTCGCCGATCTCTCCGTTTCGTCTGCTAGCCTGTGTTTGTGGGGCCCCTTACTCATGACAGGGTAGCATCTGTCGTAATAAAACTAAATAAGCGGTATAAACTTAAGATAATCCAGGGATATGCGCCAACAACGAGCTACGACGATGAACAAGTAGAGCAATTCTACGAGGATATCGAATTAGCAATAAAAAAAGTACGGACGCAATACACAATAGTCATGGGGGATTTCAACGCAAAAGTAGGGACGAAACAAAGTGGAGAGCAGGCGATAGGCAACTACGGCGTCGGCCATAGGAATAACCGTGGGGAAATGCTAGTACAATTTGCCGAAAGGAACCAGCTTCGAATAATGAATACATTCTTCAGGAAACACAAGAATAGGAAGTGGACGTGGAAAAGCCCTAACGGGGAAACAAAGAATGAAATTGACTTTATAATGTGCGAACAACCAGGTATAATTCAAGACACAGATTAGTAAGGGCAAAGATTGTACTGAACCTAAAGAAAACAAGTAAATTATTTACTACAAAAAATGCAATGTAGAGGTAATCAGAGCGAAGGACGAAGAATTTAAAGTCACCCTAAGCAACAAGTTCGAGGCCTTAAACGAAAACGATGACGATTTACAACAAATAAACAAAACCATAACGAAAACAATCCTTGAAACCGCGATAGAAATCGGGGGTAAAACAACAAAGCAAGCAACAAGTAAGTTGTCCCAATCTACCAAGGACTTAATAAAACACCAACAAATGAAAGTAACTTCGTCAAAAGATAAGATAGAATTCGCAGAACTATCAAAATTGATCAGTAAAGCCAGGCAAAGAGATGTAAGAAACTTTAACATGACAGAAATAGAGAAAGCAGTAGAAAAAGGCGCCAGCATTAAATCGGTCAAAGAGAAACTGCACTTAGGACAAAACAAAATGCATGCGCTAAAAGATAAACAAGGTAACGTTATCAACAGTTTCAACGAAATAGTAAAGGTAGCAGAAGATTTCTACTCTGAACTGTACAGCTCTCAGACAGACCATACAACCTTAATAGAAATAGAATCAGAGGAGGACACCGAAATGCCATGTATAACCGCTGACGAAGTCAAAAATGCTGCCAAAGGCATGTCCCGCGGTAAAGCAGCTGGTGCAGATGGTATAACAGCCGACTTGATCAAAGGCAGAGGAAATATTGTACTTGAAAAACTTGCATCGCTCTTCACGAAATGTATCAAGACATGTAGCGTACCGCGCAGCTGGAAAAATGCTAATATAATCCTTATCCACAAGAAAGCTGACATAAAGGACTTAAAGAATTACAGACCAATCAGCCTACTCCCAGTAATATACAAGCTATTTACAAAGGTAATTTCTACGAGGATAAGAGAAACACTCGACTTTAACCAACCGAGAGAACAAGCTGGTTTTAGGAAAGGTTACTCGACAACGGACCACAGCCACGCTATCAGCCTAGTAATTGAGAAGTATGCGGAATATAACAAACCTCTTTACATGGCGTTTATCGACTACGAGAAAGCATTTGACTCCATAGAAATACAAGCAGTTCTAGAAGCTCTACATCGACAAGGGGTACCTGGCGTATACGTGAAAACCATAAACAACATATACAAAGATTGCACAGCCACACTACTCCTACATGAGAGAAGCAGAGAAATCCCGATTAGGAGAGGTGTGAGACAGGGAGATACAATATCCCCGATGCTATTCACTGCATGTTTAGAGGAAGTCTTCAAACGTCTAGACTGGGAAGAAAAGGGCATTCGAATAGACGGAGAATATCTAAACAATTTAAGATTTGCAGACGACATTGTGCTCTTTAGCAATGATGGTGACGAATTACAAAACATGATTGGTGACCTAAACAGGGAAAGCATTAAAATTGGATTAAAAATGAATAGGCAAAAGACTAAAGTTATGCTCAATAGCTTAGCTAAGGAACAGGAATTTAAAATCAACAATGAACCCTTACAATGTGTAAACGAATATGTATATCTGGGACAGTTAATATCAGGAACTCCTACCCAGGAAAACGAAATTCTCCGTAGAATAAGGCTGGGCTGGAGCGCATTCGGAAGGCGTTACGAAATCATGACCGGAAACTTACTGCTCTCATTAAAGCGGAAAGTATTCAATCACTGCGTTCTCCCAGTACTAACGTACGGTGCAGAAACATGGAGAATAACGAAAAAACTAGAGATGAAACTAAGGAGCACGCAACGTGCAATGGAAAGAAAAATGATAGGGGTAACGCTAAGAGATAAAAAACGAGCGGAATGGATCAGAGAACAGACAGGAGTAGCAGATATTATTATATCAATTAAAGGAAAGAAGTGGACCTGGGCAGGACATGTCATGAGGAGGAAAGATAACAGATGGACAGTAAGAGCGACGGAATGGATACCAAGAGAGGGAAAACGCAACAGAAGTAGGCAAAAGGTTAGATGGCGAGATGAAATTAAAAAGTTTGCGGGCATGAAGTGGAACCAACTTCATGCCCGCAAACTAGGATAGGGTGGTTTGGATATCGTTGGGAGAGGACTTCGTCCTGCAGTGGACCCAAACAGGCTGATGATGATGATGATGCATCCCAGGAAGTGGCCCCATGCTAAAAGGCTGTCTCTCGGAGCTCTTTTAGGCCACGAAGACTTCAATCCACTTAACAAGTGCACCCAGCGTTTCAAAGATCCCCATGGCATCAGCTGGAAAGTGGTGTGCGGAGAAAGCTGCAATGTTGACGACGAGTCTATCGAAGTCTGGCTTCGCTTAAAGTTGCAGGATATGCTGCCCACTTATACAGACAGAGACATATATAATGCTAATGAAGCTGGCTTATTTTATAACCTTCTGCCCAACCGCATGCTTGCGCTGAAAGGCGAAGCCTGCTCTGGCAGCAAGGCCTCCAAGGAGCACATAACTGCATTGTTTTGCGCTAACATGGATGGGGCAGTGACAAGCGCTGCCTGTTTATCATTGGTAAATCGGCAAGGCCACGTTGCTTTAAATAGCGAGACCACCTGCCAGTGACCTACAAATCCTATAAAATGGCATGCATGATGCAGGATTTGTTCACGTGCTGGCTTTGCAAGTTTAATGAGGATATGGTGGCGGAGAAGCGAAGGGTCATGCTTATCATCGACAACTGCACGGCCCACAACACCAAGCCGAAGTTGACTGCAGTCAACTTAAAACTTTTGCCTGCCGACACGATAGCAAAATGTCAACCTCTTGACTACAGTGTTATCGCGACCGTAGAGGCACTGTACAAAAAGCTTATTTGCGAGAGAGTTTTGCTGGGCATGCAGCAGCAGCAGCAGCCTCTTAAAGTGAATTTAAGGGGTGCAGTTGATAAGGTGGTCGCTTCATCATGGCAGGTAAAGGCCGTTACCATAAGCAAGTGCTTCAAAAGTGCAGGCTTCGTGAGCAGTTCTGGGGCCCTGGAAGACTATGAGCAGAGCAACACTGTCGCCAATGAGGCACTCATCACTGACGACATGTGGTCCGGCCTTGTTGAGAGCAACTATATGTTACCACCACAGACATCTTCCAAAAAGTTGTCGACTCCGGGGAGTCTGCGAGGAAGTGAGCATGGATGACATGTCGCAGTGGTGCGCGGTAGTGTGGAGGTTGCAACCGACAACGACTCGGACGGCGAGGTCAATTCGACCCGACGCCAGAACCAGATTTTTTGTGCAAGGACGCGTTGGAATACCTCACGAAAGTGAAAGCGTACTGCGGCAAGAATTGTTTGAGCGAGAAATTGCTTCAGTGCTTAAGCTTTGTGGAGGATGAAATTGTTTGAAACGCTGTTCACAAGCACCGCCAGATGAAAATAACAGCGTTGTTTTGTTGATGCAGGACTTGAGAACTTGGTTGGTTTCTGTGCTGTGTTGTGATTGTATTCAATGTGTCTTTGAGTGGAAAGTGCAGTGAATTGCTTTTAAAAGATGGGTCGCCCTTTTGGCATAGGCAAAGGCAGAAAAAGCGCACTTTGGTTATAACGCGGTACCGCTTATAGCGCGGATTTTCATGACTCCCATGGCTTACGTTACAAGCGGTCCACACTGTATATGAAGGATAGTGTAGAAGGAAAGAAAAGTATCTGGTCGTACGGAAGGGATAACATGACACTCTTCTTGCCCTTGAGCCCTAGACGGCGACTACATCGTGACCCCCTATAACTGCCCCGCCACGGTGGTCTAGTGGCTAAGGTACTCGGCTGCTGATCCGAGGGTCGCGGGATCGAATCCCGGCCGCGGCGGCTGCATTTCGATGGAGGCGAAATGTTGAAGCCCGTGTGCTGTGTGATGTCAGTGCACGTTAAAGAACCGCAAATGGTCGAAATTTCCGGAGCCCTCCACTACGGCATCTCTCATAATCAGAACTGGTTTTGGGACGTAAAAACCCCACAAAACAAACCCCTATAACTGACGTCCGCCTGACTCGCCATATAACCGAAAAGCTACTCTCCCGTTATACCGGGCCCTACAAACTTCTGCGCCACCTTAGTGACGTCAACTACGAGATAGCCACATAACCACCATTGGTACACCATGGTGGTTATATGAAGGACAATACAGAAAGAAGGAAGTAAATGAAATAGTGGTGGGTTGTGCAGAAGAATAAAGTGGACCCGTGCTTACCCTCGATCCACTACCGTTGCCCTCAGCCTCCGCTGTGTGACAGTGGTAGCACAATATCTCATGTTCTCGAACTTTAGTAAGAAACGTAATAAGCCCGACATAAACACAGTGGGAAAGACTGAATCACTGCTCAATGCTTCCGGCAGCTTTCATGTTGAATTGAAGAGCAGTTCAATGTACTTCCTTAAAGGGGTCGTGAAAAGAATTTGGAGATGCCGGTTTGTAATTTTCACTGCTTCAATACGCATTCGATAAGCCGATTCCGAAATATTTCGGCGAAATATTCAGTGCGCATTTAACAACGCCCGTTTTAAATCTCAGCTTTCTTGCGCTCCCGAAACGACTATGCGACACTACCGGTCTGCGTGGTACTATTTGGTGACGTTGAGTTAAGATACTTTTAAGTTCAAAGGCACAGTGAACTCGCGTTTGCTCTAAAGGAATCGATTAATTTGAAAGCTAGAAAGGAAGAAAATACTTGGAAACCGTGCGGTTCCACCATTCGAAAGAAAAGCGGCAGCACGGTTTGTTTTCCCATGGCCTCCGAGGGCGCGCCAATCTCGGAGGTATGACGGCTACTAAGATGACGTCATCTGCAGAGTTGAGGGGAACGCGCGCAGTGAAACCGAAACCGCGTTTTTTATCGCTCTAAATCAACGCACACGGTGCAACGGAACAATGCATATTGTTGATTGGAGGGTCAGGATCCCGAATACGCACTTAGTACAAAATGTTCAGAAAACGTTTCACGACCCCTTTAATGTTTGATCCCGAGCAGATTGGCTTCCGTAGAACGGTAGACTTCATCCATCCTTCTAATTGTTTTTCGTTGCATTTGCTTAGGTGGGGATAAGGAAAAAAAATTATTATTGAGTCACTGGCATCACTTTCATGAACTTCGTTGGTGCAGGTTCCGGCTCCTGTATTGCATCAAAATTCGGAAGGCCCAGCTTCGCCTCGAGCTGTCCGTGGAGAACACAGGTGCGGACCGCTCGAGTTGGTATTGTTCACGGCCAGTGAATCAACAGGAGCAAACAAAATCGTAATTCGCTTCCATCGCAAATCGAGTTCGCTTCCATGCGAAGTGTTGAGAGCAACTGGCTACTTTATAAACAAAAAATACTGTATCTTGTTGACAAATATGTGCCACTTGTCTGTATTCGGGGCGACGCCGACAAACCATGGTTCACCAACCCACTTAGGAAACTTGATAACAAAAAGAAGCGCCTTTTTCGGGCGGCTAAACTCTCAAACTGTAATTCCAAGTGGGAAAAGTATTTCGCATGCCTCCGAGAGTATAATAATTTGTTACGGCAATCAAAGAAAAAATTTTTCCATGTTGATCTCCTTGGTATCCTTCATGAAAACCCACAAAAATTTTGGAAACTCCTACCTACCAACAACAGCGCCTCTCACAGTATAGCTCTGTCATATCCTGACGGATCACCCGTCCGCACCGAACATAGATCCGATGTTATGAATTCTTATTTTTCTTCTGTTTTCACCCAAGAGCCCGACCTAACCAGCGGTGCGCTTCCTGACTGCAACTTCCCCCGCATGCCTTCAATTGATGTCACATCTGAGGGCATCTCGGCCTTGATTGACAAAATCAAGGTATCCAGTGCTCCCGGTCCGGATAACATCCCCGCTAAGGTCATGAAAAGCACTAAAGTGATTAGTAGTAAATTTTTACAGATAATATTTTCGCAGTCCATAACAACCAGTGCAATTCCGAACGACTGGAAGTTAAGCAAGGTTGTCCCGCTATTTAAAAGCGGTGTCAGAACTGATCCTTCCAATTATCGCCCGATTCACTCACTTGTATCGCCTGCAAACTTCTTGAACACATTATCTACTCTCATGTTGCCTCTCATCTTGAAGCTAACTCCTATTTTTTCAGTAATCAGCATGGCTTCCGCCCAGGACGGTCATGTGAAACTCAACTATTCGAATTCACCACCGACCTCCATTTAAACCTTGATTCTCTCCTCCAAACAGACGTAATTTACCTAGATTTTTCAAAAGCCTTCGACTGTGTACCTCATCAACGGCTAATGCTCAAAGTAATTAGCCTATGCATCCATCCACTAATCACGTCATGGATCCGTTGTTTTCTAATTGGTAGATCGCAGTTCACAGTGATCGGGAACCGTCACTCTACAGTCACCGAAGTATTATCAGGAGTACCGCAAGGTTCAGTCCTCGGACCCCTTTTGTTTTTAATTTTCATTAATGACCTGCCCACCGGTATTTCATCATCAATCCGGCTTTTTGCCGATGATTGCGTCCTGTACCGCCGTGTAAGCTCACATAACGATCAGATGCTCTTACAACGTGACCTCGCTACAATTGAAAAATGGTGCACTCAGTGGTCATGCAACTAAACATTAAAAAATGTAAGTCCATGCACGTATCGCGGAAACACTCTCTCATATCATACTCCTACTCTTTGCATTCTCTTCCTATTGAGCTGGTTCAATCATACAGGTACCTCGGGGTTACCATCACAAGCAAGCTTACATGGTCGGAACATATTCATAATCTGGTAGCCGCCACTAACAAATCCCTGGGATTCATTAGACGATCACTATCATCATCACCACCTGTGATCCGCAAACTAGCATATGATACATTTATTCGCACCAAACTGGAATTCGCATCCGCAATATGGCATCCACATCAAGCGTACCTTGTTGACCTACTTGAAGCCGTCCAAAACCGCGCAGCCCGGTTTATTACATCCCAGTATGACCATCGGCTAAGTGTCACTGTCATGAGTAAGAGGGGCCCACAAACACAAGGCTAGCAGACGAAATGGAGAGATCGGCGAAGTGGCGCGGGAAAGCACGCGCAGTGGACACGTCAGTGTTCATAATTGGATGTCAGCGGGCTCGCGGCACGCGGCCCGAGGAGAGATCGGCGATGGGGAAGGCTGAGGTGGCATTCTCTGCGCGGCACCGGTCGACGAAGGGTGTCTGGCCAGCTACGGTCTGGTGACGAGGAGACGAGGGCGTCGGGCTCCGGGGTGCCGTCGATCTGGCTTACGATCGAGCACAGACCTCGGAGTGGCAGCGGCCGAACTTCAGCAGTTCCCGGCATACCCACAGCGCTCCACCTTCGCCGGCAGAACGGGACGACCGGCAGAAGAATCGCCACAGAGGGCCGGTCTTGGTTGGAGACCGAGCATCACATATGAGGAGGCCTAGGCTGGGCTAGGCCTAAGCGGTGACCCGCCAAGTCACAGGTGAAGCAAGGCGGCGGACAAGGACGGACCTTGCATGAGCGGCGGCTACCATCAGCAGCATCTTCGACGACAGCGACGGGACACGACCCACCAGAGAGCTTCGACTCTGAACCACACCACGTCGAACGCCCAACGTAAGAGCGTCCAACTTCACTTTGAGCGGCGGGCATCTGACGCGGACTTGAACGCGAGGCCCAAGGTTGAGGGACTCCCGTGGGAACTGCGCCCTACGCGGAGGATTTGTAGTTAGACCTCTTAGGCTGAGTAACATTTAGGTTCTCTTTATGTGCGAATTGGTGGTTTGCTTATTTTTGATGTTTGATGTTTGTTTTATAAAGTAACGCCTTTGTTGTTTTTGTTAACGCTTCTCGCCTCTCGTCTCCGTCACTCTCTCTCAATCCATCGGAGCAAGCGCTCCCGAGATCCTCCCACACAAACTCGTGACAAATAATTGGCGAGCCTGCCAGGATTAACATCTCCAGGCCCAGTCACGAATGATCGTCGGGGGTTGCGAAGATGGATTGGGAGCGTTTGGCGGCGATAGCTAAGAGTAGAAACCTGTCAGGAAAGGAGGTGCTGAGGTTATTTGAAGATGCCCAAAAAGAACGGGAGCGAGAGCATGAAGCAATGGTAGCTCTACTAAAGCAGCAGATAGCTGAGGCCGAAGGGAAGCTGATGCACCAGAAAAGGGAGGAGACATCATGTGTAAATTTGCCAGTAGTGCAATCAGTCGAAATCGGTAAACATGAGGCGGAAGTTATCGAAATTCCGGAAATTCAGGCGAGTCAGGAGATCGTCTCGGTGGAGTCGGAGGAGTGCGGCGCGGTTACCGCAAGTCTAGAGGAGCTCGAGTCGGAGGTTGAGGATGCGGGCGTAGGCGCCCAAGAGTTTATTGAGGATGCGGGCGTAGGCGCCCAAGAGTTTATTGATGATGCGGGCGTAGGCGCCCAAGAGCTGTTGAGCGCAGCGGAGGAGAAAGCGCACCCACCGCCGGTGCAGGAGAGTCAAGAGTGCATTGCAGGCTGCTGCAAGCACGTACTGGATAGAGAGTGTATTGCAGGTTGCTGCAAGCACATACGTAACGGGGCCTGTTCTGATGAGAGCCCCACAGTGAAGGATGTGAAGCAGAGTCACGATCCGCGCGACGATCGGGCTGAACTCGGGAGCGAGCAGGGTGAAGTAGTAGTCCACAATGAGAGAGAGGTAAATGAAAAAAAGCCAAACAGCAATGGGAGCGAGGAGGTCTTAGTTGAGAAAAAGGCAGACGTGGACACTGCCAACGGAGGACTTGGTCATAAGGCGCGTCGAGGAAAGCGACTTCGAAACAAACTAAATGTAAGAGTACGAGGCAAGGCAACGGAGCAGGGATCGAGTAGACGCCGGGGAACAGTCGGTCGCAAGAGGCGAGAACGCAAGGGTCGGCGTCGACAGCGGGCGTTAGGTAGATGCACGAGAGAAGTAGCTCAGAAGACGCGTGCATGTTTGAAAGAGGGCAAACGCTGCACCCGTACAAGGGGTTCGCGAGCACGTGCGATAAAAAGACGCGAGAGAGAAGGTAGTGGGATGAGGCGTTTGACTTTAAAAGAGGACAAACGCGGCGGCCGCACCAGGCGTCCGCGAGGCAAGGTAGCAAAGAAACGCCGGAGAAGGGTTGGCAATGCTAACAAACGCCGCCGCCGTGGCGAGCGTTTGAGGCGACGAGCACATGCAAGGAGGCGCACGAGAGAGTTGCGCAAGACGCCGCATGGGCGAAAAACCGGGATTAAGGCAGAAAGATTCTTTTTGTGGCCTCTGAAGAAAAAGATTGAGTTTATGAAAGGGTAGCTTTTGCCGGAAACGACCAGTCACAGGCTCAAGGACAAAGACATACGGACGGGATAAATAGAGCAGAGAGATTTTTATAGCAAGTATAGTAGAGTGGTTAGGGAAGAGAAGAGCTAGACAGAGCATTTGATTTAAAGGTCAAGGAAAAGGAAAGTGATTGGTGTAGCAACAAAGCATCTCTACAGGAGTAGTGGCTAAAGGCTAAGGTTCACGGAAAAGAGATTCGGCAATACTATCAAGTAGATAGTCACGATAGAGAATGTACCGGAATGTTAGAAGAGACACAAGTACGATAGTGGAGCTTGAGAGAGCCTGTAAAGGTTTAGAGGTGTAACGGGAAATGAATGAATGTCGTTGTCAAGCTTGTGTATAGGTGTAGTGGAGAAAGAAAGGAAAGCAAAAGCGGATAGAGCAATGAGAAAGATAAAGAGCAAAAGGGCAAGGTAGTGAGGACGAAATCCGCATGAAAAGGAACGATAGAGATAGAGGGAAAAAAAAATTTATATTTGTGTTCTTAGCTAGTGTTGCGAAAGGGATTGCTGTGTGGTATGTCTGGAGAGCAAAGTGTGCTTCCGTGGTGGAGTGTACAGCATGTATAGTTGTGTGTTGGTAGGGACCTGGTGTATTGATATACTGTATGATAGTGATAGGGTATAGGGCAGTGATAGTGACATAGGGTTACAGGGTGCTGATATTGCGAAATACTGATTTAGTGTATTGATGTAGTGTATCGTAGTGCGCTGTTCAGTGGAAACAAACTCGGACTGAACAAACATTACCTTTTGTGCATGTGAACATTGTGTGGAGTGATTACTGTTAGTGTTGTGTGTGGTGACGAGCAGACCAAAAGGTGTATGAAGGTGTGTCAGTGTATGCGTGAAGAGTGTGGTGGTGACCAGTGCTACGGTGGGCCCAAAATTAAAGGCATCATAAGTTTATTTACAAGAAAGAGAAGATTTGGCAAGGTACCGAAGAATTCAGAAGAGGAGGAGGAAGCAGTTTTTTAAGAAAAAACTCTTAAAAGGGGGGCCAATGTCATGAGTAAGAGGGGCCCACAAACACAAGGCTAGCAGACGAAATGGAGAGATCGGCGAAGTGGCGCGGGAAAGCACGCGCAGTGGACACGTCAGTGTTCATAATTGGATGTCAGCGGGCTCGCGGCACGCGGCCCGAGGAGAGATCGGCGATGGGGAAGGCTGAGGTGGCATTCTCTGCGCGGCACCGGTCGACGAAGGGTGTCTGGCCAGCTACGGTCTGGTGACGAGGAGACGAGGGCGTCGGGCTCCGGGGTGCCGTCGATCTGGCTTACGATCGAGCACAGACCTCGGAGTGGCAGCGGCCGAACTTCAGCAGTTCCCGGCATACCCGCAGCGCTCCACCTTCGCCGGCAGAACGGGACGACCGGCAGAAGAATCGCCACAGAGGGCCGGTCTTGGTTGGAGACCGAGCATCACATATGAGGAGGCCTAGGCTGGGCTAGGCCTAAGCGGTGACCCGCCAAGTCACAGGTGAAGCAAGGCGGCGGACAAGGACGGACCTTGCATGAGCGGCGGCTACCATCAGCAGCATCTTCGACGACAGCGACGGGACACGACCCACCAGAGAGCTTCGACTCTGAACCACACCACGTCGAACGCCCAACGTAAGAGCGTCCAACTTCACTTTGAGCGGCGGGCATCTGACGCGGACTTGAACGCGAGGCCCAAGGTTGAGGGACTCCCGTGGGAACTGCGCCCTACGCGGAGGATTTGTAGTTAGACCTCTTAGGCTGAGTAACATTTAGGTTCTCTTTATGTGCGAATTGGTGGTTTGCTTATTTTTGATGTTTGATGTTTGTTTTATAAAGTAACGCCTTTGTTGTTTTTGTTAACGCTTCTCGCCTCTCGTCTCCGTCACTCTCTCTCAATCCATCGGAGCAAGCGCTCCCGAGATCCTCCCACACAAACTCGTGACAGTCACACACATTAAATCATCCTTGGACATCAAATCGTTAGCACTTCGCAGAAAAATCTCTCGCTTATGCCTGTTTCACAAGCTCTATTACAACTTCCCACACCTACGTGACCTGCTTCTTTCTCCGCCAAACCGCACTTCACACCGCCTGTCAAACTCCCTCAGTATTCAACGAATCCACGGCTCTACTAATTCCTTCAACAACTCTTTCTTGCCATTAGCCATTGCAGAATGGAATAGTTTACCAGATCTTGTTGTAACCCAACATGACCCCATCAAATTTTGAAACATACTAACTAATTTATTGAGTGCTGATGCGTAACGTATTCTGAGTTTTTTGTTGTTTTGTTTCGGGCGCATTATTCTTCCTGTGTATTTTGATTGTTTTGGAATTTCACCTTGTTCCTTTGTAATTGTTACTTTTATTGTATTTGCTTAATTATTGACTGTCTGAACGTTTCCTTTTCTCTTATGTATGCTCCCCCCTTATGTAATACCCCAGCAGGGGCCTTTAAGGGTTAATAAATGATGATGATGATGATGAGATGACCTCATCACAGTCATGTCATGTTTCAGGCACCTTCGTAGCTTTTGCGGTTCTTGAGTCCTTTCGTCAGCAGAAGTGATGAGGTGTGCAACAAACAAAAATTTGTGTGGAAGCTGAACGTTTTCAAAAGGATGCGGTGAGCAGCACAGTTCATTGGGGGCCTGAGTGGAACTTCACTATACCAACTGAAATGAGAAACTCGGGTTGTAGTGTTTCCTTTCAGCTCAGCAAAGAGAGGGGCTTTCCATGTTCTACTCTAATAATGAAATGAAAACGTATAGATTATGCACATACTGTGACGTGGTTTATTGACGTCAAGACGTCGAGGAACGTCAAAGGCGAGCTCCGACAAACGGCGAGCGTCAAGCAGGCACAATCCGGGCAAGCGCTCGCTCGAGGCACGAGACTGTCGCCAACGCTGAGGCTTGCTTGCTTGCCTTCCTCATCTTCTTCTTCATTACAATTACCCCCGGCGACGAGCGTAGCCATCGTGGCTACTTAAGGCGCAGATAGTATGGCGGGGTCATAATAGGGCTTGAGGCGGCTGACGTGGACGATTTCCCGTCCACGACGACGTAAGTCTTGGGATTGAGTCAAGGGCTCCACTTCGTAGTTGACAGGAGATGTCTGAGTGAGAATGCGGTAGGGACCATGGTAGCGTGCGAGAAATTTCGACGAAAGTCCAGGCGTGTTCGGGGGGACCCAAAGCCAAACGAGGGCTCCCGTCGGGAAAGTGGAAAGCGAGCGGTCACAGTCGAGTCGAAGCTTCTGGCGGCCTTGAGCGTCTGTTGTCATCGAGCGAGCCAACTGTCGACAATCTTCGGCGTGCTTAGCAAGATCTGAAATTGGTGTGTATTCAGTGGTGTCAGGTGTGTAGGGCAGCACAGTGTCCAGCGTACACGATGGCTCGCGTCCGTACAAAAGAAAGAACGGTGAGAATCCGGTGGTGGCTTGCGTAGCAGTATTGTATGCGTACGTGACGAATGGGAGGACGGTGTCCCAGTTGGTTTGGTCGGACGCAGTGTACATTGTCAGCATATCACCCAGAGTTCGATTAAACCGTTCTGTCAGACCATTCGTCTGCGGATGATATGCGCTCGTCGTGCGGTGAATGATGTTGCACTGAACAAGCAACGCTTGAATGGCATCGGAGAGAAAGACGCGTCCCCTGTCGCTCAAAAGTTCCCTAGGAGCGCCGTGACGCAGGACAAAGTTGCGTAGGATGAAAAATGCAACTTCTCTCGCAGTAGCTGTGGGCAACGCTGCGGTCTCAGCGTAACGTGTGAGGTGGTCCACGCCAACAATTATCCATCTGTTCCCAGATGTAGTCGTGGGAAGCGGGCCGTATAAATCGATGCCAACGCGGTCGAAAGGACGGCCAGGGCAAGGAAGCGGCTGGAGTGTGCCAGTCGGGTGTTCAGGTGGAATTTTGCGCCGTTGACACGCAATGCAAGCGCAGATATACTTGCACACAAAGGCGTACATGCCGCGCCAGTAGTAGCGTTGACGAAGGCGGGTGTAGGTCTTGAGAACGCCGGCATGAGCGCTTTGTGGGTCGTTGTGGAAAGCGGCGCAGATATCCTTGCGCATATGGCGTGGTATCACAAGCAGCCACTTGTGGCCTTCAGGTGCGTAATTTCGTCGGTAAAGGATGTCATCTCGAATGACGAAATGGCAGGCATGGCGACGGATAGTTCTTGAGGCGGGACGAACGGATGGGTTTGCCAGAAAGTCAAGGAGTTGGCAAACCCACGCATCCTTGCGTTGCTCCGACGACATGTTCACGAAGTCTATTGGCGAGAGGGAAGAACCCGACGGAGAAGCCGTGTCGGACGCTAGTGGTGAGCGGGACAGTGCGTCAGCGTCGGAGTGTTTACGGCCTGACCGGTATACAACACGAATGTCGTACTCTTGCAGACGGAGGGCCCAGCGACTGAGGCGACCTGACGGGTCTTTGAGGGACGAAAGCCAACAGAGAGCATGGTGGTCTGTGACAACGTCAAAGGGGCGACCATACAGATACGGGCGAAACTTAGCCAACGCCCAAATTATGGCGAGGCACTCTTTCTCTGTAACGGAGTAATTGCACTCGGCTTTCTTGAGGGTTCGACTCGCGTATGCCACAACGTACTCGTCGTAGCCTGGCTTCCGCTGAGCCAATACAGCACCAAGGCCGACGCCGCTGGCATCAGTGTGGACTTCCGTAGGCGCCTTGGGGTCAAAGTGTCGGAGTATCGGGGGCGACGTTAGTATGCGCCTTAGCGTCGTAAAAGATTCGTCGCACTCGGGTGACCACGCAAGCAGGCCGTTAGAGGCTGCTAGAAGATTCGTAAGGGGCGCGATGATGGTAGCAAAGTCGCGAACAAATCGACGAAAATACGAGCACAACCCAATGAAACTTCGAAGCGTCTTCATGGAGGTAGGCTTGGGATACTCGGCAACGGCACGAAGTTTTGCGGGGTCCGGGAGGACGCCGTCTTTGCAGACGACGTGGCCTAGTATCGTTAGTTGGCGCGCACCAAAATGGCACTTCTTTATGTTAAGTTGAAGTGCGGCGGATGTGAGGCATTTCAGAATACCCCGTAGACGAACAAGGTGAGTCGGGAAATCTCGAGAAAAGACTACGATGTCGTCAAGGTAACAGAGGCAGGTATTCCATTTGTAGCCGCGAAGTATGTTATCCATCATTCGTTCGAATGTAGCTGGCGCGTTACACAATCCGAACGGCATCACGTTAAATTCGTACAGGCCATCGGGAGTAATGAAGGCAGTCTTCGGGCGATCAGGTTCAGCCATGGGGACTTGCCAGTAACCCGACCGCAAATCCAAGGATGAGAAATATTCTGCTCCCTGTAGGCAGTCGAGAGCGTCGTCAATGCGCGGCAACGGGTAGACATCCCTCCGAGTTATCTTATTGAGGCGCCGATAGTCCACACAGAATCTGATGGATCCATCCTTTTTGCGCACGAGTACAACAGGCGATGACCAGGGGCTCTGCGACGGTTGAATGACGCCGCGTGTAAGCATGTCATCAACTTGTTCGGGGATGATACGCCGTTCTTCCGCCGATACTCGATAAGGGCGCTGGCGTAAGGGAGCATGAGAGCCGGTGTCGATGTGGTGCGCAACACTCGTTGTACGGCCTAAAGATGGCTGGGCGCAATCGAAGGACGAGCGGAACTCTCGCAGAAGGGAGATGAGTTCGTCGCGATGCGTGGGCGGTAGATCGGCGGCGATAGAGGGGCAAAAACCGTCAGGAGCTGGCGATTTTGAAACGGGTGGCGTCATAGCATTCAGATGAAGGCAGGGTTTGTCCTCAGTGAAATCCAGGGAATGCAGGAACTCGACATCGTGTACATGGCCCAAGCACTCACCACGGAGTAGGGTAATAGGCGTCGAGGATGTGTTGGAAATCATCATCATCGCAGTACCAGACTCCATGGTAAGTACTACTGCAAACGGCAGGCGTAGACCACGACGACGGAGAAAGACATCGGAGGGGGCAAACAAGACCATTCCGTCTGGGGCGGCCGGGCAGGAGACAGGGACGAGGGTCCACGTTTTCGGCGGTATATCTGTGTCTTCAGCTACGACAAGTTTGCGAGGGTCAGGAACAGGGTCAGCCGAAATGGAGTCTGGGAGCGGCGTAAGAGCCACTTCCGCCCGAGAACAGTCTATGACGGCACGATGACGAGAGAGAAAGTCCCATCCGAGAATAATGTCGTGGGAACATGACGGCAGCACATAAAACTCTATCACGTAATGTTGCGTCGCGACTGCAGCGGGTCCCACGAAGAAGCAGCGGAAAACATGACGGGTGGCCGGCAGGGACGCCAGCTAGCCACGAACGCAACGGTGGGGCGCAGGGCGCCGAAGAAGAACCACTCGCTCCGCGGCTTACCACACACACTCTTTATTTACACCCTACACGTACGCCTCTAAAGCGCCCCTAACGGCGCATCATCACGGTGCCGAGCGAGGCGCCACCCGGCAACGCAAGCACGCAAACCGAAACAGAAACTAGTGCATCGCGACACAACATCATCCCCTCCTCGAAAGAACGTTCCTGCAGTACTCGCGATGCACAAGACAAAAGAATTCACACCATTCTCCGCACACATGTGCGGATGCAAAAGATTTTTCACAGCGTGCACACTGCTACGCATTGAAAGAATACACATGACACTAGGATGAACACAATGTTTTCATGAATGCAAGTCTGAACGTACTAATTTATGTAATATAATCTGCAAAGCGGCTTGGCTTATTCCGCTTCCTCCTGGAGCGGCGCCTTTGAGAAGGACTAGGCCTTTGAGAAGAACTAGGTGATTGTGGTTCCTGATCACCTAAACTCGGAGACGAAACATCAAGACTCGTAGGAAGAGGTGACGGCCCTGACCCAGAACCTGAGTTCGCGGCTTTATCACCTGGGCTCACAGCCTCAGCTAAAGCTTGACTTTCTGGACCAGAGTCCGATTCAACGGCCTCAACCGCTTGTGAAGGTTCAATATGAACTGCTTCGCTTGGTGTAGATGTACCAGCTACACCGTCTGGGATATCCTCCCCCCCTGCAGAAGAAGTGTTGGTACATGGAGGCCACATGTAGTAATCCGGCGTGTAAGGAGAAGACGTGAAAGACAAGTGACGGGAAGAAGTTTTTGGCGTTGAAGCCGAATCCGTATGGAAAATGACAATGCGAGAAGCGTTCCATACGCTGCCATCACTTAATCGAAAAGATGTGGGACTAACTTGTTCTGAAACTTTGTATGGGCCTCGGTACTTGGGACGTTTCCCTGGAACTCGGACCTTCACTGTGTCGCCAACTTGAACTTTAGATGGCTTAGCACCTCGACGATTGTCCACATAGTGCCTCATAGCTTGTTGACGAGAAAAGACTCTGTTACGAATGTGCTCATGCGAGAGCGCTCGTGTATTGCGATGCAAGGAAACGATGTCAAGAGCAACTCGGGGTTGCCGACCGTGAAGCAGTTGCGCAGGAGACACCCCAGTGGTGCCCTGCGGTGTAAACCTGTAAGAAGCTAAGCATTCAGTCAAAACTTGCTTAAGGGAACGCTGTTCCAAATGAGCGATTTGAATGTGTTCTTTCAGAACACGATTGAAACGCTCGATTTGACCATTCGATTGCGGATAAAAGACTGACGAGTTCAAATGCTGAATGCGGCGTTGCGACAGAAAAGTCTCGAACTGGAGAGACTGAAATTGCGGACCATTGTCCGTTACTATTGCATCAGGAAAACCTTCTCGGCTGAAAATGGAAGAGAGGAATTCAATAATAGCTGCAGAAGTGACTGTAGGCGTGAAACAAATTTCAGGCCACTTAGAATGATAATCAATGACAGAAATAATGAACCGCGCATTTTGCGGGACATTGTGCAAAGGACCAATGATATCCATGCCGAGTTTTTGCCACGGTTGATCAGGCCACGGAACAGGTTGCATGGGAGCGAATGAAGGTTTGGCTGACTTGTCAGCCGCCTGACATATGTGGCAGTTGTAGACTGCCTGTTCGACCTGCTTGTCTAAGGCGGGCCACCAGTACCTATCCCGAAGGTTCTGCTTTGTGCGAACTATGCCTGGATGAGACTCGTGTGCAAGCTGTATTAGCTTGTTACGGAAAGAAGCAGGGGGAATCACGCGTTCATCGCGGAAAAGCAAGTCCTCGACACAAGACAGTTCCTGTCGGACTGCGAAGTAAGGCAAGAATTCAGAAGCAAGAGCACATTTGGAAGGCCATCCTTCACGTAAATATTTAAGAACTTGAGACAAAGTGGAATCTGCGGCAGTGGCTACCTGAAGCTCGGCTTTAGTGATGCAAGAAGTAACTAAGGAAACTATTTCCTCATCACGCTCTTCAGTAACCGGTATCTGAAGAGGAAGGCGCGACAGAGCGTCTGCAACCACATTATTTGCACCTTTACAATATTGCACACTGAAGTTGTAATACATCAGTCGAGAACACCAGCGAGAAATTCGGATGGGGCGCCGGCCTTCAGATCCTGCAGAAAGAAGAGCAACTAGTGCTTGATGATCTGTGCGCAAAGTAAAGTGCCGGCCCCACAGATACACATGCCATTTTTCACAAGCAAAAAGACAAGCAAGAGCTTCACGCTCTCCTGCTGAGTACCTGCGCTCGGCAGGGGACAATGTGCGTGATGCAAAAGCAATGGTGATCAGTTGATCACCTAGCTGTTGTTGAAACACTGCTCCGAGTCCAACATCGGATGCATCAGTCGTGATGACAATGGGCAGCTTCTCATTGAAGATACTGACAACTGGCTTCGAGGCCAGGATTGACTTAATTCGAATGAAGCTCCGCTCAGCTTCATCTGACCAGTTAAAAGGCTGTCCCTGTCGAAGTAAGGTACGCAGTGGTTCAACCACATCGGCATAGTGAGGCACAAACTTGGCATAGTAACCAACAAGACCTAAGAAGGATTGCAAAGTTTTGACATCAGTAGGCCGCGGCGCGTTAACAATGGCCTGGACTTTTGATTCAACAGGTGTTAGCCCGCGGGAACTGACATTGTGTCCCAAGAATTGCAGCTCACTGACAGCAAAAATACACTTATTATTAAGTTTCATGCCACATTCGCTGATACGAGTAAGAACAGTATGCAAGTTAGCGTCATGTTCTTCGCGGCTTCGGCCCCATACCAAAATGTCATCCAAGTAACACAGCGCGCCACTACAACCCTTAAGAATTATTGACATCATTTTCTGGAACACAGCAGGGGCAGATGCAAGCCCGAAACACACGCGGCGAAAACGAAACAAGCCTTCGTGCGAAATGAAAGTGGTTAAGTCTCTACTGCATTCAGACAGTTCAACCTGGTGATAAGCGGACGCGAGGTCCAACTTGGAAAAGCATACCGCGCCGGACAGCTGATGAAAGAGTTCCTCGATGTGCGGAAGAGGAAACCCGTCGATGATGATCGCTTTGTTTGGTTCTCGAAGGTCCACGCACAGGCGAATGGATCCATCCTTTTTCTTGACGACAACCAGCGGGGAGACCCAGTCGGAAGCAGAGACAGGCTCGATGATTCCGTTGGCTTGAAGACGGGATAGTTCTGCCGATACTTGCTCACGAAGCAGTAGAGGAATACGGCGCAGTTTAGCACGCACTGGGCACACACTAGGTCGACGCGTCACTTTATGCACGAAACCACGCACACAACCCAGTTCACTGGTGAACAGGTGACGAAATGCAGAAGGCGCGTTGGCCGGAAGATCCTGTTGAATGTCGACTTGGGCACATGTCATAGATGCTCCGAGGATATTTATGGATAATGCCTTAATGGCATCACGTCCCAGCAACGAGCTGCCATTGGCAGTGACGTAAAAAGTGATCAATGCAGTGTGACTGCGATACGAAACCTGGGCAGTGAAATGACCCAAATTATCAATTGTGCCCTTAGAATAAGTTTGTAAGACGATGTAAGAAGGCAAGAGCCGAATGCCGGAAAGCTGACTATAAAAGTCAGCGGCACTTATTAAAGAAACTGAAGCACCTGTGTCTACCAGAAAAGACAAGGGGACATCGCCCACTGAAGCAATGATGCTCGGCTCGGAAGTTGCGTTGAGACCATCCACGTTTAGGACAGTGACCGTGTTGGTCTGCGCGGTAGCACTCAACGAAGCGGACGAAGAAGCTGCGTCAGGACGAAGTGCAAGAAGAGAATTGCAGACCTTTTGAAAATGGCCAACTTTGCCGCACGCCGAACAAGTGCGGTTCCGAGCAGGACATTGTGGAAAATTGGCTAAATGGCGGGTAGACCCGCAGCGAAAACAATGTGGCGTTGAAGGACCTTGAAATGAGCCGAAAGCTCGCTCTTGCTCAGAAAAGAAGAAATTCGACGATGCTGAGTCGCCATATTGCCGGCTTCCTCGCCCCCGCGACGCGGAGGATCCGCCATGTTGAGGACCGCCATAGGAATGTGCAGGCGGACGGCCATGTTGACCGCCGCGTTGAAACTGGGAAGATGGACGGCCATGTTTCCCGCCACGCCGAACCGATGAAGAAGGGCCGCCATCTTGACAAGACGCGCTGGACAAAGAATGGGCGCCTTGCTGCCCCGCAGCGGAAAGCTGCTGTACAGAATGTGGAGCAAACTGCTCCAACTGGACGCGAACGAGCTCATCCTCCCGCGCAATTGAAATGGCTTCAGCCAAGGATATGGAGGAGCCTTTTTGCAGAAGGCGACAGCGTACGTTTTGCGACGCTATGCCGGTGAACAGTTGATGACGAATCATTTCGCTTTCAAGCGCGCCGAAGCTGCACGACGCGGCTAGCGTTTGAAGACTGATGATGAAATCTGCAACAGGCTCGCCGGGAAGTTGTCGGCGTTCTTGAAACTTGAGGCGTGCGACGTAGTCGCACGTAGCGTCCTTGAAGTGCGCGTCGAATAAGGCGATGGCATCCTTGAAAACGTCGGCAGACGCTGGCGTCGCCGACGCGTTTGCGGCGTCCAATGTATAGAAGAGCTTCAGGCCGGCGTGGCCCAACGCGTTGAGCAGGAGGGCCTTGCGACGCTCGGGCTTGCTGGCATCCTCGCCAGCCGCGTCTGCATACGCCTGGAAAATTAATTTCCAGTCAGACCATGGGATTGAAGGGTCCCCGGGCGTAGCCAGAAATAAAGGCGGAGGAATGGCAGACGCCATCTCAGAGCAAGCAGTGAGGAGGCGGAAAATAGCAGAATGCCCTCAATGAGTGTTCGACGAAGGCGAAGAAGAGCAACAGACGCAGCCGACGCAGCGTTCACCATGCAAGAACAAAGCACGGTTGTTAGGCCTCGCGAAGGAGCGCGGGAAAGGCAGGAAAGTGAAGAATGCGTTGCAGTAACGGTTCTCACCGTTGTCTCGTCGCCATTTGTTGCGTCGCGACTGCAGCGGGTCCCACGAAGAAGCAGCGGAAAACATGACGGGTGGCCGGCAGGGATGCCAGCTAGCCACGAACGCAACGGTGGGGCGCAGGGCGCCGAAGAAGAACCACTCGCTCCGCGGCTTACCACACACACTCTTTATTTACACCCTACACGTACGCCTCTAAAGCGCCCCTAACGGCGCATCATCACGGTGCCGAGCGAGGCGCCACCCGGCAACGCAAGCACGCAAACCGAAACAGAAACTAGTGCATCGCGACACAACACGTAACGTTCGTCTTGGATAACGACACGGGCGGTGCACATGGCAGAAGGAGAAATGCACTGCGAGCTTGCAGTGCGGAGCACTAGTCCTGGAACCGACATGGTCAATTTCTTTATGCTACGGCAGAGATTTTGAGAAATTACAGAAACGGCGGCCCCTGTGTCAATAAGCGCTATTGCGGCAGTTCCTTCAATGTTCACATCGATGACGTTTTGCGGCGAAAGAGATGGAGGCCTTTGGTAGTTCGCGTCGCGTGCAGCTCTTGCCTCCGGAACTGCAGCAATCAGTTTCCCTCTTCCGTATTTGGACGGCGACGCATCGGTGATAGCGAGCGTCGTCGAGGGGATGGGGAGCGACGGTCATCCGTGGTGTACCTTGGTGGCGTACGGAACGGCGGAGGAACAGGCTCGGCAAAAGTGTCGTACGGGCTAGGAGGATACCGGCGACAGTAGCGGGCGACGTGCCCAGCGACACCACAGGCGTAGCAGATCGGCTTGTTGTCGGACGTCCGCCAGGAGTCCTGGCGTCGGAAGAGCGGAGCCGGAGGCCTCGCGTAAGTGGGCGTCGCAGCACGCACGGTCGACGGGGCGGTGTGGGTCGGCACCACGGGTCGGAAATACGGCGCAGGCTGTTGAGGTGGGCGAGCAGCCACAGAAGCGTAGGTTAGAGGGGCAGTGACAGGTGGTGGCTGTGGCACGGGCGGGAGGCTCTCGGCAACATGGGCGCGAATGACCTGTTGAATGTCCGGAGCCAAAGACGGTGTAGGCACGTGCGTGAGAGGTAGTAAGGAGAGCTGACGTGCTACCTCTTCACGGATAAAATCCTGGATTGTGGATAGCAGCGGTTGTTGGTCGGCGGGGTGGGCCGGCTGTAAACTTGCCAAACTAGAGTGCGCACCAGGATTTGCGAGAGCTTGTCGAGCGATTGCGCGCTGCTTACGCAACTCGTCAAAGCTTTGACACAATGAGATCAGGGCGTCCACGGTGGCGGGATTTTTTGCGAGAAGCATCTGAAAGGCGTCGTCCTCGATGCCTTTCAGAATGTGCTTGATCTTCTCATCCTCAGTCATCTCGGAGCTCACACGGCTGCACAGGTTGAGCACATCCTCAGTGTAGCTCGTGAAGTTCTCTCCGGGTTGCTGAGCACGTTGACGCAAGGTCTGCTCTGCGCGAAGCTTGCGCACCGTAGGCCGGCCAAAGACGTCCGTAATGGAAGTCTTAAACACAGGCCAAGTTGGAATAGTGGTCGCATGGTTGTTATACCACAGTTGAGCGACATCGGCGAGGTAAAACGCGACGTGACTCAACTTCATTGGATTGTCCCATTTGTTATGCTCACTGACGCGTTCATAGACGGTTAACCAGTCTTCAACATCCGAGTCACCTGAGCCGTTGAAGATTGGCGGGTCCCGTTGCCGGTGGACGGCGCCGCAGGTGACATGGATTGACGAAGGTCCAGGCTGAACAGGGTTGGCGTCAGCCATGATGACGCTGGGGACAGGAAGAGGTGGAAGCGTCCGGGAGCGAAGTTCCAGATTGGTAGTTGGAACCCACGCACTTCCACCAAATGCAACGTGGTTTATTGACGTCAAGACGTCGAGGAACGTCAAAGGCGAGCTCCGACAAACGGCGAGCTTCAAGCAGGCACAATCCGGGCAAGCGCTCGCTCGAGGCACGAGACTGTCGCCAACGCTGAGGCTTGCTTGCTTGCCTTCCTCATCTTCTTCTTCATTACAATACCTTTTATTTTAACACAACAGCCTTTTATGCCATGGTCCACCTAGAAATCGGTGACATACCATACTTACTCGCGTAATGAACCCACTCGCATAATGAACCCACCCCCCACTTTGCTCCTCAAAAAAAAAAAAATCTTTTTTATTGTATTTATATGTTCATTTGATTTCGGCGTGATTGCTAGTGTCTTTGACGATAGAAACAATGTTAAGTTACGCCATTATATTTGAAAACAACAACTCAATGAAAGTTAAAACGTAACTTAGCAACCATGCTGAACAATTGCTAGCAGGGTGAACGGGAACGGCGCAGGTAAAAATTTAAGTCGTGCGTTTTTGTGGGGAGTGCCATTTGCCCAAAGCAGAAGCCTTCTTGCTTGTAGCGCCACACAAACACAGTGGCATGCAAACAAAACAACAAACAAAGTGCAGTTGCCGCGGCACACCGTGCACTCGCAAGCTCGCAATGTGAGACAGCTGGGACGTTGAAGGTTTGTGTGCCGCCATCCGTCTCTGCTGCTTTATTTATTTATTTATTTAAATATACTGCGGACCAACATTCTGGTCCAAGCAGGAGTGACAAAGCAAAACATCAAGTGAACTGATACAGCAAAAAATAAAGATACATGACTTTGTTGTAAACAAAAGAACATAATCATCAGTACACTAAAAGAGGCATCAGATCTGTGAAAAAAAAACAAGATTACAATATATGGGAATGCTAGCCACCAACAAGATAATTTTCCAGTGACGTAGCCAAATTTTCAGTGTTAAAAATCTCCTGAGGCAGAGAATTCCAATCTGTGACTGTTCTGGGAAAGTAACTATGTTTGTAAGCATTAGTTCGTGCAGATATGGGCGCCAATGATCGGTCATGTTTACGGCGGGTTGTCCTAGCAGCAGCTGGTTGGATACAACATGGCACATTTATGTTGTCATATTTCATGAGGTGAGCTTCTTATGTTGTCATGTTTCACAAGGTGAGCTTCTTTAGACCCCTGCTGCTTAGGGTACGATGGCCGGTACGCTAGCTACACGGCCGGTTTTAAGCTCAAGTTGGTGGAAATGCGCTGGAGCATGGGAACCATGCTGCTGGACGACACTTCAATGTCGACCCGGTGCGCGTACGATATTGGAGGAAGCAAGAGGAAGACCTATGGGCTACGAAAAATGATCGTTGCGCATTCCACGGGCCAAAACAAGGGAAGTTGATGCATCGTCATTGGCACATGTCATTGCCACTGCGCATGGTATATGCGCATACCCTTCAGAGGCTATAAAAGGCCTCACTCCCAATAAACTCTGTTCACTGTTGTACGCCCATGTCTGTACGCTTCAGTGGCGACGAGGCGGTCGAACCGTTGGTCGCACTGCGGCCATGGCTGCGCATGCAGGGCCTCCTGCTTTTGATGAGGAGGCGGACAACTGGGAGGCTTACTGGCTGCATTTGGAAGCATACTTCGAGGTTCACGACGTCACCGACGAGAAGAATCACAGGGTGATTTTGGTCACGGCGTTGAGCACCAAGGCAGCGGATTTATTGGCTGCACGCTGCGTGCTGGCGAAGATCCAAGACCTGAAATATGACGACGCTGTGAAGTTCCTGGGTGAGCGATTTTCTCCGGCATGCAACGAAATCGCCGAATCGTATAAGTTCTTCACAAGGAATCAGCTTGCAGGAGAGTCGGCAAACGAATTCATAGTGGAAATATGCAAGATTGCAAGCAGGTGTAATTTCGGTGACTCCCTCATCAGAGTGCTAAGGGACCACATTGTTTGCGGCCTGCGTGATGAGAGTGTTCGGCGGAAACTGTTGGCGAAGATGGAACTCATGCTGAGGGAGGCGGAAGAGGCAGCGCGTGCTGCAGAAATGGCAGCGGCAAGCGTCGACCACATGACCAGTGCACAAAACATAGACAGTGTGCACGCTATGATGATGGAGCGCACGGGCCAACTAACCAGGCTTCCGTCACTCCGAGAGTCAGCGAGCCGTGGACTGGCTACACGAAGGCACATGCACATGTTGCGGCAAAAGTGGTCATACAGTGGCAAAATGCAAGTTCCGTCATGTTAGATGCTTCACTTGTAAGAGGCAAGGGCACCTAGCCCGTGTGTGCCAGCAGCACCAGTGTCCACAAAACAAGGTATCTACTGTGAAGGACAATGGTCTGATAATGATGACTACAAACAATTTCTGCTCAGCTTGCAAGCAGCGTCGGTGAACATGGTACAGCCAATGTATCGCACCATGGAATGGGATGGCGTGGCTCTCCGAATGCAAGTAAACACAGGTTCCCTTGTAACGATCATCACATGGCCCACCTACACCAAATACCGTCACCTTTGGCCTCGGCTCCAGAAGACTACCTTGCAACTGACTTGTTTCCTCGATCAACTTCCCATCAAGAGTCAACTTGGTAACATACGGTGGGACCACACTGGAAGCTACCTTGGTGGCGCTGGGATGCTCTGGACCGGATCAGAGCCTTCGAAGTGCATGGAAGACAGGTTCTCGCCATCGGAATCAAGGCTGCCCCGGTAAGCCATCCTCTACTAAGGACGAGCTACAAGTGCAAGAGTTATTAGACGTGTTTCAGAACTTGTTTTCAGGAGAGCTAGGGTTAACCAAAGGGCCGCCCGTTGAGTTCCGCTTGCGTGAAGGTGTCGTACCTCGTTCCTTTAAGGGGAGATGCTCCTCGAAAAAGGTTTTTCTTTAACCCTTGGCCTAGAACTCTGAAAATTTTGGTACGAGTAGACTTTGTGATGCTGATTTCAAAACTGCAATTAGTTTTATTGTAGCTCTAATGGTTCTTGAGTTAGAACAGCTGTGATAGCAAGATATTAGGTCTTTTGTGCACACTTTTTAGCTTATGAAAAATTTTCACACAGCATTTCAATATGGCTCATCCTGCTGCACAGGGGCAGTAGTGTGCAAAAAACTACCTAAAATGTGGAGATAATATGCTGCGCTTGCTCCATTTCCAACAAAAAACCAGAGGTGCCTGTCGTACACTGCAGATTCCCCTTACATGCACTTCAAATGCCAAACAAAAAATTCTGTAATAGATAACCAAAATTCTGTATAGATGTCAACACTCCATGCTGTCTAGAGATACTCTGTACAAAATTTCTTTAATGTTTGACAACTTTAAGTGCCTGAAAGATTGTACACAACATATAAAAATTGTCTTGATGTTGTGCACAAGCTTTCAGGCACTTAATATTGGCAACTCTTTATGAAATTTTGCACAAAGTATCTCCAGACAGTATGCAATGTTGATGTTCATACAGAATTTAGATTATGCTTTACAGGAAGTTTTGTTTTGTAGTTTGAAATACATGTAAGGGAAATCTGCAGTACACAACAGGCACCTCTGGTTTTTTGTTGGAAATGGAGCAAGCGTAGCATGTTATCTCCACATTTTAGGTAGTTTTTTGCACACTACTGCCCCTGTGCAGCAGGGTGAGCCATATTGAAATGCTGTGTGAAAATTTTTAATAAGCTAAAAAGTGTGTACAAAACACCTGATATCTTGTTATCACAGCTGTTCTAACTCAAGAACCATTACAGCTACAATAAAACTAATTGCAGTTTTGAAATCAGCATACCAAAGTCTACATGTGCCGAAAATTCTAGGCCAAGAATTAAAGAAACTCATTTTCGAGTAGCATCTCCCCTTAAGGTGCGTGCCGTGGCTTACTCGATGAGGGAAGCGGTTAGGCAAAAGATAGATCGTCTTGTTCAGACAGGAATCTTGACACCAGTTGCTTGCGCTGACTGGGCAACGCCTCTTGTTCCGGTAGTAAAGAAAAATGGGTCCGTACGACTTTGTGGTGACTTCAGTAATAGTCAGTGCTGCTTGCCACACGGAAAAATAGCCATTGCCCAAAATTTAAGACATCTTTTCGAACTTAAGTGGAAGCGAAGTGTTCTCTACAATCGATATAAAGGACGCTTAGAGTCAGCTGCCTCTGCATTGCAACGCCAAGAAGCTTCTAGTAGCCAACACCCAAAAACGACTCTTTTGTTTCAACCAGCTCCCCTTTGATGTGGCGTCCGCCCCAGCCATTTTCCAGGGACGCATGGAGGCCATCCTTCAAGGAATACTGGGCATTCAAGTTTACTTGAACGACATAGTAGTGGCGGAGAAGCAAGACGACTCTGAAAAATTGCACGAAGTCTTCCAGAGGTTTCGGGACTAAGGTGTGAAGCTTCACCCAAGCAACTGCAGTATACGCCATAAAGAAGTTGAGTATCTTGGGCACCGCATATGCGCAGACGGACTTTTGCCAAAAGCGGAGAACATTGCAGCAGTATCGGGAATGCCAAGGCCGACGTGTGTCAGAGCTGCGGTCATTCATCGGCTTTGTGACGTATTATTGTGCATTCCTTGACAACTTGTCCACCGTTCTCGCTCCGTTGTATGAACTATTAAAGAAAAATGCCCGTTGGCAGTGGGGACCAAGAGAAGAGGCCGCTTTTGAAGCACCGAAACTCCTCGTCAAAGGTGTCAAGTTCCTCACGCACTATGATTCAAGAAAGTTCCTCGTGTTAGAAACAGACGTGTCGTCTTACGGCATTGGTGCTGTGCTATACCACCTGGTAAAGGAGAAGCCAGTCGGATTTCGGTCGCGCACTCTGACTGCCACATAGTGGAATTATGCACAGATTAAGCATGAAGCTCTGGCAGTTGTCTTTGGGTGACCAGATTTCGTGAGTACTGACTGGGTAACACTTTCACGTTAATTACAGATCACAAGCCATTGCTGCGACTTCTCAGCCCAGACAAGCCCGTACCTGCTCTGGCCGCTGCACGGATCCAACATCGGTCTTTATTGCTCAGTTGCTATGCGTACAAGATTGAGTGCAAGGCAGGAAAAACCCTTTCGGTAGCTGATGCTTTAAGTTGCCTTCTGGCAAGCTGCCAGCACGATGCCAGTACCACGGAGTCCATCAATAATGATGCCCGTGAGTACGTACTTTTCGCTAAGCAACTCGACACCACCTTGTTGTCTAGCGATTTGGCCCAGGTGACAGAAGCTGATAACACTTTCAAACAAGTCGCTGTCTATATTTGCAACGGCTGGCCTAGGAAACTACCGAGGTCAAATCCAGACTTACGCCCATTCTTTTTCAAAAAACACGAACTTGTGTGCAGTAATAACATTGTCTAATGGGGCCACCGAGCAATAATTCCAGTCGCCGCCCGTAATGCCGTTCTACGCCTGCTCCACGACACGCATCAAGTGACAACGTCCACGAAGAGGTTGGTGCGTTCACATTTTTGGTATCCTGGGCTGGATCAGGATGTTGAATGTGTGGTAAACACTTGCCCTGTATGTACGCAGTGTAGCAGCATGCCACCCGCCAGGGAGCCTGTGCCATGGCCGGAAACAAATGAAAAGTGGTCAAGGGAGCACGTAGACTATGCCGGCCCGGTTGAGGGACATATGTTGCTCATTGCGGTTGACTCGCAGACGAAGTGGATAGAGGAGAGCCCAGTAAAGAAAGCCAGCACGGGACGACGGACTATTGAAGCCTTACAATCAATGCTTGGTAGGTTTGGCCTGCCTCGAACCATAGTTTCGGATAATGGACCACAGTTATACTGCACAGTTCCAGTCATTCATGAATGAAAGCGAAATTCACCACTTACGCACCATGCCTTATCATCCGCAGTCCAACGGTTTAGCAGAGAGGGCAGTGCGAACGATTAAGCTGGGACTGCGCAAGAACGCTAGCGGCACACTGCAAGGCCGATTGGACCAAATTCTGTTGCAGTATCGCCACACCCCCCTGCCCAGTGGAAAAACACCATCCTTCATGTTGCTTGGGTTCGAGCCTCGATGCAAGTTGGATAACATCGTGTCATGTCGCTCATTTTCTCACGCAGATACTGAGCACCCTGGAACCACCCACCAAGTGGGAGACTGTGTGGTACAGGAACTACGGGACAGGGGCCAGGTGGAAAGCTGGCGTTGTGCAGGCCCCAGAAGGCCAGTGCATGGTAACCATCAAGGCCGCAGACGGCGAACATCCTCGCCGGCATTACGACCAGCTCAGAGCAAGGAAAACCTGCAGCACTGTACTCGCTGCTGGTGAAGCCCAAGACAAGGAAAAGCCCGGTGCAGAAGCACTGCAGACGGCGAATCCGGGGCACCAATGCCGTGAAGAGAAGGACGACTCAATAGCCCAGGTGCGCCAGACCAGATGGGCTTGACAACGGAGTTGGAAGTGATGTCAGCGGCGCGCAGTCTGATGGCATCAAGGAGTCCGATCCCAGCGAGACTATGTTACGCAGGTCCACCAGAAACCGACTCCTGCCGGATCGCTACCAGCCTTCAGGGGAGAGAAGGCTGTTGCATCGTCACTGGCACATGTCACTGCCGCTGCGCACGGTGTATGCGCATACCCTTCAGAGGCTATAAAAAGCCTCACTCCCAATAAACTGTTCGCTGTTGTACGCCTGTATCTGTACGCTTCTGTGCACTGAAGCACTTTGCTCTCCCTGCACTAAGTGACTGTGGACTTAGCGAAGTCCACAGTTGCTCGAGCAGCAACTGTGGACTTCGCAACTGTGGACTTGGTTGACCATGTTTGACTATTGTGTTCCGCTGCTCAATGTCTCCATCACAGCTCTTGCCTCTGACCATAGCAGAAGTGTAAAATACCACGTCGCCCGGTAGGACACAGGCCTCTAACAGGGGTCTGCAAAAAGACTTTGTCAGACACCGCCGGCCGCGCTTTCGCTATGGAGCAGAGCGACTTTCCTTCTCGAGTCGGAGGCCGCCAAAAATGTGAGAAGCGTGTGGCGTGCTAGAGGCGCCATCTCCTTTCAACTGGGCAAGCCGGTTCCTGCAAACGGCCTACAGGCACTGTGCATACGTTTGGAGCTGGCACAGTTGCGATAGTGTTCCTGTATGTGCTCCCCAAAGGAGAGCATATACAAGTACACTAACTGTTAGCAGCTGCCACACTCGCATACTGTTAGTGCACATGCTTCCTTTTGCTAGTTCTCTGATGAACTCGGGAGAAAGTGGCGGCAGAAGATGAGTGAGCTAAGAACAGGTGTCATGAGTAAAGAGGCCCAAGGCATGCGCCACATGGTGAAAAGGAGAGACGATGCGCGAAAGAATAAAGAAGTGCCAGAAAGCACGCGCTGTTGACACGTCCATGATCGCAGAATAAAGTGCGAAATATGAGGTTGTTTCTTGTGCACAATGCCCAAAAAATGGTATGAGCTCCGAATAATAGACCATCAGGTTGATACCTGGCAACACTGGAAGGCAAGTTTTATCTTAGGTTTTGCACAAAACTCAACCAACTGATGGGGCAGAGCTATATTTTTCAAACAACGCTCATGTCCGCTAATGGACAATTTCTACGAGACTGCTGTTACAATTAGCAGATCCTGCATTGCCAGAGTCATCTATTGTTCCATTAATTATTCACGATATGACAAAGGAATGTAAAAGGCAAGTGCAACTAAAGTCCCCCAAAACAGTCGAAGATCTACTGGGATACCTTAAAGATGTTCGTCATGAAGCCCCTGCGCTCGTTGCACAGCATAATTGGACTGATTCAGCCAGAGTTCATCCAGATAAGATAGCGATGACAACTGCAACCGGAAACGCAGCTACGAGCTGTTCCCCTCGCAACAGAGGCCAAAAAACGAATAAACATGGGTGCACAGCCCCACCCGTATAACCAAAACGAGGCTGTCTACTTGATTCGGTCAAATGTTTTGCAAACTGCACATCTTATTAACGGAACAGAAGTAAATGTTTTAGTCGACACAGGGACTTCAGTGAGTCTGATCAATCAAGCCATGGCGAATGGAGATGGCATGCGACAAGGTAAAGTGGCGACTTAAGAGCTACGATGGATCATCCCGGGCACTACACACCTGGACGACAGTCCATATACATTTGGTGGGGGGAAGACTTTATGGTAGAAGTGCTGGTGATGCACGATGTCAAATTCTTCTTCATACTGTCAAGATCCGGCATGAAGAAGCTACGAATGAAGATCTCTTGGAGAAATGAAGTGACTATGGACTCCATAGTTTTAACTATTCAGATGCCACCATAGATGAGGACTGGCAAATGCGCTAGTAACATATGGACAATTTCTCCCTAGCTTATATGCCTCGATAGTCAAGAATTCAATGAAAGTTCGTCTGGTCAGGTATCGTGATGAGGATGGAGATGCAGTCACTGACCAAGTCAAGGTGAAAAACACGGACGTTTTGGGACCTGTACGGGTTCCCTGATCACACTAAGCGGGCAAAATTCGCAAGTAATTTGATGTAATGAACAAGTGTAACTTGCAGGTAGATTGCCACCTGTTTTGTTGATAGTATCCTTGGTCATCTCAATAACACAGATTCCAAAAGTAGCCTCGTGGTTGAATTCTTTTCCTTGGATATTATAGCGGCGTTATCCTAATCGATGGAATGACCGTGATTATCAGCATGCTCGGCCAGGGCGTTCACGTTTTCTTGTAGTTGGCCATGTCCCTCTGATGTTCCTTTAATCTCTGCAGCTACAGTCTGCGCATGGTACCTTGTAGAGAATATCGGGGTATCTCTTGCTATCTATGCGATCTTTCACGTTGACAAGGCGATTCCTAAGTTTGTTGGACGGCTTAGAGCTTTGCTGACCCCAGGAACATATGGGTCATCGGCACGCCTTCGGAACGATGGCCTGGGATTAAGGACACAATCTTTGACATTCATAATAAACTTCTTTGGGTGCCATTCTTCAGTAGTTCTTGATGTATTGTGTGAAGTTCTTTCCTCATTTCATCATCACTAGAGCAAATGCGTGTTGCCCGCATCACAAGAGAAGAAACGATGGATTGCTTGTGACAGGCTGAGTGGCACAAATTAAGTTCAGGTAATGTCCAGTATGCGTCGCTTTCCTGTGCACAGAAAATGAAAGGCTAGTTCCGGTATGGCTCACCTGGACATCGAGGAAAGGGAGGCTGCTGTCATATTCGTATTCTGCGGTGAACTTTATGGCGGCTTCTATTGAGTTGAGGAGAAGCAGGAGTTGTGGAGCATCATTCCTATTGATAATGCAGAAGCAGTCGTCCACATAGCGGACCAAGATCTTTGGCTTGGGAGTGAAGTCAGCGAGGGCCTTCAGCTCAATGACTTCCATGACCAAATTTGCCGTAGTGATGAAAATAGAAGCCCCATTGCAGTTCCATGGATCTGCTTGTAAAACTGCTCTTGGTAGGTAAAGTACATGTTGCTTAAGCAAAATTTCAGCAACTCACACACATCATCTACATCAAAAGGTGTGTGTTCTGCAAGCATGTTGTCTGCCAGCAGGGCCTCCTTGAATGTTGCTATGGCCAAGTCGACAGGAACCGAAGTGAAAAGCGATTTGACATCAAAGGACACCATTACGTCATCTTCGTCCAGGGAAATGTCGCACACTTTTTCCACGAAAGCTGGAAATAATATCTGTTATCGGTTCACAACAAAGCGGCTCAAGTAGCTGGGGTGCCGTGATCTTCCAGCAGCGGCACGTCGCTGTGATTGATTCTGGCCTTTCTGTCGGCCACTATCGGTTTATGTATTTGGCTCATTCCCTTCTCGCGAATGTGCCTTCCTTCTTTTCCCGCTGGAATGGTCTATAGTAGTGCTCGAATGCAGACCTAAAAGCCGTGGATGCAAGCCCGGCCTCGAGGTCGTGCTTCGGCGGAGGCAATACGTTAGGGGTCGCGTACTGTGCATCATACGCTAGACAATATCGGGTGACCAAAGCTGTCGGAGCCACCCACTACGGTGTGCCTCTTCTTTTTTCTCTTTCATTCCATTTCACAAATCTGGTGCTGGGCTGCTAAAGGTTACAGAGTACAGCGTTCTTTTAAGTGAACACAACTATTTTTGGCCCTCTTCGGAATCGCCTGTGAAAGTTTACGCAATTCAGCGTGCTGGAGTGGAGCACGAGAACATACATTGTTTTCACCACAAATTGATACTTCTGCATAGGTCTCAAAATTATTTTCAAATAAGCATGCGAAAACAGATTTTAGTGATGACTGTCAGCTTTGCAGCTGCAAGTGCTAAATGGATATGTGCTAGCAAACAAGGCCAACTGACAGCCTTGCTAGCCTTGCTGTGTAACTGTGCAATATTTAAGCACAGTTACACAGCACTAATTATTTTGCCGCTTTTCTGAGCATGGTTGTGTTCATTCAGAATTGCAGTGTTGTTGTCAACGTGCACTGTACTCCACAATAGTACTCCACGCAACTAAAGGGAAGAGTCGCAAGGTGGATTAGCGAAATTCAGCAGTTCACTTTTGATGTTAGCCGTAGACAGGCATGGTGAACAGCTACCAGACGCAGACGTGTTGTCCAGGTTACGCATTCCACCAGCAAACAATTTTCAAGGAGTACACATCACAAGTGTATGGGAAGATAAAGAAGACAAAATTAATCGACAGAAATTTTCTTGTCTCTCAAAGCTGTATACCAAAAATGTTGCGGCTATCTCGCTATAGTTCACACTCGGGAGGGCATGATGGCTTTTGGCTGACTTACTGGAAGATTCAGAAACATTTTACGTGGAAATACATGAAAGCCAATATGGAGCATTATATGAAGGCCTGTCATCAGTGTCGGACTATCAAAACCAAGTTCTGCCCAGAAGGAAACCAGATGGTTGTTCCATTGTATTCAGATGTCCCCTTCGGAGTCATGCATCTCGACTTCGCTGAAATCGAAAGAATGGGGAGGGTGCCCGCTGGACACAGTCTTTTATAGCAGCGTTTGAGCATTCCATACGTATGGCAGCTGCCAAACCTCGAAGAGAAGATGCAAACAGTGTCATTGCGTTAATGGAAAGGGAGGCATTTAGAAACGTCAAGGTGGTTGTGTCCGACAATGGACCTGCATTCCGAAGCGAGAGGCTCCAGCAGTGGGCAGCAGGAAAGGGAATCACTTTGAGATTATCAACACCATATCACCCAGAAGGAAATGCCCTGGCAGAGCGTCTCATACATAACTTGAAGACCTTTATTTCTATATACGCGGACTCTCATGGAGGATGGAAGTGTACTCTTGAGGCAGCAATTAGGCATCACAATCAATTGCACACAGTTGGACCCACAGCTGGACCCACAGTTTGCTGCCTTTCAGGAGACGATGCGGTTACTAGCAGATTACGAACTTGGAATAATAGGAAAGGTCCAAATTGTAGGATGCACGAATACATTAGAGGAACAGAACAGGTATAAAAGTTCAGTGAAGTATTACAACTTCTGCCATGCCCAATATGCACCCTAGAGACATGGTGCTAGTATTGAAAGCTCTTGACAGTTCAAGGAATGTCTTTATTGGCCTTTACATTGTCCTGAAAATGGTGAAGCAGCAAGGTATACTGAAGTCTGGGCACTTTGAAGAACCAACAGGCAAGACAGAGGTTGCAACCGTAAATAACCTAGTGCCTTATCATCCGTAGAAGGATGGCATTAAGACCCGGAGAATGTAATGTCCCAACCTACAGAAGAGGAGGAAGTGATAAGGGAAGTGAGGAAGAAGGAAGAAGATTCAATATAAAGAGTGGATTTAGTCTCGGATCCGATTTCACAAAAAGGTTAGGGAGAACTAATTCCTAATTACTCCTCAGGACACTCCTGATGCCTCAAAGGACCAGTAGAACACGATGGACACACAGCCTGATATTAAACGGATCGTTTGGATTTTTAAGTTATTGTTCAGAGTGTCCATGATTAAAATCATGCTCTTGTAATGTGAAAAGGCGAAAGCTGGGTTGCACATCCGCTGTGTGTCACATTCGTTATGTGACATGGTTAATCACGGTTAAGCATCAGCTTTAGTGGTCTTCATGTAGCAGCGATTATATGATTATTCGAAATCGTATTATCTGGGAGATTCATAATTTCATGAGTCGCACTTCATATACAGTGCATACCACTTACAACGTAACCACTTTTAGTGCAGGACCGGTTATAACGTGGTTTTTTTTGACCACCAATATGTCGCCCATAGAACTCGGTATATAGGTGGACTGTTTATTGCATAGGTGCACGAAGGAGATACCGGTTATAGCACAGATTTTTTAAGTGCGTGACCATGAAATCGGAAAATGGAGCACAGTTACTCGGCGCGCCAGCACTTTGGGAGTGGGAGCGAGGGTGCGCGCATAGAGACCAGCCACGAAAAGGCAAACGAAGCGGAGGAGAAGGGAGCGTACAGTAGGGAGGGAGACCTTGGAAGAAGGAGGGAGCGTATTTTCGTCACCATGGCAGCGTCCAATCCGGGTGCACGCTGCATGGAGTGGGGGACAGAAGTGGTAGCGTGCTTTTCCTTTTTTTTTTTTTTTTTTTGATCTCATTCCTTTGCCCTGTCGCATTTGTAGTGTGCACTTCACCGTGTCATCTGAGTGTCCTGAGCATGTGTGTTGTCAAGCTTCTATCGCCATGGCGTCAGCAGCGTCTTCAAGCAGTGTGAAAGAACGCCGTGTGTTATCGCTGGACAATAAGGAATGCGTTATAAGGGACATAGATAGTGGGTTGAAGAAGGCGTCGGTGTCGACCATCTCTAAGAACACGGACAAACTGTGGTAGCAACTGCAGCAAGACTCATCTTCCCTGTCATGGAAGATGAGTCATGGAAGAGAATACGTACGTCGAAATACAAAGACGTGGACGCAGTGCTGTTCAAGTTGTTCCGGGAAGTTAGGGCTCGGAGCATCCCAGTAAGTGGCCCCATGCTCCAACAAGAGGCTGCCTCTTGGAGCCCTTTTAGGCAATTAAGACTTCAACCCACTTAACGGGTGGATCCAGCGTTTCAAAGATCGCCATGGCATCAGCTGGAAAATGGTGTGCTGAGAAAGTGGCGATGTCAACGACAAGTCTATCGAAATCTGGCTTCACTTAAACTTCCAGAATATGCTCTCCACCTATACGGACAGAGACATATATAATGCTAATGAAGCTGGCTTATTTTATAACCTTCTGCCCAACCGCATGCTTGCGCTGACAGGCGAAGCCTGCTCTGGCAGCATGGCCTCCAAGGAGCACATAACTGCATTGTTTTGCGCTAACATGGATGGGGAAGTGACAAGCGCTGCCTGTTTATCATTGGTAAATCGGCAAGGCCACGTTGCTTTAAATAGCGAGACCACCTGCCAGTGACCTACAAATCCTATAAAATGGCATGCATGATGCAGGATTTGTTCACGTGCTGGCTTTGCAAGTTTGATGAGGATATGGTGGCGGAGAAGCGAAGGGTCATGCTTATCATCGACAACTGCACGGCCCACAACACCAAGCCGAAGTTGACTGCAGTCAACTTAAAACTTTTGCCTGCCGACACGATAGCAAAATGTCAACCTCTTGACTACAGTGTTATCGCGACCGTAGAGGCACTGTACAAAAAGCTTATTTGCGAGAGAGTTTTGCTGGGCATGCAGCAGCAGCAGCAGCCTCTTAAAGTGAATTTAAGGGGTGCAGTTGATAAGGTGGTCGCTTCATCGTGGCAGGTAAAGGCCGTTACCATAAGCAAGTGCTTCAAAAGTGCAGGCTTCGTGAGCAGTTCTGGGGCCCTGGAAGACTATGAGCAGAGCAACACTGTCGCCAATGAGGCACTCATCACTGACGACATGTGGTCCGGCCTTGTTGAGAGCAACTATATGTTACCACCACAGACATCTTCCAAAAAGTTGTCGACTCCGGGGAGTCTGCGAGGAAGTGAGCATGGATGACATGTCGCAGTGGTGCGCGGTAGTGTGGAGGTTGCAACCGACAACGACTCGGACGGCGAGGTCAATTCGACCCGACGCCAGAACCAGATTTTTTGTGCAAGGACGCGTTGGAATACCTCACGAAAGTGAAAGCGTACTGCGGCAAGAATTGTTTGAGCGAGAAATTGCTTCAGTGCTTAAGCTTTGTGGAGGACGAAATTGTTTGAAATGCTGTTCACAAGCATCGCCAGATGAAAATAACAGCGTTGTTCCGTTGATGCGGGACTTGAGAACTTGGTTGGTTTCTGTGCTGTGTTGTGATTGTGTTGAATGTGTCTGCGAGTGAAAAGTGCAAAGAATTGCTTTTAAAAGGTGGGTCGCCTTTTGGCATTGGCAAAAGCCGAAAAAGCGTGCTTTGGTTATAACGAGGTACCGCTTATAGTGATTTGCAACTCTCGTGACTTTCGTTATGAGTGGTCTACACTGTACCACTTTTAGTTAGTGAGCAAAATATTTCTCGAGTGATGCGGAGTGGGGCTGTTGCTTGAACAGTACGTGGTCGCAGGCACGGACGCGTTCGAGTTCACGGCCCTGCTGCATCCCTACTGGCGCGTGGCGGACGTCCGTCACTGCACGCTGTCCGGCTGTCGAGGCGTCCTCTATGCGGACAAGGTGGGCCCATTATACAGTGTTTACTTGAATCTAACGTGCACCTTTTTTTTCGATAAAACTGGTCCAAAAATCATATGTGCAATAGAATTGAGTGCAAAGGAATGACACCGTTACCATCTATTGGCATCAAAATGGCCGTCTGCTACGTGGTTCGAGCACTGTTGAACAGTCACCGGCGAAAAAACGAACAGGGGGCACGGCAGTCTTTGGTGCGCATAGTTTGTTTTCTTATGTTGCCACCGGTCCGGCGCGTAATAATGCCAGGACGTACACGATGCGTAGGCCGATGATTGCTCGCCGCGCCGGCTTGGCCGTCTTGCGGCCAACCAAAGTCGCTATGTCGCCGATGCAATCTCTGAGACGCCCAGCCGCAGCAGCTTTCAGTAGCGTTCACGGATGGCCGTAACGCGAGAATAGATGTTTATCATCATTGCATGCAAAATGCCTCATCTCACATTTCTCCTTCATATCTGTGCTGAGCCTGAGCCTCTCAGTCGTGTGCGCTGCATGATGTCAGGGAATACACCACGGCGATCTCTGCGAGACCACGCCCTGACAGTGCTTAGGCAGGCTTAGGCTTATCTGGGCCAGCCTGCGCAGCACGCTGCAGCGGGAATGAGGGAACTGTGATAGCATGGAGTCACGCAGCACTGCGAGTAAACGATGCCGCTTCCATGTGGCTATGCCCGGCAACATGCGGCAGCTTCATCGGGACGCAGGAGTTATGAATCGGCGAGCTGAACGTCTTCAAGACACCGCGGACCAAGTGAAGTGGGAAAGCTACAGCGTGGCCGTTCGAGAGACTGCAGGGGTTCATAGTTGGCAGTGCGTTTATTATGTGAGTACGGCATTTGTTTTTATCAATGTGAGAGGGTTGATTTCTAAGGATTATTTTTTTTTTTCGTGCCACGAAAAATGGGTGCGCGTTACAATCGAGGGTGTGGTAGAATCGAGTAACTATGGTAAGTGCTCCACAACTTCAAAAGCATAGGAATCTACTATGAAAATTTAAAATTCATTTTCAGAATAAGTAATATACTTAGAACATCTGCTTGGCACATATTATTACATCACCAAGGAGAACATATATTTAAAATGTCATTGAGATCAGAAAATACCAAAAAAAAAAAAATTACAGCACATCCACGGAGTGAATGATGATGAGTGGCCGAAGCTCAGGAGGTTCATCTTAGATCGTGCCGAGTTCCGGATTAATTTAGTTAACGCGCACGCTACGAATCCTTATGGTTCAACTATGCACAAGTGAAATCTCCCACCGGCACTTCATTGCAAGTCAAGATCCAGTGCTTATATATTGTCACGAAGATAAGCAATACACGATCGGCGGAAGAGGACAGCCTTCTTTAATGGCGGCCAGCACCAAAAGAACGCTCGCACAACTGCGCTCTTCTTCGTCTTCCTCCGCTCGAGATCTGTGCCTGTAGTGGGGAGCTTGGTTCTCAAAACTTTCTCCGCGGTGGGCACTTTGCTTGGCGTCATTACTCCCCCCTGTGAAAAGCGACCGTCCCGGTCGCCGACGGGGCTGATGCAAATGAAACAGAGGGCAAGGGAAAGTATGGTCAGATGACCTCTTGACGGGCGTAGTACGGCTTGATATGCACTACGGGAACAATTTCTGGTCGGGGCCGCCGTCGGCTCATGCTCGTAGCAGAACTTTCGGGAACGACTTCGTAGTTCACGTCGCTGAGGCGCTTTGTTATCCTGTATGGACCGAAATATCTGCGCAGCAGTTTCTCGGAGAGACCCTGCTGCCGGATGGGCGTCCATACCCAGACGTAGTCACCAGGTTCATAGTGAATTTCTCTTCGGCCGCTGTTGTATCGGCGGGCATCGGCACTTTGCTGGTTACGGATTCGGTTTCGAGCGAGCTGTCGAGCTTCTTCAGCCTTCTGGACGATGTCGTCGGCATTCTCGCTTCTCGATGTTCCGGTGTCGACAGGTAGAATCGCGTCTAAGGGGGTTGTGACACGACGTCCGTAAACGAGTTCAAACGGTGTGAAACGGGTGGTTTCCTGCACAGCTGTGTTGTATGCGAATGTCACATATGAGAGGATTTGGTCCCACGTCTTGTGCTCTATGTCGACGTACATCGACAGCATATCGAGTTACCATCGACAGCATACACCATTTTGTTCCTTTTCAGGCGTTCCGTTAAAACATTTGTTTGGTGGTGATAGGCCGTCGGTTTCGGTGGCTGGTGTTAGTAAGCGTGACGGATTTCCTTGATTTAATTCAGCAGTAAACGCTGTGCCCGATCAGTGATCAGACGGAATGGGCTCCATGAGTAATACAATGAGTGACATAAAAAACTGTGGGCGACTTCGGGCCAGCTGGGTGCCGCGGACGACGGGCCTGGTTTCTCGTACCGCGTCAGTTAATCAGTTGCGACGACTATCCACTTGTTCTGCAACGAGTGAGGAACGGGGACCGAGGAGATCCATTCGATATGCTGAATCGGTTGCGCAGGGGGTTCCAAGGTTTTTGCAAAAATCCAGCAGGTTTTAAGGTGGAACTTTTCGTCGATGACAGTCGCTACAACTTCTCAGGTAGCGCTGAACGAACGAGAAGACTGCGGCCAATACTACTTATGGCGTATGGTGCAGCGTCCCTGGCAAAGCCTAGGTGCCCAGCACACAGATAGTCATGGCATGCCTGTAAGATTTGCGCAGTGAAACTGGCACAACGAGGTAGGTATGTTCCTGGCTGTTTTGGAAATTTTTCTTGTAGAGGATGTTGTTTCGGAGGCAGTAAGAAGTGAGCCCTCGCGACATGGGGCACGGAACAATGACATCCGCACCCTCAAGGTATCTGATCAAAGGCAGCAATGTTGTGTCGGCCCGTTGATAGTCGGCCATCACGACAATGTCGACGACGCCGAGAAACGGAAAATCTTGCTCTAAGTCGCTCGGTTTCAAAGGTAAAGGAGCACGTGAGAGGCAGTCAGCGTCGCCGTGTTTCTGCCCGGACCGATAGACCACTGTCACGTCGTACTCCTGAAGGCGAAGGCTCCAACGAGCGAGGCGACCTGACGGATCTCTAAGGTTCGCAAGCCAACACAGCGAGTGATGGTCGCTCACAACGCGAAAAGGTCTTCCGTAAATGTACGGTCGGAACTTGCAGATAGCCCAAATGACTGCTAAGCACTCCTTTTCCGTCGTGGAGTAGTTGACTTCCGCCATTGTCAAACTGCGACTCACGTAGGCGACTACCCGTTCGGCACCGTCTTGCCACTGAACAAGAATAGCACCGAGGCCGACATTGCTGGCATCTGTGTGGATTTCAGTGGTAGCCTCCTCGTCGAAATGCGCGAGCACAGGGGCGGTTTGCAGGCGCCGGCGCAACTCCGTGAAGGCTTCCTGTTGTTCTTCGGTCCAGTTGAAGGGTACGCCTAGGCGTGTTAGTCTTGTTAATGGTTCGGCTATCTTTGAAAAACCTTCGACAAAACGACGGTAGTACGCGCACAGACCTAGGAAGCGTTGGACTGCCTTCTTGTCTGCGGGACGGGGAAACTCTGTGACGGCAGCCAGTTTCTCGGGGTCTGGTTGAACACCGTGGGAACTAACGGCGTGTCCGAGAAACTTTAACTCCCGAAATCCAAAGTGGCATTTTTCTGGCTTAATAGTCAGATTTGCCTTTCTGATCGCAAGGAGCACATCCTGTAGGCGATCTAGATGTTCGTCAAACGTTCTCGAAAAGACCACGACGTCGTCCAAGTACACTAAGCATGTCTGCCATTTCAGTCCAGATAGAACAGTGTCCATCATTCGTTGGAATGTGGCAGGTGCGGAACAGAGGCCGAATGGGAGGACCTTGAATTGATATAACCCATCAGGGGTAACAAACGCCGTTTTTTCGCGATCGCGCTCGTCCACCTCGATCTGCCAGTACCCCGACTTGAGATCCAATGAGGTGAAAAACTTGGCGTGGCGTAGACGGTCTAGGGCGTCGTCGATGCGGGGAAGGGGATAAACATCGCGTTTCGTGACACTATTAAGCCGCCTGTAGTCGACACAGAAGCGCAGTGTATTGTCCTTCTTCTTAACGAGAACAACGGGTGACGCCCATGGGCTAGCGGATGGCTGAATCACATCATCGTTTAGCATGTCCTGCACCTGGCGCTTTATGACTTCTCTTTCTGCAGGCGAAACGCGATACGGATGCTGGCGAAGCGGCCGGGCTGACTCTTCGGTAATAATACGATGCTTTGCCACGGAAGTGCGTCGAACTTTTGACTCGGTAGAGAAGCAGTCAGAGAAGGCATTGACAAGGTCTAGCAGTCGCTGTTTCTGCCCTTCCGGTAAATCAGGGTTAATGTGTATGCGATCCTTCAGATTGGCCTCTTTTGGTGGGTTTTGTGAAGCTGTGCCTAGCGAGGCAACGTCTGAAAGCAGCTATTTCATGTATGAAGGCTACAGCTGTGCCTTGCGGTACGTGCTGGTATTCATTGCTGAAGTTTGTCAACATCACTAATGAGCATCGATTCTGAAGGTGAACGAGGCCTCGTGCAATACAGAGGTTCCGCTCAAGCAGTAGCGGAATGTTCGCTTCGGCGATGCCTTCGGAGCCGTCGAATGCGTCGCATGTTACAAACGTCAGTAGGCTGCTTCGGGGCGGTACCGTTACGTTGTCGGCAACGATGCGCAAGGCGTTGTCAGCGTTGCTGTCGGGTCCACCATCGTTCGCTATAGCTTTCGCTGTAGAAAAAGTTACGCTTGATTTTTCCAAGTTAATTATAGCTCCATTCGCCTGCAGGAAGTCCATGCCAAGTATCAGGTCCCTCGAACAATCGGGCAGGATGATGAATACTCCGAGGTAAGTAAATCCACGAATATTTACACGAGCAGTACAGCTGCCGACGGGGGTTAGTAGATGACCTCCAGCAGTACGGACTTGTGATCCTGTCCATTGTGTAAAAACTTTCTTTAACTTTACCGTGAGGTCTTTACTCATAACTGAGCTGTCGGCACCAGTGTCAATTAAGGCCGTAACTTCGTCGTCTACAGTAACAACTATCTCCGACGTCAAGACGTGCCTGGAATCGTGTGAGCGTGCGTGGACGTCGGTCCGTTGTCGTCGTTGTCGTCGAGATGGAGGATATTCCATTCGTTCGGCGTCAGCGGCCTCACCTCCGGAGGTTGCTGAACTCAGTTTTCCGGGCTTGCAGGGCTGGGCGACCGACGACGGCGGGCGTCACGGGGAAACGAGGGACTTGGTGACCGGTATCGAGCAGGCGACGAAGAACGAGGCTCGTGTCTTCCATGCTCGTATGGACGGTCTCGGCTTGCAAGGAAGTTCTCTATCTCCACCGGTCGCTCACCAGGGCACGGGCGAGGTGCACTCGGAGCGAACCCACGGAGACCCACTCGTCGGTAGGGGCACGTCCTGTAGACGTGACCAGCCTCTCCGCAGTGGAAGCAGAGGGGCCTGGAGTCAGGGGTCCGCCATATGTCGCTTTTTCGTGGCCTCGACTCCTCGACAAGTGGTGGACTGCGACGCCTGAATACTGCTTCCCTTTGAACGGCGGGCTGAACGGTGGCTGAGGCAGCGCATAGCGACGGTCGTCGGGCGGCTTCCGCATAACTTATGCGGACTGGTTCCTGCTGGTAGGGTACCTCGTAGCGCTGTGGTACGTCGTAACGTTGTGGTACCTCGGAGCGTTCTGGCCCCTCATAGCGTTGAGGTACGTCGTAGCTCGGAGCTTGAATGGCTTGTCGAATCTCTTCATGCACCATCTCCGCCACAGAGATTCGCGCTGGTGGTGCGGCGGTTACTTGCATTTTCTGGAGCTCCTCTCGGACAACCATTCGGATCAGCTCCCGCAAGTCCGCCGTGTTGTTTCCCGATGCCGTTTGAGGCGCATCCGAAAGTTCCAAGACGTTGCGATCGTACTGCCTGGAACGCTGTCGAAGGGCTCTTTCCATCGCTGTCGCTTCAGCAAGGAAGCCCGCAAGTGTTGCTGGTGGGTTTCGGACAAGGCCTGCGAATATTTCCTGTTTGACACCCCGCATAAGATGTCTCACCTTTTTTTCTTCAGTCATTGAGGTGTCCGCACGTCTGAAGAGCCGAGCCATGTCTTCGGTGTATGTCGTGACGCTTTCATTCGGCGCTTGGAACCTCGTCTGCATCGCCAGCTCTGCCTTCTCCTTTCGGTCAGCGCTGGAATATGCGGCGATCACCTGACGACGAAATTCCTCCCACGAAGTCAACGTCGCTTCGTGGTTGTGGAACCATGTCCTCGCGGAGTCTTGGAGCGCGAAGTAGACGTTGCAAAGCTTGCGCTCTTCATTCCAGCCGTTGCAATCAGCGACCCGGTCAAAATGGTCCAGCCATTCTTCCACGTCTTCTGAAGGATCTCCATGAAAGACGGGTGGTGGCAGTGGCTGGTTGACTATGACGTGATGCGCTGGTGGAACAGGCGCAGGAGCGGGCTGTGGGCCCAGGTTCATGGCGCGGACACGATGAGGTAACGGACTGTGTTCTGGTTGGAGCCCTTGGAGGCGACGGCTGGCGCGTACGTGGACAGGGGTGATGTCGCCCGGACTACTCACTGGACTTGAGTCAGGGCTACGCTGTGGCTCGGGCGATGATAGCATGTACCCAGCACCTCCACCACTAAAATGTCACGAAGATAAGCAATACACGATCGGCGGAAGAGGACAGCCTTCTTTAATGGCGGCCAGCACCAAAAGAACGCTCGCACAACTGCGCTCTTCTTCGTCTTCCTCCGCTCGAGATCTGTGCCTGTAGTGGGGAGCTTGCTTCTCAAAACTTTCTCCGCGGTGGGCACTTTGCTTGGCGTCACTACATATATATATATATATATATATATATATATATATATATATATATATATGGGTGGCCGGTGAACGGTTCTCCAACGCGAGCAGTCGGTATTTCTCAATCAAGAAACTTGCTAGGAGACGCTGCCTGCGCCAACGTTGTCTCTCGCGGGTGAGGGCGCGTTCTCCTTCTTTGCGAGCTGGTAGAGCGTTCATCTAAGAAAGAGCGTTTCCATAGTCAACGCGCGCCTTTCGCTCTCTCTCTCTCTCTGTCTCTCTCTCACAAGACAGCAGATGGAAGAGTGAGAGAGAGAGAGGCACGCGCCGAGAGCGAGCGCGTGCCTCCCGGCACGCCGGTTACGCCTGACGCCTGACGCTGGACAAGGTTAGACTAAGAGGAGCTTCGCCCCTAAAAATCACAACAGTTGCCCTTTGATGAACGCTACAGTCACCTTTGAAAATTCTTATTACATTGCACAGAGCAGGGAATTTGCAATTTGATTTAAAATGCAGAGGGAGGACAGACTACTTAATTATGGGGCCTGCTTTCCTGCTGCATTCACGTGAGGCGGCACCCAGCATGCTTTGCCAATATTTATTTATTCCAAGAACCTGCAGTGAAGCACCCGAAGGCATTGTTGCATAGGGGAATGGTTACGTATGCTCGGACAAATCGGCAACCGAGTGAACAAAATTAACAGGACAGAAATTACACGTAAAAACAAGGATGAAGAAAAAAAGAACACTGTTCATGCTCTGAATGATGCTCAGTGCAACAATTTCCTGAGGCAGCTGATGCCACTGTGGGAGAAACTGAGTGCAGCATCACATTTTCTCTTCTAGTAATTTCTATTATTACCAGTGTAGCTGTTTAATTAAACTGGAGCTAAGGCCATTGATATTTGGACGAAAACTATCATCATCATGAAACAAGTGCACGTGCACTACTTCCCTATGTGTGGCATTTGCATGTGCACTTTGATCTCATGCCCTCGGCCCACTACAGTGAAACTTCACTGAAGTGAAATACCTATGTTGCAACTTATCAGCAGCCAAAGCAAACGTCAGTTGAAGTGAAATTTGAACCTTTTCATTCGCAGTGCTGCTTATTTGAATGTGAATTTCTGCTCATTTAGCATGTCTTGAAGAATGCAGTAATATTTTGCTGCACCTATGCACTAGGACAGCAGTAGTTATAAAACCTTTCACAATGTGGAGTCCAACCTATGCAAAACATCCAGTTTTTCGTTAACAGTCATAATGAGCACGCAGGGATGCAGCTGTCACTGGGGCTGTGACTCCATTTGGTTACGAAAATATGTACGTAGACAGCCAGTCGAGTCCTAAGCCAAAATGGTCGGGCCGTTCATCACGTTGTATGAAGCACCTTTATGGGCGCAAAATAATGGCCTCCACGATGGGCAGCAGTGGTGGAACATACTGCGAAGGCCACGTAAAGCTATGCTATACAGAGAGTGCGGTTGTACTTGCGATCAGTATGACGTGGGAGTTCTTGGATGGTGCCACAAAACATGTTCATAGTTTGTAGAACTGAAATGCGCTCTGCCCTATAGCTCATTAAGCTTAAATGCATTAGCAGTGGATCCAATGCCACTTTCTCGGGGGATTTTAAAAAATGTTCGCACAACTGAAACGTTTCTTTAACTGACGCTCGTTCAAGTGGTATTTAACTGCACTGGACAAATCCAGATAAGAATGAAATGTGGCTCCTGGTCGCCATTCCTGAATTTGTATAATTTTGTTTTATGCGTAGCCTTTTGGACCCAGAAAAATGAATCTGGATTCACTTTCGTGAAAAAAAATTCCTTCCCTGAATGTGTGTGTGTGTGTGATGACTACAATATAATTAAGAGTGCCAGCAAAGCTCAAGCGCTCGCGCTCTGTGAACACCAGGACAGAGGACAGTGAGGTGGAGGAAGACGAAGCACAGACTAGAACAGCCGGCCCAGGAGCTGTCTGTGTTTTTGTTGCTCACAATGGCACAGTTGACAAACCAGGTTGGATGTGAACATCCACTCTGTCGTGGGGACCCGCATGTCCTCGTGCGTTCTTATTGCTGTGGTTTTTCTGGCTGAGGAACGGCACCCACGCTTCAAACGCCACGATATTCGCCAACCTGACGCTGTGGCAAGTACCCATCACGCTGTACATCATCCACGCCTCCTCGGCTGCTCCAGTGCAAATTGTCTGACCCGATGATGCCACTACAGTGTAGGACAGCTCATGAAATAATCTTGCCAGGAAATGCTGTGTCTCCTTCCTATAGCATGGACTCCATGGGCAGGACTGGGTCAGCTGCAGAGGGATGCTGCCAGAGCTCGCTTATTCAATGATTTCGGTGCAATGAGGGCTGCAACAGCCGCGCACTCTGCCGACGTGATCACTGCTGGTTCATCGGGCAACTCACCCGACCACGTCACTTAGCTAATGCACGCCGTCGCGCGCTTATCACGACGACTCCAATGCTTGGCGTCCCTGAGCTACCGGGTTTATTGCCCCACTTCCACCGGGTGCGTGGGAACTACCGGTGTTCCGCCACTTTGAGGACGCCGCCGGCGTGTGGTTGGAAACCATCCACACGCTTAGTGCTCAACAGGTTTGGACGAACCAGGAAAAATGGCTGGTAGCCGCAAACTGGCTTTGAGGTGCAGCAAAGGCATGGGACTGGTACAAAGGTTTGAGGCAGCAGTCTTGGGCGGAGTGGAGCACCAAGTTTCTAGGTGCGTTTGGTCGCCTTCCACATGCCGGTCGTCATTATCCAACCCTGCATGAGACTCGAGAGGCACGCTCGCCGATCGGTGCAACTGTACTTGCCGCCAACATGCCTTGTCATGCAGAAAGAGGTAGTGAGGGCACCGCCTTGATGTAACAGCTGTGTCCTACAGCCATTCGACAAAGAGCATCATGAAACACATTGCCGTAAGCACAGATCAAAGCTGCATGTCCACAGTCCACCTCAGCTCTCCATCTCTGCATGGGAGCCTGACCTAGGACCCATGCAGAGATGGGTCCTGGGTCAGGCCAATAGATGCCGAGACCACTCGCCATCCAGCAGAGTCAGACATACGGCTCCAAAGCTCACCATCGCTTGGGCATGTAGAGATGACCACTCTCCACCCATGGTCCTCAAGTTGGGCTTCACGTGGGTACGTGGAAGCGCCTACGCCTGTCGTACTGGAAGCTCGTCTACTCCATGATTCAACCCTGTCCGTTGGTGACAATAACAAGAGCACTCCACAACTCGACGAAGGATACGTGTCGGAGCATGCGAGCACCAAGATGTCCCCAGAGATATCTGAGGTAGACCTAAACACTTTGCTGCCCTCGCTCAACGGCTTCGTGGACGTTATACCTATGCTGGGCGACACTTGCCTCAGTAAAGCCAAGTGTGCCGATGACTCTAATTTCAAAGACGAGCTTGTGCAAACTAAGGCTCATGCCATTCCTGCAGCTGTTAAGCATGAAGAACCTGAAGGGTCTGCCGTGCGTGGCCACTCAAGATCCATCGGCTCAAGCTGTGTGCAGGACCCGCCCGCCAGAATGCTGTTCAAGTGTGAGTTGTGTCGCCAAGAAGCACAAAAACTCGTCCATTCGTCAAGAAAACCTAGAAGCATGGTCAACCTCATTTAGCACAAGATATGGCAGTTCAGTGCCGAGGTTATCATCTGCTGTCAATTCCTGACATCCAAGAGAAGGGCAGTGTGCAAAATATACTCCTACTACAACGACTCATGCAACACAGATTCCCAGAGACATACCTGCCTGCTTGCCAAGCCAAGTCGAAGTGTAGCTGAGACCCTCGTCCCCTGCGGCAGAGCCAGCGCTGCCCTTTGGGACTGTCTCTGGCAATTTTGCAAGTGCAGTCACAGCGAGACTGAGTACTACGAAGACCAGCATGCCAAAGCCAATGTCGATTCCCGGAGGTGTCCTTGACAGCTTTTCACGCCCAGTCGCGTGGCGAGGAAGACGAAGCGTGGAATAGAACCGCCGGCCTAGGAACGGGCACTGTCTCTGTGTCTTTATTCTTCACAATATATATATATATATATATTGTAGGCCTTGACCACTGGCGTCGGTGTGCGACAATGTGGGCGCCTTGTCGTCGAAGTGGCGAAGAACGGGTGGTGAGGTGAGTGCGCGCTTGAGTTCTTCGAATGAGGCTTCACATTGATCGTTCCGATTGAAGGAAGATGTATAAGACTGAAGTTTGTCGAGGGGCGAGGCAATGCTGGCAAAATTCCGGATGATATGACGCGAGGCCAAGGCAGTTCTTTTGCACGAAGTGGAAAGTTCAATACGGCAGAAATTTTGTCCGGGTCGGGTTGGATGCCGTCTTTGCTAACAAGATGACCCAGAACTTTGATCGTCGTGCTAGCGAAGCGGCACTTATTCTTGTTTATTTGAAGGCCGGCATTGGAAAGGCACGTGAGCACTTCGTCCAGGCGTTGCAGATGATCAGGGAAGGTCGAGGAAAACACCACGATGTCGTCGAGGTAGCATAGACAAGTTTTCCACTTGAATATACATACATATATATTGTCATGAGTAAAAAGGGCCCACAAACACTGGCCACTAGTCGAAACGGAGAGATCGGCGAAATGGCGCGGGAAAGCACGCGCCGTGGACACGTCGATGTCCACGATTGGTTGAGAGCGGGCTCCCGGCACGCGACCCGAGGAGAGATCGGTGATGGGGAAGGCTGAGGTGGCATTCTCTGCGTGGCACCGGTCGACGAAGGGTGTCTGGCCAGCTATGGACTGGCGACGAGGAGACGAGGGCGTCGGGCTCCGGGGTGCCGCCTATCTGGCTTACGATCGAGCACGGACTTCGGAGTGGCAGCGGCCGAACTTCAGCAGTTCCCGGCGTACCCGTAGCGCTCCACCTTCGCCGGCAGAACGGAACGACCGGCAGAAGAATCGCTGCAGAGGGCCGGTCTTGGTTGGAGACCGAGCAGCACTTAGGAAGGAGGCCTGGGCTAGGCCTAATCGGTGATTCGCCACGTCACAGGAGAAGCAAGGCGGCAGACATGGACGGACCTTGCATGAGCGGCGGCCACCACTAGTAGCATCTGTCGACGACAGCGACGGGACACGACACACCGAGAGAGCACCGACTCCGAACCGCACCGCGCCGAATTCAATGTAAGAGAGTCCTACATCAGTTTGAGCAGCGGCCGCGGACGCAAACGCGAGGCACAGTGTTGAGAGACTCCCGTTGGAACTGCACCCAACGCGGAGGATTTGTAGGCTTGCTAAGTAGCGTGTTAACCTAGATTTTTGTAGTTTCTTTTGGTGTGCGGTTTGATGTTTGTTCGTCCTTTGCGTGTCTTGGTGTTCATTTTATAAAGTAACGTCTTTTGTCTTTGTTAACGCCTCACGCCTCTCGTCTCTCACTCTCTCTCAATCCATCGGAGCAAGCGCTCCCGAGATCCACCCTCCCTACTCGTGACACATATGCATGTATATTGAAATTTTACCCGTAAAAAGCACCTTTTCACAAATATTGACATTTCTGAATTATGACCATGCTTAGTGAAAAATCCATACAATTCTTGATCATAATAATCATTTCGAAGGAAAAACAAGGGAAATGTTATTTTATGGGCCTATTATCGCACTTGTCCATGGCAGGAATGTTGCAGAAAAAAGTGTACAAACTTTGTAAATGGACCACAGTACCTGTGATTCAGGAATTTATTTCTGCAGAGAATGAAACTTGGTAGTTATTAACCTTTTATTTGCACTTTCTCGCAAATTAACATTCTTTGTGTTGTCGATTTCCGTTATGTTTGATAATTACACATATCTGCAAATGGTTTCCCTAAAAGCATCAAAAGTTGAGAGTAGGTTATTTGAAAGGCCATTTTATATTTTTTTAAAAGCACCCTCGCTAAGGTCAAAGACCTCCTCTGCCATTTTGCACAAAGAAACGTTGCATTATTTTAGGTCCTAACGAGTTGCAATGCGTCAAGTGTGACGAACTCGGCCTGGCATGCACACCACTCATACTGGGCTGGAAATCGGCCACAGGTCTTTCAAAAAATGATAGTATCCACCATAATAAAAAAACTGGCAGATCCCACGTGCAGTGTGAATCAAGGAAATGCGAAGCATGCATCAGGAGTGTAAAATGGATTTGCATTGTTGTCTCGTTATACCGAATTTGGTACATATAAATTTAACGAAACCGCCGCAAGAGCACCATGACTGTGGCATGTAAACCATGCCGTTCATACACGCATGTCATGATTCTAACGTTATGACCTGTCATTTACGTTCTTCATGCAGTCATGTTATGCCATAGCGATTTTGGTATACATCCCATTAACGAAACGAGTGGCATGTAGATCATGCCGCTCATGACATGCATGTCACGATCTTAATGTTATGACCTGTCACATATGATCGTCATGCAGTCATGTTGTGCCAAACCAATTTTTGTATACATCCCGTTAACGAAGCGGCAGTATAGTGCCAGGACAATGGCATGTAAATCATGCCGGTCATGACATATAACATGAAAATCATGACATGCATGACATGATTTTCATGTTATAACCTCTCATTTATGATAGTCATGCAGTCGTGTTGTGCCCCAGCAATTTTCGTACATATCCCATTAACGAAACGGCCGCAGCAGCACCAAGGCTGTGGCATGTAAACCATGCTGCTCATGACGCGTGTCATGATTCTAACGTTATGACCTGTCATTTACGTTCATCATGCTGTCCTGTTGTGCCATAGCAATTTTGGTATACATCCCATTAACGAAACGCGTGGCATGTAAATCATGCCGCTCATGACATGCATGTCATGAATTTCATGTTATGACCTGTCATTTAAATACGTTCATGATGCAGTCATGTTGTGGCATGCCAAGTTTCGTATACATCCCGTTAACGAAATGCGTGGCATGTAAATCATGTCGCTCATGACATGCATGTCGTGATTTTCATGCTATTACCTGTCAGTCATGTTCGTCATGCAGTCATGTTGCGGCATACCAATTTTCGTATACATCCCGTTAACGAAACGGACAGGAGAGCACCAAGACCATCACATGTAAATCATGTCGCTCATGACATGCATGTCACGATTTTCATGCTATTACCTGTCATTTATGTTCGCCATGCAGTCATATTGTGGCATACCAATTTTTGTATGCATCCCATTAACGAAATGGCCAGGAGAGCACAAATACCGTGTCATGCAAATCATGCCGCTCATGACATGCATGTCATGATTTTCATGCTATGACCTGTCATTTATGTTCGTCGTGTAGTCATGTTGTGGCATACCAATTTTCGTAAACATCCCATTAGCGAAACGGCCAGGAGAGCACGAAATCGTAGGCGGCTAGATAGATAGATAGATAGATAGGCTCAAACTCGCCGAAGTTCGCTTAGAAATGCTTCACACTTAAAAGAAACCATTTAATGAGAACAAGTGCACCACCAGGCAGTGTGATGCATCAGGCTTTCTCCTGTGAGAAAGCCTCTGCCTGCCATCACGCACCTTGCCTGGTCGTTAAGCAAACATGAGCAATGCTGATAAGGTGCGTAGTGGCGGGCGCTTGCGTTTAATCAGTGCCGCTTTGATTGGGGACAAGCTCCATGGTGCCTCATCGGCAGTAGTACACTTAGCGCGGTCGCCACGGTGTGCCACTGTGTATCCCACTGCCGCGTAATTTTCCCCCCATTGTCTGGCAGCATGCTGTAACAGTCCTGTGTCATAATGGAATTGGCGGACACGTTCATAGCAAAAAGAAAGAATAGAAAATGTTCAAGGTCATCACGCAAACAGACATGATTTCTTCTCCTTATTCGTCCAGCCAGATCAAGCGTGCTCTTCCAGACGATAACGCGAAGGGTTGGTCCGCCTGACGGATTCAACAGAAATTGCCACAAGCACATCCTGGAAGAATATTTCGAATAAACACTCTACGTGACTGTTCATTCGGAATGTGCGAAACAGTACTTGCACAATTGAGGCATATTCATCTGAGATGGAAATACTGTCATTTATCCGAAGCCTTTTTCCTCGTGTTAGGAGGAAAGCCCTGATGCGCCGCAAGCTTTTCTTCTTTTCTGGACTGCGCAACCTGGTCTGGTCCTTCCTCAACACGCTAACATCGCGACACGATGTGTTGGCTCAGAAGATTTCCGAATTCTCAGTCCATGCAGGGTCACCAATGTTAGCTATTGACAGATGATGTTGGCTGATTGCCGGCTAATGTCGGCTGTTGTCTCAATAGTGTCGCAACATGAAACAAACAAGACAGGACCACAATGCGACAAAAAGGAACAAGAAGCTGTATTCAAAAACACAATAAGTGCAGATGCCCAACTTCGTCTTCTAACTTTGTTTTCGTCGACTCATCATCATCATCATCAGCCTGTTTAGGTCCACTGCAGGACGAAGTCCTCTCCCAACGATATCCAAACCACCCTATCCTAGTTTGCGGGCATGAAGTTGGTTCCACTTCATGCCCGCAAACTTTTTAATTTCATCTCGCCATCTAACCTTTTGCCTACTTCTGTTGCGTTTTCCCTCTCTTGGTATCCATTCCGTCGCTCTTACTGTCCATCTGTTATCTTTCCTCCTCATGACATGTCCTGCCCAGGTCCACTTCTTTCCTTTAATTGATATAATAATATCTGCTACTCCTGTCTGTTCTCTGATCCATTCCGCTCGTTTTTTATCGCTTAGCGTTACCCCTATCATTTTTTTTTCTATTGCACGTTGCGTGCTCCTTAGTTTCATATCTAGCTTTTTCGTTATCCTCCACGTTTCTGCATCGTACGTTAGTACTGGGAAAATGCAGTGATTGAATACTTTTCGCTTTAGTGAAAGCGGTAACACTCCAGTCATGGGGGGGGGGATTTCGTAATGCCTTCCGAATGCGTTCCAGCCCATCCTTATTCTACGGAGAATTTCTTTTTCATGGTTAGGAGTTCCTGTTATTAACTGTCCCAGGTATACGTATTCGTTTACACATTGTAAGGGTTCATTGTTGATTTTACAATTCCTGTTCCTTAGCTAGGCTATTGAGCATAACTTCGCCCTTTTGCCTACTCATTTTTAACCCAATTTTAATACTTTCCCTGTTTGGGTCATCAATCATGTTTTGTAGTTCGTCTCCATCATTGTTAAAGAGCACAGTGTCGTCTGCAAATCTTAAATTGCTTAGATATTCTCTGTCTATTCGAATTCCCTTGTCTTCCCAGTCTAGATGTTTAAAGATTTCCTCTAAGATTTCCTCGACTACCATTCTGCAAACTATAGTCGCGACAATATGTTGATTGAGTGATGTAATTGCAAAATATAATCTCTGCACACTATCGTACAGTTCCCCAGTGTGGAGGTTCAGCGTCAATTTTTCTTGTCTTTTGCAGACAAAGGACTTCGGCGAGTCACGTGAAGAACGAGAATGTGTGACGGTCTCGCAGTGGACTGACAAGTATGTAACGCTGACTTATTCTGCAGTCCTACCTTTGTCTAGGAGCACTTCTTGACAGTGAGAGTAACGAGCTCATGGTGGTTGTTTAGTGTCCTTGAACATTAAGACGAGCTGTTGTATTTGTGGCATACTGGGAAGCAGCCCCCGCTTCGGGGGAGCGTTAATTGAAAGACCCCGCGGCGAAAAGGAGTCGGAGGGACGGGTTTCGGGTGGTCCGCGTGACTGACAATGCGGAAGAGCGAAGAGCGTCCGTGACATCTGTTTTTACCTACAAGCCCACCCGTGAAAGAAAAAAGAAAAAAAGGCTGAAAGCCACAGGGACCATTACCGAACACATGGAAAGCGTTTTCTCCATCTGTCCTTGGAGACCGTCGCACGTGCGGGGTGCAGAGAGAACTCTTTTGACGATACTTGTGCTTCTCTGTTTCCCTTTCCTTTTTCCTTTCCCTCTCTGCGACAGCAGTGTACATAGCGAACGAATAAACTAGTCTTCGTGATGCTTTCAAACTGAAAGGACGTGTTGATTCTCTGTCGTCGTCCCACTAAAGAAAGTTTGCCTCCCTGCTATTCCGCCACAACATTTTTTGGTGCCGAAACCCGGGAATAGGGACCCAAAGATGGACATCGACAGGATGAAGCGCAAAAGGGCCGTGGTGCGAACGTCAACAACAAAGCTACTCAACGACATCGCTACCATGGAGGACGACGCGTCACTCGGTGAGCTTGAAGAAAAGTTGAACCTTCTCACCCTTAAGGAGGACTCACTCAAAGAGCTAGATCGGGAAATTGAGATTGGCGTAGAAGATGATGCATTAGAAGAGGAAATTGCATGCTCCGAGAGCTACAAAGAAAAGATCAACGTAGCAAAAACTAAAGTACAGCGCATGCTACGTGATCTTAGCTGCACTAACACCGCATCGGTGAGCGCTTCGCTTGATCGCACCTCAAGTTCCTCACATCAAAGAGAATCTAGCAGTAACATCCCGCAAGTAACCCCCACAGTAAAGCTGCCAAAACTAGAGATAGCGAAGTTCAACGGTGAGCTTCGACAGTGGCAAGGCTTTTGGAGTCAGTTCGACTCAACAATAAACGCCAACCACCACCTGTCAAACGTGGACAAGTTCAAGTACCTGAACAGTTACTTAACAGGAAAAGCAGCGGCTGCTGTTGCAGGTCTTGATTTGTCCGACGGAAACTACCAAGTTGCTCTCTCGCTGTTAAAGGAAAGGTTCGGCCGTAAAGAAGCCATAATCGAGGATCACATGTCCAGACTGCTCAATATCAAGTCAGTGCGTGACTCGCGGAACCTCAGCCAACTTCGAAGCCTTGTTGACGAAGTAGAGAGAGGTGTACGGAGCCTCACTTCTCTTGACGTAGGTGTCAGCACGTACGGAGCTTTGCTACTGACAGTAGTAAAAAAGGCGGTGCCTGCGGACCTTCATCTCGAATACTGCCGAAGAAAGGACGTTACTACAGGAGGCAGTGAACTGGAGGCATTTGTGCATTTTTTGAGAGTCGAGGTAGAGGCACGGGAGATAATACAGCGGGCCGAAACACCAAGGGGCATGTGTGCAGAATCGTCTGTAGAAAACCGTAACAGCACTTTTAAAGCGTCGAGAATGTCTTCAGCCGCTGCACTGCATACCATGACCAAGGAGAGAAAAGGGTGTCTGTTTTGTTCGTCAGAGTGCCACGAAAGCGGTGACTGCGATGCAGAGATGTCGGCAGCTGATAAAAGAGAAATGCTGAAGCGTGAGAATAGATGTTTCCGCTGCACAATAAAGGGGCACACGTCCAGAGAGTGCCGTAAGGCCAAATGGCTCAGGTGTGCCAACTGTAGTGGAAGACACCTCACGGCTATGTGTGATCCTGATTTCAGAGGATACCGTGGCAGTGGTGAACAGAATGCATCCTCTCCATCAGCGACAGGACAAGCCACAGTGCTAAAGTCTTCTCTAGGCTCAGAAGAGAATTTTATGTGCACGGAAGGGCATCAGTTTCTTCTTCAAACAGCGCGAGCTTGGGCAGAGGGACCACACAAAAGTACGCTTGTCAGGCTTCTCCTAGATGGTGGTAGTCAAAGGACATTCATCCATCGCAAGTTATCTGAAAGACTGCAGTTGAAGGTGTTTGGGGAAGAGGAACTTAAAATCTATGCCTTCGGCGACAAGTCCGCTATAACCCGCACTAAAGCGCGTCGGGTCGAGCTGTGGCTGCAAAGCCAGTACGACGGGAAAAGGGTGCGAGTGGAAGCCCTGGAAGTTCCCTGCATCTGCGCAGATATCATGGCTGCGCCTTTAAAGTCAGTTATTCTTGAACTTTCGGAATTTGGCTTGCCAGTCGCAGACGTCGCGCAGGGTGACGGAAGTGAAAACATTGATCTTCTGATCGGCGCTGATCATTATTGGGAAATTGTCACGGGATCCACTAAGCGACTAACCTCCAAGCTGATGGCAGTAGAAACTGCATTTGGATGGACAGTCCAGGGCCAGGTAGGCGCAAAAAGGTCACCAGGAGTCTGTTCCTCTGTTGCTGGCGTAATGCGAGTAGCAGTGAGCGAACAAACTAACAAAGAAATATCGGCACAGTTGAGGTCATTCTGGGAGCTCGAACACATTGGTATCAAGGAACACGAACCAGCTCGCCACCAAGACGCAGTCCAACAGCACTACAAAGAAACCGTCAAATTTGAGCATGGTCGGTACACAGTGTCTTTCCCCTGGAGGCCTATGGTTGATGAGCTCGACGACAACTACGAGTGCGCCGCGAAGCGTCTTAGAGCCCAAACAACGCGCCTTTTGAAGGGAGATTCCTTGATCGTGGAATATGACGCCTGCATCCGAGAATACATCGAAAAAGGCTACGCAGAGCCAGCGAACAAGCATTGCAGCGCTTCGGAAGGTCCGGTGTATTACATGCCACATCAAGCAGTTGTTCGACAAGAAAGCCAGACAACAAGAGTGAGGGTGGTGTTCGACGCATCATCAAGTGCCAAAGATCGCCTCTCACTGAATGATGTTTTGGAAAGTGGTCCGAAACTTAATCCAGAGCTCATTGATTTGTTGATCAACTTCCGCACTTACAACATCGGCATCATCGCGGATATTGAAAAGGCATTTCTTCAAATATCTCTGTCAGAGGGTGACCGGAACGCTGTGCGGTTTCTCTGGTATGCTACTACTCCGAAGAAAGGTGAAGAACTTCCAGCGGTGGCGGCCTACCGGATGACGCGCGTGCCGTTCGGTGTTACATCCAGCCCATTCCTATTAGCCGCAACATTACAACACCATCTTGAAGGACTCCCAGAGCAGTATGCTGAGACTGCGAGCATCCTGCGCAGCCATCTCTATGTTGACGACCTTGTGACTGGGGTCGACAGCCTTGAACAGGGTAAAGTGCTATGCCGGGAATCAAGCGATATATTATCTCAAGCAGGAATGCGACTCCACAAGTGGATGTCTAACGACCACGATTTAGTCAACTGCATAGAGGATGGGAACGTGGCGAAGAGGAATGCGAATGCCGGACTTCCTGCAGCCACCAAAGTATTGGGAGTGGGTTGGAATGCTCAAACAGATAACTTCGAGTACAATCTGACCTCACTTCTTGAATTCCTCGCCACAAGAGCCGACAGCAAGAGATTCGTATTGCAAGTCTCAGCCAGAATTTTCGACCCCTTTGGGTTTATTGCTCCCACAACACTGTACGTAAAGACAATGTTCCAAAGATTGTGGGAGTTGGGTGCGGGTTGGGACGATCCCTTGCCAGAACTGATGCAAGCGGAGTGGAATTGCTGGTGTGAAGAGCTTCAATGCATCAAGGCAGTGTCCATTCCGAGGATCATCGCAAGGGAGTTCCGAGATGAAAAGACAGAGAAAGTGTTGCACATTTTCTGCGATGCCAGCCCAAAGGCCTACGGTGCTGTCGCATACGTTGCATGCAGGTCTCCTCAGGGAATAATCAATATAAGCCTAATTATGGCCAAATCAAGAGTTGCCCCTTTGAAGCGCCTCTCGTTACCCCGACTAGAGCTGATGGGGGCCCTCATTGGTGCTCGACTGTGCCACTACGTGGCCAAGGCCTTGAACCTCCAGAATGCTGCTGCCATCCTTTGGACCGATTCCACAGTGGCTATGCACTGGATTAAAGGAAACGCTGCCAGATGGAAGCCCTTCGTGGCAAACCGAGTATCAGAGGTTCAGGCGCTGACTGATCCCGAGGATTGGAGGCACTGCCCAGGACTAGACAACCCCGCTGACCTAATCACTCGCGGTATCCTCCCATCAGCTTTGTTGGGGAGCGAATTGTGGTGGAGAGGACCCCACTGGCTTCACAAGGATGAGACGCATTGACCGGTGAGCCGAGCCCAGGGGCAGTAGAATGTCACCTGGAAGAGCGAAAAGTGACAGTGATGCCCATAATATCATCGCCGTTCGAGGCAGTGCTGAAAGTAGAGGAGTTCAGCTCATTCAGCAGAGTCGTGCGCGTAACTGCGTGGGTCCGCCGCTTTGTCAACAATTGCCGCCACGGGGAAGAAAGGAAAGGTGGTCCGCTACGAGCGGAAGAGGTGATCGATGCTGAGAGGTACTGGTTGGCTGCAACTCAAGGAGAAGCATTCAGTGACGACATTTCCAACCTGAAAGCCCAAAGACCACTGCACAAAGGCTCTCCTGTTCTGCCACTCAATCCGTACCTTGACGGGGAAGGTCTCATGCGAGTTGGTGGACGCTTGCAATTCTCCGACAACCACGAAGAGACTAAACATCCCATCGTTCTACCTAGCACTCATCCCTTCACGCTACTGCTCATACGGAAAGAGCACGTGAGAATGCTACACTCAGGGGTGCGCGACACCTTGGCGCAACTGCGAGAGTCGTATTGGATCATCCGCGGGTGCCAGGCCGTAAAAAAGGTTATCAAGCAGTGCCTCATCTGTCGCAAACAAAGTTGCCCTCCAGCCACGGAACCAGTGGCACCACTTCCAGCTGACAGAGTAACAAGAGGAAATCCGTTCGACACTGTCGGCATCGATTTCGCAGGACCTTTGATTTGTCAAGAGTCGCACGATGTCCGAAAATGTTACATCGCTATTTTCACCTGCGCGGCGACACGTGCCGTCCATCTTGAGCTCGTTCGCGACATGTCGACTACAGCCTTTCTCCTGGCTTTCAAGCGCTTCGTGGCTCGCAGGGGAATCTGCTCGACTATTTATTCGGACAACGCGCTAACCTTCAAGAGAGCAGCAAAAGATCTGAGTGCAATGTTCACGCTACTGAAATCAGAGGAAATGCAGTCATACTTCGCCGGAAACCAGATCAGGTGGAAGTTTATTGTTGAAAGGGCAGCTTGGTGGGGCGGATTCTGGGAACGGTTGGTGCGATCGGTGAAGGTAGCGTTGCGCAAGGTGTTAGGTCGGAGCAGTTTAAGCTTCGAAGAACTCACAACTGTCTTGTACGAAGTCGAGGCCGTGATAAACTCACGCCCATTGACTTTCACCTACGATGATGCTCAAGAGCCAGAACCCCTGTCACCGGCGCACTTCCTCGTCGGAAGAAAGCTGACAACCCTTCCTCCACACCACCTGCCAGCCGAAATTCCGGGCGGTGACGCGCATCTCTCACGACGCTGGAAGTACCGGTCCGCCATGGCTGAAGGATTCTGGAGACGGTGGCGGAAAGAGTACTTATTGGAGCTTAGATCGGCACATCTGTCCCGGCCAACGACATCGAGTGACCTAAAGATAGACGATTTAGTTCTTTTAAAGGAAGATCATCTCAAACGACACATGTGGAAGATCGCCAGAATCAAGGAAACGTTCAAGGGCAGGGACGGCAGGGTGCGGGCCTGCAGTTTGAAACTAAGCGGGGGAACGGAGGTGAAACGACCAATACAGCTGCTTTACCCGTTAGAAGTCGACCGACAATGAGCTCAAGAGTTCGCTCATCCGGGGGAGGTTGTTGTATTTGTGGCATACTGGGAAGCAGCCCCCGCTTCGGGGGAGCGTTAATTGAAAGACCCCGCGGCGAAAAGGAGTCGGAGGGACGGGTTTCGGGTGGTCCGCGTGACTGACAATGCGGAAGAGCGAAGAGCGTCCGTGACATCTGTTTTTACCTACAAGCCCACCCGTGAAAGAAAAAAGAAAAAAAAGGCTGAAAGCCACAGGGACCATTACCGAACACATGGAAAGCGTTTTCTCCATCTGTCCTTGGAGACCGTCGCACGTGCGGGGTGCAGAGAGAACTCTTTTGACGATACTTGTGCTTCTCTGTTTCCCTTTCCTTTTTCCTTTCCCTCTCTGCGACAGCAGTGTACATAGCGAACGAATAAACTAGTCTTCGTGATGCTTTCAAACTGAAAGGACGTGTTGATTCTCTGTCGTCGTCCCACTAAAGAAAGTTTGCCTCCCTGCTATTCCGCCACAACACGAGCAGTTACCGAATTTTGGCTGGGTTCTGCGCTGCTCATGTTTGTCTGCGGAAAGCCCGTCTTCTGTTTGGTGAATGGCGGCAAAGGTGACATGCAGTTTAGTGCTGTGGTTTCTTATGATGAATTCCGATGGTGGAGTAGGAGCAAGTTTTTCTGCTCGTTTTGGAGCAGGTTTGTTCCAATAGAAGAGTGAGGGCATGAGTTGCGTGTTCCAGAAAGGTAGTCGGAGTGAATTCGAAGCAAGATTCACTCTGTGGAGCAGAAAAACCTGCTCTGCGAAAATCGGTGGAGTGGAACAGGGTGAGCAGCCCACTTCCCCACCATGGCATGTACAGACTGTGAGGGTTGGCGAGGGCCAGTAGCTGCCTGAGACGCAATTATGGCACTTGGATGTATAGGTAGGCACTTCATTAACAGTGTGCCTCGTGGAGCACCAAAAGTAAACACGTGTGAAAACGAGTAAACACGTGTGCACCACGCAGCCGCGCACACTGGCTCCTACGAGGCTTGACTTCGGCCCTGGTTTCTGGTATAGCAGGCAGGTGTTAATGGGTGTCAGTGATATTGCTCACATCCAGCCCCTCTTTGTTTGACCAAGTCCCTTCGGTCTATGAAGGGGCAATGCTTAACGTCTCACTGTGAAAGAGAATAGTCCTTCAAGCACTTGGGTGGACTGGGAGAGCCGGAAGAGTCAGCCAGAGACAAATTTTGACTTCTTGCAATATAGGGCTCGACAACAGGTGGCACATAGTGCTTGAGTTGAGAGACGCGCATTACCCTGTCTTGGGGCTGATCACGAGGCCCTTTACCAGTTACGCACGCAGGTAACAACAAATGTAAGAGGTGTTTTCTGGTCAGTGACTTGATATATTCCCTTGAAGCAGAGCACCAAGTCAGGCGAGTTGGTTGATATACATCGTAAACTTTTTAGCTACACTAGCACACACAAAGAACAACTTCCAGGACAGCCTGGCGCACCTTTACTGGTACTACGATAGTTTGTGCACCTGTGGTACAGGATGTCGTCAATTGTGGCAATGTCATGTTGTGATGATTCTGAAGATGACAGAGAACGATGAAGATCCTGGTATTCTTGGCCTTCTGCTTGCGTAGCAGCGAGTGACTGTGGCAGGTGGAAAACTGCTGCGGATAACCGCGAAAGCACGTCATAACATTTTGTCGACCAGGATGGTGCTGCACCGTGAAGTCAAACCCTGCGAGATCCATTAGCGTGGTCATGAAATGACGTGAAGGCCTGATGTTGGCTGTCAAGCATGCAACGGTGTCATTAGACAGTCACCGGTGTCATCACCTTCTTATCGTTGTGGTGATGGCGTACTTGGGCCTGTGTACAAGACACTACTATGGCCTTGTGATCCGAGTAGTAGGTGGATCCGAGTAGTAGGTGCCGAGTAGTAGATGCGCGTGCCCCTCGGCGTCGTGATGGCCTCAGTGTGTGTGTCTTCAATTCGAGATTGAACTCGGCATGCATGGCGGTGAGGAACGATGGGCTAGGTGGCGCGTTCGTGCACATAGTTCTGCTATGGCAACGCCACGCAGCTGGGAGCACGCTTTCGCCAACCCAGCTAAGAAACGCGGCGACGCAGTCGCACGCCGCTGCAGGTAGCTGCAGCAGAGCGGAGCGCGAGCCGACTGCCGTTGGCGGCGAGTGGTGGCACCAGCGTCGCTTCCGGTGGGAGAGGTCACATGCTTTCAGGGCACGGCTTTTACGGACGCTTTTTGCGGACGGCGGCTGGGCACGTGCTCTCGCCAACCTAGCCAAGAAACGCTTTCGCGTTAAAAAGCAGTTTTCGCTTGGTCTTCTTCATGAACACGAACCTGCCAGTAGGCAAATTTTGGGTTCAGACAGTCCAACAATGTCATCCATGATCTCATCAGCATGTGGAAGTGGCTGCACGACACTCAGTCATCCTATTTAGGGGCACATACAGTAGAACCTCGCTGATACGTTCCCGGTTGATACGATTTCCCGGCTCCCATGTTCGCGATCACGAAAATACGATTATTTGGCACCAACATTCGATTTATCGTCCAACTACGATTGGGTGCTATATTTTCTGGCCTCTAGAGTCCGCGTGCAACCGAGAAGTCTGGAAGCTCGCGCGATCGAAAGCAGTAGCTGCCCACCGCGGTGGCTACACCACAGTACTTGACCGACCGTGTCACAAGAAAATGCTGGTGTGCTCTCTACCAATACTAGCATATCACCTAGCTAGACGTAACACACCGCGTTCATCGATATCGCTGCTGACACTCGCAGCTTTAACAGCAAGCGTGCGGTAGCTGTTGGAAGCGCACGTAGAGCGCACTTTTAATGGCCGATAACCAAGCCATGCCAGCATTTCTTTCAGTAGGGCCGATTCGCAAACGCTAATGGTGTTTATGTGGGTTGTCTCTCGTCTTTACCCTCACCGAGTGCCGCCGTCTTGATAACATTTGAAAGCTCAAAGTTTTGACCGCCCGTGTCCGTTCACCTCAACCTCGATGACCATGCCCGAAAAGTGCAAATAAAAATATCTGGCATATTTAGATAGCCAGTGCAGAAACAATGCCAGAGGAATTCTCCCAACACTGCTTCGAAAACATTGTCGAACCTGCCATTTCTGATTGCAAGTTACCGATATGCGAGACGACAGTCAATAAAAGCAAAAATAAGCAAGTTCGAAAGCCGATAACGCGTACGGAATATGGAGCGCATCCTGTGCTTTTTACAGAGAGCGAGCGGACGCAGGCTATCGGAAGGTTATAGCGGCACTGATAAGATCACGCGGGTGCTCCCATCACGTCAAACTGAACAAGTCGTCAACGCATTGCGTCATGTAATCCTGTACTGAGTAGTCGCGTGACAAGCGTAACCTAGCGCTGGCAAGCGTACATTGCACGTGCTTTGGCCGGTTTTGTCGTCGGGCAAAAGCGTGGGTCGCGTTCGGCACATGCTGCTCTCATGCACCACTTGAACGGCCAGGAACCACTGATAGATTGCACATTTGTTTTCAGCTGGTAAGCTGCAGTGGTGATGTCAAGGAAGCGCAGGTTAAAAAAAGGGGGGGGGGGGGAGAGAGAGAGAGAAAGAAGGCTGAACGTTTCGTGGCATCTAGAGACTAAGCTGCTAGCTCTGACGGTCAACATGCACGCGATGCGCTTGCCCAGCGACCTTGGCTTGGGCCGTTTCGATGCACATGATGTGCCCGTTCATGTGACCTGTTGATGCAAGGCTAGTGCAGGTTCCAGTCGGTGTTATAAAGTTTGGATATCTGGTCCTTCCCAGGCAGTCTTTACATTCTTCAGCTTGGTGGCAAAAAAACCACTTTTATGACAGTAGTCAGCTTTGGTGCCGAAAAAGGCGGTAATGCTGCGGTCGTCGATAATCATGTCGAGGTCAGTGGTTGATCATCGGGCGTTGCGGTTAGGTCAGGTCGTCGGATCATGGCTGTGTCGGCTTGCTCCGCTGCTATGTCGCGTCGGGATATCTTTCGGTGGTGAAGTGTTGTCGCGAAGGCTGTGGCCAGGCAGCGCGCTGAGACTACGTTGGGAGAATTTGCACTTGGCAAGTCGTCGTCGGCAGCGGCAGTGGAGGATCTTCAGCATTGCATCGTGCCGCAACCACACCTTGGTTGCTGCCTTTAGTTTCCCGGATAGGGACTGGGCGACCGACCCCGGGTTGGGCCGTTATACTGCCGCCGTTGCAGAGAGATGTGGTGGACTGGCAACGGTGAATGGGATGGTCGTTGTCATTGCCACTCTGCTCCGACGATGTCGCAAGGTCGTTCACCAGGCAGCGGACACGGCCCATTCACGTCGAAGCACATAGTCTCGTCTCACCGTACTGGAAATAGAGGTAGGTATAGCCCACCACTTCTCCACAGTAGTAGTGGAGCGGGTGGCATTCAGGAGCACGGCATAAGTTGGGTTTTCTCTGATGGTAGTACTGGTCGTCAGGCGGGCGAGATGGTGTCGGCGGTGGCTGGTGATGAAACTGCGGAGGTGTGAGGCCCTGGCACGGGCGAGGAGCGTTGGCAGCTCGACGTGCAGCAGCAGCATAGGTCATCACCTGTGGTTGGGATTGTGGCGGTTTGGGAACTGGTAGCTATCACTGGACTTCCTCATGAACAATCTCTTTGAGTAAGGCTACCTGGGGCTGAGACAACAGGAACATCTGGTGCAGCTCCTCAAGAACAATAGTTCTTCGAGAAGGTGATGGTCTCGCGCAATTAGTCGGAGCAGAGCCCTTGCAGTTCAGCATAGTGTGGCATCAAACGGCGATTGCATAGGCGGTTGTGCATGTCCAGCATCTTCTAGATCGCCGTTGGCCCAGAAAGACTTTTCTGGGTGGGCTCCTTATCAGCCCAGTGAACAGCTCCTGCTTTACTCCTTTCATGGGGAACCTTCTCCTTAGACATGTCAGCATTAGCGTGGCGGAAGAGTGGGGTCATCTCCGTAAATATCACCATTCAGAAGATGCACCCGCGTCTCTAGCATTGATGCTACAAAGGTGTGCAAATATGCGGATTGAAAGAGCTCCCAGGTTCCAAGAGTGGATTTTCGATTCTCGAACCAGGTCCTCGCGGCGTTTGCCAGGTAGAAGTATTCATGCCACAGCTTCTTGTCCGACTCCCATTTGTTGAAGGCGGCAATGCGGTTGGAACTTTTCAAGCCAATTTTCTGGGTCTTCATATGATGATCCCCAGAATGTTGGTGGCTCTTTAGGCAGCTGCATCACGACTGCTGCTGGTGACACTGCTGCCATCATCGTGGATGTTGTCCTTGCCGTAGCCTAGGTTTTCTTGTCCTTGTTGGGAAGAGGCCCGTATTCTGGTGGTAGTCCTTGCTGCTTGCGGCTAGTTCGGAGGGCTGGGTTGGAGTCATCCTGTTGACAGCGTGGGCTTGGCTCACGGCTGGATGGGAGCATATGGTACGTGGGCTGGGAAGCATCTCCACCGGGTGTCACGTGGTTGTGGCAATGAAGGACGGAGCACAGCTGGAGGTGTTGTCAGCTGAACTGTTTATTGGGTGAACCTGTGCTCAGGAGAGCAAACCAGATCACAATGTGGGACGATAGCAGCATGAACAGTCGTCAGTCGACGATAAAAACAAACGAACACTGAAATGCGTTGGCTTTTAACGCTCGTCACGTTTTCTGGTATTGCTAAAAGGCACTCTTATTGGCGCATCGGCCATGCTAAGTTTGTAGTGTGGTCGATGTCATTATTGAAGTGGTGCAAGACGGGCGTGGTCAGCGCTGCACGTCACAGGAAAGTGATAACAGCACCCCCCGTCAACAAAACGAGCGCGCATTTCAGTATGTGTGTCCGGTCTTTACATGTGTCCTTTTTCGTCCCGTGGTACGAGTTTAGCACAGTGTCGCGAAGACCGCGTCGCGTAGAATGTTTTCTTGTTCTTTTTTCTTTTTCGACTGCTTTCTTAGAAGGGTGCTCCAGCAAACGAGCCGGCGCACCGTAGGGAGTCTTCTTGACGACGTAGTACAGAGAACGAAGACCACGTGTGTGCGTCGCGGCCAGTTTCTGGAATGTGTTGTTTGTATTAGTTTTGCGGCGAGGCCGGATGCACGCGATCTTAAAAGCTCGTAGAGCATCGTTACGTTCGACCTGCCTGACTGGTCCCTGTAAGCCGTTTTCCTATTGGTGGGAGGCAGTGGTGTTCCGAGACGTTCGTGTTGCCGCGGGTGCTGAAAAGTGCTATTTAAGCGGCGACACTGGCCTCTTTTTGGAGAGCGGACTAGGGGACCATGACGCTCGAAACCACCGGGGACCAGTTCGGCAGGCCGACGGGGTATGATACCATTTTCTATGTTGTATAATTTTTGCCCTGTGTGTTTTCCAACTTCAAGATGTCTTAGCTAAATAAACCCCCCAATGAGTGCTCTCCCAATTCACTGTGTGGACTCCTCATCGCTTGCCTGTGCGGAGTGGATCCCACACCTCTTCGTCTTCCTGACCTTCCGATGCATCTAACATTAACGGCCCCGACGTTTCGCTACAACAGTATACCAAGGACTCTTAACGCACATTAGAAGTGCAAATGACGTTACGCAAGCACCATCATTGCACAGCTGATACATTGGGTTTACTTATTACATGTACCGTGTGGGAGAAGCTGCCGTAGCCTAGTGGTATAGCGTGCTTGCTTGGCACCTTAAGGGCACAGCTTCCATACCCACCTTCTATACTCGCCTAGATACAGCGTTTCAATTTTAGATTTTAGGCCCATCTACAGCCACACTCTATATTACCATCGTAACTCATTGCTCACCGCAGACATCACATCACCCGCAATGGCACTCTTTGGCCATACTTGGCCCTTGCCCCACGAAAAACACATCATCATGCATTGCTCAGTAAATCGGGGAATGCATTGCAAAGCATTACTACTGAACTAGACAGGCAAAGTAGAACTCTGGGCCTAAAGATTAATCACAGAAGATGCAAGTAATGCTCAATAGCCTTGAAAGAGTGTGGCAGTTTGAGATAGGTGGCGAGGCACTGGATGTGGTAAGCGAATATATCTGCTTAGGCCAGGTAGTGACCTCTGATCCGAACCATGAGGCTGAGATAATCAGAAGGATAAGAATGGAGTAGAGCATGTGTGGCAGGCATTCCCAGATAATGAATGGCATCTCACCATTGTCCCTCAAGAGGGAAGTGTATAACAGCTGCACGTTACTGGTACTTACATATGGGGCAGAAACTTGTAGGCTCACTAAAAGGGCTCTTTTGTATATGAAAGATGACGTTGAGTGCGTGGGGACATGGATAAAAGGGGACGTTCACCAAATTCTTGGCCTATCCCCCACAGTGGGCTTGAGCAACAAATTGTCAGTTGAACAAGGATGATTTCATGCATCGGATGCACTGTTCCTCTGTGTTCTAAATACAACATATTGGAGATGAGATTTCCACCCATGCAAGCGCAAGATTACTGGTGATTTCTGCTGCATAATCACAATAAGTGTTCCGGATTTGCTACTGCCACTGCCTCTCCTGTCTTCACCTGGTCATCTGGCGGTACCATGGGACCAGCGGAAGCTGACTGTAGTGAATGTCTGTTTCGGCGCGCAAAAAAGGAACAAAGACGACGACGAAGAGTGCGCGCTTGAGCACGCGAAACGTGATCCGCGTGGCTTTGGAACACCGACGGCGGATCGAGCGTACCAGCGACCGAGCGGTGGCACGTTCGGCCCAGGGGAACAGACGCACCGAGCTGGTGCCACCAGACCAGCCGGGACGTACTGGGCGTTCTCCTGTGGCAGGTGTCCTGGACCTTGCTGGCTGTTCCTGCGGTGGACGAGCGAGCGGGCCAGTACGAGCGGCTGGAGCAATGGTGTGGCCGGGACCACCTACCGACTCGTGGTCACGGTGCCACGCAGGTTCGAGTCCGGCACAACCACCTGCCGAGGGCGTGGTCACAGTGCCGCGCAAGTTCCAGTGCCGCACAACCGCATGCTGAGAGCGTGGTCACGGTGCCGCGTTGCCGTCTGGCGCAAGTGTTGCTGAGGGCGTGGCCTCGATGCCACGTCAGATATGAATCCTACCCCGACGCGCTCCTGAGCGGGTACCTCGGGATCTGCCTGTGAGCTCGCATACAGCTCATCGTGCCTCTGCTGACGTCAACGTGCTGCGCTTCTAGTACTGTGAGTGGTGTCGACGGACCTCTGACGTCACGTCAGGCAGGACGCGCCGTTAGTTTCTTGAACGTAGCGTTCAGCCTGTGTTGCTTGTGTCGCGTTGTTTGTCTGTGAAAGTGTATGTGCTGTCTCGTCCTGTCGATAAATGTTTCCTTGTCTGTGACCTAGCTGTCTGTGTCTGAGTCCTGGGCCCACGAACCACCACACTGACCTTCGAGACATACATGGTGTCTTCTGGAGCTTCAGAGCTTCCAGCCGAGCGCTGAAAAGTGATCCTGCTCACCTGTCTTGGCATGAAGGTACAACGGATTTTCTCTACACTTAAGCCAGTAGACTTGCAGTTTGGCTCTGATACCGCGCCAGCCCTTGAGTACAGGTGACAGAGTCGACGAGCGGCGTGTATGACTCTGCATTAATCTTGACTTTGGTCCACTTCAAGCATTCGGTCAATGTCATCACGGCTCAACAATGGTTCAGTTGCCATGCTCAGCATGCCGGTGAGACAGTGAAAGAATACATCGCTGATTTAGGAATACGAGTCCTCATTGCTGACTGTAATTTTGGAAGCCTAACTGATTAGATGCTACGTGATCAGCTTGTCTTGAAAACAATGAATAATCAATTAAGTGAGCAGTTGATTTTTGAAGGCTCCTCACTGATGCTCTGACGAGCTATCACAATCGTTAATCAGTATGAACAAGCTGTGAGTCAAGCTAAGGAATTTTATGACGATGCTTCAGTTTGTCACATTAATGAAGCGCCCAGCTATTCTGTCTTCAGAACAAGTGAACGCACATGTTGTGATACAGTTAAACCTGCTTGTAATGATCCTCCATATAACGAATTCCTGGATCTAACGAAGTTTTTCTATTCCCCGCCGTTACTCCATAGAAGCACATGTATTTGAGACCTCTACGTAATGAAGTGGCAGCGGGAGAACTGCTAGAAATAACAAATTCTCTCCGCCGACAGCCTGAGATATTGCCCCAAATTTTGTTACTTTTGGGCGAGCAATAACCGGAAGCACCTTCTCTGCTGCGACGGAATGCAAAGCGGCGGCGGCGCGCTTGGCGCACTCGAAGACACTGCGACTGCGAGGTGAGAGCGAGTGCACGTGTGCATGCGTGTGAGCGTGCGCGAGGAGGGCCTGCATCCTTCGACCCAGCGATCTTCCCGCCGCGGGCGTGCCCTTTCCCCCTCACTTCAAACCTGATCCCGCCGCTTGTTGCAGCTGGCCTAGCCTGCCAAGCCGCCACCCTCCTTTTCCAGTTGATGTTACCGAGTCACACCGGCTTAAGAGAGAAGGAAAAACAAGAACGAGTTTTTCTTTTTTTCAACATGCTGGCAGCGCGACACTCTGGTTGCTGCACAAGTCTCTGCGCTTCGCTTCGCTAATCTGACACTAGGCGACAGCGCTTGTTAGGCCTAGCTTGCGGGGTCGCGGGCAGTGTGCCTCAAGGGAAGCTTGCCCTGACAACACAGATCGGGTGCACAGGAAATCGCGGGTTGATTCAAGGGCAGCACGCGTGAACTGATATATATATATAAAAAAAAACGGAGACAGTGGTAAACTGGAGGACACGGGCGCATGTTCTGTGCAGAGTGTTCGCGGCTGACAAACGGCCGTAGTAGCATTCTCCGTCGCCTCGGAAATCCTATCCTAGAGGGCGTGCACGCGACGCGTTGCTGCCACAGCCTTTTTCTTTTTCTTCCCTCCGATCGTTGTTAATTCGTTCTGCTATCCTTCCTCCTCCACAGTGATTCACTGCACTTTTTTCGGGCGGCTCACTTCCTTTGTGAAGCCTGCTCCCTACCTCGACTGTCCGCGATTTCCCGGCAGCTGCATTATAACCAGTCCTTCATTTTGGGGGGGAGGGGGAGGGGCGGGGGGTGCTGCACATTAAGCCGTAATCATATATATTAAGTTCTCTGGGAGGGTAAATGGGGGTTCAGAAAAAACCGCATTATTGCCGGTCCTGTACTATAAGTGGTCACATTATAAGTGTTCTCAGCTGTAACTGTTTTCTCACCCAAAATAATTGTTTTGGGTGAGCTCTGCCGTCTGTAACCTTTTTGCTTAAACGTTTATTTTTCGAATTTTCGTGCCGAACCGGCATATAACGAAATCCTCTTTGTAACAAAGTTTTCCGGAAATTTCTCAATTTCGTTATATCCAGGTTTAACTGTAAGTGCAAAGCCAGAGCATTGGAGCATCCTGTACAAGGCACCATGAACCTTAGAGCTTGTTATCGTTGTGGAGCGACTGGTCATCTTGCAAGCAGTCATGCACGTAAGACCCACAAGCGCAGATGTTGTCGCTGCGAGAAGATTGGGCACTTTGATTTTATGCGTGGGTCGTCTGGATATCCAGCGAAAATTTGACAAGTCGATGATGACAACACTAGCTCACACAGTAGCGGAGAAACGGTTTGTATTGTCAAGGGACACAAGCATGGCATTTACGCATCCGTCACAGTAAAAGGTCGGTCGCACTATCTCGTTTCTAGTCAATATGGGATCTTTTGTCAGTATTTCGCAAGCACTTTCCCTTTGAGGCCTACCTCACTGCAGCTCTTTGACTATTCCAAGTCAGATAGTTTCAAGTTGTTTTGTCGCTTCAGCTGCCTTTCAAGGCAGAACTGCTTGCATTCATCTGTATGTCGTGTCTGAAGGCACCATTGTACTGGGCTTAGATGCCATTGCTGCACTACAGATGTATATTGAAAGCAAATTGCTTCAGTATTTGGCATTGACCTCCAGCACTCTTATATTGCCAACTGAGCTACACACAGAGTACGAAAATCTCTTTGACAAACAGCTCGGACTCACCAAAGGGTTCACACACAAAGTTAAAGCTCGTAAGTCCATTCGATACATTGCCAGCAAGCTACGACGGCTGCTCTTTGCCCTTTGTGAGCAGGTGTCGGCTGAACTGCAGAAACTTGAAGCTCAAGAAATAATTGAGCGCATTTGCGTTGACGCCTGTCAGTGGGTTTCTGCTATAGTGATTGTTCAGAAAAAGGGTGGTTCAATAAGAATGTGTGTTGATCGGCGAGAGCCCAATAAAGCTATAATTGTTGACAGTTTTCTGGACAAGCTGCTGCACAGCTTCGCTGGCGCCAAGCGATTCTTGAATCTGGATTTGCTGCCTGCTTACCATCAACTAGAGCTACATCCTGAGAGTCATGATCTGACTAGCTTTGTCACTTTAAGAGAGTATGTTTTGGCTTGGCTTCAGCTCCGTCAGTATTTCAGAAGATGATGCATCATGTACTGAAAGGGTGCAGAGGTGTACTATTCTACACAGACGACGTTATTGTCTATGGTCGTTCTCAGGAAGACCTTCTTTCAAACCTTTGCACTTTTTTGCAACAACTATCTAAAGCAGGTCTTAGACTCAACCAGAAGTGCGTTTTTGACGTCGCCAAACTCTCGTTTCTAAGACATGTTGTGAAATGCCAGGGGCTCTTTCCACGAGCATCATTTATCCAAGCAATGAAACGTGCTCTTGCTCCTTCCAACGTAAGTGAACTTGTTCTTTGATTGGCCTGGCGGGATTTTACTCCCAAGTTCATTTCCATTTTTCGGATGTTATGGAACCATTATGGGGCCCTGCGTCAAGGCAACGAACCATTTGCTTGGACGGCAGCCACCGAAGAGAGTTTCGTCCGTTTAAAATCGCTGTTGACAACTTGCAAGATTCTGCATTTCTTTGACCTGAATCTACCCGTCATCGTCACGGCCGATGCGCTACAACAAGATAACAAAGGAATTCTACAGACGGTTGCCTTTGCCTCCTGCACCTTGAGACCACAAGAGAGGAAATACTCGGCAGGCAAACGTGAAGCCTTACCATGCGTCCGGGCCTGTGAACATTGGCTTGTGTACCTTCGGGGTTGCCCCTTGTCTTGCGAACTGACCACAATGCTCTTGTCACATTGTTGTCAACCAAGGGTGTTGGACATTGGCCACTGCACATTTCACATTGGTCTGCACAACTGCTTTGTTACTACTACACCGTAGAGTACCACAAAGAAAGCCATAATGTAGCGGCTGACGCGTTCTCTTGGCTGCCCTTGCAAGGAGAAACGAATGAGGTTGTTTGCCTTCTTTGTCTGATGTTAACCATGACAGAACTCTTAAGCAGCGGCTGCATCAGACAGTACAATCGCCGAAGTCATGGACTTTGTTTTGTCGTCTTGGCCTGATAAAAAAATCACCCGAAGTGGAGCTAATGCCATATTTTAATGTACGTGCAGAACTATGCATTGTACACGACTTGCTTTAGCAAGGTGGAAAGTTGGGCGAGTTGGTAACCTTTCATCTTGAATTCTGAAACAGCGCACAATAAACGCGGGACGAACGGAAGGTAACAAGTCGACAGGACTATCGCTGACTCGAAACTGGTCTATCCGTTCCTCTGCCTGTTGCCTTTTCGTGAATAAACCAGTTGCGAGTCAGCGATAGTCCTGTCTACTTGTTACCTTCTGTGCGTCCTCATTTTTTCTTGTGCGCTGTTTCAGACTTCAAGATGAACGACTTGCTTTACCATGTTGACAGGATTGAAATTACAAGTGTCCTCATTGGTCATATGATGGAAGCTGCACATGAATCGCATTTGGGCATCTCCTGTCTGCGGCCTCAAATGGTGGCCTCAAATGGATGGCCATGTAGAATAGCTGGTGAAAATGTGTTGTTTACCAGTCATGTAACTAACCTGCACGGCCAACTGCTGCACCTATGCAGCCGGTAGCTTTCCCTGACAACCCTTGGGACAAGATTTCCATTGATATTGGCCCACTTGAGCAAGCTCCTATCATTTGCCATTATGCAGTGCTGGTTATTGATTACCACAGCAAATGGCCAGAAATATTTCTTTCAACACAAGATTCTACGGCGACAGTCAAGAACTTCCTGCTACAAGTGTTTGCTTGTGAAGGCTACCCGAGTGAAATAGTTTCCGACCACGGGGCCACAGTTAGCTCGGCTTGATTTCAAGAGTTCTTTCAAGAATGTGGCATACGCCATTGCTTTTCTTCTGTTTACCACCTGCAAGAAAACAGGCTTGTAGAAAGGTTCAGCAGAGTTCTCAAATCTGTTGTCCAGATGGCAGTATATGTGCGGCGTAATATCCATGTCACCGTGACAGATTATTTGGGTGTCTACCGCTGCTTACCTCATGCCACAATGGGTGAAGTTGCACCGCCCGTTTTGCTACACGGGCAACTACTATGCACGTGATTAAGCATTGTTGGATTATCGGATAGTTCATTTCATGAAAATCCAGCAGAAGCGATGAAACTGCTGCGTCATTGTGTCCAACAAAAACAAGCTTCTTCCAAGCTTTTCACGGACTGCCGTCGTGGAGCCCGTACAAGACACTTCGCCGTTGGCGACTATGTCCACGTGAAGAAGTCGTCAGATCACAGGAAACTATCTTCGCGCTTTTCGGAACTGAAGAAGATTATTGAGCAATGAGGGGGCCATCCTCATCTCTTTTGGAAGATGGTTGGGTGTGGAATGCCTCCAAATTTTAAGCGATACACCCAGAAGCAGTGGAGACGCTTACAAGCAATGGACCTTGTATTCTTGATTGGACCTTATCTGACTAGCCTCTTCAAGGCAGCACATTTCCTGCGAGCGAACAGCATGCTGACTGTCCATCTACGTCACAGCAAGAAATAGCAGCACAACCATCTTCACTGCAGGGCAAAATGACCGACCAACCACTAGACAAGCAAAAAGAACATTGGAGCTCAGGGGCTATGCACTACACAAGCGATAGTTTTTTTTTTTTTTTATCAACCAGGGAAATGTTGTATATGAAAGATGATGATGTTGGGCGCGCGGGGGCATAGAATAAAGAGGATAATGTTCATGCATCGGATGCACCGTTCCTCTGTGTTCTAAACGCAACAGGTTAAAAGTCCAAAAGTGGACCAAAGCGTGCCAGCTATCTATAGGGTATGATAAATGATTACCAAAGTCGATTAAGGATTGATGAGTGATGGTAGTGATATACCCTGTGAAACTTGTCGGGGTTCCTTTACTAATTACTACTGCTAGCAGTGGCATCGCCGCTAGCAACACCCTGCAGTGGGTTTGAGCACTCAACGAGCAGAGAATGTGGTAGTCGCGTTCGCGCGCTAGCTAGTCTCAGCCATGCATCACCGCGTTGCCGCACGCTTCGGCCCGCGGCCCGACTCGAGGCAGGGCAGCACGAACCGTCGCACGCGGCGAAAGAGGAGAACATTAGGCGCAACTCTCCGTGCATGGTGATTTAATAAACACGTTAAAACAAATAATACAAGGCCGAATGTAACGTCGAATTAAACGTAAACGAAGGTTAACAATAACGATAATACCACACGCGAACATACAAGAACACAAAGGACAGTAACAATGGACAACACGCGAACACACAATAACACACAAAAGTAACCATGCAAGGAAGGAGAGCCTAACCCCGGCTAGCGCACCCGCGACCGCGAGCCCTCGGAAAAGGAAAATAGAAGAAGAACATACAGACAGGGGCATCGGTCGCAGGTCGCCGCCGTGGTCGCTGGGGCTTGGTGAGGCACGCCATCCGACCGAAGGCCTGGTCGGCCGGAGGGCCACAAAAGTACGTGCGCACCCCTCCAAGTCACAGCGTGTTCTCTCCAGCATCTCCGAAAACCAGAAACGAGCGAACGTTCGAGAAATTAGTCGCTGTCCAATGGCAGCCTAGTTAAAACCATATGGAGCGAGGCGGCCAGCCCTCCACAGTGGTGGGTCGCCGCCGCGTCCAGCTGGGAGAGAGGGACGCGAGGAATTTCGTGAAAAACATGGCGTCGAGCGGGACGCGGCCCCACAAACTCAAATGCACGACCTGCTTGGATTTGAAGACCTTGACGGGAGTGGACGTTAAACATTGCTCTGATAATGTTTGTCAAGATGTACTAGGGCGGACTGAGGTGGATTAGTGTGGATTAGTGCTGATAAAGACTGATTAAGGTGGATTCGGGTGGATTGAGACAGTTAATATGGATTAAGGCAGTATTAAGGCAGTGATTAAGTAGCAGAGTGGATCCCAGAGAAGGCAAGCGTGGCAGGCAGAAAGTTGAGTAGGCAGATGAGTCATGAGACCAAGAAGTTTGCGGGAAGTAGCATCGTCGCAGTAATTGGAGAGCGATGGGAGGGGCCTTTACCCTGCTGTTGGCATAGATGAATAATCTTTATTGGCAAGTGCCTCCTTACTCTGGGCAGGGTTCTGATGTCATACCACATACAGGTCTCCAGATGTCCCATTTCGTACACTTTGTATTTTTATAGTTTAGCTTCATAATGCTCTTTTGAAGTAGTACTGGCATGAGGTTCTGCAAAAGGGACATTTTTCCTTTCCGTGGCATGCATAGTTAATGCTCTGCAGATGTCTGAGCTTAGAAACATGTATACAAAATTTAAATATAATTCTAAAACAGTTTGCCATAGGCACTTGGCAGTTCATCACATAGCCTCAAGTTCCACTGTGCGTGAGTTGGCTTACCTTTCACACTGAAAGCTTCTGAGCTTTTTTTCTTGTTGTTTTTTATTGAGCGGGCAGTGAATGGAGTTCATTGTACTCGCACCAATCTTGATTGTGGAGGATTTGAACTAAAACTAGTGGACTCATCAACATTGCTCATTGCAAGAAAGTCACAGCAAGTCTAGGTATTTATAACACAACTTTGCTGTCTATTGCAGTGATTCTATCTGTAGTGTCCTGGAAGCTTTGCTTCATGCTAGAAAAAGTGTTGACATGGCCTTGAAAGTCCTTCAATATCCTTGAGTTTTTAACAGCGAAGCAGTACTAGCTAGAGAAAAAGTGTCCTTCGGAAACAGAAAACTCCGCATATTGGGTATGCGCCACAGGGGTACTAAAACAAATCCTGAATGTCCTCTGTAGTAAAACTGAAGCAATACTTCTTCACCCCTAGGTAAAATTTTTCGCACCAGAACGCTTTAGCTGCAACATGCTTCATGATTCCTTAGTTAGAACGCTAGCAGGGTTTGAATTGAGCCCAGACCATCTGCGTGGCAGGCAGTTCTACCAATATACGTGGTGAATAGCAGAGCATACCATATAGTACAGCAAGGAGGCGGGAAAGTGAAATGAAGCTGAGGAGGAAGGAAAGGAGGAGGGAAGCATACTATAGTACAGCCTCGTAGATAATAGTATAGCAGGTGGTTGGGAAAGTGACATTTGGGAGCAGTGATGTCGTGTTTTTATGTGTAAAATCCCATAAATCAAAGAAGATACGAGGGGAGAGGTAAATCATAGCATACCCATGTATAGTGCGCTGTAGCGAGGAGCTGTGAAAAGGAAGTGAGGGTTAGCAGGAGTGTAAGGTCACCAACTCCGCAGTATAGTCTAACAAGGGGGTGAGAAAGGAAGGTGAAGGTGAGGAGGAATGGAGTGAGGAAGAGGGGAACGGGGGAAGCAGCAACCAAGTTAAAAACCGGCGTTAGGCAAAAGACTTGAGAGTCGACCTGCTTTACTGCAGCAAGCTTTGCATGACCTATTGCAAACTTCATTCTTTTTTTTTTTTTTTTCTCTTGGAAAGCTGCAGGTACTGCTGCTCCCTTTCCTTAACCGAAGGTGTGCTAACCTGTCCTTTTTTCTTTTTGCAGCATCTACAAGAGCACAGAGCGTGTGCATAAACTTACTCCAGTTGGGGCAGGAAAGATACTGACAATCGAAAAGGAAAACCTGCCAGACACGGGTAAGGGAGACAAATTGCAGCGATGCTTTGGCGGGCTAGTTAGTGCGAATCCATAATGTTCTTTTTTTTTTTTTTTTAAGCGCCAAATGACCCACGCAAAAAAAAACACAGGACAAAGAGGGCAAAGCACCTGGTCGGTTCGCCTCATTCAGATGACAGGGCATTCAACGTGCCTTTCATCTTTCTTGTGTATCGTTTTATGCTAAAGAACAAAACAAAAAACATTATAAGGCAGCGAACAGTTTTGGTGCGACGCAATTGTACATACTGGTTCTGAAATTGCAGAGAGACTTTCACATGGCCTTTTCTTACGATCCCCAGCCTGGCCTTGTTGTACTGCACTACACAACCTTGAAACATTGTGATCTGAGGCTTTTGCCGTAATATAATGTAAGTTCGTTTTGTGTTGCCGGCGACAACACATAAGCATGTCTTGCATGGTGTATGAATTTCATCAATACTGGTGAGATTTCAGTTATTGCTGGCTTATGAAAGCTGCTTGATGGGCGAGCTCATACTGCATCTGATGTTTACGAGTTGCTGTCATGATTTACTGCCAAGTGCCCCAACCACTGTGCCAAGTGACAAATTAAAAAATTTGATAAAGGGCGAGTTGTAAAAAAGAATTGTGTGTTTGTTGCCTCTGCAAATTGTCAGTTATCAGTGATATGTCGATTATGTCACACAGTTAAACCTCGACATAGCGAAGTTGGCAAAATCGTCAATTTACTTCGCTGTATTGAAACTTCATTAAATCGAAATTCGGATTTTATGCAATGTACAGGCTGTGAATGATTTTTTTACATGTAAATACCAAAGTACTATAGCAGTACGAAGAAGTCTAACTTCAGTGACGTTTGAAAAAAGGTTTATGTTGAACCGGAGATAAGGCAGCAACGACATGATAACGTGCCGTTGGAGCCCTCGTCACACCGACCTTACTTCACGCGTAAACAAACGCAGGCGCAACGCACTGTGATAAGTGACAACCAAGGCCATTTTGCCACGGGGGGTGCTTGGTATAAAAGATTCGGGTGTTTCCTAGATCGGAGAGGGTGACGACGCCGATGTTCACTGAACCGCTAGCTATCAACTATAGTACGACGAAAACGCAACATCAGTTGACGGTGGCCACATTTCCTGTTTCTGAAATCATGCGTGCGTATGCACGAAGAATTTCGCAAGACCAGGTATACGGCGTTACGAATTTCACTCACCACTATACATTGGTTCATCAGGTATAGGAGAACACCTCCATAATCTTGTACATTCGGTAGCTGTGCAACGGGAAACCATTGTATGCGTCTATTAGTTTATTGCTCTTTGTATATATCTGGTTCTTCGGATAGGCTAACGAAGCTTCTTTCTCTCCACTGCATTTCGATGGAGGTGAAATGTTGAGGCCTTTGTACTGTATGATGTCAGTGCACGTTAAAGAACCCCAGGTGGTCGAAATTTCCGGAGGCCTTTACTCAGGCGTTTCTCATAATCTCAGCTGGTTTTGTGATGTGAAACCCCAGAAATCAATTAATCAAGCTTCTTTTTTATTATAATTCGTGAAAAATGAGCCCCACGATTGTCCAGAAATAAACAGCGGCGTCATGTTTCGTCGCTGATTGTGATCGCTTGCAAGTTAGAAGCCTCATCGGCGACACCCGTACGATCACGATCTTTTGCAAGATCGGTGAGAGCCTTCTATGCGTGCTACACACATTTTCATCGGTACACCGAATCGTCCACTCACGCGAAATACATAAGCACACTGTTTGCGGAGTGCGCAATATACGATGCTTCTTATCTTAGTACTGTTGTGATCGAGATTCCGCAAAGCAGGGCCCCTCGGCTGATGCGGCCTCCAGTCGAACTGCTCCCTTTGCTTCCCTGGGCGCCTCCGCCGGCCGCTGTTAGCTGGTGTTGCTGGCCTCGGGGCAAGCCAGCATTGCGGGAAACGGAACGGAAGCTACCTCCTGGAGCCCGGCCAGAGCGTGGGAAAGCACATGATATCGTGGTGGTGTAGTTTGGGCAGGCATTGATTCGCTGACAGGCGTCGGCTGACTGTGGGCCTCCTTCCCTTTCTCCTGCCTGTCTTCGACCAATGGCAGGGGGCCCCGGAGCTCAGCGAGAGAGACGCCGACTTCACTCACGAAAAAGAAGATCCTCTTAATGTGTCGTACATATTATGGAAATACAGTTTGTTGTCTCTTCGCCTAAAGTGCTGAACAGCCCCACTCCACCGCCTTCGTGGTGGCCCAGGGACCCACACGTAATCGACCCCCAGTCGCAACAGTACCGAGGCGCTCGTTCCAAACAGACCGTCCACTCTTATTCCTTTCCTTGTCTGAGCATGCCTAATGGAGCACCTTGGATCCATGTTCTGTCGTGCATGATTTATTAATGGTGTGCTTCAGTGTAACCACTCATGCGCTTGTTCTTTCTGTCGCACCGCCACGGTGGTCTATGGCAATAGCACTTGGCTCCTGATCCGAACATTGCGGGTCAAATCCTGGGCGCGGCGGCTGCATTTCGATGGAGGCGAAAAGCTGGAGGCGCGTGTACTGTGCGATGTCAGTGCTAGAGAAACCCATGTGGTCGAAATTTCCGGAGCCCTGTGCTACGACGTCTTTCGTATCGTGGTCTTGGGACGTAAAACCGCACAAAAGAATTCTTGTTTTGCATTTCGCGCTTTGGAAACACAGCCGTGGCTGCGGGAATCGAAGCCCAACGTCGAGCTCAGCATACAAGCACACGCACACAAAAGGCTAGCATGTACATGTCTCGCTCCCCCACAACGTCTGACGTTTTCTGAGCGTCACACAGTGCCTGCCTTCCTTTTGACCCTCTGTCGTGTGTGTATCTGCCTGGCATCGGACGATGAGGGGTCGAACTAGAGCAGCTTTTCTGTAAAAGAAGAAAAAAAGGGGGCGGTAATGCTGTATATGCTATGCCAGGCACGTAGCCAGGATTTTTGTTCGACGGGGGCCCAAGGCCTAATTCTTCGCAAAAAAGTGTCGTCATCATCATAATAATTTTTAAAGGCCCTTTTCAGGGTATTACATGGCGGAGGGGGCAGCGAAAGCATCAATAATAGCTTGGTCATTATTATACAATGCCAAAAAACTTGCCCGGAAATATAGCAGGGCTTTAATTATTAGACGAGAATGAGAACAGAGTGGAATGCAGCACAACAGGGGAATTAATCTGAGATGGAAAGCCAGTTATTTTGACGCTGCAGTAAAGCTAGTGCGTGTGCACGATAAAGAATATTTTCCAACCAAGTAATCTCGACGAAGAGGGGCCATTACAGGGTAATGCAAAGGAATAAGGCGTCCACTTATGGATGTGCAGCAAATAGAAAAATATTTGTCGGACATTTTCTCTACCCAACTTCTCACACTCCGTCTCAACAGCAGGCGTATGAGAAAAACATGAGCCACTTTCTGACATCAATTGTTGAACGAAAAAACAGACGTATTCAGGAAAACAATTTTATTGAACCACAAAGAACCAAAACACGGGTGCTTTCATGACACAAAAGATGCAGAACGCTAACATTCGTTTTAGGAAGCAATCTTAAAGAATGGCATCACGAGTGGTTTTACAGTATAGTAAAAGTCAATGCAAAAGAAGAAAAAAAAGGCAACGAGCATGAAGCTTGGCCGAGAGGAGTGGTTCATGCTGCAATTTCCATGCATCGCGGTTTCTCCATAAACACAGCGATAACTTTGTCGACACTGACTTGCATCCTGTGAACGGCCGTAAGAGCCAGGCCATTAAGCCGCTCTTCAGCTGTTCGGTTCCTCAAATGTATTTTTACTCTTTCAGTGTCGAGAAGCTCCATTCTGCAGCAGCTGTACACTCACTGGGAGAGTTGCCAATATCTTGAGGAGTGTGTGAATGATCGGGAAGAGGGCTTTATCGCATTCAGGTAAAGGGTCCATCGTAGAGCGGGGAAGTTCTTCCTCTTGCATGGCCTGCCATTTAGTTTTCCAGACTTCCCATTCACCTTTTCATGTAAGGATATCCACTGTTGTCATATCTCTGAGGTAAAAATCGAAGGCCGGCTGCACAGATTCAATTTGCCTTTGCAGGCGTGCTTTGGCAACACAAACTGCAAACTTTGCAGTGTTTTCCGATGGTTTGCAAAGCCCCGTTTGAGGGAAGCTTTCAGGTCATCTATCTGTGGAATGAACATGGCTCACCCTTCCATAGGACTACAAGCACCCTGTTTGTTTACCCTGTTTACTCCTTCCGCCACGCTGGCGCCTGGCCCACGACACAGGCAGCGGAAAAAGGGTGGTGCGATTCGCAGAGGTGCCAGCAGAGTTGAATGGGATAATGGGTCGTCGAAGCCGTCGCTTTCCATACAAAAGTCCCCTTTACCAAGCTTTCGGTTAACTTCCGTCGTCCGGTCATGGAAAAACTCTGCGTCTGCGGTAATGCAAAGCCATACGCGTGCGTGTTCCCACACGCCGCAGCTATCAGTTAAAGAAAGCACCTGAATGCTCCCTAACTCGCCGCCACTACGCGACTGTAAAACTGACACCCGCATTAGACCGCCTGCTAGCTCTGCAGCAACAAAGACACTGCTCCTCTCGTTAATAAAGACATTTCCTCAGGGAATCCACCGGTGGAGTCAACGCTATCCTTTTCTGTATGTCCTGTCATTCTTTGCACTGTTCCTTGAAGCACTCCAACTACCGAGCGCCCTGACCGATGAGAATCCTCGTTTCGCGCAATACAGCCATGGTCGCTTTTGTCCAGAAAACCTGACACAACCAACCAACCAACCACCTTCCTGAACATAACCGATGCGACGAAGTCGCATGAAGTACGACCAGATAACGTCATTTCTTCGGTTTCGAAATGCATGGCAACATTTGGTTCGTTCTGGTAATTTCATTTTCAACAAGCTTGCGTTACATATAAGAAAATGTCCTGCATTGCACAATTTTCTGTCTCTTTCTACAATCACCAGGCAGTAACTGTTGGTTTCGGTTGGTATTACCGTTGTGTCAGGAAGATTGATACGGTGGTCACTATCTTGGTAATGTTCGGCTATTGGGTTGCGATCTCTTGCAAAATTGCAGAGGTCATTCCTGTGCTGTCAAAATGTTTCTCTGAGGTTTTTCGCTTCTCCGATGTAGCTCGTATCGCATATTTGTATACAGTGCCTTGGGCTCTCTCCCTCGGTGGATGGTCTTTGGCAATATGTATATAGAGAGCATATATTCCTAGGCTTGTTAGTCACTGGATGCCTTCTTTTCTGAGAATACGGGCAATGGTTTCGCTAACGCCTCGGATATATGGGAGAGTGGTGTTTCTGTTGTGGTGTTGATTCAGGAGCCGGGAAGCTGAATTTCTCGTCAAGCGTTGCCGTGCTTTTCAAATTGAGGTACGTGTTTTCGGAATAAAGCTGTTCTTGAGTAGCTGTTCTTGGCGACAGTTCCTTGACTATCGTTTATTTTTCATTTGTTTAAATGCACGTGCACGGTGCTACTTGTACTTGTGCCTCTATACCCGTACATTAATGGCTGACAGGCTATGCGTCGAATATGTGAAGCAACTGGCCCAACGAAGCGGCGTATTGGTGGTGACGCCACAAAAGTCGTGCTTATATATATGGTGGCGCGCAGCTGACGCTGACTGTGCTTGCATTTGCAGTCGTGTGGAACCCATGGGCTAAAATGGCATCAGAACTGGAGGACTTCGGTTCGGAGGAGTACCTCAACATGCTGTGCGTGGAACCCGGTCATGTGGCCCGGCCTCTTCGACTGCGACCTGCGCAGCGCTTCAATGCCGTCTGCACGTTCACCGCATCCGAAGGATAACTGCGGCTGAAATAAAACGCGAGGTGTTGTCTACGACCCTTTTTGCTGGGACCCCATTGTAGTTGCTTCACAAAAGAGGCGCTGACCATGGACGGCATTTCAACAAGGCGATCAATTTTGTTTGGCGATTTAATTTTGCCTAGTATTCGCATCGCAATAGGATTGTGTGTGGTGATTTTCATGCACATGGGAACCCTAAGTCACTCGAACACATCGATAATCACAGTGTTCTCCTAGTGCCCATGACCGGTATAGCGTGATACCGCGTGCACTAAAATTCAGCTAATATCGTTTTTCCGCGGCAACACTGATCTCGTAAGAGAACACGTACAGTGTGCAAGTTCAGAAATGGCCAGAGTGCACGCCAGATAGTTCTTCGCCGGTATGGCACTATATATTTGGCTCTTTCTACTAAAAAAGAAATTGAAAAAATGTTTCTTTATTCTTATCGTGGTACTGGATACTCCCAAGCATACTTGTATCTTAACACCCCCCATAACTTCATCATCATCATTATCAGCCTACAGCCTATGTCCACTGCAGGACAACAGCCTCTCCCAGCGGTCTCCATCCTTTCCTGTCCTGTGCGATCTGTTTCCATTTGATAGTGCAACAAGACGGCGAGATGGTGCATACTCTTTATCCATTTGCGATTCGATGCCTGCAAATTTCTTAATTTCATCCTTACATCTTACTCTCCGTCGTCCACAGCTACGCTTACCCTCTCTTGGTATCCACTCTGTCGTCCTAACTGTCCATTGGCCTTCTCAACACATGGCCTGCCCATGTCCATTCTTTCTTAACCTCATTTATTATGTCGGCTACTCCTGTCTGGTTCTCTGACCTGCTCGGCTGTCTTCCCATCTCCTAATGTAACGCCTATCATTTTTCATTCCATCGCGCGCTGTCTGGTTCTTCACTTCCTCTCGAGCTTCTTTGTAATTCTCCAAGTTTCTGCCCCATATGTCAGCACTGGCAAAATGCAGTAATATAATTTCCGCCTGGTTTACAGTGGTAGGTTTCCGTTCGTGAGTTGGGGATATGTCTCCCGCATGTGCGCCGTCCCATGCTTATTCTTCGGTGAATTTCTTTTACATATGAGTGGATTGTTCTGTCAGTAGCTGTCCTATATATATGTACTGTTGCACGACTTCTATTGTCTGGTTTACCGTAATTATTGACGACTCCAAAAATTTGGCAACACTATACTCGAAGGTCGCGGCAGCGCCTTGTGCTAAACTTTCTGGATCGTGGCAGTTCCCGACGAGCTCCCAAAGGGGTCATTGCAGTAGGTGAAGCACAGAAGAAAATGGCGTGCCTTGCGTGATTATACTCCGGTGAACAATGACCGGAGTTCTTCTTCTTTTTTTTTTTAATATGAAGCATTTAACTCGCATAAATGGTGGCCCGTAAAACTATCATCATCATTACTTGAGGTCCTCAAGTGTGCACGTGCACTTGTTCTATGCAATCATGATTGTGGTTCAGTTAAGCAAAGGGGACCGGGAACGAAAGAGATGGAAATGAGAGAAAAGCCGTAGTGGAGGGCTCCGGAAATTTCGACAACCTGGGGTTCTTTAATGTGCACTGACGACGCACAGTACACGGGCCGGGATAGAACCTGCGTTTTTTGGGTGGTACCCGAGTACCTTAACCACCGCCACACCACCACTACAATGCCAATGTGCGGCGTTAGCACGAACGCTAACCAAATGTGCACGCCTCGCTTTGGTCTATTTCGCTGGCTCGCTAACTTCACGTGAACGGGACACGCGCATGCAGACCGCTAGACATGCCTTTCCTCCCCTGCGCTGCCACGATCTGTGGCGGCCGTAATAAAACATGTCCAGAACGCGAGCTCATTTCACTCCGAGCTTTCCTCTATACCGCCACATGCTTCTTGTTAGTCAGAATTAACTGGACCTTGTTCCTGAAAAGAGCCATGTCCGTCTGATATATGGCTCTGACAGCTGCAGAAAAGGCACGGGCCTCTGTGGATGTTGACATGACGAACTTGGGAGTGCGCCACGATAGACGTGTCTTGCGGACTAGTATAATCTCTTATATGGAATTTAGCAATGCTGACGTTCCGCCTTGTTGGTGTGACATAGCGAACATGTATAGCGCTTGAACAGACACGGACGCAAGGCATCAGTTGTGTGTCATATCCCTGTCTCTTGTGGTAAGCACTACGTCGGGCAAACGGGCCGGTGCTTGGATGACGACCGACTACGACAACACAGGAACAACATTAATAAAAAAGGGACGCGACTGCACGCGTGACACTGCACTGCCGCGGTGGTATCGCCACATCGTGACGAAGTAGCCAAAATAGCAGCCTAGGTACTAACTGCATAAGCAAAATAACTGTCTATTTATTTTATTCATGATACCTTACAGGGCCCAATAGGGCATTGAGTAAGGGGGACAAGTAAAAAGTAAATAATAGAAATAACATCAGTAAATACAGACAAATAAGTTATACAAATACAGGGAAAGAAACAGAGAAAAGAATGAAAAGCAAAATGTACAGTGTAGTTATTTAGAAATGCCTATACAGGGCAAAACAAACAGCAAAAATATATTGTAAAGCATTTTCAAACACAGGAACAACATTCCTTGCTTAATGAGAAAACAGAAGCCCAAATACACTCACAAAAGAAAAAAGAAAGGCAAATGAGTTCTTTGGAAACCTGCAAGGCGGAGTAAAGTTTACAAAAGGGACATTCCTGCATGTCGCATAAGAAGTACATTGTCCGCGCATGTAGTGAGTGAAATAACTTTGTTTTTGTTTACGGTGGATGCGGGGCGAACTCCTCCGTATATAAGGGGGTGGCTTGTTCATAACCTTTCGGCTCTTGTTTGTATTTTGCATCATTTTTTGTTCTGTCATGATCAGTAAAACCTTGTAAAAATAAAAAGTGCCTTGTCTGTGCGCATGGCAGTCACTGCGGCGAGTGAATGTCGTGTGAGTACTTTTTAATGTGCTTGACTTCCACATAAACCCAGTTGTTGAACGCGCTCATGTTGTGTCCTTTCTGTCGTCCGTGTCTTTTCAAGCGCTGTGCTTATGGAGTTCGTTTCTGCTCATCATGCGCCAAAACTTTCAGTTCAAGCTCACTACGAGCTTGTAAAGCTTTTTCTTTAAATACGAACTTGATAACTATACGAACTTTAAATACGAACTTGGCGAACTTGAGCAACTTTGGCCGTATCCCTCCGTCCGTGTCTCGGTGCTCTCCCGGTTGTACATCATGCACGTCATGATTAGCGATTCTGCTGCAATCACTTATGGCTCATAGCCGTGAATGCTCGACCCGTGTTATTCGGGTATGCGCCACAAGGTGAATATGATACAGCTCATGCCAATTTCGAGAGAAAACTTTATTTTAAAAAATAGGTCCGGCGATTTGGTCGGGTTAGGGCCACAAGCACCCCAGCCTAGGTGACGGCTTCGAGCCCTTGCACACGGGCGGCTTCCTCGGCGTGCCGGACGGCCTAGAGTTGATCGGCGAGGTTGTGGCTGAGCAGTAAGGGGATCCTGCTGTGCGCGCCCACAGCATGTGCTGCAACGTCACTCTGGCCCGCACACTTTGCACGTGTTGGACGTATAAATGTCTGGGTAGCAGAGGCACCACCAATTTCAAACCAAGTAAAATAGACATTTAACACATCAGACCACACGTAAAAACAGCAAAGGCATGCCTGGCAATGTAATATAGTCGGACACACACAAATGCGCCGTAATCTCCGAAGGCAACCTTCCAAGCAGCAGGTGGCTGCTCCCACGCGGTATGCACCAGTAGTTATGATTACGGTGCTTGTGTAACGTCACTTGTGCTTCTTAGCAATGTAATAAGGGATCCATATGTTCTACTGGCATCAAGAGTTGAACGAACGACACCCGTAGTCGCCGCGCCATTTCTCTTCGAGGAAACATGAGTGTGTGCTGTGCACACAATTCTCTGTAACCTACAATTCAGTCACCAGGGTGCTGTCGGGTTTCTTAGCCCATGGGTGTTAAACATACACCTACTCATGCACTTTGCACAAATGCGTTCATCCAATCCGTAATACTTCGCCGAGTGCCACATGATCCCGCAAAGGCAGCTTCCTCGTATGACACCGATTGCCACAGTGCGTGGGATCTGCACGACTTAATTTGGTAAGATGGGTCGGAGCGATGCACGCGCACCAAGCACATACAGAGTCCCCTGTCTCATTGTGAGAACTATTTGTGAAATACGGAGGAGGGCGAGCGAGCATATGTGCGCGCAGTTGTGAAAAAAAGGAAATGTAAACTGGGAGGGCGCAAGGCCAAACAACTAAAGAAGTATACCTTAAACATGTGGCGCAGCGATAGAAGAAAGAGCGTTTCTTCCTTATTTTACTCTTGCGCCACACCTTTCTTTCAAGCTGTGCAACAACTCTAGCCTAACGCAGGACTGGGTTGCGCTTGCTTTGCTTTCGGGCTGTATTTCGTACAAAGAGAGCTAGCACGCGAAAGGAAGCAGAACCGCCTTGGTTACTCTTGCCTTTATTGGCAGGCGCCTGACTTTTTGCTGCAAGGCGCACTTTGCAGGTGTAGGTGGCCTGTTCGAGCGTGTTGCCGTCGTTCATAAACACCTGGGGCAAGGGCGAGAGGAACGTACAAGAGGGGTGACACCCTTGAAGCTTCGCAGTCACTGCGCACACATGCATTATTCCACTCCGATAACGTCAACAGCGACACGCGAACGACAGCCATGGCAGCCGTCTGCCTTTCCCGAGAGTACTTAGCCCGTCCATCGGCGCGCAACGCGGTTTTTATTGCGATAGCAATTATATGGACAGTCTGGTTTTTGCAGTCCCCGTCGCTGACGTCATGAGCCGTGTGTATATATATATATATATATATATATATATATATATATATATATGTATATATATATATATATATATATATATATATATATATATATATATATATGTCCCAAAGAAAAATAAGTCAGATAAATGCTTCCGAAGCGTGGAATCAAACCAGGAACCTCTCGCTCCGCAGCACGTGGCGCTAACCAATACGCCACGAAGAGCATATCCTTCAGGGAGCTAACGGCGAGCCTTATATACACACCCTTTACCGCTGGCAGGACTCAGAGACGGCAGGCGCTTATAAGCGTTTCTTCATTACCAGCGAGATGGCGCGAGGAGCGCAGCGGGCGCATTTAAAAGTCGTCGGCCAGCTCGCTCGCTTCTTCTAATATTTGCGCAGGGAGAACCTTGCCCATCCGCTTTCTGCTCGCGCGGTTGTCTCGTGGTGAGAGGAAGGGGGATGTTTCGAGCTTTGACCGTGATGTCCGCACTGATGTTACCGGAGCGTACGAAAGTCGCTCGAGCTCAAGGGACGCCGCTAAACGAACAAACAGAAGATGAGCGCGAACTATCAAGTGTCGCAGCTCGACACATGAAGCACGCTAGTTGGCTGCTTCGGCCGCCTTTGCAACGGGAGCGCTGTTCAAACTGAGAGTATCCATTGTGACAGCTTATTCGCGCTCGTTCGGTGTATATCTGTGCGCTCGTTTCGTGCGTGCTTCACTTGATAGTTCGCGCTCATCTTCTGTTTGTTCATTTAGCGGCCTCCCCTAGCTTTGTATGTGTAGCTTTGTGACACACAACGTATAAAGCCCTTCGTACCAGTACGCGCTGCCCACGGGAGGCGCTCACTTAGCAAGTACATGTTTTGTACAATTAATATTGCTCCTGAAGCTGCGAGCCTCACTTCGTATAGCATCACAGTTTCTTGCTATCGTATTCAATTTGCTTCACCCTTGCGGCGAAACTGTGACTTTTTTCGTGACGCGGCCAGGACAGCGCTGCAGAGCGTTTGCGTTAAGCGTGCTTGCGGCTGTACACATCTGCCAGTTTGTGCTCGCTGGCTACAATACCCAGCAGAGAAAGAGAATAAAATCCCATAATTTCCGTGGATTGTGCTTTCGGCATGGTCTCCGAAACGACACTACAGGCTCCGTGGCGCATCTCTGTTTTACGCAGAAAACACACAGAGCTAATAAGCAGGGTGCCTCTTTACTGCGGCTGGTAGTACTGAGTGGGAAAGCTGTAGGGCGGCGGCATATCGCAGGCCTCGCGGTTCTTGGCAGGCTGCATTCCGTTGATCAAGTCGCGCGTCGTGGCCACGACAAGCAGCATGCCGATGGAGGCGAGCAGTGCCACGCCACCGATGACGACCACGTTCCGGCGCACTGATGTGAGCACGCTGTCTAGGCAGCTGTCGCTGTATATCTGCTGCTTCGCTTCGTCCCAGCTCTTGGACAGCACGTTCCTGCCGCAACCTGAGACACGATTCGTATGTAACATAAGCACAACCTATGCTGGATTTTTGTACACACGCCTCTAAAGGCTGTCTGTGTTCTTCGAATGGCTGAGCATAATGCGTGCTTTTTGCGGAGAGTTGTTCTACTGCATACCTCACTATGTCTCTGATTGCGTGGCCTTGAGCCGGCAAAGGACCAGAGCGCAAGTGAGTGACGTTACACCACGTGATCCAGGTGACTAGGCGAAGGTATAAGAATGATAACGGCTGCTCGCCGCACTGTGACCGTTAGCTGCTCGCAAGAGTCTCGTTTGAAACTGCACGTAGTATACATCCACGCTCCGCCGCCTCTTGCGCAATTCACTCGCCACAGAGAGCCTCTGCTGATCCTTCTGCGCTCGCTCGCCCCATTCGTTCCCGCCGCGTGCGCTTCAGCGAGAGGCTCACTCCAATCATCTGTGCATATACAGCTATGCGGAAACACCGGAGCAAAGCGAGCAGCGCGCATAGCAAGTTTAGAAGCCACTTTTTCTTGCATGGATGATTAAGCTGGTGTGCAGTGTAGACTAGGATGTCCTGAAGGGCTAGCTGGCTCATGGTAGTGAGAATAAAGTGCGCCAAAATATGCAACGAAAACACCACAAAAGGAGAGACGCGTAAAGATCGAGCGAACCTTAGCAATTGAATTACTAGGAACAGAGTGTTACATTATGTAGACTTGCCGGAAGGAAACAGCCTGGCAGGCGAGTACAGTCGAGCGCGATTTGAAGGGAGCGTCACGGCCCACAATCGTCTTTGGAGGAGAGGGAGGTATCAGGCCAGCTTCCCTCACTCTTGTTGCGGTTGTCGGGACCCCCTTTGGCAAACATAAGGTGCAACCCAGTCCATTGAAAACAGAAATGGTGGAAAATTTGCCACGGGGGTGGTTGTTGTAGCATATGGGCCAGCGACAGATGATGATGATAGTGGTTCGTTAAGGATTCAGCCCATGTCTGGAGCACAGCTAAGCGACCCGGGGGGGGGGGGGGGGGAGGGGGGTGGTAAAGGAACTGAAAAAGATAGAAAGGAGAGAAAAGTTGTAGTGGCGGGCTGCGGAAATTTTGACCAGTTCGGGTTGTTTAACGTGCACTGGAAACACAGTACACATGCCTCTAACATTTTCGCCTCCATCGAAAATGCGACCTCCGCGGGCGGGATATAACGCAGCCACAGAGAGAATGCGAGATCTTGACTTTCACTGCTCCGAAGCTGGCCGCTCGGGCCCAGAGACGCTAGGCCGGTCGACGCTCGCCGAAAACCCTCAGATCGCGCTCGACTGCACGATAGACAGAATCTCCCAAAGCGCGTTGGTCATCACGAATGACATTTGTGCTCCGATACAGAGGCGTCGCTTACACAGGCTATGCCTTTACTCTCGAAGAAAAGCCCGTGTAAGTGACGCCTCTGTATCAGAGCAGAAATGTCTTGCGTGATGTGATGAACAACGTGCTTTAGCACATGGTTTGTTTGTGCTCGGCTGTGCAGCTGCTTACTTTTCTTTCGCTTTTTTAACACGAAAGTGTTTTATGCCTGGGTATACCAAGAAATCAGTGAAGCACTTCCGTAACGGAAGTGGATCATTGAAAAAATGAACATACATTCGCAATGAAGAAGTTCCACCCAGTTGGGACTCGAACCCACATTCACATGGGATCCGACGAAGAGCTGGAAGCTCTACCGATGCACCACCGCAACATTTCTTGTATAGGGAACAGATGGGCCTTTTATGTTCACTTCAGCGCTTTACAAGTTGCATTGCATTGCCGTACGGTTGAAGTAAAGGTGTTTACTGCAGTGAACTGTAGCGTTTAACAAGCAAGGTTACTCTTAACATCGCCCCCTTATACTGCTCTTGGTTCGCTGAGGTGGTACCGCTATCTAGCCTTCGCGCCACGACCGCCGCGTGACGGTGCGTTCCTCTTAGCGAGTGAAGTAAAAACGCGGCCGCTACAAAATTGTCTTGCGTGGCCAGGTGTGTTTAGTTGGGACGCGCACTGCTCAAGGAACGCAAGGATGGCCGTCGACAAGCAAATGATTGGCCTTTTGCTGCAGTGGCTGTGTTTTCACAAAACGACCCGCTAACAAACCTTTCGGCTTCGCTTGCAAGGTGTCACCATTGCGGACGCTCCTCGTTTATGGAGGATTTGCGCGGAGGGCTCTGACGCGTGTAATTCAGTGTCCGGAGCAATGTGAGTCGTTCGAGAACTTTCCCTCGTGCGCAGCTGTCGAGGATCCCTGTGCCTTGTCGAGGTGCCGCTGATGTCTACATGTAACGTGCTCATAGTACCTGAGCCATCCCGCGGTTCGCTAGATTGATTATGATGATTGTGGTTCGGTTAAGGAGAGGACGATATATTTCTGCAGCCCATATCGGGAGCACGGCTAAGCGTCCGTTGAGGTAGGATGGATGGATGGAATAAACTTTATTGGTGTCCTGCAGGAAGCGCGCGAACGCGTTTAGGGCTCGCACGTTGGGACCGAAAGGCTTAGCCTTACAGCGGCATCGCGGGCTTGCTGGACGGCCCATTTTTGGTCGTCTAGGCTGGAAGAGCAGCGTCCCACTTCACCGAGGTCGCATCGGGGTTAGCATCATTATGCATATTGGTGCATTCCCAGAGCATGTGTGCAGGCGTAGCCGTGCTGAGTTTGCAATTGTTACAAATGTCATCAGGGTAAATTTCTGGGTATATGACATAACGAAAGGGAAGGGGTCAAGGGCTCGTTCTTTATTTTGTTAGAAACAACTTAATGAGCAAACAGACAATGAAGCCAAGGAAAGCATAGGGGAAGTTACTTGTGGTATTATAATTGTGGAGAAAGTAGAAAGGAATTAAAGTGGACGAAAAGACAAGCCTGCCTTCGGTGGGACCCGAACCCACGACCTTCGGATGTCGCGTCCGATGCTCTACCAACTGAGCTACGAAGGCGCTTGTCCCCCCGTCCACTTTATTGTGTATTTATGTACTTATTATCCTGGGAGTGTTAGGCAGCGCCACTCATGGCCAAGGCGGCGTGTGTGGAACGCACTTTCTTGCCAGGAGGCGTCACGTAGAACGTGAACTTAGATGAGATGGCTGCTGCCCAATAAGCCCTCGCATGCTACCTAAGGCACCAAGTCTGCCGCAACGAGGCCCAAGTTATGAAGTAACGAAAGGGAAGGGCTCAAGGGCTCGTTCTTTATTTTGTTAGAAACAACTTAATGAGCAAACAGACAATGAAGCCAAGGAAAGCATAGGGGAAGTTACTTGTGGTATTATAATTGTGGAGAAAGTAGAAAGGAATTAAAGTGGACGAAAAGACAAGCCTGCCTTCGGTGGGACCCGAACCCACGACCTTCGGATGTCGCGTCCGATGCTCTACCAACTGAGCTACGAAGGCGCTTGTCCCCCCGTCCACTTTATTGTGTATTTATGTACTTATTATCCTGGGAGTGTTAGGCAGCGCCACTCATGGCCAAGGCGGCGTGTGTGGAACGCACTTTCTTGCCAGGAGGCGTCACGTAGAACGTGAACTTAGATGAGATGGCTGCTGCCCAATAAGCCCTCGCATGCTACCTAAGGCACCAAGTCTGCCGCAACGAGGCCCAAGTTATGAAGTAACGAAAGGGAAGGGGTCAAGGGCTCGTTCTTTATTTTGTTAGAAACAACTTAATGAGCAAACAGACAATGAAGCCAAGGAAAGCATAGGGGAAGTTACTTGTGGTATTATAATTGTGGAGAAAGTAGAAAGGAATTAAAGTGGACGAAAAGACAAGCCTGCCTTCGGTGGGACCCGAACCCACGACCTTCGGATGTCGCGTCCGATGCTCTACCAACTGAGCTACGAAGGCGCTTGTCCCCCCGTCCACTTTATTGTGTATTTATGTACTCCTAACACTCCCAGGATAATTAGTACATAAATACACAATAAAGTGGACGGGGGGACAAGCGCCTTCGTAGCTCAGTTGGTAGAGCATCGGACGCGACATCCGAAGGTCGTGGGTTCGGGTCCCACCGAAGGCAGGCTTGTCTTTTCGTCCACTTTAATTCCTTTCTACTTTCTCCACAATTATAATACCACAAGTAACTTCCCCTATGCTTTCCTTGGCTTCATTGTCTGTTTGCTCATTAAGTTGTTTCTAACAAAATAAAGAACGAGCCCTTGACCCCTTCCCTTTCGTTACTTCATAACTTGGGCCTCGTTGCGGCAGACTTGGTGCCTTGGGTAGCATGCGAGGGCTTATTGGGCAGCAGCCATCTCATCTAAGTTCACGTTCTACGTGACGCCTCCTGGCAAGAAAGTGCGTTCCACACACGCCGCCTTGGCCATGAGTGGCGCTGCCTAACACTCCCAGGATAATAAGTACATAAATACACAATAAAGTGGACGGGGGGACAAGCGCGCCTTCGTAGCTCAGTTGGTAGAGCATCGCGACATCCGAAGGTCGTGGGTTCGGGTCCCACCGAAGGCAGGCTTGTCTTTTCGTCCACTTTAATTCCTTTCTACTTTCTCCACAATTATAATACCACAAGTAACTTCCCCTATGCTTTCCTTGGCTTCATTGTCTGTTTGCTCATTAGGGTATATGACATGTAATATGTGGGTTTGGGCAAGTACCGGTTTGCAGTGGCCTCAGAGTAAGCGCTTGAGGCCTCCTTAGCTTAGGGCTAGGCGGCGGGAAGACCCTGCTTGAGAGGTAGAAGTGCTTTCGTTGTATGTTCACGGGACAGCCAGGGATCTGCCCAATGTGAGCAGGGAACCAAATGAGCGCGCGATGACTAAGTTCCTTGGGACTGTTTTGGATAATCCGTAGGGCCTGCGGGGAAATTCTGACATTCGCAAAGGACCTTATTGCAGCTCTATAGTCACTGAAGATGACTTCCATGCTGTCGTTGACGATAGCGAGTGTGATCGCAACCTGCTCGGCAACTATATAGCGGGTCCTTGTTAGGGGAACGCGACTGAAATAGAGCAAGAGAGAAAAGCCGTAGTGGAGGGCTCCGGAAAATCTTGACCATCTGGGGTTCTTTAAAGGGCCACTAAACAGGCTCCTACTTTTTTTCAAAGCCGCCCAGACAAGCTAACTCAATCATAGAGAAGGTTGCGGCGATCACATTCTGCGAATATGACAGCGCTGCGCGCCACACAGACGCCGTATTTCAAAAAACAATTCCCGCGCTTCTTTCCGGCGACTGACCAGTCGCGCTCGCATCCTAGGTGTCGTCATGGTGTACCGCGAACAACTTTGCGTAGTTGTATCTCGTTGATTGGTCGAAACGTCTATTGTCAGATCCCTTGGCCTTCCCACCGGCGTGAGCGCAGGAGCAACCCAACGTTTCTAGAACGGGAGCAACCGGTTCCGCAGCGCAAGCGTCAATGACGTCAAATGATCACGTCAGGTCACGTGTCAAAAGTGGGCGGAGTCTCGACGGCGCGCCGCCCCTACCCTCTGTTCAGCAGAGAAGGGTGGGGAGGCCGACCGAGAAAACCAAACCGACGCAAGCGGTCACTTAAACCCGTGTAACTTCTTCATTATTGCACCTATTCGCAAAATTCTTGCGGGAGCATGTTCACATCGCACAGGAGCGCAGTTATATCTTTAAAACAAATTTTACACCTCGGGCTTGTTTAGGGGCCCTTTAACGTGCACTGACAGTACACGGGCCTCTGGCTTTTTTGCCTGCATCGAAAATGCTACCGCCGCTCGCCAGATTGCCACTTCTTCACTTTCGTGTTATACCGATTGACAGAAGGATCAACCACATTTTTTGCGGCAATTCTACATGTTGTGACGCTTTGGTCCTAAAAAAAATTTAGATAACGCGCACACTACGAATCCTTATGGTTGAACTACGCACAAGTGAAATCTCCCACCGGCTCTTCATTGCAAGTCAAGATCCAGTGCCTATATATATATATATATATATATATATATATATATATATATATATATATATATGGGTGGCCGGTGAACGGTTCTCCAGCGCGAGCAGTCGGTATTTTTCAATCAAGGATGATGATTGATGATGATTGTGGTCCGTTCAGGAAAGGACGCTAATTTCTGCAGCCCATGTAGGGAGCACGGCTAGCCGTCCGTGGGGATAGGCGAAAGGGAGTGAAAGAGATAGAGAGGAGAGAAAGGCCGTAGTGGAGGGCTCCGGAAATTTAGACCACCTGGGGTTCTTTAACGTGCACTGACAACGCACAGTACACGGGCCTCTGGCATTTTCGTCTCCATCGAAAATGCGACCGCCGCGGCCGGGATCGAACCCGCGTATTTTGGGTGGCAGCCGAGTACCGTAACCACCAGAGTTCTTTGATCATACCAGTTACCAAACTCCCCATAGGCCCCATGTATCAAAATCCGGACACGCCGAGTGCCAAAACGGCGGAGGTTAGCAGATTGTCGCGCCATCTGTCGACACGGAAACTGACTACTAAATGGCAGGTTAGTGCGTTTTGTGTTACGGAGCACAGAAAGCTCCGCCGCGTCAATGAAGCGAACCTTATGCAAACGATGTTGCGCACACAGAACATCCGTCAATTTCACCGTGGTTCTGGCGGCACTGGCGTCTTCTGCAGAGCAAGGAAATTCACTGACCTTGTGCCGTCGCTTCTGCTTCTGCACGAACACTGAGGGTTCACGAAGCGTTTGGTCCGTGCTAACTGCTCTCACGAAAGAAGCAAGGAATCGTCTGTTCGGCTGCCGAGGCCGCTGGTGAAAGAACAAGAAAGTTATTCGAACAGCGGATGATTTTCGGTGAATAATTATTCTTTATTTTTCGTCTTTAAATGTCGATGTGTCATTAGGAATCCAGTACAAAGCGCGCATCTGTGGAATTCAGTTCACATGACTACTGCGTCGATGTGTCAACACAGCAGCGGAAGGCCTTTAATGCGGAGCGTGTCGTCTGCAAGCGAGAAAGCGTATGGTGCAAGTCGACGATCCAAGTGCAGGCGAATTGCAATGTAAGGCGTCTCTATCTCTTGCTCCTTTCTTTTGCCCTTCTTTAGCCGCGTGATAAGAGAGCGATTAGCAACTGTTACGGTGCTCCAACGTTTGTGGCCGCCATTTTCATGCAATAAACATCGCCTCCGAGATCCGGTGAGTATAGCGTTTTCAGTTACGGCTCCCAGATGGGGCGACAGTCTGCTAACCTCCGCCGATTTGGCCGTCGGCTTGTCCAGATTTCGGTACGCAGTTTGGCAACTGGTATGATTGAAGAACTCTGGTAACCACTACACCACCGCGGCGGACTCAATCAAGGAACTCGCTAGAAGACGCTGCCTGCGCAAGCTTGTCTCTCGCGGGTGAGGGCGCGTTCTCCTTTGCGAGCTGGCGGAGCGTTCATCGAAGAGCGTTTCGCGCGGTGGTGTAGTGGTTACGGTACTCTGCTGCCACCCGAAAAACGCGGGTTCGATCCCAGCCGCGGCGGTCGCATTTTCGATGGAGGCGAAAATGCCAGAGGCCCGTGTACTGTGCGTTGTCAGTGCACGTAAAAGAACCCCAGGTGGTCTAAATTTCCGGAGCCCTCCACTACGGCCTTTCTCTCCTCTCTATCTCTTTCACTCCCTGTCCCCCACCCCCACGGGCGCTTAGCCGTGCTCCCTACACGGGCTGCAGAAATTAGCGTCCTTTCCTAACCAAACCACAATCAATCAATCAATCAATCAAGAGCGTTCCCATAGGCAACGCGCGCCTTTCGCTCTCTCTCTCTCTCTCTCTCTCTCTCTCTGCCTCTCTTTCTCTCACAAGACAGCAGATGGAAGAGAGAGAGAGAGAGAGGCAGCGCGCCGGGAGGCATGCGCGAGCCTCCAGGCGCGCGAGCTCTCGAGCGCGAGCCTCCCGGCGGCGCGAGGTGGCTACATACATACGACGACGACTACTACTTTACTACTACAGAGGAGGGAACGACACACACCCTAAGGAGCTAGCTTCGTCCACTTTCATATCCCTTATCCCCTCCCCTAAGGCGCTTAGCCGTGTCCCCAGCATGGGTGACAGAAATTAGCGTCTCTTCCTTCCTAATAAACCACTACCATATCTGTTGGTGGCGTGCGCTCAATTTCTGCCCATCTCTCCTTTCGTGGTCCTGTCTTCGCGCTTTACTATGCAATTCCTGTACAACACAGTGCGGGGTCTCACGCAGATGTCAAGCTATAGGTAATTTAGGAATAAGCGGAGTCGCGACTGCTGTAGGCCAGTTTAAAACAGGGTATTTCTTGGTACCGGCGCTCTTGACCCGGCAGCAGGATTCTGGAACGGAGCACCGCTCGTGGCTGGGGTTGTCGGGTGCGCATCGGTAACGGCCGTTCCGGTCCCAGTCCTGGTAGGCGCGGGGTCCGATGCCGCAGCACTGAAAGCTGTTCTGCATGTGGTCAACCAGGTCGTCCCAGTCAGCGCTGTGTCGGTAGTACTTCACCAAGTCCGGTTGCATGTATCTGCGCACACACACATGTTCCCAGGCTGGAACTAACAGTTCGCTCCATCATTGGCAGCTGCAGCGTGGAACGTTTAACCAAGTGTCTGTGTGAATCTGCAATGGACGCAGTCCTCCAGCATTTCACCGACAGTGCTGGAACCGTCAAATATCCAACTGCACTGCAGCGTAAGTTATGAGTTTTATCAGGGGGCGGCGTTTTTATTTTCTTTTTTTCTTTTTTTTTTTTTGTCACACAGCCGTTGGTACGACCGCACCCTGGCAGCGGCAGCGCCGTGAGGAAAACTTGTAACAAAGCGCGTGGAATGTTTGCAGTGCACAGTCCTCCAGAATTTACCTACGAGCCTTCATCGTCGGCGCGGTAGTTTCTGCAAAGACACCCTCTCAATTTTCATTGCCACTTAATTACCAATGGCAGATGTGGAGTAAGCGTCTGTGGAATCCTTGCTGGTGTGTTCAGATTACCCTATAAGCATGTATAGGAAGTGCCACTTTCTTTTTTTCTCGCTGCTGTGGGTGTATTGCCGCTTTGGAGCAGTCCACCACTTTACAGTGACTGTTAACCGTACCTTATGTCACTATGCGTAAGGATTTGAGTAAACTGTTTGAGGAACTTCGGACATTTCAATGTGGAGTTCAAGGGCACCCACCGATAGAAAGAGGAAGGGACACTAAAGGGCAATACGTGTTTCCTAGTATGAGTACGCGGTTTGACCCAAAGCACCACTCCTGCCGCAAGAAAGCTCTCGCTAAGCAACAGAACGCGCAAAAAGGTAATACGGGTGGCGCCTTGGAGTCACTCGCTGTGACGTCATAGATTTCGAAAGCCCCTGGTAAACAGGTAAAAAATGGATTGCGTTGTGTTCTGAAGCGGCCTCGCATTACGAATCATTTACGCTACACTGCACTTTGACCGCCCGAAGGAGGCAGTGGAGAAGTGAGGGGGGCGTACCGTGTGACTTCGCTCTTTTTAACTGAGAACGGCTTATTGGTAGTACGTGCTCCGACCACGCCGCATAAGCCGACACTACGGTGAAGCACTAACGCTTGGAGTACCCTATCGGCGTTAACGTTACCATTTTATGTTCAACATTAGAAGATATAATGAAAGCCAACGTGACTTTTTATCGCACCAAGCCCTTGAGCACATGACGTCACAAACACCAGTCTTCTTATTTATTTTTTCTCTCGTATTCTGGCCACATTGACTTGGCGAAATCTTCTGAAACACGCTGCATATATGTCTGGCTTCCTTACAACAAATTTTACCGATAAAATATTGCGTATAAGCACCAGCAGCTGCCGTTGTGGCGTCACGCATATTGGTGCGGCGTTGCCAGCCGTAATTTCATTTTGCGCGTTCTGTGTCTTACAAAACGCCTTCGTTTCACGGGGATGTCGCAACTTGATAATTCACTCTCACGAGAAAAATCCGTTGTTCATGTTAGTGCCCCTTTAATTTCTTCCGCAGTTTCATTTTTATCCCCTTGTCTCTGCTCCATGCGTCAGCATTGGTAATGGCAATTGGTACGCAACGATGGAATAGGAAAAAATGGAGCTGGTGATGAACAGTGTGCGACAAAGCAAGCACAGCCTGAAAACATCTCAGTCAGTCTGTGAGACGTCGGTTATCTACACCCGACTGCCCAAAACTTTCACTAGCTGAAATAGGGACAAAAGAATGTCACACTTTTTCCAGAACGGCGGAGCAATGAATGCGATAGCAATGCATGATATACGATGTAGGACTAGCAGCTTTAGGGGCAATCTTAATTGTAGTGAACGTTGGCATATTAACTAAGCATGCAGGGGTGTTTAGGCGTGACCAGACTCGCACGAATGGAATGAATGACCATGACATGCCGCTCGCAAAAGAGTGGTAAAGGTAGAACACGAGCAGCGGCCTCGGCTCGCTGTCGACCTCGTACGGTCGCGATGCGGGCCACAGTACAGATCATCACTGCACGCAGCTGTGGACGCGCAGTACAAGACACACTTGCGATCAGTTGCTGCGGGCTCGAATGTGCTTTGAATGACAATGTCGCATTGATTACATGAGAAGTAAAGCGCGCCTTGCTTCAGCGCGAATAGAATTCTGCTGGAGCTCTTCGCCAAGCGTTCTGATGAGACGCGGTGGCATGATGGCTTCAAGCACCATCTGACGGTCGAGCGGCAGAGACAACGGCCCAACAGGGCAACGAGCTAAGTCATGTCGTTTTGATTGCTTCTGATACGCACTTCGAACCGCGCGACCTTGCTAAACAGCGTGAACTTTGTCCACTTTGCGCCGTCGAGAAACTTGGCCCAGCACAGCTGCATCAAGCGGCCGCGTTCCTTCCGGCGCTTGCAGACGCGTTCGCGCGCGCGCTATGTGTCGAGGGCATTGCCGCCGTTGCGACGATATGCGGGGTACCTGGAACGAAGCACGTGATCAAAATGCTTCTACGCAGTAGAAACATATAGTAGAAGCACCGTGGCCGACCACCGCGGTGTAGTCGGCTAGCCGGCGAGAGCACCGCGTCCTCTCCGACGGAGCTACGTGCAAGCACGGGCCTCCTCGGCGGAAGGCAGCTCGAGAACATGTGGCGTGATATTGTATTACGTGATTCTGGCAGAAAATGTCACATGACGTTGCGTTACGTCGTGTTGGCGGAAACATTTGACCTGACGTTGCATTACGTGATCTTGGCGGGAACTTGTCACGCGACATTGCGTTACGTCATTTTGGCAAGAACATGTCACTTGACATTTGTTATGTGATTTTGGCGCGAACATGTCACGTGAGATTGCAGTGCGTGATTTTGGCGGAAACCTGTCACGTGACATTGTGTGACGTGATTCTGGTAGGAGCATGTTACGTGACATTGCGTTACGTGATTTCGGGTGATCACATGGCATGTTCCCGCTAAAATCGTGTAACAAATGCCACGTGACATGTTCCCGCCAAAATATCACGTGGCTATCAAGTGACCTGTTTTAGTAAACTATCGGCCATCTTCGCTGTGATGTGGCCTTGCGCGACCTAGCGGAAGTTGTGTAGTCTGTGGGAATGTTGACATCCCCTGATGAGTTTCTATCGCGTGGCGCTCGCGTTTCCTCAAAACTCCTCTAAGGTGGCTTTCCCGCGAGGCACGAGACGTCACGTCATCGTCATGCGCACCGCTGCGCTGAAGATGGCGCTGGATGGATGGATGGATGGATGGATGGATATTAGGAGCGTCCCCTTTATAACGGGGTGGTGGCCGGGCTGCCAAGCTCTAGCTTTATTTCTTTTTCGTTTACAACCATTTCTTTTCCCGAATCACACATATTTTCACAACTAATTTTTTTCTTTGTCTATTTATTTTATCCGATAATAGGCTATTATCGTTCCTCTGTGATGAAACAATCTTACCCGAACTACCTTTCGCTTTTGTTTGCTCCATACTTTTGCGCCACCAATGCTCTAAGCGCCTTTTACTTATATCTATCGCCGGCATGTTCAGCTTTCCCCTGTTACACCTGAAACCCATGGCCTCCTGTAGGGTAGTGTCCACAGCTACACCTGGGTGGACATCTGTACATTCAATCAAAATATGGTCTGTCGTTTCCCTAGCTTTTCCACAGCACGTACATGTATCCCCTTCTTTATTGAATTTTGCTCTGTAACTTCGGGTTCTCAGGCAACCGGACCTTGCCTCAAACAGTAAAGCGCTTGCTTCCCTTTGAATTATCGTAAAATTTTTCTCTCTTGATTTCGTCTTTCCCTTTTCGGTAGTTGTTCAATGCCGGTTTCTTCTCCATTCTAGCTATCCAATCCGAGTTCTCTGCCGCTCTGACCATGCTCTTAACGCTCTTTTTCGTCCCATCCGTTTCGTTACTGGATGTATACTTACTGGTAAGCTTCCTAGTTCTCTTCCTCCATTGTGAATCAACGTTCTTCCTATACAAATACCTGAATACTTTCGCTGCCCATCTACTTTCTTTCATATTCCTTAATCTCTGTTCGTACCTAATTTTACTCTGAGCTTCCCTTCCCTCAAAGTCAGACCATCCCATATCCCCCTTAACAGCCTCATTTGTGGTCTTCCCATGGGCGCCCAGTGCGAGACGTCCGACCGTCCTCTGATTCACGTCCAGCCCTGATTGTACCTCTGACCTCATGCACACCACTGAGTTTCCGAATGTAAGTGCTGGCACCATTACACCTTTCCACAAACCTCGAATTACCTCGTACCTGTTGTAACCCCACAGCGCTCTATGCTTCATTATTGCGGAGTTCCTCTTTCCTTTAACTATCATAGCTTTTTCTTGTACTTCCATGTATCTATTCCCATCATTTATCCATATCCCGAGGTATTTGTACTCTCGTACTCTGGGTATCTCCTCGCCCTGTATTGATATGGTCTGATCGTTGTTGTCATTGAATATCATCCAGCCGCATTTTGTCACACTAAATTTTAGCCCTAAATCTTCACTTTCCCGACCACATATACTAACCAGACCCTGCAAATCTGTTCGACTGTCTGCGAATAGCACAATATCGTCTGCATAAAACAACCCGGGGAGCTTTTGTTCTATCACTATACCTGCCTGTCTGTACGACAGCTTAAAACCAATATTGCTCATCTCCAATGCTTTCTCCATTCTCCTCATGTAAAGCATGAATAATAGTGGGGACAACGCGCATCCCTGCCTCAACCCTTTACCTATATCGACGGCCTCCATTCTACCATTACTCGCCATACCTTCCCATTCCACACATACTGTATTTCCACTGTATATTTCCTTTAAGAGCTCTATACAATCATCCCCTATACCAGCCTCTTTCATTATGTCCCATAAAATATTCTGATTCACATTGTCATACGCACCCTTAATATCCAAAAATGCAAAATATAGAGGTCTGTTCTCTTTTCCGGCTATTTCTATACACTGCGTAAGCGCAAAAACGTTATCATCTAATCTCCTGTCGACTCGAAATCCATTTTGGAGTTCGCCAAAAGTGCCATTAAGCTCTGTCCATATCTGCATTTAAATTTAATTGCCTGCATCGCCAACCTGTAGAGTACTGATGTAATGGTCAGTGGTCTATAGGAGCGAATGTTATTTTTCTCTCCCTTGCCCTTATAAATGAACTTCATCCTACTTTGACGCCAACTGTCCGGTATTCGCCTGTCCTTTAACCTTTTTTCAATTGCTTTTAATAGGGCTTCTTTGCTGTTTCTTCCGAGCTCATTTATTACAGTAATGCTAACCCCATCTAATCCTGTGGCTGTTCGTTTGGGAATCATTTCCTCCGCCTTCTTCCAATTGAAATTTTCCAGAACTAGTTCTTCCACTTGGTCTCCCTTGCTACTGTTACACGTCGTAAAGGGAGCCTCGTCATGCTTCTTAAAGGAATCGGCTGTTGCGTTTCGAATATAAGTCAATGCGTCGTACCCCTCCAATTTATTTCCTTCTTCATCCACAATATGCCGTTGCATAGTTACAGTTTTCTTCCCCAGCGATTGCAGGTGGTTCCAGAAAAGCCTAGATGCGTCCTTCTTTTCGCGAATGTCCGATATCCAACGTTCACTTTGGCCTTTAATCTTGGCTTCAACTAAACTCTGTACTAGGGCTTTTTTGTCGAGATATGTTTCCCATTTTTGCTTGACCTCGTCTTGTGGCCTCTGCTCCTTTTTTGCCTGCCTATGTATTCGAGATGCTTCCCGTCGATTCTCAATTGCGTCCTGAATTTCCCTGTTCCACCATCGTTTTGGCTTTCGCTTTCCCCTCCAGCAACTCTTCTGTTTCTCTTTCGTAACTTCAGTCCTTATTAAATTAATAAGCTCATTATAATCCCACACTTTGCCTTTTGTTCTGCTGTGGTTCCCGCGGTAGCGCTACCTGGCGGCGAGGATTCGCGGGCCCGCGGACGGGGAACGATCCGCTCTCTCTTGGCCTTGGGACGTCGTCGCGCGTGGTCGATGCTCGTGCGCGCGGTGGCGATGAGCTCCGCTCGGACGAACCCGCGGATGCCTCTCCCGATCGCCGATTGAGCCTCTGTTCGCGCGACTTACGTCGCGAGCAATATAGGCTTACAGTTCCAGCATGGGCGAAAACTACTTCGCTCGGTATCCTGCTGCGGTGAGTCGAATGTCATCGATTACGCGTGGGGTATTGCATTAGCATGCCTGGTGTGTATAGTTCGGCTAGCGTGCTTACTATGTGTAGAAGGTGCAAATAAATGCCCTACTGTTGGTTTGCACTGCGGTGAACTGTGTCCTGTGTTCCTAGAGCGTGGGAGAACCCCGTGGCCACCGCCACAAGTCCTAGAAATTTCAATTTACACACACACCATTAAAAAAAAAAGAGGAACTATTGTTCATGACCTTTCCTCGCACGTTGTGCCTTCGTTCGCTGCAGTGGCGATATGTTCTGCTGCCCCTTTCACACCTGCCTTTCCCAGCACGTAGCGGTTCCACGGTTCGATAAGATTGTCGTTCGTTTAGCTAAGACTTTCTGCTGCCCATGTCGGGAGCCGCGCTTCAGCGACTCCTCGACGAGGACCGACCTGTGGAAGATGCTGTTTGCCAGGAAGGGCGTGAGCGTGATGGCAGCCGTGCCGACGAACGCGACGAAGGCCACACCGGCCATGGCGAACGCATAGAGCCGCAGTGCGGCCACGTTCTCTCGCAGTGCACCCAGGAAGCCCAGGACGGCGACGACGAAGACCGCGCTGCCGCCCACCAGCGCCGCCAGCTCCAGGTTCACGCTGAGGCGCATCAGCAGGGTGCTGAAGTACGTCGCCTGCAGACGAGCAACGCTGTATTCGATGGTTGTCCATTATGCACCAGTCAGCACTTAAAAGCGCTTGGAAAGCTGATATATAGAGCACCAGCTGCAAGTGCGACGATCGTGTTGTTCATTTTCCTCTCGTCCTACCTCGCAAGACAGCGGTCGAGGCGGCCTTGCCGAGCGTCATTTTTCTTATACTGGTGTCACACGGGCGTTTCGAAGGCCTTCGAACCGATAGTCAATCGACTCAAAGGTCAAGTTTGAGCTGCTACACGGGCGGTTTCGATGGCCGTCGAGTCAATAGTCTATCGAGTCAACTGAGCAGCTCACAACTCCTTTGAGATTTCGAAGGCCATTGAACGACGGAAGCGGAAGCGGCGCGAACTCCGAGACTTGGCGCACCGGCAGCTCCCGCGCGCGCTAGTTTCTGAGGCCATGGCCCTATTTATGTCGTCGTATCAATATGTAGAATCTTACACCTGTGAAAAATATTGGAACGTGCCGAGAGGCCAACGCTCTCACAACATTGCATTAGTTCTAGACCGAATACGCCGTCACTGGTATAAAAAAAACAAACGCCATGCAGCTGGTGGGTTGATGATGATGTGATGATGTGGTGGCGGCCTGCCCCTTTGCAACGGGGGAACACCCTCAGTGTCCTGGCCTCAAGAAAAAAAATACAATATAAAATAAAAAAAAATAAAAAATAAAAAGAAAGCGGAATTAAAAACACACGACAAAGGCAGGAGACGCGCACAGAGCAGCCTAGGTCCTAAGCCCGTCGCACAGTTGCCCACCACTCCGAAAGCCGCCTTTTCGTGACTGCCACCGCGTATCGTCCACCCCCATTGTCACTGCTGCCATCTTCATCGAGCAATTGAAACCCCAGCGCCTGTGGGGGGGTTGCGCCCTCCACCGGAGCAGTTGGGAGACTCCTGCATCGAAGAACGAGGTGTTCTTGCGTCTCAGTCTCTACACCGCAAACTCTGCACAGGCTGCTGACTACATCGTCGTCGAACCTTCTGCGGTACTCAAGAGTGCGAAGAGCCCCAGCTCTCGCCTCGAACAGGAGGCTGCTGCCACTACTGTTGTCATAGAAGCGCGACCCACTGATGCTCTCCTTGTGCTTCCTGTAGCACTCGAGGGTGGACTTGGCCTCCATAGCCTTTCTCCGTCGGGTGTCTTCTGCTTCCTTGACTCGCAGGCGGACCTCGACCGCCCACTGAGCCGCAGTTTCAGTAGGGATGTCTTCTGCAAAGAAGCCATACTTCTTCTCCAGCTGGTAGATTCGTCGTGTCCAGTCAGTCCTCATGCATGTCGCCGAAAGATACTCGAACACGCTGCGCGCCCACCGAATGCGTCGCATGAGCATGAGACGACCCCGGTAGGCAATCTTGCTGGTGGCCTCCCGAGCTTCGAAGCTGGACCATCCGACATCCCCCTGTACCGCCTCGTTGGCAACTCGACCATGACCACCACCGAGCGCCGCACGGCCGACCTCTCTTTGTTGCCGCTCTAACCACTCCCGAGTCGTTGACGATATGCACACAACCGCGTTTCCAAACGTCAGGCCCGGCACGTGAACCATTTTCCATAGGTCGCGGATCATTTGGAAGCGGTTGCAACCCCAGAGGCACCGACAACGGAGGATTCGTTGAGCCTGTAGCGCAGCCTGTCGAATCTTGGTCTCGTGCAGACTGTACTTTGCTGCATCCACACACAGGGTGACTCCAAGGTACCTGTACTCGTTGCGTGCGGCCAGTGATTCTCCTCCCAAGGTCAACGCCGCTGCATCGGTGCTCCCTCCAGCTAGTCGGACAACCGCTGATTTCTTAATGTTGAATCGGAGCCCAAGACTCACGATTTCTGTCTGGCAGATATCGAGGAGGGATTGCAACTCCTGGTGACTCTCTGCCATAAGAACCAGATCGTCTGCAAAAGCCAAACCAGGCAGGCGGTGCCTCTCGCTGGCGCTAGTTGTGCTGAAACGCAAGCTGAACCCGAGGTTTGAGTTCAGCAAAGCCCACTCTAGTCTGGATGCGTACAGAATGTACAGCAATGGCGACAGTGGGCAGCCCTGCCTCAGACCCTTATTAACACGAATTGGGCCAGTGATTATGTCACCCAACTGCACACTCACTACATTGTCGCTGTACATCCGTCGTATAGTGGAGATTAGTGTCGAGACCTTTGACGGTCCTCCGATGTTCCCGATTCGCATGGCGGCGTTCTTTCCACGCCACTTCCATGCACTTCTCTGTCCCACCATGAGTTCTGTGGTCTGTGTCCCGGCCGCCTTTCCTGGACCATCCGGGTACGCATTACAGCGTCCAAAGCGCACACAAATTCACTATATGAGTGGGATTTCCGCCGTTGAGGACAATTTTCAAAATCCTCGGCGACCCTGTCGACTGACTTGCTCGGCAAGTACATGCCACGCCTCGGTGGAGGTGACCTGCGGCCTGTACGAGAGCCGCCCCTAGAGAACGACAGCCGTATGCGATTGTGGTCGCTTCCGAGGCTGAACTGGCCGTCTTCATCGATATGTACCTGTGCTATGCGAGCGGCCAGTTTTGCAGTCGCCAGCGCATAGTCTATGGTAGAGCAGCTGCTACGAGCGCACCAGGTGAAGCATCCCTCACAGTCAGTACGGAGGTTGACGATCTCCAAGGAGAGCTGTTCCGCACACCGCAACAACAGCTTTCCGTTGTAGTCTAAGTACCCGTCGGTGGCCGGGATGTGTCCGTTGAAGTCTCCCATCAACAGTACCTCGCGGTCTGCACCCCACCGTTTCACATCTTCGACGATACACTGTAGGACTTTGTCGTTGCCGTCGTTAGGTCCACTTGCCACCGTTAAATACACCACACCAAACAGGACAGACTCACCAAGAATGCTCCCAGTAACCCAAATATGTTCATCACGGGGCCCCTTCATTGGCACCCAAGCTGCATTGTTGCGCCACAACACACCAACGCCGCCTCCTTTGCGGCAGTCACCCGTACGGTTGCAGCCCGCCCACTGCCACTCCGGATCAACTGGTGGCTCCTCTAGCTCGCGAAGATGAGTTTCCGCCACACCATACAGACTGATATTTTCCATATTCAGCGTCGCATACAGCTCAGCCCACTTTGCTGCCTTCCTCGCCCCATGAAGATTGAGAAAACCGACGTTAACATTGGTGGTTATGCGTCTGCGGTGGTGTCTTCGATGGAGCTTCGGAATCATTGGGGGGTTTGCAACGGCAACATCAGGTGTTGCCACTGCAAACTGCGCATCAACTGCTGGCGGATCATGTCTCCAACCATTTGATAAAGCTCGGGGCTTACGCTGGGACTGAGTGTTTGCCATGGGGTCATTGTAGGGTGGGCAGTGCCCAGGTGCGGCCCCCATGTCAGCGGAACCGAACTCGGCCCCGGTGGACGGGACGCCAGCACACCTCCCCGGTGAACGGGGTGACATATTGGCGGGGGAGACGCCATCACATCGGGCCGGTCCGGTAGATGCTGTGGTCTGTGCAGTTCCAGAGGTCTGGCGCTCGTGCTCTCCGGTGTTAGTCTTTCTTCGATATTCGGTGCTCTGGCATATTGAGTCGACTGCGAGGACACTTCATCCGTTAACTGTTGCAGTTGAGTTTGTGGTTTGCCCTGGAGTGCATGGCTTATCGTTGGTTCCGTCCGGTGTCGGCCCGCTGAGTACCGTTTGTCCCGCTTTAGTTGTTTCCGTCCTCCTAAAAAAGGTTGGGCTAGCTTTACCACCTGTGTAGCCACACAGTAGCTCGCTTCTGAAGAGAGATACTGGCCGTCCGATTCCACTCCACCGTTAGCCTTGGTCACTTTCGAGAGATCGAGGAATGTAGCTCCCGATTTGTCGCATAGTTCTTTCATCTGCACATTCAAAAGCGCTGCGCGTGCTCCTGTCTCCTTCCCACGTTCTGCAACTTCTGTGGTTGAACAAACGATAAGGTCTGGCGACGACGGGATCACCAAGTCACGTATGACCCGCAGGGCCTCTGTGGACTGTGCATCGCTGACCGCATCTTTGGCTCCCGCGTGGAAGATAACAAGTCGATCTGCTCTTTTCCTCAGTCCGATCGCAGTAGCGTTGGAGAAGACGCTGTGCCGCACAGCCTGTTGACGTCTTAGCAATGCGAAGTTTGATTGGCACTCTGCCGCTCAACTGGTAGCGCATGGCTGCTGCTATTCGCGCTATGCTCTTATCTCCGCACACCAGGATCTCCCTAGTAGGGTTGGCGATGGTGTCATTCTCAGGTTCCTGGACTTTTGTTTTGAGCGGTTTCTCTTGTTGGGCTTTCTGGTCACTTTGTTGCTAGGGTTATTGTGACAGCTACCCGCTTTCTGCGATTGCGCTGCTGCAGAATCACGGTCCTTCGTCCCATTCGCACCACGTTCCACTGAGTGGTTGGTAGTTGCCTCAGCTTCAGTCTCGTGTGTGTCAGAGGTACGGGTACGCTCGTGTTGACGTTTTTCATTGGCTGTCACTTCCTCCACAGGTTGGGTAGTCTCAGCCGCGTTCTTTTCGCGGCTCAGCCCACATTCCCCTTCTGGGTGAGTGGTATGCATTAATTCCGGGCCACTGGCTACGGGTTGACCGTTGGGGTCCATCGATTCCTTTTCTGGGGGTATCATGGACATAGGCAGTCTCGCTTGCAGCTGTTCCACGAGGGCCCGCAGTACTTCCATATCAGCCTCCGTCTTGCGCTGACGTTCGTGCATTGAAGCGACATCCGACTCCGCTGTACGCAGTCGAGCATGGAGTGATTCAACCGTCACGCAGGGCTTGCAGGTGAATGGGCTGGCTGCGCTCGCCGCCTCTATATCCTGGAAGCCCGTTTCGTCTAAGTGCAACCACCTGTCGCATCGATCACACTGCACCAGCGATTCCTCGCTGCGGTGCCGTTTAGTACGTTTAGCCATGTACGAAGCGCGGGGCTAGCTGAGGCGCGGAAACTGTTCGAAGCAGTAACGCCACCTCTTAGCTTCCTGTCAGAAGCACTTTTTCCGACACTTCGTTACCTTGGTCACAGGTGGCGCCACTTGTCAACAGTCACTGGCGGTGGATCCAATACGGCATGGCCGCGAGACTAGGCCTAAGCCCTCGGTGTTCGCGTACGCAGAAAGTCCCGCTGCCACAATATCACAGTCCTCATCCGCGCTCTCCCTGGGTTCACGCGTCGGTCAGTGTCGATGTCATATGAGAGCCGTGGCAGCTGGAGCCGATGGTGTCTACAAATCAAACCAATTTTGGGGGCTCACGCTAGGCACTTAGGCTTAGCAGTGCCAAAATCGGCAAGTTTTCTGAATAACGACTGCAAAAAGTCGCGCATACTTTGTCCCTTTTGGTGCATGAGATTAAGAGAAGGCTCAATTTAAAGTTTGTTTCTTGCCGTCGGTACTAATAGCAAACAACTAGTGCGAATTATAATGGAAGCGGGTGCCTTGGTTGCCGCCATGTTGTTGCGAAATCACTCGGCGACTCAACGGCCGTTCAAAACTGCCGTGTAGCAGCGCCAGAATGTATTTTGAGTCAATAGAGTTGTGGGCTTTTCGAAGGACATCGACTCGAAGGCCTTCCAATGTGCCCGTGTGACACAGGTATAATACCTGTGTCACACGGGTATCGCTACTACTTAAACGCCTCATCGCTACTACTTAAACGCCTCTTTACTTTACTAAGGAAAATACAGCGCGGACCTGGCGGCGGCTAGGAATAGCTCGTTCCTTGACACGCACGCGTACTGCTACGTGCCACTGATCCTCCGAGCAGACCATGGCAGCGGGCGTGCTGTGTACTATAGCGTGTCGAACACTGGCACTACGTGTGAACTCCAAAACGCGATAGTCTGTCTTGATTTGTTCCGAGATCTAACATGCAATTGCGAAGGGTAAAAATACCTGCGGAACTGAGAGGTAGGACAGCGACGCTCAGAAACCTGGCGCGTGTTTCTAATCGCAATGGCAAACAGATTGTCACACTGGCTTATCTTCGACATTTTACGCACCGCCTTCCTCGAGACAGACAGACAGACAATGAACTTTATTGGATCCTGAGGAGCTTGCGCGGGAACCCCTATCGGGGACCCGCAGAAGCCGCTGGCCGCGTCCAAGTCGGGGCTGGGACACCGTGATGTTCCGCCCTTTCCTGGGCCCTCTGGATTGCCTGGATTTGTGCCTGGAGCGATGGGCTCCGGAGTGCCTCTTCCCAGTCGGCTTCGCTGGATAGAGGGCCGTTAGGTAACGCGGGGCATTGCCAAAGCATGTGCGCTAAGGAACAGTAAGTCTCATTACAGTCCGGACAGCTTGAATCAATGTCTATGGAGATACGACTCAGAAAGCCCCGCGAAGGGAACGAGCCCGTCTGGAGCATTCTAAGTGTAACGGACTGATACCTATCCAACTTCGGGTGAGGAAGAGGGTAGGCCCTTCTACTAAGCCGATAGTGAGAGGTAATTTCATTGAAGGTAAGGAGCGGATCATTGTGCTGGATTTCATCCTGTCCCCATAAGGCCTCCATGCCGCCGCGGCGCGTGAGATATGAGGAATTTCTTCGAACGTTGGATATGAACGGCACGTCGCAAGTGAAGAAATTTTGACGTACTGTTTCCGTTACGAAGCAATACGCCCGCGGCAGCTGCCCTCCAGGTTGTTATTTAAGAGCGCAAGGGTTCGTTATCTAATTAGATGCGGAGCATCTCTTGCTCGCGGTTATGTCACGCGTGGGGTGGGTTGGTGGTTCGGTTAGGAAAGGACGCTAATTTCTGCAGCCCATGTAGGGAGCACGGCTAAGCGTCCGCGGGGGTGGGGGAAAGGGAGTGAAAGAGATAGAGAGGAGAGAAAGGCCGTAGTGGAGGGCTCCGGAAATTTAGACCACCTGAGGTTCTTTAACGTGCACTGACAACGCACAGTACACGGGCCTCTGGCATTTTCGCCTCCATCGAAAATGTGACCGCCGCGGCCGGGATCGATCCCGCGTATTTTGGGTGGCAGCCGAGTGCCGTAACCACTACACCACCGCGTCCGCACTCACACTACGCATGCGCGACTCTCCCTTCCCTCTCTCCAACAGCTGCTGCAATAAATAAAGCGGGTAGAGAGCGCGCGCGCGCGGCGTCCGTCCGCACTCACACTGCGCATGCGCGGCTCTCCTCTCCCTTTCCTCTCTCCAAGAGCTGCTGCAATAAAAAAATTGGCAGATCCCACATGCAGTGGGAATCAAGGAAATGCGAAGCACGCATCAGGAACGTAAAATGGATTTGCGTTGTTGTCTCGCTATACCGAGTTTGGTGCATATGAAGTTAACGAAAAGGCCACAAGAGCACCAAGACTGTGGCATGTAAACCATGCCGCTCATACACGCATGTCACGATTCTAACGTTATGACTTGTCATTTACGTTCGTCATGCAGTCGTGTTGTGCCATAGCAATTTTGGTATACATCCCTTTAAGGAAACGAGTGGCATGTAGATCATGCCGCTAATGACATGCATGTCACGATTTTCATGTTATGACCTGTCATTTATGATCGTCATGCAGTCATGTTGTGCCAAACCAATTTTCGTATAGGCTCCGTGCAGTCGAGTTTTCCATGTGCGACATCAGCGCCAGAATGCACTGCCTGGCGGAGAGAAGAAGCAAAATTGGGCAGACTGTGACAGGGAAATACGCGAACGCGATGCGCGTCTCCAACTTTATAGCAGCAGCGACCGCCCGTCCCACCTTCTTTCGTTTTATTTCCCTTGAGACGCGCGCTCCAAACCTGCGGCAAACTGTTCCAAAGGGCGACGCCGCGAGCGTTCGTGTGGTTCGCAGCACGCCCGGAAAGCAGCGAAGAAACGCGCGCGTCGCTGTCGCCTCGGTTTCCACCGTGCGCGACTGAGCCGTCCGACGAGAGCTACGTAGCGCCCTCTGGTCAGTAGACGGAGCCCATACATCCCATTAACGAAACGGCAGTATAGCGCCAGGACCATGACATGTAAATCACGCCGGTCATGACACGCGTGTCATGATTCTAATGTTATGACCTGTCATTTACGTTCGTCATGCTGTCGTGTTGTGCCATAGCAATTTTTGTATACATCCCATTAACGAAACGCCTGGCATGTAAATCATGCCGCCCATGACATGCATGTTATGCTTTTCATGTTATGACCTGTCATTTATGTTCGTCATGCAGTCATATTAATTTTCCTACACATCCCACTAACGAAACGGCCAAGAGAGCACCAAGACCGTGGCATGTAAATCATGTCGCTCATGACATGCATGTCATGATTTTCATGTTATGACCTGTCATTTATGTTCGCCATGCAGTCATATTGTGGCATACCAATTTTTGTATACATCCCATTAACGAGACGACCAGGAGAGCACCAAGACTGTGACATGTAAATCATGCCGCTCATGACACGCATGTCATGATTTTCATGTTATGACCTGTCATTTATGTTCGTCAGGCAGTCATGTTGTGCCATACCAATTTTCGCATACATTCCATTAGCGAAACGGCTAGGAGAGCACTAAGACCGTGGCATGTAAATCATGCCACTCATGACATGCATATCATTTTCATGTTAGGACCTGCCATTTATGTTCGTCAGGCAGTCATGTTGTGCCATACCAATTTTCGCATACATCCCATTAGCGAAACGGCCAGGAGAGCCCTAAGACCATGGCATGTAAATCATGCCGCTCATGACATGCATATCATGATTTTCATGTTATGACCTGTCATTTATGTTCGTCATGTAGTCATGATGTGGCATACCAATTTTCGTAAACATCCGATTAGCGAAACGGCCAGGAGAGCACAAAATCGTAGGCGGCTAATTAGATAGATAGATAGATAGATAGATAGATAGATAGATAGATAGATAGATAGATAGATAGATAGATAGATAGATAGATAGATAGATACGCTCAAGCTCGCCGAAGTTCGCTAAGAAATGCTTCGCATTTAAAAAAAAGTTACAGCATATCCACGGAGTGAATGATGATTAGTAGGCGAAGCTCGGGAGGTTCATCGTAGATTGTGCCGAGTTCCGGATTAATTTAGTTAACGCGCACGCTACGAATCCTCATGGTTCAACTATGCACAAGTGAAATCTCCCTGCACTTCATTGTAAGTCAAGATCCAGTGCCCATATATATACTTGCCGGTGAACGCTTCTCCAACGCGAGCAGTCGGTATTTCTCAATCAAGAAACTCGCTAGGAGACGCTGCCTGAGCCAACGTTGTCTCTCGCGGGTGAGGGCGCGTTCTCCTTCTTTTCGAGCTGGTACAGCGTTCCTCTAAGAAAGAGCGTTTCCATAGCCAACGCGCGCCTTTCGCTCTCTCTCTGTCTGACAAGACAGCAGAGGCACGCGCCGAGGAGAGGGCGAGCGCGTGGCGGGAGGCACGCGGGTTACGCCTGACGACTGACGCGTGACAAGGTTAGACTAAGAGGAGCTTCGCCCCTAAAAACTTGCACCATCTCCCCGAAGGGAACCCTGATGGGATGCGAAGCAGCAGCGTTGCGCACGGGTGGCGTCACGGGTTGAACGGCGCTAACGCGGGTGCTGGAAGAACAGTTTGAAGCGAAACTCGGTGTAGCGTTCACTGGTGTAAACGTGTGTTTGAAACGCAGACACGGGAGGCGAGCGGGCATTGGAGCCGGCAGCTGCGGGCGCTCCGGCGGGTGAGGGAGAGAGTGACGTACGTGCACCTGCGAGGGAAGCGTGCGAGGGGAGCGTGACGTCAACGCCCAGCTGCGGCGTGACCTACTTGGCACCGCTCCAACACCTGCGCCGAGGGAAGCGCGTTGCCTCGCGTTTGTGCGGACGGAGGGACAGCGTTACACAGGCTATTCAAAGAGCTGCTTCGCATCTAATAAAGCGGGTAGAGAGCGCGCGCTTCGCTTCAGTAGTATCTCCTCCTTCTCCGATGAAAGAGGTTGTTGGTGTTTTGTGATGGAAGCAACAGTTGCGTCAGCGAGTGGGTTGACGCAAGTACGCATTACGTTGACCAAGTTAACAACGTAATAACACGCAAGGTTCAACGCAAAGGTAACACCGAAAACACTGCAAACCTTTAAACACCGCCGTTAAATGCACCATTGAAACTCCCAGCGATGCTCCGCATCACCCCATGGTCCCCTTCGGGGAGATGGTGTAATTTTTTGTTCTCGTCGACAAGCTCTGCTGACCGTTCGCCGCGGGGTGTCTCAGGAAACTGGTACGTTTTGTTGGCCCGAAAACACCGTCAACGACTGCCTCTCAGCCTCTCCTAATGCTAACACTAAGAGACACCGATGCTGCGACTGCGCCATGAAGAATACGGCGGGCGCACCCAGTGTTGCCAGAGCACATTTAATTATGAATGTACCTGTTTGAATGCTTGCAGTATATACTCTACAGGATGCCACGCTGAATCGCTCGTCTTTGGAATGTGGATTAGATCGTTGACGGTGCAGCAAGGAGAAACACATTCGCTGGAGTCTCGTGTCCCATAAGTGTTGCGCACTCCATGCAGTACCACCGCCTCTATCCTTCAACTCAAACAAACCTTAAATTTCGGTTGTTTCACGGGAAAGCGGCTTCTTTCTTTCTCTTTTTGCCACTCCCGACACGTTTACCACCAACGTAATGGGCGTGTTTCCGCGGGAAAGGTTCGCCCAGGGCGCTTCACGGTGCAAGGCCGGCCCTGTTATCAGGAGCTGAATCATAGACGACTGCTTCGTTTGCCACTATATATACACGCGACCTTTTGAGGGAGACACGGTTGATGTGCCGAGTTGTAAGTGAGATGACGCCGTCAGCATACGAGAGAAGACTCACCCCTGGCCGCCTACGTTCGGAGAAGGCGAAGAGGCCCACCGACGCGATTGAGCCCGCCATCACCATGAGCAGTACATTGAATGCCAGCAGGAAAGCTCTGTACACCTTTTGCGGCTCACGTCGCCGGGCCATGCTTGGCCTCGTCGTCTACTGTTGACGCTTGTGGTAACTCATGATCGTGGTGATGATGATCGTCGTGCGCACAGCGGGATCCCTATCTCGATATATTGCGCAGTATAAGAGTAATAGAAAAAAGAAGAAAAGAGAAGTGCTATGCTACAGGCAGGTGAAGGAGGAAGGCATTTCTTAACCCTACCTCGGAAAGTCTCAAGTTCCTGCGATCGCCGCAGATGTCGAAAAAAATCAACCTCGGCGCGTTCCATCGAGTTGCACACTAAGTGGAGCTACTAACTCCTCATTTAGCGGTCGGATACTTTCGTTTGCACGTTCTCTGCTAGGGGCGCTCAACGTGAGCAAAAATTCGATTGGAAACGTATTGAAATTGTTTGTTAGGCATTGAATTGTTAGACATGCCCCGCCACGGTGGTCTAGTGGTTATGGCCTCGGCTGCAGATCCGAAGATCGCGGGATCGAATCCCGGCCGCGGCGGCTGCATTTAGATGGAGGCGAAATGTTGAGGCCCGTGTGCCGTGCGATGTCAGTGCACGTTAAAGGGCCACTAAACAGGCCGCGGTGGTGTGGTGGTTACGGTACTCGGCTGCCACCCAAAATACGCGGGTTCGATCCCGGCCGCGGCGGTCGCATTTTCGATGGAGGCGAAAATGCCAGAGGCCCGGGTACTAGCTGTGCGTTGTCAGTGCACGTTAAAGAACCCCAGGTGGTCTAAATTTCCGGAACCCTCCACTACGGCCTTTATCTCCTCTCTATCTCTTTCACTCCCTTTCCCCTACCCCCACGGACGCTTAGCCGTGCTCCCTACATGGGCTGCAGAAATTAGCGTCCTTTCCTAACCGAACCACAATCATCATCATCTTCTTTTTTAAGCCGCCCAAACAAGCTAACTCAATCATAGAGAAGGTTGCGGCGTCCACATTCTGCGAATATGACAGCGCTGCACGTCACACAGACGCCGTATTTCAAAAAACAATGCCCGCGCCTCTTTCCTGCGCTTGACCAGTCGCCCTCGCATCCTAGATGTCGTCACGTTCTACCGCGAACAACTCTACGCAGTTGTAGCTCGTTGATTGGTCGAAACCAGGTCTATTGTCAGATCCTCTGGCCATCCCACCGGCGTGAGCGCAGCATCAACTGGAACTGCAGCGCAAGCGTCAATGACGTCAATTGATCACGTCATGTCACGTGTCAAAAATGGGCGGAGTCTCGACGGCACGCCGCGCCTACGCTCTTCTTGGCAGAGAAGGGTGGGGAGGCCGACCAAGAAAACGAAACCGACGCAAGCGGCCACTTAAACCCGTGTAACTTCTTTATTATTGCACCTATTCACAAAATTCTTGCGGGAGCATGTTCACATCGCACAGGAGCGCAGTTATATCTTTAAAACAAATTTTGGACCTCGGGATTGTTTAGGGGCCCTTTAAAGAACCCCAAGTGGTCGAAATTTCCGGAGGCCTCCACTACGGCGTATCTCATAATCAGAGCTGGTTTTGGGACGTTAAACCCCACAAATCAATCAATTGTTAGACATGAATTACAAAGTTATCCATGCTTCTACCATAGCAACCGTGGCTCTTTGTTGCTTATCAACCACAGCCTTCAAGAAAGTGCACATATCTGCGCACACTTGGCTGCTGTTATCTCTGGACCTACCTCAAGTCAGCAGCGATTGTATTGCCACTGGAAGTAACCTCAGGGACCGAAATCCTCACACGGTATGTTTGTGTACATTTAATTTATGGTTATAATTCTTATTTATTTGACCAGGTTTGTATTTAACATTTCCATTTAATGGCTTCCTCATGACCTCATTTTAGGGGCGAAGCTCCTTAAGGTTTGGGTCTGTCCGTCCGTTGTAGTAGCGCGTTACCTACTAGGACCGCGCTACTATAGGAGGGCGCGTGTGGGAAGCGCGCCCTCGGCGCGTGCCTCCCGGCGCGCGAGCTCTCCCACTCTTCCATCTGCTGTCTTGTGAGAGAGAGAGAGAGACAGAGAGAGCGAAAGGCGCGCGCGTTGACTATGGAAACGCTCTTTCTTCGATGAACGCGCTACCAGCTCGCGAAGAAGGAGAACGCGCCCTCACCCGCGAGAGACAAGCTTGACGCAGGCAGCGTCTTCTGGCGAGTTTCTTGATTGACAAATACCGACTGCTCGCGCTGGAGAACCGTTCACCGGCCACCTATATATATATATATATATATATATATATATATATATATATATATATATATATATATATATATATATATATGCACTGGATCTTGACTTGCAATGAAGTGCCGTTGGGAGATTTCACTTGTGTGTAGTTGAACCATAAGGATTCGTAGCGTGCGCGTTAACTAAATTAATCCGGAACTCGGCACGATCTACAATGAACATCCGGAGCTTCGCCCACTTATCATCATTCACTCCGTGGATATGCTGTGAATTTTTTTTTCTATACAGGACAATGGACAACAAAAGGATTGTCCGTTTTCAAGCTACCCCTACCAAGCTGCAAGAAGTTCAAAAGTCGCCATAGTAACAAGAGGTCTTCCTGAACTCCATGCGTCACCAAAAAAAAAAAAAAAGACAGTTTACAAGCTCACCAGGTGAAGGGATGCGAACTTTACACAGAAATGCAGCAATAGCGTGTGGTATGTTGAACCAGTACAAGATTGGCTGCACATGTGATTTCACAGCGTAAGCTGTTATGAGATCACAACAAGGGCCGTTCTTGGCGCCGTAGTTGTCCGCCGCCCCCGCCGCCGGTGTCCGTAACCGCTATGGCGCAAATTTCAGAAAAAAAAAATAATCAGGACCGAGGAGGATTCGAACCCACGTCCTCTGGGTGGCAGTCGAGCATTATACCATTGAGTAAAACAAGCGGAGTGGATCAGAGGACAGGAGTAGCCGATATTACAACGTAAGCTGTTACGAGATCTCAACAAGGGCCGTTTTTGGCGCCGTAGTTGTCCGCCGCCGCCGCCGGTGTCCGTAACCTCTATCGCGCAAATTTTAGGATAGAAAAAATAACCAGCACCGGATTCAAACCACGTCCTCTGCGTGAATTCGAACCCACACCCTCTGCGTGGCATTCGAGCGTTACGCCTGTGCTTGAATTCGCTAAAAGACCTAAACAGGTATAACGTCTGCCGAGGAATCGCATTAACAAATGTAATGCTACGTGACAGAATAATAACGCCACTACACGTTGAGGAAAGTGGATTGCATAAGAAGTTCGTGGAATCATTTGAAAGAACACAGGGCTGCATGTTTTGTAGCTCTGAACCCATCACGGAGACATCCTCAACATAATTATTATGAAACAATCTTCTTCAGCATTTCCGTCATCATTATTACGAAGTGCTACCTTTTGAAGCAGTTTTGTCGTATCGTGCCATGCATCACGCGGCAGGCGGCGTGCGCAGCCTGACTTGGCTCTTCGATATATGGTGCCTCCTCGTAAGGTGCGGACCGCCGCTGAAGAAGCGAATCGCAGAGCTACGCGCGCGGCTGCAGCAAGGCAACGTCGGGCACAACAGATAGCTGTGCAGAGAGAACCCCAAACCGCTGCTCGCCGTCGACGCCGGGCCGTGAGTTCGGTTCGTTCTCCGGAAACGACGCCAAGAGACTCTCTGAGATGTGCAGTTATACAGATTTTCATGTTACAATACTGCAGTATTTGTGAAATAAACATACACTCGCCAAAAATAAAAACAAGAAGGGCATTGACGTTTCGGGGCCCGTACGGGTCCCTTGATCACAATGAAGATGTCATCGTGGGCATGCGGCTATTTATGGGTCAGGTGGCGCAACGTGCGGGTGTATATCTCTGGTAGATTGCCCTTTGTCCTGTTTATCGTGCGGTTAGTCGACTGAATGCAAAATGATTCTAAAAGCAGACGAGCAGATATATAAATGTCTTTCCGTTGCGATGATAGCTGCTGCGTCCCAGTCAATATTGTGGCCATTTTGATTGTGGTGTTCCGCCAAGGCATTCGCAGTTGTGTGGCCCTTGGCGACGTCATTTTGGTGCTGTTTCAAACGCCGTTTGAAATTCCCGCTCTCGCCGATGTACGACACGTCACATTCCCCGCACGGTATCTTGTGGATAATTCCCGGGAAGTCCGTGCGCTTCAAAGGATCCTTTGCGTGAACAAGCTGTTGTAGCAGTTTTCTAGTAGGCACGTGGGCTATTTGAATACCATAGCCTTTGAAAATTCTTGCAAGCGCCTCGCTTATTCCCGGTACGTAAGGAATCGCTGCGCGCTTCGCCCTTTCTTTCTCTTTTGCCGTTTCACGGCGGAGCCTAGCTGCATTGCGCTCCTGAGTCCTGAGCAGTTGATTAGGGTAACCGTTCATTAACAGGTCCCTTCTCACGATCTGCAGTTCTCGCTTACGTTTCGTAGAGCTGGAGCAGACACGGAATGCCCGGGAATAGAGTGCCGCCGCAACAGATCTCTTTTGTCCGATGGGGGTGTGCAGAGTCGAAGCTGAGGTACTTTCCCGTGTGCGTTGGCTTTCTGTACACGCTTGTTTTTAAGCCGCCAGAGGTTCTCTCCACAAGGACGTCAAGAAAAGGAATTTGTCCATTGATTTCCTCTTCCACCGTGAACTGTATGCTCGCCTTTAAAGAATTCAGGTGCTCGAGAAACTGTGCTGCGTGTTGGCGACGGATTATGCAGAAGCAATCGTCCATATATCTTAGAAAAAGCTTTGGTCGCGTCGCAAATGAGGAAAGAGCGGCACATTCCAGATCCTCCAGTGCAATGTTGGCGCAAACGACGGACACGGATGCGCCCATTGCTGTTCCGAAGACCTGCTTGAAGTATTGCTTGTTGAACACGAAGTATGTGTTGTCAAGACAGAACTTCAGAAGGCGGCAGACGTCCTGGACTTCAAAAGGCGTACGCTGGGGTAAAGAAGAGTCCGCTTCGAGAAGTTTCTTGCAGCATTCCACAGCATAGTGGAATGAAACGCTTGATTATAATACTGCAGTAATTACGTCGCAGTGGGTACTTCCCTACTTGGCGAAATGATAAAGAGTTATGGCGCAGGGGATACCTACCACTTCTACTTGCACTAGTTTCCTCAAGCGTTTACAATGGCATCTAAGAAGGTCGCTCCTCCAGCTTACGTTGTCACTGTCCTGCGGTTCCGCGCAGGCCTGGCTCTTTTTTTTATCTCTTAGCGTTACACCTATCATTTTTATCTCCATTGCACACTGCGTGCTTCTTAATTTAGTCTAGATCTTTAGTTAACCTCCATGTTTCTGCACCATACGTTAGTACTGGGAGAATGCAGCGATTAAATATTTTTCGCTTTAGTGACAGTGGCAAGTTTCCATTCATGATTTGGGAGTGTCTCCCGAATGCGCTCCAGCCCATCCTTATTCTACGGAGAATTTCTTTTTCATGGGTAGGAGTTCCTGTTAGTAACTGTCCCAGGTATACGTATTCGTTTACACCTTCTAAGGGTTCACTGTTAATTTTAAGTTCCTGTACCTTAGCTAGACTGTTGAGCATAATTTCAGTCTTTTGCTTATTCATTCTTAGTCCTATTTTAAGACTTCCCCGGTTTAGCTCCTCAATCATGTTTTGTAATTTGCCACCGTCATTGCTAAAGAGCACAATGTCGTCTGCAAACCTTAAATTGCTGAGATATTCTCCGTCTATTCTAATTCCCTTTTATTCCCAGTCTAGGCGTTTGAACACTTCTTCTGGGCATGCAGTGAATAACATAGGGGATATTGTATATCCTTGTCTGACTCCTCTCTTGATCGGAATTTTTCTGCTCTTTTCATGTACGAGTAGTGTGGCTGTGCAATATTTGTAGATGTTACTTATGGTTTGCGCGTATACGTCAGGTACACCTTGTCAACGCAAAGCTTCTAGAACTGCTTGTATTTCTATGGAATCAAACGCTTTCTCGTAGTCTATAAAGGCCATATAAAGAGGTTTGTTATATTCAGTGGACAGATAACAGATGGACAGTAAGAGCGACAGAATGGATAGCAAGAGAAGGAAAACGTAACAGAGGCAGGCAAAAGGTTAGATGGAGCGAATAAAATAAGATGTTCACGGGCATAAAGTGGAACCAACTCGCTCAGGATAGGGAGAGGCCTTCGTCCTGCAGTGGACTTAACAATAGGCTGTTGATGATAGCCGCACACTTGGCAATGACGCGTATAGGAGGTTTGCTGCGTATATTGTGTAACGTAAGGTCATTCGGGGGTAAAGAATGACCTTACGTTACATTTTCATTGTGTACGTGTCCTGTTTGCGCGTTAACAGCGAGGTTGTTAACCGGCCGCAAAAACTTTGGTGTCCGCAGAGAACCGCCTTGAAGCTCCTCGTGTTGCCCAGAAACCAGTAAAAATGCCACAGCTGTCCCGCGAGACACGACTGCGCATGCGCTGTGATGTCGCTTCGTTGCGCCTGCGCTTAGCGCAGCCTACCTACCTTGACACTGCACATAACCTTTCCTGCTGCGCGTTGCCTAGTTTGTGGCTAATTAAGTTAAGCCAAGCGTAATTGAGATAAGGCTAAAAGCAAAGCCCGATTAGGGCAATCTATTTAAGCGAAGCCTTATTAGGTTGACTAATTACATCAAGCTTAAGTTCTAAGTCAGGCCTAATCGTGATCGCGGTCTATGACTGACTCTATCTGTGGACATCATCATCACCTGTAATTCTTCGTCATCTGTACTACATGTCACCATCACCTGGACGATTCGAGCTTCGTCTTCGCAGCTCGCGGTCGGCCAGATTAAAAAGTCCCTTATAAGTGCTAATTAGGACACGCCTAAGTAGGTTGCGAATAATTATTGCATGAAGCCAAAATAAGTTAAGATTAACTGATCCAAGTCTAATTAAACTAAGACTATTTACGTCTAACTTAATTAGGTCAGGAATTAATTCAACCATAATTAAGCTAGGGTCAATTATGTTATGTCTTATTAGTTAAGACTAATTAAGCCAATCCTAATTAATCTAAGTATGGCTAAGCCAAGTATAATTAAGCCAAGCCTAATTACGTCAGATATGACAAACTTGACAGGCCTAATTAAGGCAAGTTAAGACTAATTGAGGTAAGCCGAATAGAGCTAATAGGATGCCAAGTGAGACCTGACAAGGTCAAGGAAGACCTAGCAAAACCATGTGAAACTTGAAATCGTCCAGCTCCGCAGTTTCGAGCCTTGCGCGACTTAGTGCAAGCTTCTCCATTTTCTTTTTAGTCGCCTCGAACAGTTTGTCACGAACAGAGATCAACTTCCGAATGGTATTTGGAGGCTCTTGTCTCATTGGGCGCGGCGAGTCGCGTGAACGGTCGTCTGCGTAACCATTCGTCCATCGAGACATTCTGTGAGTCGGCGTAGATATACTTACTTGTATGAAAGGTGATGCACAAATGTGCGAGGCTGCAATTCGCAAGTGGAGGACAAACATGGTGAACGAAAAGAAGCGCTTGCGAGTATGAAAAGCGAGAACAATACATTTCGGGAACCGCCCCTTACATTTTATCGCATGTGCTGACGTCTTGCTTCAAACGGCGGGCGAACTTTCTGTGACGCAGTGATTGCAGAACATTTGTTCTTCAACGGCATAGCTGTTTAAGCCGGAAAATAACCATGAAATAAGTGCGCTTCTTTTGTCCAATGTGCGGCATTTGCACCACTTTCTTCTCTTGCGCTCGTGCCCGCTCCGATTGCGCCAACCGCTCGCAACGTGCATGACTGGGAACGAGTGTTGTGAGGAGGAAGGACGCCAAGCAGCTCTTACAAAGGTGGTAGGAAAGGGTGAAGCGTGGCATTGCCTGTAGGGGAAGTGATCGAGGATGGAAAGGAGAGGGTGCATGTCTAGCAAGTGGGGATAAGTGCTGTGATGGTCGGGAAAGGAGGAGAGATGTGCAGTAAGTAAAGCTGAAAGAATAATGAAGAAGACGCACGTAGACAGACCTCAAGCTGCGTTTGCAAGGTGCTTGCTCTCAGTTTGTACAGGCGCGAAACTGGTGTCAGTTTTTTTTTTTTTTAAACTGGATTCCTTGAAGAGTTTTGTAGCACTGTGGTGTACGTCTCAGAATTATCTTCATGTGAACTGTCTGCACGGGGCTCGCATGATCTGGGAACAAACCCGTGTACGCGGTGGCTGCACGTTGTCGACAGATGCGGTCAAACAACCCGCTGCCCGCTCGCTCCTCCGCACAGAGGGAATCGTTGAGGGTGGCCTTCGTCCTGCAGTGGACATAAAACGGGCTGTTGATGATGGGAAACCGAGTGTAGCATGCACACGCGCGCAATATAAGCGCAGCGGGTCAAAACGCGTCCTTCGGGGGTTCGTTATCGGCGGTGAGAAACCCGCTGTAAGCGAAGACAATACGTTTCAGGATCCGCCCCTGATTGTGCTATCTCACGCGTCACTTTTTTTTTTTTTTTTTCGTGTGCAATCGTCGACGGTTCTCTTGCAACGCCGAGACGTAGCGCGGAAACGCTTTAAGAGACGGGGGCGGCATGCAGACGCATTCGGCGACAATGCGGTGCTCGTTTCTCATCTGTCTCGTTGCTGCCGGTGAGTGCCTCACTGAACAAACTCTAGTCGATGTCATGTTAGTGTATTCGGTGTACAACTTCGGCGCCCCGTTGGCCACGTGCGCCGTTTAAAGCGAGCTAACGTACGACAGAAAAGTGAGCTGGCCCGTGGTCATGGACGCAGCCGACTGCCGCGGAGCAAAACTTGTTCGCATGCGCCACTGCAAAGGAAACCGTTTGGGCAAGACGTTTCTTCTTTATACAGTGGTTCATGCATGCAATCAACCAATATCGAGATCTCAACCGTTCGACGTATTTCATCATTCTTGTGCCCGTCTAATCATTAAATTTCTGTGTGCATCAGCCGACACTATGTATAGATCATCTTAGCAATGGCGGCGGATATTCATGATAGTCTGCCCCGCCACGGTGGTCTAGTGGTTATGGCACTCGGCTGCTGATCCGAAGGTCGCGGGATCGAATCCCGGCCGCGGCGGCTGCATTTCGATGGAGGCGAAATGTTGAGGCCCGTGTGCTGTGCGATGTCAGTGCACGTTAAAGAACCCCAGGTGGTCGAAATTTCCGGAGACCTCCACTACGGCGTCTCTCATAATCAGAACTGGTTTTGGGACGTTAAACCCCACAAATCAATCAATCAATCATGATAGTCTGGACAACTCACAAACAACGAACACACAGGGTATTTCAGCTAACTTGCGCCGCCCTTTCAAATAATCCACGTGCGCGTTAAGTGGATGCTGCTACTCACCAAGAACTTACCGGTGCCTTTCAAACGAAAGGTTTACAACCATTGCATTCTCCCGGTACTGACATACATACGATGCACAAACATGGAGGATCACAAAGAAACTCGAGCTGAAATCGAGAACCAGATAACATGCTATGCAACGATAAATGATAGGTGTAACTTTAAGCGATCAAGGACAAGGCAAAAGTAACTGATATCCTCACATCAATTAGGAGAAAAAAAGTGAACCTTGGCAGGACATGTAATGCGAGGAACCGACAACAGTTGGGCAGTAAGAAGAACAGAATGGATACCGAGATGGGAATTACGAGCCAGGCAAAGGTTCGATGAAATGAACGTAGTCATAAATTGGAATCAACTCGCCAAGGGGCCTTCCACCTGCAGAGGACCTACACTAGGCTGCTCATAATTTTTTTTTTTCCAGAGCTGTAGGAGGGTAGGCCTGTCGGTCACGCCGGAAGTATGCAACGAGGAGACTGGGAGTATCGTTTACGTAAGACAATGCCTGGAGCAATGTCCCGAAGTTGGCTTTAAACATGTGCATATTGTTGCGAAATAAAGAAGACGCGAGCACGATGTGTGTGGTCGCTTCTCGCCGTCCTTCTTAGGGGACACAGCGGTGAAAGTCGGCTCCGAGCTGTGCGAGAAATGCGCGGAGTAAGTGAAGAAATGGGCCTGACTTGGCGAAGGCGCAGGCGATGGTGTCGAGGTGCACGCCCTTGCGCCAGGCATTGTATAGTAATGAGGACCGAATGGAAGGCATTGGTGGTTGCACTGTCGACGCCACACAAGTGTTCAGGAGCGCTGCACATCTCTCCTGGCCAGAATAGCAGGCTGTGCTACCGTGGTACTGTTGAGTGGCACTGCACAAAGGTTCGCGGGCTGCAATTTGTCTGGGACTGCGTCGGACACTCGTGGTATTACGTCTGCGTTCCGAGGCACCATGAGTTGGACGACGCCGGAGAAGGCCGGTGCTGGTGCCGAAAGGCACGGCGGTGCGTAAATCGGGGCCTGTTGCGGTGGCGATGCTAGAAGCTCGACGAATGGTCCCGCGATGTGGGCGGAGGAGACGGGTAGTATTAGCAGACGCGACTGGGTGGCGCGGCGAACATCGGACTTTGCGAAGCTCGCCTTCTGGTCGTATTCGAAGGCTGTGGCCATGTCTGCTTCCAGGTCAGCGTCATAGAGTGTGGCCTGGATCTCCTGGTCGAGGGCGATGATTTCCGAGTGCATGTGCACAATGAATTGTAGGTGGTTTTCGAGCGTTCCCGTCGGCGTTGCGGGATCTCCGAGCAAGAAGTTGAGGGTCGAAATAGCCTTGGTAATACGATGCGGACGAAGCTGCGCTTCGTACGAAGTTTTATTTCATTGCCGAAAGTCCAAGGACCAGACGACCGGGCGGGTTTCGGCACCAGAACGATATGTGCCAAAACCGTACCCGACCATCTGGCCTGTTCAAAGGAATGGCTGAAATGCAGCGCGAGCCCGCCCGTGGCTGCTGCTCGCGTTAGCCGCCCCTTCGTCGCAACACATGTGGCGGCGTGATAGGTCAAGTGTTGAGTGGCCATTGGCAAAGATAGGTCCACATGCAGAAACGTCGGCCATCGTGTCCGAAGCCTCGTGCCCCTGTTTTCCACTTTCGCTGTTTTCTAGTTCTGAACATCTTATCCCCGTTTATACGGCCTTATGAGACTCGCCACAGGCGGCTTGCGGATGTTAGAAAACTTTCGAACATTAAAGCGAATAGTGTGTTATTCGACTCGATATTCGAATCGAATAACCACAATTCATAACTCCGAAAGTTTTGCAAATACTCTGCGAATATTTGATTGATTGATTGATTTGTGGGGAACGTCCCAAAACCAGCTCTGATTATGAGAGACGCCGTAGTGGAGGTCTCCGGAAATTCGGCCACCTGGGATTCTTTAACGTGCACTGACATCGCACAGCACACGGGCCTCAACATTTCGCCTCCATCGAAATGCAGCCGCCGCGGCCGGGATTCGATTCGATCCCGCGACCCTCGGATCAGCAGCCGAGTACCGTAGCCACTAGACCACCGTCACCAAGGATAAACCAATGAACCAAGGACAAAGATCGACCAATTTCGTTGTCGCTGGCGTAACACAGGCCTACAACATTTGTGGGGATCGAGGGCCGCGCGACGTCTCGTTTTCCTTGGAATGCCCTCACATTCCCCTCTCCCAGCTGGACGGAGCGGCGGCCCATCACTGTGGAAGGCCGCCCGCTTTGGCCACGTGGCTCGGCAATGACATACTGGCTCGTGGCCAGTATGTCACTGGACAGCTGGCAGAAGTTATCGGAAGTTTGCGCGTTTTGGAGATGCTGAGAGAGAACCCGCTGGGACTCGGAAGGTACGTGCGCACGTATTTTTGCGACCCTCTGGCCTCGTCGGCCAGATCGCGCGCCATTTCGAGCCTCGACGACCACCGGCGGCGGCCTGCGATCGGCACCCATCTCTGTATGTTCTTTTCCTTCTGTTTTCCTTTTCTGGGGGCGCGCGGTCGCAGGTGCGGTGGCCGGAGGGTTAGGTGGCTCTCCCCCTGCATGGTCCTGGTGTGTTACTGTGTTCGCGTGTTGTTGATTGTTATTATCATTTCTGGTGTACTTCGTTCGACGTTAGATACGGCCTGTTTTGTTTGTATTATTAACCTTGTTATTAGATTACCGTGCTCGGAGAGTGACGCCCAGTGTTCTCCTCTTTCGCCGCGTGCGACGGTTTGTGTTGTCCTGCCTTGAGACGGGCCGCGGGCTGACGCGCGCGGCAGCGCAGCGTGCATGGCTTGAGATGAGCGAGCGCGCGGTCGCGACGGCCCTATTCTGTGCTCGTCGAATGCTCGAACACCACGGCACGGTGTTGCTAGCGGCGAGGTCGCCGTTAGTAACCCCACACATTATGAGCCCTCGTGATGGGCGGTAGGCTATTGGCCTCAGTCGAACAGAGTCGGCACCTAGCGGCGGACTGGCAAAGCTCCGAAGTGTATATGGCTCCTTGCGTCGTGTGCTAGCCACTGCACGTTTGCATACTCGCGTACGTCATGCATGGTTTCCAGGATGTTCGTTCTTTCTGCTGCATCATTGTTAAATGCTTGCATGTATTCTTATCCGGCTATACAAAATTATTTGGCCTTCAGCTGCAGTCTTCCCTGTTTGTTAGGATCGCTGTGTGCGCGTGTCGAGAGCGTGCCAATCTCATTGTCACATGCCAGGTTCGGCACAATTATTACAGTTTAGCTGCTGACGTTTCTTTTAAGCACACGACAAAGTGCACTTGCCGTTCTTCTGGAAAAAAAAATTACGCTGAATTGTCGACGTGTAAATGCTGTGTCGTAGTGATATCGTCTCGCGATATGTGGTTGTTTTGTGGCAGCACAAATGAGCTCATATGAGCTGACAGTAATATCTATCAGTGGTAGACAAAAATAGCAGTCTAACACATACACTTTTGTCACGATTTGCTCATTAATTGTATAATAGCTTGACTTTCACTTGTCGGTTCCGTGCCTTCATTGGGCTTAAAACGGCGTCATATTGTACAGTACTTATTTGGTACCACGGAGAAAGTTCCCGGTTCACAAGTGAACTCTGGCACTTAGGCACTTAAACTGTTCGCCGAAACGAATAGCGTATTACACGAGGATCATGCGTGACGCGGCATTTAATATAAGTTGAGCGTTATTGTGGTGTTAGCATGACGAAAAATAGCGCTTGCGCCGCTCTACGGCCGCAGAAAATTCACCGAGCTGCTCGTCGCCATAGCAACCATGCCCAGCTAAGTATAGGCAAATAAGCTAAGCATAGCTGAGGCTAATTAAGCTAAGCCAAATGTAGTTAAGACTAATTAGGCCAAGCCTAACTAAGCTAATAATAATGAAGTCAGCTCTGATTAACCTCATGCTAATTAAGTTATGGCTAAATTAAATTGACTAATTAAGCCAGCCATGATTAAGCTGCCAGGCTTAATTAGACACGTCTAATTAAGTTGCGACTTATTGAGGCTAGCACAATTGGGTTATGTCTAGATGGGTTGCCAAGCGATACCTTGCAAAACCTAGCAAGGCCAAGTAAAGCCTAGCAGAACCATGTCAAACTTCTAACCGGCCATCGACAAATCTTTTTTCTCTAGAAGCGTGTGTGTTCTTTCTCCCCAAATTATTTTGAGCTCATGTAGGGTACACAAGCTGCTACTTCAACTGAATGCGTAGTAGCAGCCTTTTTTTTTCTTTTTGCAGCCAACTGTAAAAAACGAGCGAGAACTCAATACTGAACTATATATTTTGCTCACGTAACACCAATCCCAACATTTCTGACAACAGACAACTTAAGTATGCCCAAAGAAAAAAGAGAGACTGAAACTCCGATCAAGTCAGACTGTGAGGCTGGGTGATGCCAGTGCATCGTGGAATGGCGCAGTGTGACGAGCGTGTGACCTGTGTGCATGGCCTTCACAATGTGTTCACATCTCCATAATCTACTCTGCTTCATTTACCGAGCACTATCTATTTCGAGGGTCCTGGTGGACAAATTTTTAGAGACGCTAATGATGAATGTTCTCCTTATCTCTGAGATCACAGCATGATTGCCAAAATATTCATTTACTTTTGAACGTTATAGGGGTTTTTCTTATCTTTTACACTGTTGCCTTGGATGCTAGCGGAGTGGCAGACGCTCGCAAGCACAAACGCAGCAGCCCTAACAATTAGAGCTGTGGCCCCTATCCCACGATTCGCGTTAGTTCGCAACCACGGCGGGTTCAGGCCAGGGGGACAGAGACAAGCCTTTGCAAAGAAGGTGTTTATTCACCTTATGCCAACGCCACCAACACGACATATATAAAATATGCAAGTGCCTCAGCGCGCAGGAGTAATATTCCTTACGTCTGGGGCAAAGACAACAATGCAAGAAAAGCGCACGACAAAAAGGGGCTGTTAGTGACTCAGTTCACTTCGTGTGGCTTCACGGCGGTTGGTGATCTCTGACGTCTGAGGTGGTCCGGACAATCCCAACACCTCCAGATGAAAGGCACAACACGCTCAAGAAAGCGCCGTGCCTTCACGAGAGGAGGAGGCATCTCCCCGAATCTTGGGAGAAGGAGTAGAAAGGAGGGGGCATATAACGGTTACAGCACCGCGACGAGGCATGAAAGGCAGCGGCGTGAGTGCCCACCATCGCACCGCTCCTGCCAAAGCGTGCGTAGGTAAGACGCAACGGGATCGCGGCCGCTGGAAAGCGCATGCATTCCTACAACATATATATTGTTACAGATTGAGGAAGGCGAGCTGTCTTCATTCAAACAATGTAGCCCGGCTGGAACATGAATCACAGGCCCCCCGCCCACTCCAGTGTGTGTGGTCCAGACTTGGGAGTAATAAAATTACTGTAATTAAAATACTTTCCGTTGTAATGAGTAATGTAATGAATAACTTCTAGTGAGTAATCTTGAGAAAAATTACACATAATTTCCGAATTACTTTTGACTCAAATATAGCACGTCCACTGCCACTTATGGCACAAATAATTTACCAACGAAGGAATGAAAGACAACACAGACAAGTTAACTCGAGTTTTACGTCCACAGAGATTCAGAAAATCCGCATAGCATCTAAAAGTGGAAGCCTTGAATATAACGGTGTTGGGAGGCCACGAAACTCCAGACAACGACTACACACTTTTTTTGGCAGCTCAGCAACATGCTGCAGAGGATTATGAAACTACGATTAGGGTTTCAGGTTCTCACCTCCACTACCCCCCACAAGGTTGCCTAATCGTGCAATATCCAGGAGCTACAGGGGGATCCCTCACTAACAGGGACAAGTTATCGCTGCGATGATTTAGGTGTAGCGATAACTAACTTTAGTTAAAGAAATTTCAAAGTCCTTACCTTTTTTAAAAGTAATAGTAATGTAATTTCGTTACGTTCAGCCAGCTGTAATTTACAATAGTTATTTATTTATTTATTTACTATACTGTAAGCCCTAGCGGGCTGTTACAGGGGTGAGAAATCGCAATGTACAATATTATATGCAATATTATGTTGAAATCAATTCCGAACGATGCTGAAAAACTTCAGATGACTCGCAATCAACAAATACACTGGAATCAAGCTTGTTCCGGTCAACAATTGTACGAGGCAGAAAGGAAAACTTGAACAAATCAATTCTCGTGGCATAGGGTAAAATATCATATGGATGATTGATACGTGGTGACACTCGGGCTGGAGGGTACAAATACAAAGCTCGATCTATGTTTAATATTTTTGTTATAAAGTTGGTATAGAAACTTCAAGCGCGCGATTTGTCTGCACGTAGACAGCTTCTGAAAGTTAGCTCTGTTACGTAACACGGTCACTGATTGTTTCCTCTGGTAGCTCGAATAAATAAACCTGGCTGCTATTCGCTGGATCCTTTCTAGCTCGTCAACAAGCTTTTGACTGTGCGGATCCCAGATAATACTAGCGTAGTCTAGGGTTGGGCATACTACTGTTTCATAAGCCATCAGCTTTGTCTCCGGCAGATCATCTCTTAACTTTCGCCGCAGAATATCCAGCTTACGTTCAGCCGAGCCACAAATATTTTCAACAGGCTTGTTCCAGGTTAGATTCGAGGTAATTGTAGTACCGAGATATTTTACTTGACTAGATCGCTTAACTTCCTCATTTTTTATTTTATACGTAAACGTCAATGGCGCTTTCTTATTTGACACCGTCATGCATGTAGTCCTGTCGAAATTAATTTTCATATCCCATTTCGCACACCATTCGTCAACAGCACACAAAGCATCATTGAGCAAGACCTGGTCAGCAGTGCTTTGTACACAGTAAATAACACACAGTCATCCATGAACAGTCGCACTTCAACGGAAGAGTCAACAGCTTTTGCAAATATCGTTGATATACAACAGGAATAAAATGGGACCCAAGGCTGATCCCTGTGGCACTCCGGACATAACAGGCAATGTGTGTGACCTTGCTCCGGAAATTTTTACAAATTGCTCCATGTTATGTAAATAGGCCCATTTGATAATCTCCACAGCAACACCAAGCTGACGCATTTTTCTCATCAGTTTTGCATGACAAACAGTGTCAAATGCCTTTGACAAATCTGTCGCGATCTTTTACTCTCTATTTGCTCTCTAGAGTTGAGTGCAGTTGCAAATGTGTGTATTGTTTCGAACAGCTGGGTGACATTTGACAGGTGCTTGCGAAAGCCATGTTGATTGTTGTAGAAGAGCTTATTATCTGCAGTATGAACTGTTTAGAAATGATATGTTCTAATATTTTACACGTCGTGCATGTGGTAGAGGTCGGGCGGTAATTGGCTACGTTGAGTTTGTCGCCAGATTTAAATACAGGCACTACTCTGGCCATCAGCCAGTCCCTTGGCACCCTTCCTTCTCGCAGCGATACACTAAAGATTTTCAACAAAAATTGCGAGACCCATTCACAGTATCGTCTTAGGAACTCATTCGGGAACATATCGGATCCTGCTGACTCCTTAGTGTCTGATTTCAGCAACAAAGATAAAATACCCTCCTGGGAAATAATTACACGCTTGTCATTACTTTGTTTGTCGCACATAATAAAAGGAGGGGGATTAATTGCGTTTCGGGTAAGTACTAAGCTGAAATAGTTATTCTGGAGCGACCAAGACGGAATGGTTACATGTGGCTCCATTTACAGTAACACCGCTGATTTAGAGCCTGACAAATATCTCCAAAACTTCTGGGTTGAGCTTTTCATATACTCTTGTTAATGTTCGAGATAGGAAATGCTTTTTAGGTGCCTGTAATTCCATTCGAACAATTGTGATTGGCAAGCACCTCAGGATTTCTTGGCCTGGCACGTTGTAGTCGCCGTAGATGATATCGCGAGTTATCCAGAATCCAGATCTCTGTAAGTGACAAGCATTCTTCTTTTACAACTGCCATGAAATACTTCCACAGCGTCTACATCGTTTGTGTCAGGCTGGGCATTGAAGGCCATGCGGTCGAGTCATCCGCATTATTGAATACACGAACTTGATTTTTTTGTTTTGGTTTTCTTGTAAGCACGATTCATTAATGCAGCTACGACAAAGCTGTAATCGTAAGTTGCATCTGTTACATCAATTCTGCAACGAAAAGTATCTCGTGATACGCATAACAGATCTAATACCGCTTGGGATTGGCCTTGTATTCTTGTTGGTTCACTGACTACCTGAATCAAGTCATACTTAATCGTTTATCTTGCATATCTTTAGCGGCATGCTTATTGGCAATTCCTACAGTGCGAGAATCCCAATCAACACGAGGCAAATTCAAGTCCCCAGTGATAATACAAGCCTACACCTAGCGTTAGCAACTTGAGATAATCCCCAGAGCTTCCTGGGGCTCTGTAAATAACACCAACAATTAAGGCAGTTTCATTCATAAATAACTTGCACCACACTTTTTCCGTCCCATCAATACAGGAGTAGCTGTACATATTTAAATGGTTTCTTAATCAGTAATGCAACGCCTCCACCTATCATTGTTCTATCATGTCGAAGCACACTGTATGACCTAGGAAACACATCTGCGTCATTAATGTCACCTTCTGTTAAAGCAAGCAGGTCGGGCTCATATATCAGAGACAAACTTTCTACTTGAGTAGTTTCGTTCAGGACACTTGGTGCATTCACATTGAAAAATGTAAAATCTGACCCCGTACGTCAGTTGGTGTGGGATGGGATTCTGACTAGAGCATTTGACTGCATGTGTAGATGTGCAGTTTATCAAGAAACAGGTTTGAGCTTCACGCCATCGCGCTTATCGCCAAAGCAGCTTCCTTTTCTGAAGTGTCTCCTGTGATAAATCATCGGGCACACTTACCGCGGTTCCTTTCAATTTTTTACACTTTTTAAAGACCTTCTCTTTGTACTGGTCTTGGGTGGCCAGCTTGTGGCTGATTCTGTGCATTCATTCCACAGACGTTAAACCTAGACACCTAGCAAATATGCCTTTGTTACTAAGGTCCAGTTGTGTTTCAGGGGTGCTCTCCGGGACAACCAGGTTGTCTCGCCGTGCCCTGGCTGTTGTTGAACTACACATTCGATTCTTTGAACGGCAATCTCGAGCTTTCACCAATTGCTCAGAGAAACTTTCACCTTCCCTGCGAGTTCGCTTAGCTAAGATGAATTGCAGCAGTTCATCGGTAGTAGGCCCCGGCTCAACGTCACGGGAAAGCATAAACACCAAAATACGTCCACAATGTTTTGGGAGAGCAACAAGGATCATTTTGACACAGAGCAATAGTAACCAACCTGCAATGCAAGTGTGCACGTTTGAACAACATTGTCTCTCACTATATAATTCAATTACATTTGAGAAAATTCTAGAAATGTAATTATAGTGACGTAATTTAGTTACTTTTTACCATCTCTGGTGTGGTCAAGCACGCCCATATGCCCGTTTGAAACCACGCAGTTGCTGCGGTGCCTCCGTCCAATCTGCGCCATGGCTTCCACCTGCAGGTCCGCGGCGTGGCCAGCGGTCGGCTGCAGTCCCCGGGATTTACAAGTGGTCAGCGCACGCCCAACGGCTTCCATGGCGCCGTCACAATCTACGCTCCGCCGAGCTACAGTGTAAGCTGCTTTGCAAACTCACTGAGTGTGCTTTCTGGGCATCCGCTACAGACGGTCCGCACGAAGCGTGCGCATATTCTTGTCTTTTTCACTATTTTATCCCAGCGAGACAGTCACGAAAGCAAAAGGAATACCCAGTTTATTGCTCTGAAGACGCTACGTCTTCAGAGCACTGAGTGTGAAAATAAGCATGAGGTCTATGTATACCTGCTGACAATATCTTATGTTGTACGCGCCGAGAGCATCTGCACTGACCGTCCTGCAGGAAGCACTTTTTTTTCAGCTGTTTCATTGAGTAAATGCAGTAGTACTAAGATGCGCAAAATTTTATGCCATATGAGTTCTGCGGAATTCCACGAGGTGGAATAACGACTGTGAAGGGAAATTTTGCATATACACCCATTTTAAGCACAAAACACAAGCAAATCCATGCAGATCTGCATAGAACTCATTTGCCGCAGTCGATGCTTCGAGTTCCCGATCCTGGTTTATAGCTCGGTGTGTTGGTGGAGCGTGTGACGAGCCATTGTCGTATTGACCACCTTGAGTGCAGATAAGAGCACGCCCTCACCCATTTAAAGAAAAAACTCTTGGCGCATCTGCTGTGCGGTTTGAGTTATTACCGTGGTTTCGACCGTGCGGGCTGCTGTAGTCGACGAATGGCGGGGAGCGGCTGCATTGCAGAGTTTGCGACATGGGACACCGAATGCATCGAGTTGTCATGTGCTGTCAACAAGTTGACCACGGACTTGGACAAGGGGGCCGTGTTGTTTAGCTGCTGCGGTTCGGAAATGTGTCGATAGAGACGCTCGTCAAGCCTCTGCGACCGCCGAATGTCGACTATGTGTTACAACCGATGCCGCGTGAAGACGCACACAAGGCCACGCCATTCGAGGTATGTGAAGCATGATTAGCTCGAAACATACACATAGCAATTAATGAGGCTAAGGAAGCAGGCTTTGCAGATAAGTAAGAGAATAAGGAAAAGGGCTCAGAGTACCAGAAATGGACGAGAGCTAGAACTATGTCGTGGTTGAAATGTAATCATGTCATTCCGTTAGAAATCCAGATGTTGTTTCTTCAACCTTCAACCGGCCACAGGATTTGCGCGATAATTTCAGCAGAAGCTTTGCGTAAAGTTAGATTTATGGACAGTGTTTAGAAGTCTGCTGCGCCACCCGGGGGGACCAACAACGGAAATGCAAATTCGCCAAGTGGATATAGCCAACCATTTCTTGTGGAGGGCTGTTTTAAAGATTAACGATAGGAAAATTGTGAAATTAGGCCCTAAGTACTGTTTTAAACCTAACCTAAAACCTGTTGCCATTGTAAGCTTGCCGCGATCCGTAACTAATTAAGGTTGTCTCGAAGAAGAACAGTATCGCTGCATTTCAGAATGGGTCGCTAGCATAAAACAATCGCACAATCCTGTTAAGGCTTCTCACCCTATCCAACCGTTGGTCAGTGGCCGTGTTGTACTTATGGTGCAATCGTGTAGGCCGGAGGTATGTATCATTTAGATATGTGTGCTTCCTAATAGTAAACTGTCCGTGGTAAAGGAGATAGAAAAAGAAAATTGCCGCATATCTGCTTGCTTTGCTGCAAATGACGTCGATGGTCTTCTGCCTCCCCTTATATATAACACTCCCGCTCCTCTGTTCTCACTGCTCCTTTAAAGGATGTAAAGAAAGTTTTGCCGAGTTCGAGTCAAATTTCGCGCTTTCGCCCTGCTCTCACACCATCTATTGAGCAGCGCCGGCAATGCGCCAAAATCAACGGTGCTGCCAAATGGTCACTGCCCTTTCTTTCTCAAAGCGGATGCGATGAGTGCACGATAACTGTCGCTCCGCAGGGGCGAGCACGCACGAAAGGCTAGCGGCCGAGAAAGAGAGGAACGGGATGTCTCGCTATTTCCGGCTTGCTTCCCTTCGACACGATTTCTAACGCGTTGATTTTTCACTTACGTAAAAACTGGTCAAATGTGTATTCTTAATTCAATGAACGCTGCTGATCACGGTTATGTACATATACGTTGCCTGAAATGCCTGAGGTTTCGTCTGCGCTGTATCATATGCTGACGTGTATGACCCCTTCAACTTTGTGGCTCGTTTTGATGGCCCGTTTGAATCGGCCGGAGGGTTCGTCTACTTCACTGGGCATACATCAAGAAGGTGTGAATGTATGACGGACATCAGTAATTGACACCGTCATATGCTTGTCATTCACTCCATGATTAAGGATTGTAGGGGCCGCTATAGCAATGTGTGAATTGGCGAGCAAGGGACCTGAGAACCGTTTGCGTCAAAGGCATGGTTGTTGTTCCCGAATATATAGCTCACCCACAGAGGGGGACTGGTTGAGAGTTGGGCAGAATAATCTTTATTCTTCTTCACAGCTTACACGTGGACAACAGCACTCCCTCCAACAAAAAGCCGCTAGCGTGATCACAGGTGGCCCATACCTCCACCGGGTATGTGCCGATTATAGAGGCGTCAACAACATATCCGCAATGTGAGCGACATGTAATTGAATGTTAACATTGCCGCCTATGTCAGTCAAAGACAAACAAAAATACAGACATTGGAAATTTAACGAGAACACATTTTGCGGGGGTTAATGAAGAGAGAGACACACCATTCATAGCAGCAAAGGCATGCATGACCAAAGCGGATCAAGGAGTCGCGCCGGCTGGGTAGGAATCGAGCCCGTGCCCCCAAGGTGCCAAGAAACAACCACTTGTTTCCTGCAGATGTTCCCACATGGTACATATTGCTCCAGCAATTGTCGTGATGGTTGGTGCTCGCCTAACGTCAGTTGCATCTGTAGTGTGTGAACCGCTGTTAAACCAATGAACGTGTATTACTATATCACTCAGCATGCTTTGTGCAGGAGTACTAGTAGGAGTACTCCAACAAATGGCGCTTATGATATGCACATCACCGTAGCATTTCACTTCGACAGAACAGAAGTCGTATACGATGAGCTGCAGGCTCGCCGCAGTACTGTCAAGGCTACGTTACACGAACCACTCAATTTTCACACGTCCTACTTCAAACAATTCAACTGGTTCGCGCGACATAGATTCCCACATTTGTTTTTGTATTTAAATGTTTATTTTCTTGTGTGTGGGCCCATATTTCAGTAATTGGCGAATCAAGGTTTTGTGAAAGGCATTTTGCGCAAAGGTGGTAGACAACACAGGAAAAAATGTGGCTGATCCCTCTGTGAAAGGAATTGGTATAACGCGAAAGGGAAATGTCTCTTCGCATAGGCAGTTGAATGTTTATTGTTACGTCGAGGTGAACTTGCCCATTGCTATCAGTGTTTCGCTGGTGTGGCACCGTTTGACGTGGATGAACCCACGTTCACACGTCGCCTTCAAACCATCAAGGGCCAATCCTTTTTGTTATACTGAATTAGTTCACCTAATAACTGGGCACAGTCTGTGATAAATGCCGCGTGACAAAGGTGTCTATGATATTTACTCGTGCCACATTGAGCCGCGAACATCGTTACAGTGCTTGGGTGCCTAACGCAGCAGTTTTCTTGTTCCCATCACGCTCGAAGATCGGTCGGCTGGGAAACGCCACCCACGGACCGGTGCCCTACCACTGTGCTATCTGCGCATATACGCTCGAACGCATATACGCTCGAACGCGGCCATGCGCATGGTTCTGCTCGCATTCTTCGAGGCGGACTATGGAACGCGCCTGGAATGGTGCCGCCATTCAACAGAGATGAAGTAAAACTGCAGTGATAAACTTTGCCTCTCCTGGATGGCGGCACTGTTCCAGGCAATGTGCTTCTGGATGCGCGCGTGCTGAGACAAGAAAGCGCGTTGGTACAGCATCGAGCATGTGCGGCGTTGGCGCAGTGGTAGCACACCAGGCACCTTTTGTCGTGGCACGGGGGGCTGCGACTTCGATTCCCAGCGCAACAATATAAGCTTTTCTGAGTGTTTTTCTTTATTTTTCTTACATGTTTACTGCGTCATATTCGTTACAGTAGTGACGTATGGGGTCGTGGTGGACCGCGGCATAAAACACTTTCGTGTTAAAAAACATCCACGCATCTCCACGAAGTGAATCATGACGAGTGGGTGAAGCACTGGGGATTGTTAGGTGTTACCGTAAATCACCGTGACATTGCCCACTCACGCATGTAAATGAGTGACAACGCGTGTATATTTACACACGCGTTGTCATTCATGCTCCTGGTCTTTATGAGGTCCCTGCACTCCCACGTTGTAGATCGTGCCGAGTTCCGGATTACTTTTAGTTAACGCACACGCTGCGAATCTTTATTGTTGAACTACGCACAAGAGAAACCTCCCACCGGTGCTGCATTGCAGGTCAAGATCCAGTGCCTATATGTACGAGGTGGCCGGTGAACGGTTGTGCAGCGCCAGCAGTTGGTTTTTAAATGCGAACCATTTCTTAGCGAACTTCGGCGACTTTGAACGTATCTATCTAGCTGCCTATGACTTTCTGCTCTTCTGGCCAGGTCGGCTCCGTAAGTTTTCGGCGCTCACGCCGGTTCTTTAGGCCGTATCCAGATAATTTTCTAACGAGTGGGTAGAGTAAATTGTCAGGATCATTTCGACACTAATATTGTCCCGATACTCTCCTGGGGCGGCCCAGGAGAGCCTTCGGAAGTCTTGACCACGCCGTGCGCCCGACCTAGGCCTACTCAAGCCTAGCTCGAGTGCGGCCTCCCGCTGCTTTATCGCCGCCCGTCTCCCGGCTGCCCACCACCATGGAGTACGTTGAAGGACATGACGCGTCTCCCGAAGACCTATTGGACGGTTCCTGGCAGTCACCAGGCCTTCACGCCCAAGTAAAACGCCGCGCGGCATTACGCCGCGCCGCTGCCGCCAAAACTACGCCCACCACCATGCCAGCCTCGCCGCCGCCACCTTCGCCGCCATCGAAGCAGACCAGTGCTTCGGCATCTCGGCCCCGCCGTCGCGCGCCGATTCCTCGCCTCCCGGCCGACACCATTCACGTCGTCGGTCGTCCTAAAACTTCCGTCGACCTTAATAAGCTTCAGCCATGGCACTTATACTCCGCCTTACTGAAAGCAGCGAACCTGCAAGATCTCCCGCCCGCATCCCGTGACACGGTACGGATCCACCCGGTTAACAATACCTTCACACTGAGCGTCGCTGACTCGGCTCGTGCGCAAGCCTACCTCCGCATCACATCCCTGACGGTGTCCGGCACTACCTTCACTGTGCACCTTTACGCTCCGCCACCGGACGACGCCCTGCGAGGCATTCTATACCATGCATTTGATGACTTCACGGACGAAGCCATCCTCGAAGATCTCCAGGCTAGTAACCCTACTCTTTCTATCGTGGGAGGCCGCCGTATGGGCAAGACTCCTCACATTCTAATCGCCCTCACCGAACCCAAGGTACCCCGGTGGATTCTCTACCATGGTGTCCACCTTCGCCTTCTTCCTTTCCACAACAAGGTAGAGGCTTGCTTCAATTGCCGCTCGACCGGCCACCGCACCGACGTGTGCCCCAAGCCACGACAGGATCGGTGCCACCGTTGCGGCACTACACATCCCCCGCCTCCTGAGGGCTCGCCGCCCGTATGCACACCTTGCTGCATCGTGTGTAACGGGAATCACTCGACGCACAGCTCTAAATGCAAGCATCGCTATGCACAGCGCCCCCAACGCCGGAAGACTCTCCCAACGGCGAATCGCTCCTCGTCACAACAACCCGCAGACGCTGCGACGACCCCTAAGAATGCAATGGCACGCGGCACTGCGCCGCCACCGAAGTTGCCCCTCCCTCCCGCCAAGACGACTTCAGATTCCCCATCCCCCGCCGTGACGGCGCCCAAAGCAGCCTCTCAGCCCACCCACTCAGCGTGGTCCTCCCCCGGCGCCCCACCAACGCTCCCCTCTCCGCAGGTCGCCGCACTGCAGCAGGAAAACGCCTCTCTACGACAACAACTCGCCGCACAAGGTTCGCTGCTAGAGGCACAAAAGACTGAAATCACGTCCCTCCAAGCCCAGCTGAACACGCTTGAACAGAAGCTCGAGGCAGCCCTCGACCGTTTATCTACTCTTCCCTCACCGACCGCCTCCGCATCGGACATGGATACTCAACCCGCTGATGGGTGCGTTGGCAAGCGCAAGAGGCACACCACGCCTCTTAAGTCTCTACACCTTTCTGAGGAAATCCAAGCAGCCATCAAAATGGCCCAAGCGGATTTTGAGAGGCGGCTAGACAGCCGCTTCAACTCTGTTCACCAGCTCCTAACGACGCAGCACGAGGCTCTAAACTCCTTGCGCACGGACCTTGCTGCTTTCCCCTCGATTACGTCCCTTCAATCACTTCAGGAGACTGTCGATACCCTGCACGCTTTCATGCTTGATAGCGTCCGAACAAAGCCACCCCTTCACACCCGCGCTCCTCACACCGCTCCCGCTGCCCGACCGTCGCAATCGAAAGCCGAGGAGACGTCTTCTGCTGACGCTAATCATGGCTGACCGGTCTACTGTAACTATTTGGCAGTGGAACTGCCGTGGCTTTCGCCCCAAGCGCAGCCATCTTCTCTTACACCTCCAACAACTTGACCCTCCAGATACACCTGACGTCCTCGTGCTCCAGGAAACTAACACCGCTGTTTCCCTGCCGGGCTACATTGCCCACAATCAAGTGGCTCATCATCCCGCACCCCATCCCGTCACGGCCATCCTCACCCGGCGGACGCTCACGGTCAACCTGGTCGATTTACTCTTCCCTGCGATCCACCACATTTTTATCGAAATTCTACCTCAGAAATGGGAAGATCCTTCTCTCTTTATACTGAATGTCTACAAACCCCCCCGGGTCACCGAAGATTCATCTCTGCTCGCCCTACTACGCGCTGCGGCAGTAAGAGCGGCTAAATCCCCTTTCCTGGTTCTCGGCGACTTCAACGTCAAGCACCCGGACTGGGGCTACCCCAAGGCCGACGGCCCGGGCACGAGGCTGTGGCAACTTGCTCATGATCTTCGCCTCACACTGCTCACTGACCCCACGCAACCTACGCGCGTCGGCAACAGCGTGTGCCGCGACACCACCCCAGATCTCAGCTACTGCCGTTACGTCCGCGATGCACGCTGGTCCAACACACATCAATCCCTGGGCAGCGACCACTATGTCCTCACCATGCAAGTCTGCACGTCCCCGTGCAAGCCACGTCCACACATTATCCGTCACACGGACTGGGACGCGTTTCGTGCGCGTCGCCAACACTCCGCCACTCCCGACATCGAGGACCTTTCGCAGTGGACTGACCAGCTTCTGGCGGACCTCGACGGTGTCACGGCCTCGATCCCCACTACGGCAAACCATCCGGCGATTGACTCCCGCCTTGCTCACCTGCAGGCCGCTCTTACAAGCCTCACCAATCGGTGGAATAAGCAACGACACAACCGTCGCCTTCGTCGCCGAATAGCAGCCCTCGACCGGGAAATCGAAGCGCACACCACCACCCTTGCCCGCCAGCAGTGGGAACAGCTGTGCTCAGGACTTTCCAATCAGCTGGGCTGCAAGCAATCGTGGCATCTCCTACGCCATCTCCTCGACCCTACGTCCGCGAAGTCGGTCACCCGGCAGCAACTGCAGCGTGTAATTCAGGCCTATCCCGGGGACACATCATCGCTGATGGCAGACCTGGCTGCCAAATACCTCCAACTCCTGCCCTCTCATGGTCCCTCCCCCCCTCTCGCGTCCTATTCCGGGTCCTCCAACCCCGAACTAGACGCCGACATCACGGAAGCGGAAGTTTATGCGGCGCTTCACAAGCTCCGCACCACCTCTGCGCCTGGCCCAGACCGAGTCCCCAACAAGCTCCTTCGCAATCTCGACGCCCCTTCGGTCGCCGCACTTACTTCTTTCCTCAATGACTGCTGGCGATCCGGCAATATCCCCCAGTCGTGGAAGCATGCGCGCGTAGCTTTCATTCCAAAAGCAGGCAAGAAACTCACGATTGAGAATCTCCGACCTATCTCGCTTACCTCGTGCGTTGGCAAGCTCATGGAACACGTCGTTCTTGCTCGCTTGCAAACGCACGTTGACGCCCACAGCCTCCTTCCCCACACTATGCTCGGCTTCCGCCCGGGCCTCTCAACGCAAGACGTTCTCTTGCAGCTTCACCACGACCTCCTCAGCTCATCCACCTTCTCAGACACGAAGGCTCTCCTCAGCCTCGATCTTCATAAGGCGTTTGACCAGGTCTCTCACTCGGCTATCCTCACTGAACTTGGATCCCTCAACCCCGGCGCTCGAGTCTTCAACTACATCCGCTCCTTCCTTACCGGTCGCACTGCTGAACTCATCATGGGAGATCTTCCGTCTCCCACGTACGCTCTCGGCTCTCGCGGTACACCGCAAGGCGCAGTCTTGTCGCCTTTTCTTTTTAACCTCGCCCTCCGCTCGCTTCCCGGAAAGCTCGACCGCATCCCTGGCCTAAAGCACACCCTGTATGCGGACGACATGACCTTTTGGGTCACGTCAGGCTCCGACGGGCATATTGAGCACACTTTGCAACACGCCACCGACGTTGTCATGGACCATGTGCACGCGGCTGGCCTCACCTGCTCAGCGGCCAAATCAGCCCTCCTTCTCATTCGGCCCCCCGACCGGCGCCGCCTCAAGACACCTCATCCCACCATCATGGTTCACGTCAACTCCACCCCCGTTCCAGTTGTCTCGCATCTCCGTGTGCTGGGGTTGACCTTACAATCCAACAGTCGCAACACTCACACCATCGACCAGCTCTCGCTTTCGGTTCAGCAGACTGCGCGCATGCTAGCTCGTGTTCGAGCACGGCGCGAGGGTATGCGCGAACGCGATCTGCTCCGCCTAATTGACGCCTTCGTCATTTCCCGCCTCACCTACGGCCTGCCTTACACTCAACTTCTTAAATCCGAACGCGACAAGATCGACGTGCTCATCCGTCGCGCATACAAGACTGCCCTCGGTCTTCCCCCTAGCGCGTCAACGGAACGCCTCCTCCGCCTGGGGGTACGCAATACCATCGACGAGTTGGTTGAAGCTCACCGTACCGCTCAAGTGCAACGCCTTTGTCGTTCGCGGACTGGTCGCTGGATCCTCTCTTCCATCGGCCATGATACCTCCTCTCATCCACCGGACCTGGTCTCACTACCGCACGCCCTTCGGGCGGTCTTCTACATCAAGCCACTACCCAAGAACATGCTCGCGGGCCACCATGACGCCCGCCGTCAAGCCCGCGTGGCCATGCTTCGAAACAAGTACGCCAACCACCCAGCCGTCGTTTGCGTGGACGCGGCTCGTTATACCTCGCCCGGCGACGCCTTTGCCGTCGTCTGTGCCTCGCCCTCCTCGCCGGTGCCCGCGAAGTCAACAGTCGTAGCCGGTACCGTGCGCACAACCTACGCCGTCGAGGCGGAGGAGGCGGCCATTGCCTTGGCTGCCATATCTACCGAAGCTAGTGTAGTACTCAGCGATTCTAAGTCCGCCATTTCGAACTTTGCCCGAGGCCTTGTCTCGCCTATCACACTGCGGCTTCTTCGCCCGCTCTTGCTGCGGGACGAACCGCGCCACATTGAGTTGGTCTGGGTCCCCGCCCACTCTGGTCACCCCGGCAACGAGTCGGCCCACCAACACGCTCGAGGATTCGTCAACCGAGCGGTGGGCTCCTCGGAGTCGGATGCCCTAGTGCCGGAGCCCCTGGTCACCTACCATGACATCGCCCAGCACTATCGCCTTGAACGGTACGCCTACCCACCCCCTCACGACAGTCTTCCCAAGAGGTCCCAGATCGCCTGGCGCCGACTGCAGACCCGTACCTTTCCGTGCCCTCTTGTGTACTCTTACATCCACCCAGGCGTCATCGATTCACGCTGCTGCCTATGTGGAGGCGTCGCCTCGCTCAACCACATCCTCTGGGCTTGCCCGGAGGATCTCCCGCCCACCGACCTCGTCTCGCCACCCTACACCGAGGAGCAATGGGAGGCCCTTCTCTTCAGCGCAGACCGAGATGTCCAGACACGGATCCTGGCACGAGCTGAAGACATAGTTGAAAAGCACGGCCTGGCAGCATACGTAGCCTGAACCCCCCTTACCCCTAAACCCCTTGATGAATAAAGTTGTCACTCACTCACTTCTGGCCATTTCCTTAATGGGATGTATACGAAAATTAGTGTGCCACAACATGACTGCATGACGAACATAAATGACAGATCACGACATGACACCATGACGTGCATGTCTTGAGTGGCATAATTTACGTGCCACGGTCTTGGTGCTTTTCTGGCTTTTTCCTTGATGGGATATATGCTAATATTGGTATGGCACAACCAACACCTCCTAGAAAAGAACAATGCCTGGAAGGTCGCTCTTTTTCCCATAGGGAGCTCTCTGCCGCGTGTTGGGACCAGGCGCCGTGCGAGAGCGCTCTCCTCCGGAACGCCTGCTCATGTCACATCACCGGCATAGCCAATCGCGTAGCCGGGAGCCTGTGCGCTGTCCAGACCGCCGGTAGAGTGTACTCTAGTACACTAATAAACGTATCGAGACTACTAAAGCGCTAACTGCCGGCGCGCATATTAACACGGCAATTCACGACTTCGCTCTATCGTTTCTAGGTGGCGGTGCCACCTCTGAGAACCAAAAGTGCAGTGAAATGGAGGCTATGTTAATTTAGGAGCAATTTTCCTTGTTAAATATCTTTGCTTTAACCAGACGTAAATTAGATGCTAATTGGAAACCAGTGCAGTAAAGATATAAGGTCGGTTTTATTTCCTCCGTTTTGCAAGTCGATCAGTGGTGCAGTGGTAGCGCTTTCAGCTCATACCGTCGCTCGCTGGCTGGTTGTGGGTTCGAATCTCCAGCGAGTGGGACTTTTATTTTTCAGACACCTACTTCCATTACGGAAGTACGTCACAGATTCTTGGTGTATCCCAGTGTAAAACACTTTCCTGTTAAAAAAAATACACCATCTCCCCGAAGGGGGCCATGGGGTGATGCGGAGCATCGCCGGGAGTTTCAACGTTGCATTTAACGGCGGTGTTTACAGGTTTGCAGTGTTTTCGGTGTTACCTTTGCGGTGAACCTTGCGTGTTATTACATTGTTAACTTGGTTCGTTAACACGCATCCCGTGACTGTTGTCAGAGTGTGGGTCGATGCTGATGCGTACTTGCGTCAACCCACTCGCTGACGGAACTGTTGCTTCTATCACACAACACCACCAACTTCTTCCATCGGAGAAGGAGGAGATACTACTGAAGCGAAGCGCACGCGCTCTCTCTACCCGCTTTATTTGTTGCAGCAGCTGTTGGAGAGAGGGAAGGGAGAGTTGCGCATGCGTAGTGTGAGTGCGGACGCCGGATGCGTGACATACCCGCGAGCAAGAGATGCTCCGCATCTAATAGTGTCGCGCAGCACAGCAGCAGCGAGGTAGAGAGGACGAGGGAAGCAGGCGATAGTGGGATGCGTACAGCTGCTGCCGATGCCGACCGTGTTTCCCCGTGCTCGCGCCGAACGCGCCCTGTGTCCATGACTAGTGGTGGCTCGGCCGGTTGCTAGAGCAGAGCAACTTATTCAATTCATTGCAGGCTACCATGGTGTCATGAGTAAAAAGGGCCCACAAACGCAGGCCACTAGGCCAAACGGAGAGATCAGCGAAGTGGCGCGGCAAAGCACGCGCCGTAGACACATCGGTGTTCACAATTGGTTGAGAGCGGGCTCGCGGCACGCGACCCAAGGGGCGATCGGTTATGGAGAAGGCTGAGCTGGCATTCTCTGCGTGGCACCGGTCGACGAAGGGTGTCTCGCCAGCTACGGACTGGTGACGAGGAGACGAGGGCGTCGGGCTCCCGGGGTGCCGTCGATCTGGCTTACGATCGAGCACGGACTTCGGAGTGGCAGCGGCCGAACTTCAGCATTTCCCGGCGTACCCGCAGCGCTCCACCTTTGCCGGCAGAACGGGACGACCAGCAGAAGAATCACTGCAGAGGGCCGGTCTTGGTTGGAGACCGAGCATCACAGATGAGGAGGCCTAGGCTAGGCTAGGCCTAAGCAGTGATCCGCCACGTCACTGGAGAAGCAAGGCGGCGGACATGGACGGACCTTGCATGAGCGGCGGCCACCACTAGCAGCATCTGTCGACGACAGCTGCGAGGACACGACACACCGAGAGAGCACCGACTCCGAACCGCACCGCGTCGAACGCAACGTAAGAGCGTCCAACTTCAGTTGAACGGCTAGCAGCTACTGCGCGCATAAACGCGAGGCCCAGTGTTGGCAGACTCCCGTTGGAACTGCGCCCAATGCGGAGGATCTGTAGTTAGGCTGTTTAGGTTGTTCACTTAGTTCTTTAGTTTTCTTTTGTGTGCGGATTGATGTTTTTTCGTCCTTTGTATGTCTTGGTGTGCAGTTGCATAAAGTAACGCCTTCGTCTTTGTTAACGCTTTACGCCTCTCGTCTCTCACTCTCTCTCAATCCATCGGAGCAAGCGCTCCCGAGATCCCCTCACACTCGTGACACATGGGTAGACCACGGGAAGCAAAGGGGCCAGAACAGCGTGAACATAATTCTCGACGAAAATCATGACATGCATGTCATGAGCAGCATGACTTACGTGCCACGGTCTTGGTGCTCTTGTGACTGTTTTGTTAACTTGATATATATACCAAAATTGGTATGGCAAGAATGTACGACGACCATGGGTGACACGTTCTAAGAACATGAAAACCGTGACATGCATCTAATTAGCGGCTTGATTTACATGCCATGCGTTTCGTTAATTGGATATGTAAAGGTCGTCGGAAAAAGATGGAAATTACGGTAGTCCGAGATGGTCGAGTATGCACCGGAGAAGGCGCTCAGCCACGTGGCGGACATGCAGGGCAGGAGGCGACCATTGCTGTGTAGTGAAGAGGAGGAAGAAGAAGCGCATTGGCATTTGTCGCTGTGCGCGTGATCTTCGTGTTGCGTCGTGTTGGCTCTCAACTGCTTTCTCGAACCAACAGCATCCTCTGCACGATAATAAATCGTCGTACGACATTTGGTGGAGGTGCTGGGTATCCCCTTGAGTCTCATCCTGGAGCTACGCAGCCGAAGGTTGCCGACTGCATCAGCTGCTACCATGACTGAGCCTGCCAACAATCAGCCTGGAGCCGCCGCCGTCCCTCCTGTCATCTGCGGCGGAGCCCAGCGGCAGCGGGACCCCCCTATCTTTAGCGGCGCAGGTGAGACCGACGCTGAAGACTGGCTATCCACCTACGAGCGCGTCAGCGAACACAACAAATGGGATGATGCGGCGAAACTGCACGCTGTGTCCTTCTACCTCGCCGACGTTGCAAATTTGTGGTTTCATAACCACGAGCGCGAACTGCCAACATGGTCTGTTTTCAAGACAGCCTTCGCGGAAGTTTTCGGCCGACCGACCTTAAGAAAACTTCGAGCGGAGCAGCGTCTACGACAGCGCGCTCAACAACCCGGCGAGTCGTACACGAGCTACATAGAAGATGTCGTGGATATTTGCGGCCGCGCCGATCCTAGCATGAGCGAAGAGGACAAAGTCAAGAATATACTTAAAGGCATCGAGGACGACGCATTTCAAATGGTGCTCGCACGAAACCCTACTTCTGTCGCTGCCGTCGTCACTCTTTGCCAGAGCTTCGGTGAGCTGCGTCGACAAAGGGTCCTTACGCGCAGCTCTGTTACGCCCACCCCCTCTCTCTCAAGCCTAACGCTCGCCTCCAACCTGTCGTCGGATGCGGTACTTCCCGGCCAAATTAAAGACTTCATTCGGGAAGAGGTGGCGCGGCAACTGTCTATGCTGCCTGTGAGCGACCCACCTCCTCAGCGTGACACGACTTTGGCTGCGCCCATCAGGAGGGCCATTCGCGAAGAACTTGCTGAGTCGCTAACTTTGGCGCAATCCATGACTCAACCCATGGCTCAACCTTGTCCTCCCGTGGCTGCACCGCTGACATATGCTGCAGCCGCAGCACGACCTGCATCGCCGGCATTCATGTTACCTGCGGCAATGCGACCGCAGACGTCGCCACCTCCTATGCCTCCTCGAATGCCACCGCGAACCCATGCCGTCCAGAGCCCCTGGCGCACACGCGACAACCGACCTATATGCTTCGCTTGCGGTTTCGCCGGCCACATCGCGCGCTTCTGTGATCGTCGTATGCTGCCTGCTGGCCCAGCAGTGGCAGCGCCTGCATATGTGTATCCGCACAATCCTAATGCGCATGCCACGCGCACGGACCCAGACCCAGTCAGCTCGCCGTCTTCTCGGCGGCCTTTCGACAACCACCGCTCGCCGTCACCGCGTCGTCATTCGCTGTTCCCCTTGCGCCGCCGCCAGTCACCTAGCGAGGGAAACTAGTTGCTGCAGTTCCGCAGGCACGAACTGCAAGCGTCGCGACTTCTACAAGGCCTGCACAGTCACCATGCAATTTACTGGACGTCATGGTCGAAGGAACTGCCGCAACTGCGCTTATAGATACTGGGGCAGCCGTGTCTGTCATACACGAAAAACTTTGTCGCCGACTGCGTAAGGTAACGACGCCGTTGGGTGGCATGTTGCTGCGTACCGCAAGCACGCAGCAACATGCCACCCAACGGCGTGTACCGCAAGGGTCGTTATTGATGGCGTCGTGTATGTTGTGCAATTTCTTGTGTTGTCTGCTTGCTCACATGACATCATCCTCGGTTGGGATTTCTTATCTCATCATCGTGCCATCATAGACTGTGCCCGTGCCGAAGTAGCGCTTTTCCCGCTTGCTGATTTCGCGCTCCCTGACCCTTCTGCAAGAAAAGCCGCCAAGCTCACTGTTGTGTCAGACACGGACATCCCGCCCGAAGTGTCGGTGCTTGTGTCCGTATCTTGTTCCGCCGAGCCAGATGCTACCGTACTTTTTGCGCCGTCACCTATTTTTCAACGCCGCAAGGCTCTGCCTCTCCCGTTCGCTATCCTCACCACTACATCCGGATTATCAACAATGCTTGTTTCCAATCCTTTTCCGTACAGCGTAACGTTACTGCGCGGAGAGTCACTTGGTCGTGTTCAGCCGATTGACCCGCATCACGTTCTCGAAACTTCCGACGACACGCCGTGTTACCAGCTCGACGCCCTTACTTCTCGCACACAGTGCGCATCGCCCCAATCCTCAATCTCGCCGCCGCCGTCGTCGTCGTCATCGGCTGCGGCCATCCTACAAGCTGCTTTGGACGACAACCTGCCGTCTTCTTACCACCAGCAGGTGCTCACGCTTCTTCAGGAATTTCGTTCCTCATTTGATTGTGACCAACCATCCTTAGGACGTACATCGAACGTCACTCACAGCGTTCACACTGGTGAGCATCCTCCGTTACGTCAGCGACCATACCGCGTGTCGGCAGCCGAGAGGAAGGTCATAAACGAGCAGGTTGACGATATGCTGCGACGTGGAGTCATTCGCCCTTCACACAGTCCTTGGGCTTCGCCCGTGGTATTGGTACGCAAGAAAGACGGGTCAATACGCTTTTGTGTGGATTATCGTCGGCTGAATAAGATAACTCGAAAAGATGTCTACCCACTGCCCCGGATAGATGACGCACTCGACTGCTTACAAGGAGCGGAGTACTTCTCATCCTTAGATCTTCGCTCCGGCTATTGGCAAGTCCCGATGGCTGAAGAGGATTGCGAGAAAACGGTGTTCATCACACCCGACGGATTGTACGAGTTTACCGTAATGCCTTTCGGGCTCTGTAACGCGCCCGCCACTTTCGAGCGTATGATGGACACCCTTCTTCGCAACTACAGGTGGAAAACATGTCTGTGCTATCTCGACGACATAGTCGTGTTCTCGTCCGATTTCCCGACGCACCTCGTTCGCTTGCGTGAGATACTGAATTGCCTCACATCTGCTGGCCTCCAACTCAATATCAAAAAGTGTCGTTTTGCTGCGCGCCAGTTAACAATACTGGGACACGTCGTGTCGAAGGATGGTGTGCTCCCCGACCCAGCCAAGCTTCGCGCAGTCGCAGAGTTTCCTGTGCCCACTACTCTTAAGGAACTCCACAGCTTTATGGGCCTCTGCTCATACTTTCGGCGCTTTGTGCGGAATTTCGCTACTATCATCGCACCATTGAACAATTTGCTTACTGCTCGCAACGGCATCTCCGCGTGGTCAACTTCGTGTGATGAAGCCTTCCAGCAACTACGTCGCCTGCTCACTTCGCCGCCGATCCTTCGCCGTTACGACCCTACAGCACCAACAGAGATCCACACCGACGCCAGCGGGATAGGACTTGGTGCAGTTCTCGCGCAACGGAAAGATGGCTACGAGGAGTACGTCGTCGCGTACGCAAGTCGTACTTTAAAGAAGGCAGAAGCCAACTACTCTGTGACGGAAAAGGAATGTCTGGCCATCATTTGGGCACTCACCAAGTTTCGTCCTTACTTATATGGTCGTCCATTCGACGTAGTTACCGATCATCATGCCCTCTGCTGGCTGTCCTCATTAAAAGATCCGTCAGGTCGCCTCGGTCGATGGGCGCTTCGCTTGCAAGAATACGACATCCGCGTCATCTATCGATCAGGCAGGAAACATTCGGACGCTGATGCACTTTCTCGATCACCGCTACCTCCCGAATTGGCCTCTGCGTCAACACCTTCCGTATCCTTGTCACCCATCGACGTCACCGATATGCCAGCGGAGCAACGTAAGGATCCACTTCTTTCGGCAATGTTAAGCTTCCTCCACAATCCATCCGTCGCACCCTCTTCTCGAGCACTCCGCCGCCAAGCCGTTCACTTTGCCGTGCGCGATGGCATACTTTACCGCAGAAATTATTTGCCCGATGGCCGGAAATGGCTCCTTGTGATACCACGGCATATGCGTTCCAATATCTGCGCTTATTTCCATGATGCTCCTCATAATGGTCACGCCGGTGTTCTGAAAACGTATACCAGGCTAAGGCACCGTTTTTACTGGCATGGAATGTATAACTTTGTCCGTCAGTACATTCGAGCTTGCACGGCCTGCCAACGCCGAAAAATTCAACAGCGCCCTTCTGCAGAGCTACAGCCGCTGCCTTGTCCACATCGTCCCTTTGACCGCATCGGCATCGACCTCTACGGGCCACTTCCCTGCAGCTCGACGGGTAACCGATGGATAATTGTTGGCGTCGACCACTTGACGCGCTACGCCAAGACTGCAGCGCTCCCAGCCGCCACTGCGCGCGAGGTCGCATTTTTCATCTTGCGGAACTTCGTTCTTCGACATGGAGCACCCCGAGAACTGCTCAGCGACAGGGGGCGCGTGTTCCTCTCTGAAGCCATACAAGCCCTTCTCGCTGCGTGCAGCATCATTCACCGCACGTCTACAGCCTACCACCCCCAAACGAACGGCTTGACAGAAAGATTCAACCGCACACTAGGTGACATGCTGACTATGTACGTTGCCGTTGCTTCGGATCACAGTAACTGGGACACCGTGTTGCCGTTCATGACGTATGCATATAACACCGCGACACAGGCCACTACTGGATTTTCACCATTCTTTTTGTTGTATGGACGAGAGCCCTCGTGTACGTTGGACACGATGCTGCCATACCAACCCGATACATCCGAATGCACACCGGTCTCTGAAGCGGCGAAATATGCAGAAGATTGTCGACAACTCGCACGTACCCTTACGACCAGCGCCCAAAGTCGCGAGAAACTGCGCCATAACAGCGACGTACCCACACCTCAGTTCCAGACTGGCTCCCTTGTTTGGCTGTGGGTCCCACCTCACAGTCCTGGCCTCTCGACCAAGCTTCTTGCTCGCTACGATGGCCCTTTCCGCGTCGTAGACCGTACCTCTCCCGTTAACTATGTGATCGAACCCTTGACACCATCTACCGACCACCGGCATCGCGGTCGTGACACGGTTCATGTCAGCCGTCTTAAACCGTATTATGACCCCGCTATCCTACCAGCACCATAAGTCGCCAGGTTGGCTCCTCTTCTCGCCGGGGGGATATTGTAGTCAAGAGGAGGAAGAAGAAGCGCATTGGCATTTGTCGCTGTGCGCGTGATCTTCGTGTTGCGTCGTGTTGGCTCTCAACTGCTTTCTCGAACCAACAGCATCCTCTGCACGATAATAAATCGTCGTACGACAGCTGGAATTCGTTGTGCAGCTGGGAACAGGGCAGCTGGCAACTGCAGTGGGAACCCTCTTGACACGTGTTTGGCAGTTCCAGGGGGACGTGTAGTTTGGGCGGCCTGTCGAGGAATGTCTGTAGTCACCAGCTGGGGGTTTGGCACCATCTTAGACATGTGGGATTCTGTTTGGTTGATGTCTGTATGTTTCAAGGCCATTGGCACTTTGCAAGGTGTTTGGCACTGACCTCTCTCTCCTCCACCAAGTGTGCAGTAAAAGGAGAGGGGGAGGTAGGAGGAGTGTCCAGTGTGAAAACTTGTGATTTGCTGTCAGGGATTCAGGGGCGGAGCAACCAGTGTTTATAAGGTGGCCCCTTGTCCCTGTCAGGGAGGTTGGAAGCCAGTTGGAAGGCTGAAGGTGGTTGAGGACGGAGCGGATAGTGCTAGAGAGGACATCTAGTATGAGTCCGGGTGTTGATTCTGGTCGCAGGAGCTGTGCTATGCACTGGTCGGCTCTGCCGAATTGAAGTGACGGTCCCACTTCAGTCCTACCAACCGAGGCTACTGTCTGTAAATATGTATATGCCTTCCTGTATATCAAGTCAAGTTGTGTTTGTATGAGAAAAAGGCTGCAGTCTCCATCCTTAAAGTAGAGGCAATGTAACCAACGACGGACAGGCAGTAGGGGAAACACTTCCACCCGTCCTTCTTCACAGCGGCAACGTCAGCTGGGGGAGCTCGGCTCCATGAGGAAGTGAAGTAGTAGGAGGAAGGAGAAGGCGTGAACTGAGTACAAGTTCACCACACCAAATCACCTCGTCTTTCTCCTTCCAAAATTTACTGGATGTCTACCAAAATTGCTATGGCACAACAGGACTGCATGACAAACATACGTGACAGGTCATAACATTAGACTCATGACATGCGTTTCATGAGTGGCATGGTTTACATGCCACAGTCTTTGTGCTTTTGCGGCCGTTTCGTTAACTTCATATGTACCAAAATCGGTATAGCGATACAACAATGCAAATCCATTTTACGTTCCTGATGCGTGCTTTGCATTTCCTTGATTCCCACTGCATGTGGGATCTGCCATTTTTTTTCAATCAAGAAACCTGCTAGCAGACTCTGCCTGCATCGGCGTTGTCTCGCGGGCGAGGGCACATTCTCGTTCCTTGCAAGCTGTTACAGATGATGATGATGACAATTGCGGTTCGGTTTTTGAGGATCTGGATTTTGTAGTGCAGCTATTCTTTGTATCATGTATTGTGCTCTCATGTACTTGATTGATGTGCACATAAAGTCTGGTTTTTTACACAGATGCTTTCGTTGTGCAGGTGTTCAGTTTCGGTTTTGTGTAGCGCGATGTACTATGACAAGGCTAGGCTCTAAGGAGCTTTGCCCCTGAAAGAAAAAAAAAAAAGAAGCACTGCAGCGTACAGAAAGGGCGCCATTGTACGCTAAGCTTCACTTCTTGTGTAGTCCTGCGCAGACGCCTCCGAGCTTTTTCATCGCCTTCCCCTGGATGTATAGTCTGTTTCAGAACTTCCGTGCAGCACTGTGGAAGCTACAGCCCTATTTGGCCAATCCGGAGGGAGAACACACGTCCTTCCGCGGCTTGTCACCTGCTGGTGGCAGACGCTGCAGTGGCAGCTGCAGCCCTGGAAGGAGGAAGACGAAGCGGGGTGTGCGTTTGATGGCCTTGTAGCCTTGGCTCTGCGGCACGAAACTCCTGAAACAGACAATAGTGAATATGATCATTTGACCTAAGATCTTGAGAAATGACGACTCCTTAGTACTTTTACAGTTCATTACAACTGCAAGGGGTTCACTATCAGAACAGGATATGCAGTGCTTCTTGCGAGTAATAGTTACTGCCATGGTATTTTGTTGTTGTTGTTAACGGTCATTTTCCGGTCAGATCGCCATGCATGAATTCAGCCCAAGGATTAGTCTATTACAACCTGGTCGTTAGGTGTAGCAGCTTCGTGTTATATCATACAATCATCAACAAAAAGTATATTTACTGGGATGTTCTGAACACTGTCATTAATATACGCAAGGAAAGAGAGAGGACCAAGAACCAGCCCTTTTGGAATGCGTGACAGTACTGAAATCGTGCATGAAGCAACGTCGCCAGTGGACACGACGTATACATGGGCTTCTATCCAGGCTAGTAGTTTGCTGCTCTTAAAAGGACCCTTAAACAGTTTTGGTGATTTCGTACAAATGCGTTGCACTGATAGCCCGAGTCCTTCTGATTATTAGCAGAGTGATCAGCACTCTGCGTTAAGCATGTAATTTACTGCAAAGTTTTAAATACGCACATCGTGAGAGATCGACGTGACTCGACTCGAAGCGTTTTCAACCGCCCCTTCCCACGGGACATGCGATGGCTGCTACGAAGCGGAACCCACGTGAAGTCACGAGCACTGAAGGGCAGCCAACGGTATCATCACGGCATCTGGCGGCGCACACACGAGTCGCCGGCGCACTATTACAGAGGCTAGCACTGTCGAAGCCGGCGACCTCAGTGAGGACATCGCGGCGTTATGTCGCTACGGAGGGCTCTGCACAGCGGCTGACGTGGGAGGCACAGTACTCCGCAGCTGTTCGAGTTGAGGAGGAACAGCATTGGTAAGGAGGAAGGCGACAGAAATAAGCCTGTAGCTACCTTAGCGCAGGTTGCTTCGCTTTATTTATCGTGTGAATGATTTCACAATTGTGTTGCCTAATCAATGACACAATGTCAAAAAAACGTTTCAGGGACCCTTTAAACATTGGTTTTAACTTCAGTAACTTCTCATTTAGATGAGAAACCCGGCGGAGTGTCTTTTCAAAATCAAGAAGTATAATGTGAACCTGGTTATATATGTCTAGGACAGCCGCTATGCTGTGGACAGTTTTGGTGATCTGATTTCTGCTGAGTTAACCACGATGAAACTTACCACTCTGGTAGGAACCCATGAGGCGCTCATTTTCAAGGAAAGTATCCAAGCACATCCACAGTGTGTGTAAAGTAAATGGTTGAGTATAAATATGTACATCGGTTCGCACAAATGCGGTCCCACTGAAAAGGCCTCTAGTGGATGTCATGATGATGATGATGCTCCTGTATACCTACGGCACTTACCCACCAGGGGAGATTGGCCAAGAGTTATTTGATAATTACGTTTTGATTTTAAATGATTGGAAGGAAGAAAAAAAAGGATGCTTTGGAGGGAATTTTATTAGTCGAATTGTGCATGTTAACTATTCAAACCAGACAGATGAGTCACCAAAACCTATACAGAAGAATACCTTAACTATGTTTTACAACACAGACATGAAGAGTAGTCTGTCTTTACCAATGACTTTTTTTTAACAGGAATTGTCAAAATCGTATACGATTTGTTGTTTGTATGTAGTTGCACACAGCATTGAATACATCCCTATGGCAATATCCCAGTGCTGAGGCACCAAGAGACAGAGCAACTTCAGTTGTTAAATTTAGTCCCAACTTACTGATCGGAATTTCTAGAAGTCTTTTTCGGAGGAATTTGTACCGGCGGCTAACGAACAAATAATGATCTATGCTTTCAATTTCACGACAAAAATGGCAGAGGGGCGACAAAACCAAACCAGCCCTGTGTGAGTAAAGATTTAGCGGGGGGGGGGCACATCGAAACCTGCTGAGATTCCTTCCGTTTGCCTTGATGGACACCACTTAGATTTCCATGAGTGTTTTAAATGTACATATCCTGACCAAGCTGTGATAGTTTCCATTGAATCTCTATGTATCTGATTGCTGTTATATACTGCTCTGCTGGAAGAACCGATATCGATCCTTGAAGTGATGCTCCGGCTAATGAGTCGGCCATCTCATTTAAATACAATCTGCAATGACCCACAGCAATTTTACGAGGCTGAGGTGCGGCGGAACTAATGCTAAAGACGTCTCTAGGGCTTGTGAATTGGATGAAGATGTAAGAGAAGTACAGACCGAATGGGAATCAGTGAAAACCACCACTCTAGTCGCAGCCGCAGGGAGTTTCCTCAGCGCCACAATGATTGCTAAAAGGTCTGCTGCGAAAATGGGGGTGTAGTCTGGTAATCTCGGTGAGAAGGACCAATCAAGCGTTGCCGAAGAGATCCCCCACACCTGCCCTTCACAGATGTGTCTGTAGCTATTATGTAATTTGTTTGTACTTGCACAAGGCAGTCTTCCAGCTGATTATTTAAGCACCTAGGAGACAGTAATTTAGCGTTTCCGGGAAAAATATCATCATATTCAATACTGATACCCTGATTTGAGCCTTTTGATGTCATTAACTCTCGAATGTTAACGTTTATGCTATCTAATTGCCTTTGCACAAAGATAATCTGTGGAGTATGGAAGAGGGGCCAATGTGCTAGAAAAAACGAGTCTGGGTCTTTGATGAACACATATTCAGTTCGTCTGAGCGGAAAACTATACAATTTTTTTGTATAGTTAGGATTGGCAATCTGCAAGACAATGAAGGCAAGCAAGCTTCTTGATATAGAACACTATTGGCTGTACTTCTAGGTGGGCCGATGCAAAGGCGCAGTGCTTCACGCTCCAAGAGAACTAGCGGCTTAGTTTTGTAAGCTGGGGAACCTGAAAATAGAGTGCGACTGAATTCCATTACTAGGCGCATATATAGCTTGTAGACCATCAGCAGAGCGTCCCTGCGTAACCCAAACCGTCTGTTGCTTGATCTGCGCAGTATACCTAAGGCACGCTGAGCCTTAGATTTTATATGGTCTGTGTGAGAAGTCCAAGTTAGCTCTGCATCGTAAATTATCCACAAATATTTGAAAGAATCGACTTGGGGAATACGGTCTTGATTGTAATATATGGAGATAGAAATTGGATCACTTAAAGGGAACACTAAGATCGAGCTTTTACTAACATTTAAGGCCATGCCAATTTTGTAAAGCCAATTATGAGCGCATTCATGTATTGATAGAGCGAATGGATGTTGGCTGCAAAGAATGCAACATTGTCAGCATAAACATAAAGTTGTACACCCTTCCAAGTCAGGATGGAGCTCATTAGGACGTTAAACAATAACAGAGAAAGAACTGCTCCTTGAGGAACACCACGAGTTTGTATGAATCTAGGAGAGTAGCAGCCATTCTTAAAGCAAAAGCATTCCCTAGCTCTCAACAATGCTGCTATCCACGCTATCAAATATTTTGGAAAAATATAGGTCTCTAGGGCAGTCAGGAGAATTCAGTGTTCAACGCTGTCATACGCTTTAGCTAAGTCTAGCTTGACTAAAGCAGCATATTGTCTTCGCTTACGAGCAAGTTGAATCCTGCTCTCTAAATCCACATGCGCAGACCATATCGAGCAGTTAGATCTAAAGCCTATTTGATACGACTTCAATATGAAGTTATCTTCCACAAAAGAGGCTAATTTGGGGTAAAGTACACGTTCTATCACTTTAACCATATTAGAAGTAAGCGAAATTGGCCTGATATTTTCGATGTTGTAGCCTAATCCTTGCTATTTAGGTATTAGAATCACTTTAGTTAATTTCCAATTATAGGGAATCCAGGCATCTTTTAGTGATTAGTTTATAACGTTTAGAATCACTTTAGTTAATTTCCAATTATAGGGAATCCAGGCATCTTTTAGTGATTAGTTTATAACGTTTAGAATCACTTTAGTTAATTTCCAATTATAGGGAATCCAGGCATATTTTAGTGATTAGTTTATAACGTTTAGGAGGTCACATGGTGATAGATCAAATCAAATTTTGATCATAGTGGCCGTATATCCACCAGGGCCTCGAGCAGACCGTGTTAAGGATCTGATCACCTCCGTCAATTCTGTAGATGTAACTTCTGCGAAATCTGTCGTTTGCGGTGGTTTCTTGAAGACCTCAGACATAGTCGATGTGAATCTGCTTTCGAGTCCTTTAGCAATTAGTTCTAGAGACTTTGTCATTTCCTCTGACGACGGAATTGCACATTCTACATAAGCTGGAGATGGAAGGATTTTGCGAGCTCTCATATATCTAAATAATTCTTTCTTGTTTTCTGGTTTAGAAATAAAATCATGTTGCCTTTTATCATAATCCTCTTTAGCTTTAGCGACTGTTCGTTTGACGATAGCTGCAAGGAATTTGTAATCTGACCAATTCTTCGGGGATTGATTATATAAAAGTTGTTTCCATGCAGCCTGTTGTCGTCTGTGATCACAAGCACAATCTGTATTCCACCAAGGGTTACAAGAAACTCCCTTGGGAGATTGGACAATGAATTCTGTTTTTTTTTGTACGTCTTTTTCATTATGGCACTATGCTTCATTGCCTTATCTTCACCATTTTCTAAGCGGGAAACCAATGCTGCTTTGAGATCATTTTTGAATTTATTATAATTAACAAAAGCTCGAGTGCGAGAACATGCGAGCATTATTGGACAATTGATCTCAAACATTATCGGGAAGTAGTCGCTGTTTGTGCCGCAGTCCAAGGTCGACCAGGAGCAACTAGTTATCCATGAACTTATAAACTTAAATCCAATACCAGGCAGGATCGATCATTGATATATGTAGGAGTTACAGAATTAAGGCAAGTCAAGTTGTTATCCACCGACCACTCCCAAAGGCGCTTGCCGCATTGATCGGTTCTAAAACCCCAACAAACATGGTGAGAGTTGAAATCCACCACAAGGATTTCATCTTTACCCAACAATGCCACAGCAGAGTCTAAAGAATTAGTATTTTGCACCCCTGCAGGAAAATATAAATTAACTAAAGAGAATGGCAGACGACCTGGCAAGGATACTTCCAAGGCGAATATTTCACTTTCAGGAGACATAAGCTTATATGAAATTTTGGCCTTAAGACTAATTCGGTTGTTAGCGAAGAATGCTAATCCTCCGCCCTTCGATGGGCGGTCTAGCCGGAATGATCGATATTTATTTAGCTGAAAAGACTGGTGCCCTGAAAGCCAGGTTTCCTGCAATGCCATTATATCTGGCGAGAATTTGGCTGACAAATATGTCTGTTGTCGAAGAAAGAATAGATCGGCAATTCCAATGAAGAATTTTTATGGATCCTATTGTTGTAATAGGTTGGCCTCAGCCACTGCCTTGCTTAAGATACTTTCCTTTGAAAAATCTTTCCTAGAAAGGCTGTCCTTCAAATATTTCTTCATCTTACACTGAATGGCTGCCGTGCCTTTTTTAGACAACGGTGACCTCAATCATTTTAGTGATCGGCGATCCATGTCCTCCAACTCCTGCGTGTCATCGTTAATGCTTTCGGCCTGATTCTTGATAACATCGACTGACAGGACCACACTCTGGGCATCTTGGGAAGTGGCATCGGACGCTGCCTCGTTTGATGGCTGTAGACTCTGTGCCCCTTGAGAAGTTGGCCACTGTTGTCTCGATTATGTGGGCCACCTGGTTAGTCATGATTTGCGACAGGGTCTCACAAAGGTTACAAGCAAGGCGCTCCATACCTTTTTCTATAGCTCTTTCCACCGCGTCGGCAATAGACAGGGAAAGAGATGCTTCCACTGATCCTGCTAGGCGGGCTGTAACACCAGCGTAGCCTTGTGATCGAGCCTGGATTTCCGCTATAGCTTCACGGTGCGAGCAGTGTCGTCGATTTACAATATCTAAAATTGCCATCTCTTTGCTGGGCAGTTAGCATAATCAGCGGGCTGGGAGTCATTGCAGAGACAGCACTTTTTGTCAGTACTTTTGCAATCACTGTCCACATGATGTTCACCATAAATTCGGCACCTGGCAGAAGATCTACATCCTTTCACCACGTGGCCATAGCGCCAACACCTTATGCACCGAAGAGGACAAGAAGACAGCGCCTCTACTCTGTATATTAAGGAGCAAGCCTTAATTTCTGATGGCCGAATAGATCCTGGAGAGGTAACTGTGACCGACTCAGTTGGTATTTTACTGTTCTCTGCCACTCTACCGCACCGGTACACTGAAATAGCACCTGCTGGAGCAAACATTTCTAGTACCTCTTGAGGAGTCATGTTCACATCGACGCCGTGAACAAGACCTTTCACGCATGCCAGGTGAGTTGGAATGAACGCGCTTACCGAACTACCGGCAAACGTTGAGCACTTTAGAAGGTACTGCACACAAGGTTGGTCAGGGGAGAACCAGAGAATACCTCCTCTGCCAAACTGTCACACCTCAGTGATGTTCTGCTAATGTGCAGACGCAGAGCGAAGTTCTGCCTGAATCACTTTAGGATTCTTCATTTGGATAATCCCATCGTTAGTCGGGATGAGTTCCACTGGGGCGGATGAGACACGGTTGTGCAAAAACAGCTCCACTGGCAAGTCCTGTGGAGGGATAGAAGCGGACCAGAGGAAAGCCCCTGGTCCGGGTGACGAAAAGGGCATCTGTCTGGTCAGATTAGCACAACATGCACTTGTAAGCAAATAACAACGTCAACGAGATAGTTAATAACGAAAAAGAAAGCTGAAACTACTCAATCCTTGGCCAAATCCCCGAAGGCAGGCGAGCGAGCTCAGGAGCGCTGAACGTTCGAGCCGAGCCGGAGCTTGCCGTTCTTCTTCAAGCGAGTCGTGGAGCGGAGATCAGTGGGTGGCCCTTTTTTCCTTTCGTCTTCTCTTGCTTTAGGCCGTGCTTGCTGTTGGCTTCTTCTTTCTTCTGGTTCAAGGAAAACAAATTCAGCATTGCGACCCGCACTTTCGAAAGGTTTGGCAACAAGTATGTCCAACGCCTCCTAGAAAAACAATGCCTGGAACGTGAGCCGCAAACGCGCTGCCCTACCCTCTCATTTTACCCTCCCCCACCGGCACGGAAGCGAGCAGCTGGCTTCTCGCGAGCAGACGACACCTTGCCAACCGCGCGTTGTCACCGCTGCTGCTATATGCAGACGTTTCCTTTTAATCGCTGTTGCTAGGTAACAAATTGCCATATGAAATAAAGTCCACTTTCTTGAAGGTCATTGTTTTAACAGCAAATAAAAGTTCACGCGAATGACGGTAATTCTGTCTGCTTAATGCAGCAGATTTACGTTGGTTTGCGTGATGTTTCTCGCCGTCTGTCTTTGCGGAGCCAGTTCTCCATTTCATTTGAGCGTCAATGCGTTGCTGTTGTGTGCCGGGCTGCTCATTGAGTTGCCGACGGAAGCAACCGGGTGTGTCTTTTCACGAAGTGCCAGCAGAGATCTCCTTGCGTGAGAAGCGGCTGCACTCAATATCAGGCGCCTTTCCCAGCGCAACAATCAAGGAACACTGCGTCGTATGCAGTCTCCACTTCCATGCGAGTGACTTCAAAAGAGAGTTCACCAGGCGCTTACTCAAGGTGTAGTGCCAAGTGCGTGTTCGGCGAACCAACGCTGGGCCTCACGCGAAACATCGTGAGTGCCAGTGTGTCCAGGAGCACAACAGGGTCAACAGTACACGGCGAACTGTTTCCGTGGCTTGCTGAACCGGACAGCACGACACGAACACATGTATCCGCAAGCACGTCAGTGGCAATTGGCGAACTGGTGCCGTCATTTCCACAACCAGCTCAAAGCACTACTCAAGGCTCACCTCAAAAGCGCAAGCGTACCTCCTCAAGCGCAGCGTTAACTACATCATGCGAATAAAAAGTAGAACATTTTGCTGCAGAGAGCAGGTAGGTTTCAACGCGTTTCAAGGCAGCGGCGTCTGCTATCAAACTACTGCCGCACGCTCTCGACGGCGGTCCGGACAGCGCACAGGCCGGCTGCTCCCAGCTACGCTATTGGCTACGCCTGTGATGTCAGTGTCAGGTGACCAGGCGGTCCGGAGGCGAGCGCTCTCGCACGGCGCCTGGTCGAAACGAGCGACATTCCAGGCATTGATTTCTAGGAGGCGTTGGTACGTCATTCCTGCTCCTTTCTGATAGCTATTTTGGTCGGTATTAGATGTGTCCCAAGGCTGTGGATTCGGACACACGAAGCCGTACGTACGGTGTGCCAGAGGGCGGGTTGTCTACCAGGTGCTCCTTTCGTGTGCCAAGCTCCTGGTGGGCCGGTCGAGGCGCCGTGTTGAAGAAAGCTTCAGAAAACACGATTAGGCGACTCTGCCACCCTGCAGAGCCCACAGCTGCACCTGCAGTGATCGAAACAGTCACGACTTGGTGGGAAAACATTTTAGCCAGAGGTACGCTCGCGAGCTTTGCCGAGCGAATTGGCGACCCCTGGGCGCCAGTGAATTTGGATTGGTACATTTGTGATCAAAGGGGCCCTGCAACAATTTTTGAGCATAGTGAGTGCCAATCAGTCGCGAAGGCGAGCCGAATAAATAGTTGCACACTGGACTACTGGAAATGGCGTCTCGATGAGTACCGGCTACGTTGGTTGACCTCCTTTCGTCAAAGAAGGATGTTCTTTATATGTTGAACTCAATAGAACGAAAAAATAGAGCATTTTTTTTTCCGCCATCATAAAATCACCAAAACTAGTTCTGCCCGAGCGACGTAGCCGGATCTCTTTGTGAGGTCATCTGTGTAAAGAAGAGCGGGTGGTTTGAAGTCAAGCTATAAATTTCCTGGTGCACGCAGTGCAATAATATATCGCTCGCATGGGAGCCTCCGCGACCGACTGCAGCACCGTTTATATTTAAAAACTGTTAGGCTCAGTGTTTTCATTTCCGTCGAGTGTGACATGTTTCCGTTAGCTTGGTTCGAGTGCAGCACCCGCTCTTTGTGTCCCTGTTAGAAATAAAAATAGCGCTGGTTACTTTAAAAAAGAACAGATACGTGTGGATTGCCCTCTAGTGCTGCAAGCTGTTTTGCCATGCGACCATATCTGGCTCACATGAACGAACCCGCAACATTGTGCTACAACATCCCGTTCTGTTAAATTCAATCTCAAGTAGCGCATGCCTTTGTGTCAGTCGTCTTTATTTGCGGCGCTTGTTAACCTGTGCCACAGTGCGGTACCGACTTCTTTTTGCAACGACTGAGCCAACACGTTTCTTTTGCAGAGAATCCGCTTGGACTTCGAGCATTTGGATCTCGAGACGAGCGCCCAGTGCAGCGCAGACCGGGTCATCATCCAAGAGAACAGGGTGCGTACGAATTCTTTCCTTTGCGTGCCAAGTTATATATTCGAATGCAGCACAAATTGAGGGTTTCGACACGCATGTGGTGTTTTGCAACAGCTCTTTCTTTGTCAATGGCCTTATCGGTGGTGCTATTGGAATTTTACAGCGTAGACTGTTACGGGCTCTTTATAGTGGCCAAAATTGGGGGTGACCACCGTCGAGAGGCATGTTAGTCAGTAACTAGCTGTTAGTCAGTAACTAGCTGCTTCGTACTCCGAAGAAACAAAAAGAAAGAGCCATGCCTGCGCGGAACCACAGGACAATGACAGCGTAAGCTGGAGCGACCTTCTTGGAGGCCATTTTAAATGCTTGAGGAAACTAGTGCAAGTAGAGGTGGTAGGTATCCCCTGTGCCATATTTCGCCACGTAGGGAGGTACCCACTACGCCATAATTACTGCGGTACTATAACGTGCAAATCTGTATAACTCCACATCTTAGTCTCTTGGCGTCGTTTTCCTGAGAACAAAACCGAACTCTCGGCCCGGCGTCGACGGCGAGCTGTGGTTTGGGCTTCTCTCTGCACAGCTGTTTGCTGTGCCCGACGTTGCCTTGCTGCAGCCGCGTGCGTAGCTCGTAGCGCGATGTTCCCAGACATCGCAGAAGTCCGAGGACACAGCCCCGACGACCTAGGCGAGACTATAAGGGCTATTATTGTTCGTGAAGAACTGCACCGGATGTTTCCGTCGTCTCAGCCCCAGGTTGCCTCCCTCGAAGACATCATTCGCGGGGAAGTACAGTGCTCACTGAACGTTCCCGAATGACTGGAGACCCATCCAGAGGTGACGAACTGCACCGCTGCTGCACGCCGACCTGCCGCCACTCCTTGCCCACACCAGGACCCAATGCCTCCACAGTTTCGTCGCCAGCCACCAACGCAAGCCACCGACGCCATCCCGCTCATCAGTAATCCAGCGTGCGCCAAGGAATACTGACGTTTGGCGCACCTCGAACAACTGCCCACTATGCTACCACTGTGGCGAAGTCGGGCACACGTACCGTTACTGCCAGTACCATGAGATGGGACTGCGTGGCTTTGACGTGAACGCACCGCGTCCGCGCCCAGGTGAGCGACCTCACGACATCGCCTACTACATTGCCGGATCGCAGTGTCAACGATGACAACCATCCTGTTCACCTTCGTCTGGCCGCTACGTCTCCCCGGATCGCCACCAGTACACCAGCCCCACCCGGGGCCGATCTCCAGGCTCCTATCGGGGAAACTATAAAGGCAGCAACCGATGGATGTGTGGTTGCTGCACAGCACAATGCCAAAGATCCTCCGCCACCAATGACGATAACCACAACGCACGAACCCTCCCGACGTAGTCTCAGCACGTGGCCTAACCAGTCTTCACGAGAAGCCTCGCCGCCGACGTGACATAGCAGCGCTGGAGCAAGCCGACGCAGCCGTGATCCGACGCCCCGACCTAACCGGAACGCAAGACGACGAAACACCGACCTCGACGTGATTATTGAAGGCCACAGCGTCACCGCCCGAGTCGATACCGGCACCGACTACTCTGTCATCAGTGGTCTCTTCGCCGCCACGCTGAAGAAGGTAAAGACTACCTGGGAAGGACCACATATCCGAACAGCAGGGGGCCACCTTATAACACCGACTGGAACCTGCACGGCAAGAGTGACGATTGACAGCCAGACGTATTCGGTGAGTTTTGTGGTCCTGCAGCAATGCTCGCGAGACGTCATTTTAGGCATGGATTTCCAGGACCAGCGTGGCGCAGTCATCGACCTAAGATCCAGGTCAATCACACTGTCCATGGACAATGCAACGCCGTCAGACCGCAACATCTCTTATCATGCCTTGAATGTGACAGAAGAGCAGGTAACTGTCCCACCACTGTCCAGCATCATCATTTCCATCGGCACCAAAGCGCCTACCAACTTGCAAGGCATCATCGAACGCGACCAGCACTTATTAAACATGTTCAGGCGCAAAAAGAAACGAGGAAGAGAAGAGAACAAAGGAAAGATACAGACGAGCGCCATTGAACATGTTTAATAAGCTAAGTGACCAACTAGCCAAAAAACAAGTGCTTCTTGACCAGCACTTGCTCCTAAACCGTCAGATATGCGTCGCAAGAGGCATAGCCAAGCTGCATAATGGCGAAGCCAAGATAATGGTGACGAACTTCAGCAACAAATACAGGCACCTGTATAGAGGTATGACAGTAGCGCACCTAAGTGAGTTTGTGGAAGTAAGCAATGCCTTCGCCCTCACCGATTCTCGCGGACCCGCAACGACGACCGCAGTGTCCGCGCCCGCCTTCGACATCAATGAAGGCCTTCCCAGGCAGCAACAAAAGGAGCTCAAGGCCTTACTCCAGTAATACAAGGACTGCTTCTCGTCGTCATCGAGGCTTCGTCAGATCCTTCTCGTGAAACATCGCATCATAACCGACGAATCTCCATCAGAGTCCCTACCGAGTTTCGGCACGGGAACACGACGCCATCAAGCAACAAGTCAACGAAATGCTGCATGACGCCATCATTCAGCCGTCTACGAGTCCGTGGGCATCACCCGTGGTGTAAGTGAAGAAGAAGGATGGAACCCTATGTTCTTGCGTCGATTATCGTCACCTAAACAAGATCACGAAGAAAGACGTGCATCCTCTCCGCGGATAGACGATGCCTTGGATCGACTCTACAACGCAAAGTATTTTTTGTCGATGGACCTCAAAACCGGCTACTGGCAAATCGAAGTAGACAAGATAGACCAAGAGAAGACTGCCTTCATAACACCAGACGGCCTGTTTGAGTTTAAGGTCATGCCCTTTGGTCTTTGCTCGGCGCCTGCGACGTTCCAACGGTTATGGACACAGTACTGGTGGGCTTGAAGTGGCAGACTTGCCTCGTCTACTTGGACGACGTAGTCGTATTTGCTTCCAGCTTCGACGAACACCTCCGCCGCCTTGAAGCTGTTCTTCGGGTAATCAAAGCCTCGGGACTTACCCTGAACCAAGAAAAGTGCCGCTTTGCATATGAGGAACTATTGTTGCATGGCCACGTTATTAGCAAGTCGGGAGTGCGCCCTGATCCGCAGAAAGCAGCTGCGATCACCAACTTTCGTCCGTGCACCAACAAGAGGGCAGTATGCCGATTTCTTGGCCTCTGCGCTTATTACAGGCGCTTCGTCGAGAACTTTTCACGGATCGCCGAGCCGCTGACATACCTCACGAAGGCCGACGTCGACTTCAAATTGGAAACACCGCAAGTCAAGGCATTTCAAGAACTAAAGCGACACCTGAAAACGCCACCAATACTTGTGCACTTCGACGAAGAAGCTGACACTGAAATTCACACAGACGTAAGCAGCACAGGGCTCGGCGCCTTGCTCGTGCAGAGGACCGACAGACTTGAAATGGTTATCAGTTACGGTAGCCGGTCACTTTCGAAGGTGGAAGCGAATTACTCCACCGCGGGAAAGGAATGCCTTGCCATCATCTGGGCTACATCAAAGTTCCGCCCCTACCTGTACGGCAGGCCTTTCAAAGTCGTGAGTGACCACCACGCCTTGCGTTGGCTAGCTAACTTGAAAGATCCATCAGGACGCCTCGCACGATGGAGTCTTCGACTGCAAGAATTTGACATCATTGTCATCTACAAGAGCGGACGAAAGCACTCCGACGCCGACTGCTTGTCTCACGCCCCCGTGATCCGCCACGCCAGGGTGACCAGGACGATGACACTTTCTTGGGACCGATAAGTACCGACGACTTCGCGGAACGCCAACGAGCTGACCCAGAGCTCAAGAGCCTCATGGACTACCTGGAAGGCAAGGCCGTCGCCGTGCCAAAAGTTTTCCGCCTAGGACTGGCTTCGTTTTTCCTGCGGAACAATGTTCTCCTGAGGAACTTCTCGTCGCTCTGTGCCGACCACCTCCTTGTGGTGCCTTCAGCGTTATGTACAGAGGTTCTGGAAGCTTTACACGACGACCTGACAGCCGGATACCTCGGTTTTTCCCGTACACTATCAAGAATACAAGAGAAGTACTATTGACCTTGCCCTACTGCCGACGTCACCCATTACGTAAAGACATGCAGAGACTGTCAGTGACGCTAGGCCAGCCGGACTTCTGCAACCCATCAAAGCACCTCGACGGCCGTTCCAGCAAATCGGCATGGACTTACTGGGTCCGTTCCCAACGTCGACATCTGGCAATAAATGGATCGTCGTAGCGACTGACTACCTCACCTGCTATGCCGAAACAAGGGCCTTGCCCAAGGGCACTGCCGCCGAGGTCGCCAGGTTCTTCATTGCAAACATCATCCTGTGTCACAGAGCCCCGGATGTCCTCATCACCGACAGAGGTACGGCCTTTACGGCTGACCTAACGCAGGCGATCTTGAGGTACAGTCACAAGAACTGCCGCCTACCACCCGCAGACGAATGGCCTCACCGAGCGTCTAAATAAGACCATCGCCGACATGCTGGCCATGTACGTCGATGTCGAACGCAAAATGTGGAACACCATACTTTCATATCTGACCTTCGCGTACAACACGGCCGCGCAAGAATCAATGCTGCCTGCTCCATACAAGCTTGTCTACGGACGGAGCCCAACCACGACTCTTGACGCCATGCTACTGGTCGGCACCGACGAAGAAGTACCCCGACGTTGCCAGCTACCTGGAGCGCGCCGAAGAAGCTCGACAGCTAGCCCGCCTGCGTATCAAGAGCCAGCAGACGGTCGACAGGCGTACGGTAGCATTTTGCTATAGTTGGATACAACTCAAGTCTGCAGTGAAGCCCCTCCCACGCCCTTATAACTGCCAGCCATTGTACCTCCGCGAAGCCTCAAATATAGTTCCTTCTTTGAACTTTCCATGTCACCAAAATAAAGCGAGGGCGGCAAAAATAATGAATAGGTGCATAAATTTGTATGTTTTCATTTGTTTATTAGACATGCAAAGAATAATTTTTTATTGAGCTCCAATCAAGAGCCTGCAATGGAGAAATTCGGCGCGCTACAAAAGTCGCCACCCGAGTTTTTCAGCTCAGTTCAGTGAAGTTTCAAGAGTAAAGTGGGCTCGCAAGCGAAATGAACTGTGCCACGGCCTTTTGCGGATGGAAACACTCACACCCAACGCATTTTTGTCCATGCTTCTCGTGTACCTCATGGCATATACCTATGAAAGTACTCAAGAACAGCAGACGCTCTGCAGGCACCAAAGGCATAAACACGGCGCCATTTTGAAAAAGTCGCACGACGACAATTTTGTTTGTTTCTGTGGTCGACTGGCAGAGTAACATCGACGCGCACGGCCCATCAGCCCTTGTTGCCAACTGCTGTTTTTTTAAGTTGTATCCTACTATAGTTTTCCCTCTCCTTGTTTGTAGTGAGTTTCCTGTCATGGCACGAATTCTCTAAGAACATGTCAGAGATGTTGACGACCACTGAGCAATTATTCTATCACCGAGGTAGGCTGCCACTGAATAACTGTATAAATGAGCTTGAGTGGTTTCGAAGATTCAGTTGGAATTAAGGGCAGTGCAAAGCTTGCATGAGACATGATTGGTCAGTTCATTACAACCCGTGCATGTTAGAAAGATGGGTGGAACTGCATGGTTAAAGACGAGTGCTCGCAGGTGAGGACGAGGACGCTGTGCTCGAACTTGCAACCACCACCGTACCTGAGCAGGGGCTCGGCAGTCACCGTGACCCTGTTCACTGACAAGATGAAGAGCAGTCGCGGCTTCGTGGTGCGCTTCACTGCCACCAGGAGCAGTGGTAAGTTTTCCCAACCCTGCCACGTATACATTATACTCCATATCTCGTCACTACTGTTCAGGAGCATTTCTTGGCGAACTTGAGCGACTTTAAATCTGTCTGTCTGTCTGTCTGTTTCTACTCCAAACGACAGAATCAATGCTCCTTGGGATGTCATAGGAAGAAGAGCAGGCGGTTTCCAGCCGCATTTGAAAGCAGACAGCGAATTGCATGCAGCGCTCTAATATCACATCTTCACAGGAGGTTCCACTACTGATGCACCGTTTTAGGACTATGTTGATCGTTTCCTCTCTGCAAATTGCACCGGTATATCTACACGGTTACTGCTATTAGTGATACTGTAGTTGCCAGTCGCTTGTTCTCCCCTTTGTTTTGTTCCTACACCTTTGCGTTAAAATCACTCATGACTCTTGTGCAATATGTCCTTATTCTTTTCATTGCTAATTCGACATCTTCGTAGAACTCTCCTATGTGCTTGCCGCCATGGCTCGTTGTTGGAGCATATTCCAGAGTTATTTTAAGTCTATATTGCTTATTTATTTTTGTCACGGCGCATGCTACCCTTTCATTAATGCTGTAGAAATTGTCCACGTTCCCGCGACATTTTTTATGAATTAGAAACCATACGCCATATTTTCATCTTGGAGAGCCCTCTATAGTGCAGGAAATGTACGCTGTTTAAGACAGCCTGCTTATCCTGATCTCCTAACTTAAAATGATGTCCCAACTAGCACCTTCTACCTCTTAAAGGAGTACTGACACGAATTTTTGACATTCTCGTATTATTGCTGTAAATGAAAGCACTGGCATGGAGAACCCCAAAAAGAGTATCATGGTGCCTCGCAAGGCAATGAATATATTGTGAACACTATGCATCCGCTTCATCTTCTCGTCTGTACATACTCATCATCACGCCTTAGAACCACCATTGTGGGGCTTTGGCTTGACAGAATAAAGAAGTCACTTTGGGCCTAGATGTCGTCTCGCAATATTTTTAAAATGGCTTCCTTAAAAGCCCACTTTCGGTTTCGATTTCGAGCGGGCGGTTTCCTAGTGATGGTGTGAACATAGTCGGACGTACGTCTGAGTCACGTAGGGAGAGCAATTCGTGATACTGCCGCTGCAACTCTTTCGTCTGTGGTCAATTACACGTGGGGCACGCAAATGACACTTTCATGGTCGTCCAGTGACTCTGACAGCGATTTCGGCGATCTTTAATAGACTATGCTCATACATCATTGTAGTGTCCATTGCACTGGGGCTGGCTTGCAGTGCGGGGCGACGAAAACTTTCAAACCAAACTGAAATATTTTGTACGTGTTTCCTGGCTTCTGTGTGTGGAGGGCGTTAACAAGACATGGCTAGAAAACGAAAAATGTATATTTTGAGCCGCTGCAAAAAATCATGTCAGTACTCCTTTAAATATTGCTCCGCTATATAGCCTCACTTCACTTGAGAGGTATCTCGTTTTGAACGCTGCAAGGTTCAGTTTCCTGTGGCGGCCTGTCCGGATTCAGCGGTTATTAGCACCCTCCGGTGCATTACAGGGCTGACTGCCGCCGTGGTCAGATGCTCCGCAGCCACTGGACTCTGAGGGCCAGGGTTGAATTGAAGTGCATGTTGGAACGCTCGTCACAATATCAGTGTGAATCCCTGCAATGTATTATTTCTTAACAGAGACCTCTTTAGTAGAGCACATGTCTGTTTCTTAACACCGAAGATGTTCTTACAGCCGAACCGACGGCGTTGCGCGAGCGGGAAGAGGCCCACTACCACCAAGTGACTGTGGTTATGCTCATTTGCGCGAGCACTTCTCTCTTGTGCACAGCCCACTATAGTGCATGTGGTGATATTATGCGAAGTCCAATGTACAGAAGAGGTTTAGCTCGAACTTGCAAGCTCTCGATCTCCGCAACAGACAGACAGACAGACAGATAGATGTGCATGAGTCAATTGGCCCACACCTTCGCCAGTTATGCCACAATTAACGATAAAATAACAGCTTCGCCAATCCTACATTTCTCACTGCGCCGTGGTACTGGCGTGAATTCTTTTGCACTTGCTGGGAGCAGTCCAGTGCTCGGTAAGGTCTGTGATATTCCAGTTGACACCCCGTAATCATCGCTGTAGTTTAATTTTCATCCTGCACCTACAACTTCGTAGATTTTCTTAGAAATTACGTCAAACTTTTAGAAATGATCCACAAGCTTCTCTGTCATAGTGAGAGGAGATTTCAGAAATGTTTACAAGGTAGACTAGCACAGTTAACGAAATGGCAAGCCATACAGTGAGGGGATGAATACAAGCGCACAATACCGACAAGATGAAGAAAGGACAAGCCCCGCCACGGTGGTCTAGTGGTTATGGCTCTCGGCTACGGATCCGAAGGTCGTGGGATCGAATCCCGGCCGCAGCGGCTGCATTTCGATGGCGGCAAAATGTTGAGGCCCGTGTACTGTGCGATGTCAGTGCAGGTTAAAGAACCCCAGGTGGTCGAAATTTCCGGAGACCTCCACTACGGCGTCTCTCATAATCGGAGCTGGTTTTGGGACATTAAACCCCACAAATCACTCAATGAAGACAGGACAAGTGCTTGTCCCTTAAGTGTTGGTTTTGTGCACTCTGCGTTGCGGTGAACGACCAACATCCCTTCTTATTAAGATCCTCGCTGGCAAACTTGGTCGTAAATGATGCGAGGTGGCCAGCAACCACTTTTCGAAAATCGCGTGTCGTGCTCAGTTGCTTCCTTTATATTGGTACAATATGGGATATTCCAGTCCACGTAACATCTGCCATCTGGTTTTCGTCCACTGTAGTCGATCACTATCCATCACTGCAAACTGTGCTTGTTAAACTCTCGATCTATAAACCGTGTTTCTTTCAGCCAACCTCTGTCTCTCAGTCACTGCGCGACCGAGGGGGTGCAACCCAGTGATTTCTTTCTTTTTTCTCCCAAGATACATGCAGCAGCCCCGGCCTGTTCGAGTGCGACAACTGGACCTGTATCCCGAGGGCACATGTGTGTGACGGAAAGTTCGACTGCGCCGATGGCTCCGACGAGCAGCGCTGCCGTGAGCGAGCTTTTATTCTTTGTGCTGGGCGCAGCGTTTTGGCTTCGTGACAGTTCACTGGGAACTTGTTCTGCTGGGGCCCCATAATAACTTGGCCATAGGCGAGTCAGCTCTGACAAACTGCTAGCTGTGGGGGATCAGAGCAGCTACCACGCAACCTTTGTTTTTCTTGGGTGCTGCCCCCTTCTGTATGACTGAATGCAGATAATCACTGTCAGCTGCAGCACTTCCCACTTGCGTGGTTTTCAATGGTGTGTGTGTGGTTGGACAGTGTTTTTTTAAGAGAGCCGCATGGGGACACCGAATGGTATTGTCGGAGCATCTTACAGCAGTGCCACATGTCTACGACAGTTCAGGTGTCGCAGTATCTCTGTCCTAGTTGGCCTGAGTGTGGCATTCTTGAGTCAAAACGAGCTCAACAACAGGGCGCACCTTTGCAGGCGTGAACCAATGGTCGCAGCATCTGGTGAAAGACACGGAATGCGGCAACCCGAACGTGCAACCAGACATCGAGGTTGACGACCGCATCGTCGCAGGACAGGAGGCGGTGCCGCACAGCTGGCCTTGGCAGGTGCTGCATACCTCTCATTGTGGGAGGATACTAGTTGATTACCATGCCGTTGTCGTCCATAGTCGGGCCTCCGTCGCGCTCGTCTCCTCCCTGTGAAGTCGTACCACATATTTTCAAGCAAACTCCTCTTTTGTGCAGCGTTGTCCTTTGTGAAAGAGCACATGGCCTGTGTAACTGGGACTCTGCACGTGGTGCTTTCATTTGATGGCATCCCTCCGTTAAAAGTCGGCCCTGCTACGGAAGTACGTTACCGCGGCTGCTGCTTCGGGCGGGGGCACATGGCGGTAAGAAGGCCGCACTTTTCCTTATGCATTAGTGACGAAAGAAGAGAACCGAGTGGCCCAGCTGGGAAAAAACGCGTGTTAATGACATCTTAGTGGAAATCAAGAAGAAATGGGCAGGGCATGACAACCCTTAAAGGGCAGCAGAGTGGATCCAGAGAAGGCAAGCGTGTCGGGGTGCCAGAAAGTTCGGTGGGCAGATGAGGTCAGGAGGTCTGCAGGGACAATGTGGTCGCAGATAACAATGGACTGGGATGATTCGAGATCTGTGCGAGAGGCCTTCGCCCTGCAGTGGACTTGGACAGGCTGATGATGATGATGGCGGCCACAAATAACTGGTTAGCAGGTGAAGGAATGTAGCAGACGCTTGCCTATACCGACCGTGCCTCGTTATTACAAGGTTGCACCAGAAACCTGTTGCTGCCTCTTGCCGGTGCCCTGAGCAGCAGCTTCCAGATTTATATTGTCGTCCGATTTGCTGAGAGCCAAGATGATGTACAACTTTCAGCTGAAATATGCGGTTACAATGGTGATGCTAGCTCTAGGACTGTAGAACAGCGTAGCAATGCGTGGTGTGGGTTAATGGTATTCAATGGCGGTATCTATAGAGGGAGGAAGTGCCGAGGCTTAGAGAACACAAGTATTTCGCAGTACGAGAAAATTAAGATGATACAGGTGTATACGTGGACAGTGGTGCATCCGGGATTTCTCCTTGGAGGGGGTTTGAATTGTGATAATACTGCATGGGGAGGGGGGGGGCTGGAACGAACAAGCACTTATTACAATATACAATTTTCTTGCTTCATCTGGAGGATTCTTCATCACATAAAAACCGAACTATTTATAATAGCAACAGGTTTATTATTATTATTATTTTATTTTTTCGGCATTTTACCCAAAGTTCTTGAGGGGTTTGGCAGGGTTAAGAACCCATTCTGCAAAGAAGTGCATGAATTTATTCGGCACTCCCTAACGGCTTCTCATGACCGCAAACCAGCCGGCCCATGTCAGCACCCTCATCACTACACGGGGCGACTAAATTGGCTCTTTTCTTAATTTAAAAAAAACTTAATTTCGTTGCCCCGTGTAGTGATAACTGTGCTGACATGCTGGATAGCTTGCGGTTGTGGGAAGCCGTTTGTGCAGAACTCTGTACCTGAATGTATGCTAAATTATCAGACGACTCCCGCCACGATGTGGTTTCGATGCAGCAGCGGTCTTTCGTTGTGCGCAGGCGAGCATCCAGCTCAACGGCTACTGGCCGGCAGCCCACTTCTGCGGGGGAGCACTGGTGCGCAACGACATTGTCATCACGGCGGCCCACTGTGTTCAAGGGTGAGTCGAACAACAGTATGTCTGCTTCAGAACAGTGAAGCGTTGGGCCAGTTAGCTTGAAATACTTGCAAAGGAGAGCGCTCAAAGATTACAGAAGGTGTGGTCAGAAAAGACCTTGCAATTAATAAGTGAACGTCTATTCCGTGCACACATTGTCTTCCGTAAGTGATGTCGCAACGAGCCGAGAAATGCGTGCTACGGTGGCTCCACTTAAACAGCAGCACTGTTCCGGTTACCTTGGGGTACACCACCCCCCTCCCCTGCACACACTGTAAAAAGGGCTATGAAGTTTGTTTTGATTCATACACTCGAGGACAGCGCCGTGTTTGTCACCTCATTCTCTTTGTCCATTGAAAATGTCGCGACCTTGAAATATAGAAAAATGGGCATGGCCCTTCGTGATACGCCTTACAATGTCGATTTCGGAGAGCTTCCCATCTGTTTGGGCCTGTGAGCTTTCTAACCAAAGCGACATTTCCGTCTGCCGATGTGCTGCCCGCACTTTTTTTTTCTTTATCAGCACAGAACATATTTATCTATTCTGTCACAACAGAAAGGAAGCACGAGCTAAAGGTCTGTGGCCTGACAAGGCTTCTGCTACCATAGCAGTACGGCATGCAGGACATGCGCAAGATTAATAACTGTGGTGCTGTTACGGAGCACGGCTCAGCGTCCGTGGGGATAAAGGAATGGAAAGGAGAAACGCCCTCTCCGGAAGTTTCGACCGCCCGAGGTTCTTTGGCCTGCACTGAAAACGCGCAGCACAGCGGCTTCTGCGTGTCACAGGACCCCCTCCAGCCAATGGTGGTTTTGCTCTGTCAATATGACGTTGCGGTAGACCCCCTCCGCGCCGCGCTCTGATTTCTCTCTTGAGTGCGCCACGGAGAGGGTCTGCCACGATGTCACGGTGACAAAGTGGGAGCATTGGCTGGAGGGGGGGCCTTTGACAGGCAGAAGCCGCGTTGTTTGAAGTCGATTCAAGTTCATTTCGATACAGTTCATGTCAATTCACAACACTGATTAGACCCACAGCCATTGGCTAGTGCTAGAGGGTCTAATGAAAAAAAGTACATAAGCACAATAACAGTTTATATAATAAATCACAACATAAATAAAACTCTAATTAAGGAACGGAAACAAGAATAATTAATATAGTTCATTAAGATTCAAGATGACTTATTGCATTAACCAAATGCATGAAAGCTTGTACAGAAATGAAATTATGACAACACTGTATTCTCCGTGGATACATTATTACATATGCATGATAGCGCATACAGGAATGCAATTTTTACAACTGTTTTCACATCATTACATAAACAAATGGGTGCAGACGAAACATCAAACTATGAGTAAGGCTTTGTGCATGGTTGTTTATGACGGTTCGACAAAGAGCAAATGTTCTTTAAGTGCATTTGAGATAGCCTTTGCATCTTTTATCTCAGGTGGTATCTTATTCCACACTTTAGCTCTTACGAACGGCAGTAAGCGTTCACCATAGACGCTATGCATTGGTGGAAGATTAAAATTGCACAATGTCATGCGTCTGGTAATGCGCGAGGAGGAAGAAAAGATTGATACTTCGAAAGGTGACATTACTGAGGGTGACTGCTGTTTTATGTTGCCGTACGTAATCAAAGGGTAGAATTTCCAGTTTGTGAAACATGGAGCGCTGTGTTCATTATAAGCCGCATTATCTATTATTCTAAGTGCTCGCTTGTGTAATATTCAGATAGGTTCAAGGTAAGTTTTAAAGGACCATCCCCATGAGTCTATGCAGTATGATAAGTGACAACGAACAAAGGAGAAATAAAGCACTCTGACAATATCTCTATTAAAATAATTTCTAGCTGCAAGTAGAATACTACAGCCTGAGGCCATCTTAGTACATACGGAATTTATTTGTTCTTTCCAATGTAATTGGCTGTCGAATACTACACCTAGGTATTTAAACTCTTTTACCTGCTCAAGTTGGCGATTCTTCATTGTAAGCCGACAAGACTCATCGTTTACATACCGGTAACGGGAGTACAAAATAGTATATTTGGTTTTCTGTGCATTAAGTGTTAATTTATTCACCATAAACCACATACAAATGTTTTTAGCTCTTCATTAGCCTTATGTACTAGGTCGGCTATGTTGTCAGCAGTAAAGATTAAAGCCGTGTTGTCGGCGTACATTAGCAACTCAGCCGATCTGAGTATGCATGCAATGGTCTTGACCTGTACCCGAGTATAGACCCTTTTCATAAACTGCAAGCTAGCTTCCCTGCAATGCAGCTTGCCCTACTAATGGCGGCATTGGCAATCCGGCAAACAACGTGTGCAAGCGCAATTTCCTTGCGATAGGGCATGTAAAATGTCGACGCAGCCCTTCTGATACAAACATCCCCAAAAAACGGGTCGCAGCATGTGCAACTTGAATTTTGACAGCATTTAAATAAAGGCAGTTGTCACCATTAGTAGGGCAAGTTTCATTGCAGGGAAGCTAGCTTTACAGTTTATGAAAAGGGTCTATAGTAATGCGAGGTCAAGGGACCACTGCGGCCGTGTTTGCATTTTCGATGGAGGCGAAAATAGCGGCTGGCTCTTTTCCTTCCATGCACTGACATGCGTTTGATGTCTTTTCTCTTGCGCAGGCTGCGTCCTGAGGAACTCGTGGTCAAATTAGGCAGCCACAGCCTCGCACACGACGACGCCAGCGTTCAGATCAGGAGCGTCTCCACCTACGCACTGCACAGCGTAAGACGTTTCTGTTCGTGCTTTCTTTCTTTCTTTCCTTCCTTTTTTTTGTCTTGCAGCGATTCAGTGATAAAGCAGCATAGCAGGGGCAGAAACACAAGACAGGAAAGTACACAGGAGAGGAGCTGAATTCACAAAATAACAGCTTTACTGCAATCACAGGAAAGAGCGAATGCCTTTGTGCACACTCTCACATTACTGGTATTTTGCACACGTGTCCGCATATACCAGTCTATATGATTTCCGTTCAGATTCACAGACAGAACGGAAACTCAACATTTTCTTTTTTACGCAGAGAGCCATCGATGTGTTTTCACACGTGTGACATACATTCTTTCAAAAATGGTTCTCAACAGCATGAAGAAACGTGCCTTCATAGACGTGCCCTTTTGACTCTTGATCGTCGTGCTGTGGCAGTTTAAGATTTCGTTAACCGATCTGTCCAATATGCATTCTACTGCATGACTATGGCGTAGCGTTGTACGCTACTCTAGAACCATATATGTATGACGAAAGACTTGGATGGTTTACGGAGCATAGGGTCTTTCGTGACTGAGTTACTTTCAAGCTATCTACCGCAGCCCAGGCACTTGCAACCTCGCTTCTTGCTGAAGAAAATTGAAAATTACGATTACGTTGAAACCACGGGGAAGTCTTCTCGAGACGATGTGCGAGCCCGCCGTCCACATACAGGATTGCTAGGCGACACAGTCATGCTGGCGTGACATTAGAGTGGCGCTTTCTTCTTGTGCCTAGCACAGGAGCCACGACATATGTATATTATCACGCGTTATGGCTGGGACAGGGAAGGGAGAAGAAGACGTGTCGTGAGTTGCAGAGCACAGAACGAAGCCAGTGCTGGACTCTTTTCCTTGGCTCTCGTCCATCACCTGTAAGTAAAGCCATCTCTTCACAACTGTTCACAACTCTTCGTAACAATGGTGGTGGAGCTGCTGGGCAAATTGCGGCTGGCTGACGAGGATAGCTGAAGCGGGGCTCGTACCTTGACTCTAGGTAGCGATTCCTCTGCGGCCTCGGTGGCGAGCGCGGACTGTAGTTGTAGCCCTTGGCGCCAATTGCAGCAATATCCACATGACGAGAGGGGACCAGTATTGGTGGAACATCATGAGCTAGTGAGTGCACGTGCCTGATGAGCTCATCCCGTACAATTTTGCGTACCGTCGACGTGAGGTCAAGGGACGTGCAATCAACACTTGTGATTGTGGTCACATTCGGCATCCTACCGAACTTAGGCATGATGTACCGCATCTTCAGAGTCTCGAACGTATGGCAATACAACGTACAATCAGCCACTGTTCCAAGGTTCTTTTTGCCGATGAGGAAATGGTAGACATCCTTGGCAGTGCCTTTTAAAAGGTGGCCGATCTTGTCCTCTAACATGTGGGGTTTGACTGTCTTGCACAGCTTTGGTACAGCTTCTATATACGTAGTGCAAGCCTCGCCTGGTACGTGAGCTCTTTGCAGCAGTGTGTGTCCGGCCTGCTTCCTCTTCCTGATCGAGTCCCCAAAACACTCCTTTATCTAGGGCACGAACCATTGCCATGTGGTGAAGGTGTCCTCATGGTTATCAAATCATACAAGTACCGTGTCCGTTAAGAAAAGCACTACGTTGGACAGCTGAGTTGCCGCGTCCCAACGATAATAGTTTCTCACCCGCTTGTAGTGCGTCAGCCACTCCTCCACATCTTCTTCATATTTTCCTCCGAATGTGCGAGGCTCGATGAGGTGCTTATGCTGCCACAGACAAGCTGTGGCAGAAACAGGTGCAGAAGGGGCCGCTGGAAATGGTGCAGGGGCTGCAACTCCAGCAAAGGGCCCGTTCCAGATTTCGTTTTCATCGCAAGACATCTCTGCGGTCATCGGCGGTAATGGGGGCAGTCCAGCAAGGCGTCGGCTTCGGCGAAGATCTTGCAGTCAAGCCTCCGTCTTCATGTGTCGGTTACCCAACTCCTCCACCACAACTGTTACGAAGAGATATGGCCTTATTGTTTCGTATAAAAGTGGATGACATCATGCCTTTCTTGCCTTCCGCTGCTCACGACGTAGGATAGTGAAGACAGCCTCGACCCCTGCTTTGCTGCTGTCTCGGTCACGTTTTCTGATGCCACCATCTTCCAGAGGGAACAGTGCAGTGACTTAAAGGGACTGAAACTGAAACTACGGTTAAATGAAACGTCGCATAGCCTGATGGTGAAGCCGTGGTACTGCTTTCTGGAGTCTATGAATTGCTGCATGTCGCCTGCTGCTGTTCACACGGCCATCACTCGGCCTTAAAATTGCAGTCAATACATAAAAATGCATCCCAGTCTTATTACTCTCTTTCTATGCAGCAAAAGGAGTCGACGCTGACAAGCGTCGCTGCCCTCACGACAACCGAAATCTGCTTTTAACTGCGGCGCATGTGGGCAGCATCTCCCAGGTGTTGCGCGCATGCACTCTGTCAAGGCAGAACCTGGTGCAAACACACACGACCGCTGTTTGCCACATGTATTGCGTTAAGACTCCATAAGCAAGAAATACTGATAAATGATTTATGACGATGTCCCCATTGTCATTGCATGATTGGACAATCTGACCAGTGAGGTTTTTATTCAAATAAAGAAACCAGGTAACTTAGGTACTTTAAAAATTGGTTGTCGGTCCCCTGTTTGCCGATGCTTGCTGTCCAAATGCTAGTTGTCGCTTTTTTCTTCGTGACGGACTTTTATACAAGACCAATCACTCGGCAAGAGGGGCACGGTATTTACTGGTTGTTCCAGAAAGCCTGCAAAGTGATTTTCTTCGTGCCATGCACGATTATCCGATGTCAGGGCACCTTGGAGTCATTCGAACTTTGCATCGAAGACAGGATCTGTTTTACGAGCCTAAACTTTGACTTTCTGTCAATGTCAGCTTTACAAGTGGCCAACAAGCGCCCCTCATGGTCTTCTTCATCCCATAGCGCCGCCTTCTACACCTTTCGAACAAGATGGTATCGACTTGCTCGGACCGTTTCCACGATTGGCGAACAACAGCCGCTGGGTCATCGTGTGCGTCGATCACCTTACTCGATACGCGGCAGCTGCTGCACTACCTTCCTCCACAGCCGCTTGCGTCGCTGCTTTCTTACTACGCCACGTAATTCTTCAGCATGGTCTGCCTCGTGTAATTATCAGTGACCGTGGTTGCCAATTCGTTGCCGACGCAGTGGAAGAGTTGCTTAGACTGTGTACTTCGCAGTTCCGCCACTCAACTTGATGTCATCCTCAGACGAATGGCCTTCCGTATCCTGACCAACATGCTGGCTGTGTATGTCTCATACAATCACAAGAAATGGGATGAGGTCCTACCATTTATTACCTGTGCCTAGAATACAGCAAGCATGAAACCACTAATTTCACTCCTTTCTACTTGCTCGGGCGCCTCGCAGATCTCTCGGTGCCGTTCTGCCCTTTATACTTCATACAGAGGATTCAGTTGACGAGACATTATGCCGTGCTGAAGAAGCCCGCCAAATCGCTCGACTGCGTATGCTAGCGTCACAAGATCGTTCCAAGGAGCAGTATGACCGTCGCCACGAGACAGTATCATTCAAAAAGGGTGATTTGGTGTGGCTGTGGACCCGTCAGCACAGACGCGGGCTGTGCCAAAATGGTCCCTTCGCAGTAATTGACGGCATTAGTGTCGCCTAGTAACGTACGTGGTCACATGCGTAACGCCACAGGGATGCCGACCCAGCACTGGCCAAGTTGCGCACTTCAAGCGGTGCCTTCACCGTTCAAGGCGAGCTTCGTCTGCGAAACGGGGAATTTAACGCGTCATGGCTGGGACACGAAAGGGAGAAGAAGACGTGTCGTGCGGAGCACAGAACGAAGCCAGTGCTGGACTCCTTTCATAGGCTCTCATCCATCACCTGTAAATAAAGCCATGTCTTCGCAACTCTTCGTAACAATATTATGTGCTATGCGCGCAGCACAAGAGAAGTGTGTCGTTGGCGCGTCTCGCAGCGACATAAGAGTGTGCAGTTACCGAGGCGATCTCATGTGGTAGACACTCGCTGCTGCCACATGGCGTCAACGCCTCCGCGTGCTCGGAGCGAGCAAGTACCTCAGGAAAAGTATAATGAGCGTTGGCTTTTTTTTTTTTTCAGAACTTCCAGCCGCATGACCTGACGCATGACGTGGCTGTGCTCAAGCTTTCGCCACCAGTGAACTACACCGCGCACGTGCGACCTGTGTGCCTAGCTGGGGCCGGACAGCAGTTGCCTGTGAACACCACCTGCTACGCCAGCGGATGGGGCAACACACGAGGTTATTCTTTCTGTGTGTTATTTTTCTCTCGGTGCACACTGAAAAGCGGCCGCCAAATGCATTCGTCTTGATCGCAGTAGCAGTCTTGTAAACATTTTAGGGTTCCCCCTTATATGCCTAAGGACACGTAAAGGCCATGTGTTGTGCATACCCAGCAAAGTTGGCTCATATCTGCATCAAGCCTGGTATATTGAGGAAATGCCTAATCAGTTCTTACCACATCGTAATCACTCTGACGATCATTTATGGCATCTTACAGATGCCTAGCCACGCCATCGCGCTCTTAATTATGGGCTTCGTCCTCAAGGTTCGAGTAGGAATTTTTTGAGGTTTATTGCCTGCTTTTTTTTCCCCCCCTTTCCGTACATTTCGAAACCTTGGCCTTTTTATTATTTTTCTTATTAGCAAAGCTGTTACAGCTATCCATGATTCGTGCATCGTAACTCTCATCGCATGAAAACGGGTATGCACCGCACAAAGCAAGTGTGCCAAGCAGCTCGTATCATAACATACTATCCAAAGGATGTGGGAACGGGAAGTGACGGGGATGGCAGAGGCTAAACAAACGTGTATGCACCGCAGAAAGCAGGCACTATACATCAGCGTGCGCCATTTTGTAGTGCGTTTCGCAGCTTCCACTGTGCTTAGGGAAGAACATCAATCTGTGCTCACCAGGTGGTGGTGCTTGCTTGCCAAGCCAAGTTTCGAAAATAGCCTCGCAATAGCCAATCCATAGCTGGTCAATAATTGATCAATAGCCAATAAACTTGGAAAGATGTTCGGTTGTGCTAGGGCCGGTCTTAGAAAGCATGGCAATACCTTGCAACAGCACATTGATGGCAAACTGAACCTTACTGGAAGCGCAACCTGCTCCAAATTTTTTCAAGGTCACCTTGCAGTGAAACACCTGAGGTATTCGCCCCGCCATGGTGGTCTAGTGGCTATGGTACTCGGCATTTCGATGGAGGCCAAATGTTGAGGCCCGTGTACTGCGCCATGTCAGGGCACGTTAAAGAACCCCAGGTGGCCAGAAATTTTTGGGAGCCCTACACTACGGCGTCTCTCATAATAACAGCTGGTTTTGGGATGTAAAACCCCAGAAATAAATAAAAAAAACCTATAGTTTTCACCATAATATTTCCACCAGAAGCAACTATATATATATCTATATAGTTCATTGCACATATAGTATGGTTAAGTAAGCGTCGGGATGTTATACGTCACATTCTGAGCACGACATCGTGCTTTTTCGTGCGTCTTAAGATATTGGCCTCCATATAGTAGTTCACTCGCTATAACCGAAGCCTGAAAAAAAAAAGTACGACGGCAAATAATTAGCTTTCTTGTACAAGTTTACCTAATAGGAATTGTCGGCTAGCTTTAGGGCAAAATGAAATGAATGTGGCGATTATGCATGTTTAGTGCTGCAGTGGTGTCTGTCTGTTGCACGACAGGAAGTGGCAACTCGTTCCTGCTGAAGCAGGCCCGGCTCGTGGTGCGCGACTTCGATGAGGCGTGCGCCAGCATCCTCAGCATCCAGCCGAACCTGGGGAAGAGGCACATGGTGTGTGCAGTCGACGAGTCCAACGACGCTGGGCCTTGCCACGTGAGTTAGGCCTCACTTCGTTATTTTCCTTTCGCCGCCCTTCTCTCTTCTTGTTTGTTCATCGTTTGCTTTTCTGTGGCATCTGCTGCTGCTTCACTGATGTCCTCCACTTGCTAGTGGGTGGGAATTACCTGCTGCGTGTGAAACTCGCACGTCTAGGTGATATGTCTCATGATGAAAACGAAATCCGGAACTGGCCCTTTGCTGGAGTTGCAGCCCCTGCGCCATTTCCAGCGGCCCCTTCTGCACCTGTTCCGGCCGCGGGGTGTCCGAGGCAGTGAGATGTCCCTACTACGCGCAAAGTCGGGTGGCGGTTCTACGCCCTTCGCAACAATTCACAATTACCACAACTACCGTTCCCTGTCCTACAAAACTCCGCAGCTAACCTCGCGCAAGTCCGCCCCAGATGAAACGTCCCTTTTTTTTCTGCATTAGCCGCCCAATTTGCGCACGTGCTGTACGTATTCTAGTGAATTCATGCGAACAGTTTTCCAAGAGCTTGTGCCGAGCTTTCCGGGAGAACTTCAACCGCAATGTTTTCTTCCACAAAATTAGTAAAACGGGAGAAGCGTGAATTTGTCAAGCTCGGGGACGAACATTGCGCTGCGGTCTCCGCACATGCACCAAGCAAGGATGGCTTAGCTGCTCGTATAAGAGTAAGAAGGCCTGTGAATACCTGTAGTACGTAGAACGCGTACGCTGCGCCTAATGTGCACAAGAAAGGATACAAACTAGGAGAAGCCCAGGGGAAGATGGAGGCTTGAATCGATGAACAGATTGCTAAAAACGGTGTAGAACAGGAAATGTCGCAGGAGCTGACGTTTCGACAAGTGGACTTGTCTTTGTCGCCATCCTGACGAGGAGAACTCCACTTGTCGAAACTTTGGCTCCTGCGATATTCCCTGTTCTACATCGTTTTTAGCGATCGATACAAGAAATGATGGTGACCCACACAATTCATCGTAGTTCCTTGTTGTGTCCTTTGTGCGCATCGTTGTACGATCCGCAGACCAGTGCGCAGACAATAACACTTCTTGCGAGGTATAGCAGCAAGAGTGGGCGAAATACACGCGTACACAGCATGATCGTCGCATACTCTATATTAAATCGTTTATGCATGTGCCCCCTTCTAGTTCGTGGGGAGCTAATCTCCTTCCAAATATTGTTTCAGGGGGACAGCGGTGGTCCCTTGGTGTGCCGCCTGAACCACTCCAACTGGACACTGGTGGGCATGACAAGCCAAGGCACCACTGTGACCATGACCAGCGCTCTGTGTGGAATGGGCGCCGGGACCATCTGGAGCGGCGTCATACCCAACCGCGGGTGGATCGACCTCGCGCTGCGCACGCTCTGAGAATAGGACTCGATCATTCCACAGCCGTCGTACGTGTGGTTTCTTTGGCCGCCGCCACCTCAGGGGCGTCGGGCTCATACTGGCCTCGAGGAGTTACGCTCTCTATCGGGAGTGTCGCGTAGAATGAGGATTAGCCATTTCTGTTAGTATTGTCAGAACGAAAGAAGTATTTTGCTGTCAAAACATTAATTATATGAGCAAACACAGAGCACGGAGTGGTTTACAGATGCTATCTTTAAAGAATGCGCACAGTGAACGGTCGCCACGAGGTACTCTTAACAGGCTTATTGCATGATAGACAGGCAGTTACAGAGAGCAAATAATGAGAATCATGTTCTTTTAGAGGGCTGTCTGTTCAACCAAACGTATCATAACACAATGAGGCCTCAGTGCAGCGACCTATGTACTGCGCGCCTACTTAAAGGGACTGTCGACCGTCCTTTATGGCTTTCCCGTTTTTTGTCTCAATAAGAAGCTTACCTTTCGAAGTGTCCCAGTGTGCAGTGGTGTCTTCAGAAAGTAACCAGGAATTATTAAAGCAATGCTACCATCGACTATGTTTTCTGTGTGTGAAGACGCCGACAACAACGGTTACTGGGAGCCATGCGTCATCATTCAGGTGCGGGTAGCCTCTTCCCAACAAGAACCGGTTCCAAGGACAACATTTCAGAGGTGATGAAGAGGAGAGGCGAGGGAAAGTCGGCCCTCTGGGGTGCGCCTCGGACATCCTGAATAGTGTCGCTGCTCCCATACATAGGAACATGAATCCTGAAAACAAGGCAGCGCCGCACGCTTGACAAGCGCAGACGAGACCATCATATCAGGTCGGTACCCTAGAGTGGCATGAAGAGATGGAAAGTGTGGGGACGTTTGCCTTTTGAATATCTAGATTCACCTAGTTACTTTGCCAGACTGCCTCAGTGGCCGTAGCGCCGTGCTTTGCCCGTGTCACTGGGGGGCCAGTTAACATAGGACGCCGCTTCGTGGTGTGCCTTCGGGCCTCTCACTATTTTGCTAGCGAGCCCACCGCTGATGCTCCTTGCTCTGGCGGTAGTAACGCGAGCAAAAGAGTGAGGGTGCCGAAGGCGCACTGCAAAGCGGCGATCTGCACTTTCTGCCCTCCCCGCCCCAGTGACACGGGTAAAGCAGACAATAGAACAGTCAGTCTGTTTGCTTGATGCACGCTGGGGACGAACGAACCAAACATCACCAACCGCAGTAGCACCTAGGCGAAGCTAGATCTTGAAAGACCAACATCCCTAGAATTTTCTTCCCCATGCACAGAGAGGACAAAACTCGTCGGTACTTCTGGTCAAGCGCAGGACTACATATCATAGAGGCAGAAGAATTCAAAAGCAGCGACACTCCGAAAGCGGCGAAAAGAACAAATTTCTCTTGCACAGGTGTCTTATAGGGCAAAGTGCTCTTGTAAGGCATAAATAACTGTTTTTCAGCAGTATGTGTACGTCTACGTGGATTTATTCTGTTACACTTGGAAATTGACAAACACGCTGTTGGGCGACGCTAGCGGCGTCTTTTGCACCACTTTTGAGAGCGAAATCAAAAACGTAATTCCTTTTTTTTTTTTTTTTGTGGGGTAAGAGCGTGCTCCTTCCCGTAAGTGTGATCATAGTCCCTTGCACGATCTTTCCATTTTTACCACAATTTTGTTGGTAACAACTTTACTTTTTTTATTTTTTACCACAATAAAAAAAAAAGAGCCAGGCCTGCACGGAACCGCAGGACAGTGACAGCGTAAGCTGGAGGAGCTACTTTCTTAGAGGCCACTTTAAACGCTTGAGGAAACTAGTGCAAGTAGAAGTGGTAGGTATCTCCTGCGCCATAACTTACCATTTTGCCAAGTAGGGAAGTACCCACTACGCCATAATTACCAGTGCCTCCGTAATGGTTTCAGAGCTACAAAGCATGCAGCCCTGTGTTCTTTCAAATGATTGCTCGACCTCGTTATACAATCCATTTTCACGTCGTGTAGCGCCGTATTACTATTTTTCAACGTAACATTACGTTTGTTAATGCAATTCCGCGGCAGACTTTATACCTGTTTAGGTCTTTTAGCGAGGACTTTTCAATCACAGGCGTAGCTCAGCGGTAGAACACTCGACTACCACGCAGAGAGTCTGGGTTCGAATCCAGGCAGAGGGCAAATTGGAATACTCGTGGGTCCTGGTTACTTTTTCTAAAATTTGCAGCGATAGTGGTTACGGACACCGGCGGCGGCGGCGGACAACTACGGCGCAAAAACGAACGTTGTTGTGATCTCATAACAGCTTACGCTGTAAAATGTTTTCCAAGCGGTAGACAGTTCCTTTAATTGGCAAATGAGTTCTGCGGAAACCCGCAAGGTGACATTTTGTGGAGGGAAATAAGCGCACATATATATATATACATACATACACGAGCTTGCTGTGATCCAATTGTCAAATATATTGCCGACGTCGCTCAAGCATCCTGAAAACTGCCGCTACGTGCGCGATGATTATGTGACAAGTAACCATATATATATGCTATTCTAAATAGGTGCCGACACAGGATTTTTCGCGTTAAAAGAGGTGCATTACATTTAATGCATATCATTTAACGCGAAAAATCCAGTGTCGGTGTCCACGGCGGTAATATTACATCTCGAGCTACTGCTATATAGTACCGCCGTGTTTCTTGAAGCACCCGACTTTCTACGTGCACGCCATGACACACGTGCTTCAGTGAGCAAATTAAATTTATCACAGTAAAATCAGGAAGAAAAATAATATGGGCGGAGCGATGCAAGGCTGCAGAAACAAGCTAGGTGGCGACTTAGCTTTTACTATGCTTTTGCTAAGCTTTTACGAAGTCTCTGTGGAAGCTACGGGACTTTTCAGCCAATGGGCAGGGGAAACACACGTTAAAGGGCAACTCCGGCGGTTTTTTCACCGTGTTCTGATATCAGCGTTTTCGAATAGTACTGATATTCCTGTAGCAGCCAGGGTGGTTCAATTTGCTCAGAAACGCACCGATATTTTTAAATAACCGACCGAAAGGCGTGTTCAAACCGAAACGGGTAGACGCTTCTTGCAGCATAAGCGATGACGTCACAGCCTTCGCGCCGTCAGAAATATGGAGAAAAATGAGTGGCGAGGTCACCCGACGATGTATTGAGTTATGCCAGCTTTTCTGAACTTGACAGCGACTATTTGAACGCTGAAGTACCGCCCTTTCGCTTTTGATGTGCCGCAGGCTCGGGTAGGCAGCGTTGAAGGAGATGACGTCAAAAACACAGGGTGGCCTACATGGACAAGCCTTGGAAAGAGGAGGAGGCGGGGCCCCTATGGCAGGAGCGGCTCGCTGGTGCGTGTACAAACAATGGCAATTCGTCTCGATCGCCTCGCAAGAATTCTGCGCACTATGCCCTCGTAGCCTTTGCTCTGCCACACGGTACACCTTTTCACAGAAGGACCCCTGGGCACCGCCATTGCGACATGCGTCAAACAGTGCACACACATGAAGTCAAAGGAAACGAAACAGACGATCACCAGTCTTTTTACTGCCGTGCACAGCTTCGCGACTCCTACTCCGCTGTTTCACGATCAGCCTTGCATTTTGCCGCTGGAACCTGCCGTTCGCGCCACCCATCGACTTGGAATATTCATCACCCGGAATGAAGGATCGCTTTCCCAGAATTTCCGCGCCAGTTGCGTCAGTTAGGTTCCTTACAACGAGCGAGGTACTCCTTTCGCTGCCACTTCGACGTATAGCCGCTGCATTCGTTCACGATTAGCGGCGCCTCGGGCTTCTCGCCGAGCTGCTTAATCCTTGGGGATATTACACACTCTTCTGTCGAGCGAAAGAGAGGAAGTCTGATGAAGCGCCATCGCCTAGTAGTGGGCTGATTGTATGGAATGGCGCACATTAATTGGACGTGCATGCTCACTTTCATAATGATCATTTTTCCGTGTATGAGCTAGGGGGAAACTAAAGTGGTTACACAGGGACTTTATGGGAAATCTCCAGCTTAACATGCAGCTTCGCGCTTTTATAATCGCGTACGCCCCGTCACGGTGGTCAAGCGGTTATGGCGCTTGGCTGCCGACCTGAAGGCCGTGTGATCGAATCCCCGCTGAAATGTTGGGGCCCCTGTACTGAGCGATGACAGTGCACGTCTAAAGAACTCCAGGTGGTCGAAATTTCCGGAGCCCTCCACTACGGCGTCTCTTGTAATCATATCGGTTTTGGGACGTAAAACATCAATCAATCAATAACCACGTGAGCGCCCTCCAACTATTTTTTTCAGTGATGCACGCCTTAATTATATGTGATGACTGACGACCCGGCTCGAGTTGAAGGTCCGCCGGGCCGCTCGGGCAGCTGCAGCGGTTGTTTTTCTTTCTTCCATGGGTTGAAACATGTATGGTTGAAAGAATCCGTCAAATTTACTAGGGACAAACGATCTTGGGACAAACGATCTGCAACAAGCACCTGGGGGGCTATCGGAGATCGGGTGTTCGCTCGAGAACGCTTTCCGAACACTGACGTCAAAAAGTGGGTGGTCCGCGATAGCTTTGAGCAATGCTTTGAGAATGGGAGGAGCGCGGCCGGCGCGGCCAATGGGGAAGCGGCGCGCTCCTCGGATGATGACGTACTCCGTTTGTCGTCTGCTTCTGAAAGCCAAAATGTTTCTCCTCAGAAATTAAGAAATCTGCTCCTTTTAAAAACGGTGCTTTCTTCTTCTCAGACGTAAACACGCTCTTAAGCATCAATATCGTTCTCTGCAGGTTCGCTAAGCGGTGTCGCGGGCGCGAAAAACAAGAAGCGTGCGCGTAAGTGGCGTCATATCTAAATTTCGTGTCGTCGTCTGCTGCTGCCATGTCCTCGAAAAAAAAAAAAAAAAAAAAAAAAAAACGTGCATCTCGGCCCGCGGGTGCTCAGAGGCAGAGGGAGCTCCTTCTCGCATTTTTGGAGGTGCACCCCAACTGTGAAAGCCCGACTAACTCTTCACTACCGACAGCGCGCTGGAAACTTCCAGGAGCAATTAAAGAACATCAACATGCGCAGCTCTTTTCTCTCCGTCGAAATTCCACGGGGACCTTGGCACCCGATTTCCGATCTCTTGACCATTCCCTCGCCTGGAGCGTGGGACACCGTTCACCGCGACTCAAGCCTGAGAAACAACTCCAGGCTATCAGACGAGCAGAGGAGGTGGCGGCGAGGATTTTTTTTTTTTTTTTTTCCTAAAATAAAGTTGTTCTCTCTCTCGGGATCAAGTTCGGCGCACAGCCAACGTATTGTTCGCTTCGACAGACGAAATTGAGGCCGGAATTCACTTCCTGTCAAATCCTCAAATACATCGCGAACCTCCAGCTGCTCCGCGTCCTATTTCAGCGACGACAATACGAGGACTCAGCGCCCAAGTGGACCGCCATTTCCCTCTGTGACGCAACATTGCGCCGCCGCAGCCGCCGTTTCAATCCAAGCGGAGCCGCTGCCGCGGCCGGTGTTCGCAAAGTGTTCGTAAATCGTTCGCAAACCGTTCGCTGAGCGAGCGGCCTCGGGAATCGTTCTCGGCGTAGCAGACGACACGCTCGGTTTGAAAATGATTGACAGGGAATTGACGTCAATTTGACGACACCGAAATCTCGGGGCCCCGGAAGATTCGACGTTCCACAAGTCGCTACAGGTGGCGAAAAAAACCAGCCGCGGCGCGTTCCATCAAGTTGCGCGTATAGTGGAACTACTAACCTAGCCCCATATTTTAGTTTGAAATTTTCCTGCTAGGGGCTCTCAATAAGGCCAGAAGGCGTAGGCGTCAAAAACAAAACAAACATGTTGCATCTAAACAATAATGATGATAGTACATGCAGTGTCATCTCTTGATCGTGTATCTTAGTTTAGAACGCCACCGCTACTTTTATTTTTCGTTGCACTGTCAACGGTACAGTTTCTCTTCTCTAATGTGGTGTCCCGTGGGCACGCCCCGCGGATGACGACAGCGGAGCGGCGTTGGCCAATCGCGTGCGGCGATTCCGAACGCTCTCGCTAAAATGCCATCTCCGATAGCCCCCCTGGACAAACGATTCCAGGTGCTTGTTGCAGTACCTGGAAGCGTAATCCGCCTTTTGCATGTCTGTGTCCGCCTTTTGCATGCGATGGTGGAGGCTCCTGGCGGGTGCAACCTAGCCATAGCACAACCACGGCCTCCAGGGGGTCGTGGAGTCGGGCAGCGACGCACACAGTGAGCGTTGCGGTTACTTTCGATTTGACACGCTGTACGAATTTCTGGGAGGCCTCCCCGGCATGGTGATACACTCATAGCGAAAAGAGCAGACCATGAGAAAGCCTTGGGTGTCTAAAAACGTCGCAAAATGCCGCCCGAACGGGAAAAGCACGAAGGCGAGCAGACGCCGCTCGCTTTCCACATGGTGCAGTTGAGGGGTGGAATCCGGTTTGAGAAAACATCTAAAACTCCAACCACACTCAAGAAAAGGAAAAGAAAAACCCGACGTTTCGCGGCCGACTCGGCTGCTTCCTCAGGGGTGACTGGGGCTACGTTGCAGCGTCGTCTTGGAGGCACTCACGCGGTTGACAACACGTCCTTCCACGGAACGCACTCCATGCACATACACTGGGGGGAGGGCACCCAGAGAACGATTGTTTTGAGCCGTTCTCTGTATATGCCACGATTCAAGAAGAACTCGTTTCTTCCAGTTTGTCTCTCTTTCCAGGAAAGAGAGACAAACTGGAAGAAACGACAGGAAAGAGTTGAGCCGTTCTCTGTATATGCCACGATTCAAGAAGAACTCGTTTCTTCCAGTTTGTCTCTCTTTCCTGTCGTTTCTTCCAGTTTGTCTCTCTTTCCTGGAAAGAGAGACAAACTGGAAGAAACGAGTTCTTCTTGAATCGTGGCATATACAGAGAACGGCTCAAAACATCAATCGTTCTCTGGGAGCTCCCCCCACTGTATGTGCATGGACTGCGTTCCGCGGAAGGACGTGTTGTCAACCGCGTGAGTGCCTCCAAGACGACGCTGCAATGTAGCCCCAGTCACCCCTGAGGAAGCAGCCGAGTCGGCCGCGAAACGTCGGGTTTTTCTTTTCTTTTCCTTTTCTTGAGTGTGGTTGGAGTTCTAGAAGTTTTCTCAGTTTAATTACCCAACCAGACAGACTTCTGTCGAATGTTTACGTTGGAATCCGGTTTGTTTGAGACCGCGTGCGCAAAAGAAAAAAAATCACAGCATTATATTCACGGGGTGAATGATGATGAGTGGGGCGAAGCTCCGGAAGGAATCATCGGTAAACCGTGAAACTCTTACGTGCCTTCCACCAATGACACACGCCATATGTGACATCATTCCTATTATAACATCTCGCATCTTTCATCATCAACTACAAGTACCGCCATCTAGTTTTATAACATCTCGCGCATGCTACGAATCCTCACGGTTCAACTATCACAATGCACAAGTGAGATCTCCCACCGGCACTTCATTGCAAGTCAAGATGCAGTATATATATATATATATATATATATATATATATATATATATATATATATATATATATATATATATATATATATATATATATAACGAAAGGAAGGGGTCAAGGGCTCGTTATTTGTTAGAAAAAACTTAATGAGAAACAGACAATGAAGCCTAGGAAAGCATAGGGGAAGTTACTTGTGGTATTGTAATTTTAGAGAAAGTAGAAAGGAATTAAAGTGGACGAAAAGACAAACCTGCCTTCGGTGGGACCCGAACCCACGACCTTCGGATGTCGCGTCCGATGCTCTCTCTCTCTCTCTCTCTCTCTCTCTCTCTCTATATATATATATATATATATATATATATATATATATATATATATATATATATATATATATATATATATATGGGTTGCCGGTGAACGCTTCTCCAACGCGGCAGTCGGTATTTCTCAATCAAGAAACTCGCTAGGAGACGCTGCCTGCGCCAACGTTGTCTCTCGCGGGCGAGCGCGTGCCGGGAGCCACGCGCTCGCCCTCGGCGCGTGCCTGCCTCCCGGCAGGCACGCGCCGGTGGCTACCTACTACTACTACTACAACATACATCGGGGACGCACGACCGACGCCTTAAGGAGCTTCGCCCCTAAAAAGAGGGAGAGGGGGGGTGACTTATCTTGTAAGCGTATGGCACCGGCCCCTGTCATGCTGTGTGCATGCTCGAGGGACGCGAGGATCGCTTTTATTGACTTTTTGTGGTTTGTTAATTATTTGTTGTTTTGTTGCTTTTCTCTACGTCTCCTTTCCGTTTCTCCCTTCGTAAATGGACCAGTCGTCTCGGTGCGCTCGGATTGAGTTACCGTGCACTCTTCACCCTCTATTCACTTCCTGAACTAGAATCTCTCTCTTGGTGCGCTGAAATTAGTGAACGTACGTGTCGTGCCTTTTGAACTCTCCGAAGTAATTCTCTCCGATTAAGCCAACAGAAAGATAGCTACAGCTCAATCTGCGTAAGGTTTTCTGCCAGTAGTGTTTAAGTCACGGAGCACCAGCATACCTGGCCGGAGTCATATGAACGGATGTGCATATATACGAGGCCAGTATCAATGCATGAAAACGCTAAGCGAAGCGCAACTGAAGGAATTCATGGCAGCAACGAACGAGGAATATGTTTAATGAGTTGAACCCCACGTCAACTCACGGCTCATGTGAAGTATTCGTCCCCCATGCATCATCGGATACAACATGGAGACGTGCTGGAATAACACATCTATCTTGCAGGGTAAGATTTCGTTATTGTGTTGATCCAAGTGCCCTACGCATTGCCGGATGTTTGTATTTGCCTATCCGTTCTTACAAAAAAAAAAAAAAAGCTGTTTGGTTACGGGAGTATACGGAGCAATGGTTTCACTGAAATACAAGTTCTGATGTGTTCTTCGCGCGTTCTTCGCGGCTAAGGCCGTGTCAGATACGCGGCATTTGCCTGCCTGCACCGTACGATGATGTGAGAGAACTTCATGTTACCAAAAATGTGTGTCTGGATAGCGTACCGGCCCAGCTGGCGCCGAGTATCATTACTTTCGGTAACGGGTACACCGTTCCGCACTGCGCGCCGCTTGCGTCGTCTGCTACGATGCCGTGCGGGACGTTTGCGCCGGATGCGGCGCATGCGCACTCGGACCATGCAAAAGGCAGATTCCCCGGATGTTTCTCGTTCTACCGCCTCGTTACGGCGGGAGTGCGCGCGGTTTTTTTGGAAGCTGAGTGTGTGGTTGTTTGAGGGTGCATATCCTATTTCGTCCTTCTTCCCGAGGGCTGTCGGCGACCCAGCATGTCGAATGAGGCGAGAGGGAGGCTATTTACCATCGACGGTAGCGTTATGGAAGGCGTGAGTAGATGATTGATCGTCACCAGCGATTGTAAGGGCGCTCGCAAGAACGCCGGCTAGTAAGCAAGTGTCGAGTTTCGGGTTCCGGTCCGGAGCTTGTGGTAAAAAGGACTCTTCTGTCTCGCGGCCTGTAGTACGTACTCCGTACTACAGTACCTCGCACTTGACATGTTGCCATTGTCTAGCGGTACGCCCAGCTGTGTAACTGAAACCATCGCAGCAGTTGCGCCCAAGGCTTAACTGCCATCGCCAGAGCCTCGTTAATGCGTTTAGCTGCGCTAGTTAGTATTGACATGCTGACGCCATTTTTTTTTCTAGCTAACAAAAACAGGACGATAGCGTTTTGTACTGTACTCCTCTGTGTAAGTCGTCGTGTTTGCTAGCAAAAAAATATCGTGTCAATCGCCAGAGCAGCGCTGGCCAGAGTCCAGACGTACCAGCTTCATTACATACGTGTTCAGCGTGTTTTGAAGTATACCGTGACCCGGAACATTTTCTCGCGGCCGTTTTTTTTTTCCGGAACGCTTCGCAGTCGATAACGAAAGCGCTACAGGAAAACTATCGTCAGAGCAAAATCAACCTTGCAGATAAAAACTAACCACGTTTGTTGCTTTCGATCATGCACAGTCATCGTACCTCCGGGGTACCGCATTCTTTGGGCCCTTGCTGTTCATTATTTACATTAATGATGTCACACAGGCCACTAAGGGCACACCGGCGAAAATGTGATTATACGCTGATGACTCATGCTTTATACCAGTGTAATGAACAAACGTGATCAAGAGGGCCTTAACAATGTATTTTCATCCTTTTGTGCTTGGAGCACCACGTGGCAAATGAGTATTAACTACGAAAAGACTGTACAAATGACCTTTAGTAATAAAAAGCAGCTGCTAGGTTTTTGTTATAGTTCTGTGACTACGTTCAACTATCTTGGAATCACATTCACTCAAAACCCAAAGTGGCATCTTCACATTGAGACCATCTGCGCCAAGGCACTCGGGAAACAGGGATAGTTAAAACGAACCCTCAAGCACTCTACCAGGGACTACAAATTGACTGCTTATAAATCTCTCGTCAGGCCATTACTAGAGTATGTTTCGGTTTTATGGTCACCTTACACTGCACTTGACATAAATAAGCTCAAGGCTATACAAAAGAAAGCAATATGGTTAATTTCCCACCAATATGATCTCAATTTTTCTCCTTCTTCTCACGCGTGCTCTTTATCGTTAGAACCACTGGCTCGTCGATGCAAACTTCGGTGTATCAACTTGCTGCATAAGATTGTGCACGGTCAAAGTTGCATTCAAGTGCGCCGGTTTCCTTCAGTCATTCCGTTGGGCGTGCCATGCGCCGATCCCACTCACTTAATATTGTTCCGTTTCAGCCATTTGTAAACTGTTTCAAGTATTCTTTTTTTGCTAGCATTGTCGACATTTGGAACGGCCTAGATGGTTCCTTGTGGGGAAAACAAAGTGATCAGTTTGCGAGAGAATTGCCTAACCACATTTCGTGATACTTGTAAAATGCATTGTATGTTTCATCTACTAACCAATGTACCCACTTCTGCTGTGCCTAGTCTATCGAGACAGCAGTATTTGTAAATAAAAAATAGAAATAAATAGTCGCTAAATTGAAGCACAGGGAAGCTTCCCACAGTGCTTCACAGGGCAGGTGTCACACGCTATAAAGCAACAAGCAGCATGTCCAGCATGTTGCTTCACAGTGCGTCTAGGGCCAGTCTCAGTAGTCAGTCCAAGTATCCGGGGGAGAACCCATATCTGTTACATTGCAATCCACGTTGAACAGCATGTAAGCACTACTGTGCAGTCCAGAACCAGGGTTCTCGGCAAGAGGTAAGCCTCTTACATAGACATGATGCCATCACATTTATGTTTAAGAACTCTGCAGCAAAAACTCACAATTCAAACTGTGGCTATTTCCTCCAACTGCACAGTGCGTCGACACACTGCGTCAACAGACTCAAAAGGTCCGTTCGATTTACCTGCACTGCTGGAACTAGCTCATGTGGTGCCGCACTCGACCATTCGTTTTAGCAGTGCAAGATGGCGCCCTCTGAACTTAGCCGTTTGTTTTAAACGAGTGTAGATATCGTGCAGGGTTAGTTCAGACAGATCCCTGCACTACCTGCACTGACGTGAGAGCTAGTGCTGTTCATGCAGAAGCATTTGCAGCCGTGGCAGCAGACGACACACGCGTGTCAATAAGTGGCGTCCTGACGACATTCACGCCGATCACAAATGAACACGGGAGCCGCGCGTCCTCCAAGACTTCCTCAATGTGCCTCGGAATTCTGTTGCATTGTATCGTAGTTAGTTTGAGAGTCAGAACTGTGACGACATCTTCGAATTCTTCATCTTCGCTGTTGGAGTCTGTATTTGTCTAGTGAATACACTCGGCTGCTGATCCCGAGGGTCGCGGGATCGAATCCTGGCCGCGGCGGCTGCATTTCGATGGAGGCGAAATGTTGAGGCCCGTGTACTATACAATGTCCGTGCATTGACATTGCACAGTCCAACCCCAGGTGGTCAACCCCGGAGCCCCTCCACTACGGTGTCTCTCATAATCACAGCTGGTTTAATTTTGGAATGTATAACCCCAGAAATCAATCTGTCGGAGTCCATCAGTTCGACAATTGTTCGAACGATGCATGGCTACAGATGGTGCAACGCAATCCATAGATCCAATGCAGTTAGCCAGTTTGTGCACTCAACGCCTCTCAAAAGCGTGCAGGCAAGGAGCAGCTGGATCAGCGCGAACAAAGGTGCGAAGTGCGGAGCAGTAGCAAAAGGCTTGCACTACCTGCACTACGGCATTCGTTTCAGTCAGGCGCTATAGGTAGTTTCGCGCTAGGCCTGCACTTGCTGAACTGGCGCTGCATGAGTTCACGCCGTGCATGGTAAATCGAACATGCCTAAAGTGAAGTTCGTGCATATACACCGTAGCTGGATGTGAAAGCTGTCGGCAACTAGAGTTACTTCTGGATGTAAATAGGTGGTGGTTATGTGTGGACACAGTTGTAACAAACTGTTGCCCTGGTGAAGACAAGTTCACTAGTAGAAACGTTGGCCCTTGCTACACTCATTTTTCCTCATTGTTTTCAACAATGAAACATCACAGAGAGCAAGAGTGTAACACACAGACAAGCTCTTGTTTTTTCCATACAGTTTACTTTCTTGATGATGTCGTACTTACATAAAACAAGAGTTTTGCATGTGCCATTCTTTCATTAGGGAGGACAGATACTGCGGATGGCCATAGCGTTTAGCGCGCTGTTGCGAAAGCCAGTGCGGGTAATTAATATTCGAGCAGGAAGGAGCAACCCAGGCCTGAGGTAACTAAAATAGTCTTTATTCGCAGCGCTGCTAGAGTAATTGCAGCCTTATTTTCCATGTGCTTGTGTGTTCTGTTACAGGCCACAGCATTTAACAGGCATCAACTTGGTGAGAGACATCTGTGGAGGCCGCCTGGTGAATGCCTCAATCGGGTCAACAGAAATTGAGTTTTACCCTGGCCCCATTCGAGGTGGGGTGTTTTCTGCAGACACTGGGACAGCAGGGTGAGCATTGTGTGGCGTTGGTAACGAAACATTGCTTGGAAGTGGAACCAGCCGCCACATTGGGCACGGACGACCACAAGGGACAATAATAACCGCACATTTGTGTTTTGATTGCCACCACCGTGTGCCGACTAACTTAAGACTAACTGGCATATCTAAATGTAAGGGCTGCACTGTATGAATAACTTCATATCAGTGGAAGTATTGTGTGTTTCATGTCCTAAGGATAGTGCACCTGTGAAAGCGGCTAGGCTCGATTCGTCGAGCATTAGCATCATCTGCTGTCTGTTCAGTTCCGTGCTAGCTGCATTTCGTAACCGTTCCAATGACCTCAGAAATGCTTGTCTTTCATCAGTGACAGTATCTGACGCATCAGTATTTTGTTTCACACTTATCATATGCTACTGCTTGTAAGTGCACAGGTGAAAAAGAGAAGGAAAATTGCTGTCGCACTCCAGTAAAAGCTGCGCCGTAAAATGGGGCCAAAAATAAGCAACTAAGGCACAGAAACAGCAGGGAGCAATGTAGGCTACCAACTCTGCCGAAGGGAACACACCAGGCACAATTAAAGGTTTCAGTGGCACATCTTCTGTGCTCGGCTCTGCACACGGATTTCACATTTTAGGGGCGAAGCTGCTTAAGGCGCAGGCTTGTCTGCCGTAGTTGTCCGTCGTAGCCACTTCGTCTTCATCAAACGCTGAGCTGCCTCGAGCGCTGGCACGCGCTCTTGTGTCACGAGTTCATGCTGGTTCCTCTTCGTCTACTCCGGCATCACTCAGTTTCGGTTTCGTTTCGTATTACATCACAATAGCCCCAGTTTTAAGTAGTTGTTCACAACTTTTCTGGAAGATGGGAAACGAATACCACAGTGTTCTAGAGAACTGAGTTGTCTGTCCATACAGCACGAATCATGGCTAAATTAATCCGAAACTCGGCACGATTTACGACGAACCTCCGGAGCTTCGCCCACTCATCATCATTCACTCTGTGGATATGCGTGGATTTTTTTGATAAGCATGCTGTGTTCAGCTTGGCTGCTGTGGCATCACAATTTCGTTGAATCCCCTTACATATCATATTTAGGGGATAAAGAAGATTGCGTTTTATATGCTTCCTTCTCATGTTGGCTTCTCTAGTGGAGGTACAGTACGGTCCACTGTTAGAGGGAACACTCTGTCCGCTCCACGGAGTGCCAGTGTATCTGGTACGGCAGTGCATCGAAGCGAAGTGGCGCACGGGAATGTAGGCGAGGCGCCCATGGCCTCCTATGGCGGCGCTCTTGCTTCTCGCTCCCACGCTGTAGTAGACGACACGAAGCACCTCCCGTGGATTTCTGCCCACCCGCGCAGCTTCGTTTCGATGTGTGGCCCCGCCGGATACACCGGCGCTCCGCCGGACACGCCGGAACACGAACGCGCACCTGCGTGTTCCCCGTAACAGTGCACCGTACTGTGCATACATGCTTGCATTTCTTGTATGCAATAAGCATTCAGAGCGCTTGTTTGTCACACGATCAATCTGCGCACTTTAGCAGAGCGTGAGCACCCTGCTAGAACTCATTGAAATAAAAGTTGCACATGTTGCAGAAAAAGCCACAGTGAAAAACTGTTCCTGTTATGCAGTGAAGTGCAATACACATCACACACTGCAATTAAATGAATGAATTTGTGTGCCGTGGTACTATGCTGGAACAAAACATACAGAAAATACGTATTTCAATATCGCAGAATAGTCGGAATAAAGCTGAAGAGATGTAAAGGAAAAAAGAAGAAAACCATAGTTCTGATAAAAAGAAAAAGCATTAGATGGAGAAAAAAAAAAGTTTATCTTTAAATTTGTAATGCATGTATAAGATCAAATTTGGCCTTATTTATGCACAGAAATAGAATTCGGGTGTTAGTACAGCTGTGCAATTGTCTATCCTCCCTTTGTTACTCATATTTTCAGTTCCGCTGGTCCAGCTGTTACAAGGCTTGAACAAATACCATTCTGAGGTTAATGTTTCATTGGTCGTTGTTGGAAAACTTACAAGGGCATGCTAGGGGTCATAGTAAAAGTGGATGCTGGTGCCAGTTTAAGTGAGTGCCTCAACTGCTAGAGGTTGTCATGAAAAAGCCAACGGCCGGAGACAATGGTGCTGACATTTGGACAAAACAAGCGCAGCAGGTGCCCATGAGGAAGTCTGAGTTGTGGGAATTGTCACCCAACAATACATAGTATGAAGGAAAGCCTTGAGGATTTCATGGGAAGAAAGCTTCCAAGGTAATGAAAACTTGGTTTTGTTCCAGAATTCAAACCCTAGATCTCAGCTGTCTGAGCTAAGCTGAGGAGTTTGAGGGTAAACCGGTAAGCACAGGGGAAGTGAATAATGCAAATTTGGTGGGAAGTTCATACTAGAATCCTATTTGTTTCCACTTCTTTAAGTGAAGCAATTTCTTGCTATTGGAACTTTAGTCTTCATTGTGGGCTTCCACAGAAGTGTTTGCACAAACGAGCTTCTCTCAATTTTCATTGCCTCTTCGTCAGTTGAGTGCAAATTCAGCAAAGATGTTTTGGTTTCCGGACCAGACTTTCTGTCTTCTAACTTCATGCTTGAGTGACTGTTTTTCTTTCACGAGACCCCTTTGTGGGTTTTTGGGCTACTCGTTTGCTACGACCACCGCACTGATGTGACAGTGGTGGTGGGGGTTTCCTATGCTGTTTTCAGCTATTGTAAGGAGCACTAATGACCACACGTGGCGACCAGTGAAAATCACCAAGTCCCATACCAGTCCCAGGTGGCCCGTAGGTGCCTCGCTGACAGACTGTAATCACGTGGTTCAAGAGTCCCCTGGCCTGCCAGTGGGCAAGGCTTCCAGGAGGTCCTCATGAAATAGGCATGCGCCGCAGGCATTCTGGGTTGTCCGGAGCCGTCTGGGACTTGTAAAAAAAATGCGCTCAGTAGGGGCATATCATTTTTATCAAGGTGATGCTTGTTTCAGCCCACCAGTTATTATTTTTCGTGATGGTGCTTTTAGCACTGATAACATGCATACTTCTGGTGACATTGATCTGGTATATTTTTGGTCGTTCACTGCATAACTGCAGTGGTAATCGTTGTCAGTGAATAACAACATGAAAAGCCAAGGATGAGAGAAATAAGGAAGGGAAGGCAGGGATGTTAGCCAATCAGGAGACCAGTTAGTCACCCAATGCTGGAGGTGGGACAAGGGCAAGAAAAGGACAGAGGGAGGAATGTAAAGCCTACAGGACAATCCTGCATTGTCAAAGGCGCTCGGTAAGGCCAGGTGTTTCCAGAAAGCCCAAAAGTGCTTTTACAGCATTCTGAGCCATTGGTTGATGAGGACAGTATTTCAACACTATCTCTTCACTTAGAGGACGATCGTTGAGCTTCTTGAATGACCTGGCCATAGACAGTCAATGTTCCTCAAATTGTGGACAGTGGCACAACAAGTGGTCAGTGGTCTCCTCGAATCCACAGACAACATGCAGGACTCTCAGCCATTCCAGTCAGCGCACAATAAGCATTCGTGAAGGCCACTCCCAACCACAACCGACACAGAAACGAGGCCTTGCGTCAGTGGAAACCAGCCAGAGGTCCGAGTTGCAGTGACGCATTTAGCCTGTGGGGTCTGGTGCAGTATTCCACTAGGTTAAGGACACGGTGTGTGTGCGCAAGAGTGCAAAGTTGTTTTACAGTGTCAGTCCTTGAGAGTGGAATGAGAACACAGCGGCCTTCTTCACCCGACATCCAAGCTGCCTTATCCGCAGAGTTATGTCCAGTAATACCACAGTGGTCTGGTATTTATTGAAAATAAATCTCATGTCCTTTTTCTTGCAAGTTGTGTACAAGCGCCATGATTTCGTATGTAAGCGACACACAGATGGGCTGTGTGTCACCTCAACCTTGCTCTTATTCATTCACTGTCTGTGGTGAAGAACGACGACGACGACGAAGGCAGCTACGTGAGTGGCATGTCGTGGGAAAAAAGGAAGAGAGCGCGTGGCGGCGGTGGCATCGAAAAAGAAGTTGAAAGAAGGCACGAGCAGGATAGCCGCCACGAAAGGCAGAAGACGGCGGCGTTCGAGGGGCCGAGGTTTGAAGAGGGCTACCCGGGCTGAAGCGCTGGGCAGCCTCCTGACCGCTCCTGCGAACGTCGTTAATCGGCGACTGCTGCCTGACCGTGCCCGGCGACCAGCATGGCCATTACCTGCTGGCTTCTTGTTTCGGCGTGTACCTGCGCTGGGCCGACGTAACTTTGTGCTGCTTCGGAGAGCCCTAGCTGCCACCACCCTTTGAGCTCAGCGATGAGTCCTTCCGCCGTGCCCCTCAAGTCGCTCCATCGACGACTCCTGCTACCGGCGTCGACGGAGACGTGAGCGTACACATATGCATGTGACTTCGCTTTTTGAGAACTGTGCATGCTTAAGACTTAATGTGTAGCCCGCGAGCCTTACTCTTTTGATTGTTTGTACATGTCCTTTCAGTGTGCCTATTTAATATATGTGTATTTACGTGCCATACCGTGTACAGCATCCATCCTTCATAGCTCCGCGCGTCAACAAACGTGACGGTCCGCAACTCACCTTTCACTCTCTACATTTCTGGCATCCGTGATACAGGACTAAGCTCTCGTAAGACCTTCTGAGAGCCTCACTTTGTTCATGTGTCATGGTTCAAGATGGATGCGGAAAAACTGATAGGTCTAGGTAAAGAGTTGGGACTCTCAGGCAAGGCTCTCCAGCAATGGGTAGAGAAGGAGCGTGATAGAGAGAGTGAAGAGCATGCGCTAAGGCGTGAGGCGGCGAAAGAAAATCACGAACGGGAGTTAGAGCGGCAAGCCGGGGAATGCCAGCTGTTAGAGCTTCGGCTGCGCATGCAGGAACTGCAACAAACTAGTCAAGCAGTCCACGCCGAACCAAGCGATCACGATGCATGCAGGCAAGGGTTCCGAAGCCCGCACAAGTTAATTCCGGCTTTCAATGAAGCGCAGGATGAGCTCGATGCATACATCGAGAGGTTCGAGCGAGTGGCCACCGACCAAGGATGGCCTCGTGACAGATGGGGCCTATCTCTAAGTTTGTGCCTGACGGGGGAGGCTCTCACTGTAGTCGGTCGTATGTCCGCTGAAGATGCGACTGACTTTGCAAAGCTAAAATCAGCGTTGCTTCAGAGATACCGGTGCACAGAAGGGTACTGGGTCAAGTTCCGAGAGGCCAAACCAGAAAATGGCGAAACAGGACGTCAGTATGTAGGCAGATCGCTCGGGTGCTTTGACCATTGGCAAGAAATGTCCAAAACCGAAATGACCTATGATGCCCTGAGAGACCGGGTCGTCTCAGAACAGTTCTTGTTTCAGTGTGACGAGAAACTGGCTATATTTTTAAAGGAGTGAGGCTGCAAAGATTTAAACAGCTTGGCCGAAACAGCTGATCACTACCTTTAAGCTCAAGGTCTGACCAATCTGGTGAAAGGTCAACAGGAATCTGCGTATACGAAGAGTGGGTTATCAGCCAGAGAGCCATCAAGCGCTCGGGGAAAACCCCACTGCTTCATAAGTAGCAAGCGAGGACACGAGCCTTCAGACTGCTGGTCTAGGTCTACGGGAAGCAAGTCAACGACCAGTTGGAAAGGGAAGAAACCGGAAAGCATATACATATGCATGTGACTTTGCTTTTTGAGAACTGTGCACGCTTAAGACTTAATGTGTAGCCCGCGAGCCTTACTCTTTTGATTGTTTGTACATGTCCTTTCAGTGTGCCTATTTACTAAATGTGTATTTACGTGCCATACCATGTACAGCATCCATCCTTCACCACGCCGCACGTCAACAAATGTGATGGTCTGCCTTTCACTCTCTACACTGTCTATAAAAACCAACTGGCCGACTTGCAAGCCTTAGCAGACGCAATTGTTGCCCTTAGTCTTGCTGCATATGCACATTTAGTTATTTTGCATTCATATCATCATCAGCCTGTCTACGCCCACTGTTGGGCAGAGGCCTCTCCCATAGATCTCCAGTTATGCCAGTCCTGTGCTAACTGTGCCCAATTTATTCCCGTAAACTTCTTGATCTCATCTGCCCACCTAACATTTTGCCGCTGCCTGCCACGCTTGCTTTCTCTAGGGATCCACTCTGTTACCCTTAATGACCAACGGTTCTCTTGTCTTCGCATTACATAAAAAATGTTAAGAGCAGAGTGCTGGCTCTGTGGCATTTAATTTATGCTATGTATACAGTAAGTATACTTGAGGTGAAGTCGCTTGTTCAGGACCTATAGTTGCTCTAAGTGCACCTTCTAGAAGCGTGTCTGAAATCTGTGCTGTATGCCACTATAGTGCAAGTACAAGGCAGTAAACCAAAAGACAACCAGTGCTTCTTGTGCCCCATCAAGACAACGCACTAAAGGCTTCAAGAAAGACACTGTAAAGAAATCCTGCAGTTCCCACGTATTGTGGTAATCAGTGTCATGCGAAGCATCCAGCAATGAAATTGCCTACGGTGAATTGTTTGCCGTCTTATGTTGAGGCCCGTGTACTGTGCGATATCGGTGCACGTTGAGGCACCCCTGGAGGCTGAAATTTCCGGAGCCCTCCACTACGGGCATCTCATCATAGCACGGTTTTGAGACGTAAAACCCCCAATCAACTAAGCCAACTGCTATGCGTACAATTACGGTCTCTGTGCAAAGAGCATGCTTAACGTTCGCTAACCAGAAATGTCGACAGCTCTACGGCGGCCGGATGCTAACTCGTGGTGTGATGTAGCATTGGTGCTCACATTAGTCCAAAGCACAGACCTTTCTTTTCTGAACCTAAAATGCACGCTACAATGTGCTGATGGGCGTATTATAAGCCTTGTTTGTTCAAGTGTTCTTATGGTATCAAGTGAAATTTGACAAATGCGTGCCAAGTGATAGGCAGTTATAGGTAATTATAAGTGACATATAGGTAATTATTTCATTGCTGTAGTAGCCTATCACAACTGCCGCTGTTATAGGTTCACTGAGTATATACAGGGTGATCCAAATTAAGTCGGCAGGTTTTTTTATTAGATGCTAAGATTTACGTGAAGACCACCTCTGCAGTGGGGTTATGCGTCCCGGGGGACACAGAATGCGGCGTTAATTTTTGAGTCGGTGGCTTAATTAACTAATATTGAATAATTAACTTTTTTTGTGTGGTTGTAGTAAGCAGCCACGTTTGTATTGAAAACTGTACAGGTCATCCATTACTGTACAGTTTTACTGTACAGGTCATCTTCATGAACATCTGTACACATTCAACATTACTGTACAGGTCATTTTCATGAACATCTTAGCGCCTTATTTATAAAAAACCTGTCGACTTAATTTGGTATGTGCCATGTGGGAGAAGCTGTCATAGCCTAGTGGTAACGTGCATGCTTGGCATCTCTGCGTGCGGCCTGGCTTTGATGGCTGCTACTGCTTGGTAGTTTAGGTGTTTACCTGTGTGCTTGTTATGTTTATATTTCAATGGCAACCTATGACAAACGGTGCACCTTCCTTATTTTTAAGTGGGTTCTAATGATATGTCAGGTGTCTACATCAGTTGGTCAAATAGGCTGTATAAGATTCAAACACCTGGTGGCGCATTCTGCAGGCCGAGCGCTGTGGGTGTGTGAGCCGCACATGATTGCAGTATCTTTACTCATGACGTACATGATGAGTGTATTGTGTTGTGAACATCAGTCATCCATGTTTCGTCATACATTCTTACCTGTATATTAGGCAAACGAGACAACCAGGAGGCGGACAGGCAGGCAAGCAGGTAGGCGGGTGGGTGGGTAAGAACAAGTGTGCGGGCGGGCGGGTGAGCAGGCAGGCAGGCAGACAGACAAAGACGGACGGACGCTGTAACTCTATACATTATTATTTATTACATGAATACCGTAACTGTGGGCTGGCAATCTGCTGGTCACATTCTATAATTTGATGATTGGCATGCAGAACGAACTTGGAAAAGTGGGCTCCACTTGGTTTCTTACCTTCTTGAGCTGATTGGCATGAGTCCTCTCAGTGGTGCAGTTGTTCTAGATAAGTTACTGTGGTGGAGGTGTGGTGTTCCTAGCAGTTTGACATTCTGCCCCACAGGACACGAGTTGCTGCATGCAATAGGAACTCCCTAAGATACCAGGGGTCTTTCAGTGAGCTGAGGATGTGGCTCGAGCATAGTGGGTAGATGGCAAGCTATGATGGGCAGTCTACTTGGAGGCTTCAAAAGCATAACATTGTCAGATGCCTTTCCTCGATAACTGTTGCTTTATGTGCAGATTAATTATTATGAATGACGATAATATGTGCACAGAGGACAAGGCACTATAAAAGCCGTGCTGTTCTCTTGTGTGTGTGTCTACACGCCTGATACCCTTCCCCGACAAATCCCTACCAACTGGCTCACTAAGTACAGATCAAGATCATGCACAGAGAGGTAGGCATAAACAGCAGTGCAGCTCTTTGGAGATGCAGTCTTAGTTGTGACAAGGAGAAATTTCTTGCTTTGCTGTGGCTGTCCTCTGTTAGGCTTGATGGATTACTGAGGCACCGTGTGGTTGTTTGCAGGAGTGTTGTGCTGCTCCTTCAGGCTGCCCTGCCATGCCTGCTGTTTGCGGATGCGCCATCTGTGTTGCGCCTGCGGGGTGGAACCAACGCAGAGATGGCCCCCCAGATTGACTACACCCTGTCGGTAATGTCTTTTCCTGTTCACACTAGCTCTTAACAAATTGCCCATTTTGTCGACTCGGGGGCTAGAAGACATGTAAAACAAGAGGAAAAAAATCCTGCAGATCCCATGCATTGTGGGAGTCTGTGTCATGTGAAAGGGTCAGGAAGGAAAGTGTCTATGACGAATTGTCAGGCTTTCAGCCAAGTGTTGCAAATAGAATGAACGTCTTTGGGCCAACTAGGAACATCGACACTGCCATGGCGGCTGAATGGCAGCTCATTGTATGATGTTGGCACATGTCGTGTCGAAGGTAAACGCACGTGATGGTGGGCTGATATGTGTATCATAAGCACCGTCTTTTGAAGTATTCCTACTAGTTTGAGTAAAGTAGGACATACGTATCATTTATTTTATTGCTAAGGTAGTGCTTCACACAAGATTAGAAGTGCACAAGCACAATCCTCACAACTGCTGGTGCAATTTATTTATTTACCATGAGTACTGAGCGGGAGGAGCCGATGTGACAGTAGGCTTGCTTGCCACGACGGGGTTTTATACCCACCTACCACTTGGTATGTTGCCTTCAAAAACTACTGCGTGTTCATCTGTGTCTGTGTGCTTGTGTGTATGTACGTTTCACTTGCGAGCTGTGACAAACGGTATGCTTCACATTTAAAAAGGAATTGAAAGAGTTCGAGCATGATATATGTACTAAGCTTGGATCAGTGCAGTGTTATTTCCATTCGTTTATGCTACAGTCAACGACCGATTTTTCGGACCCCCTCGGGAACGCATAAACATCCAGAAAATCGGGCAGTCCGGAAAAACGAATGCATGCAAAAGCGCACTAACTTACCGATATTTTTATTATCAAGGGGGTTAACGACGAAATACTACGCTTCAGAAGCACCAAATACTACGGTAGCACTTCGTCCCATTTCATGGGTTTGGCATCGACATAGTTTGATAACATATTTGTAAGACTCCTGTTGGTGCGCTCTACGAGACCATTGGATTGGGAGCGATATTGACGCGAGGTAGGTTGGAACGCTGCGCCAACGGGCCCCTTGAAGCGAGAACGACGAAGTTCCTGGACGCGCACGTGCTCTCGAACGATCAGCCTTTGCTGAAGCCTGACGCTCGCTGCCAAGCTCGCGCTTACGAACGCTTTTTCCTGGCTATAGCTTGGACATCTGCCGAGTCCTTGCTTGTAGGCAGCTCTTGCATGTACTAGCTTCGTGACAATATGGAGTAGCATGGTGGAATCGACAAGTAGGCAGACGCAGGGCCTTCTCAAAGATGTCAGCGGTGAACTGACGGCCCCATTCACTGATGACGATGTGTGGAGGGCCGTGGCATAGAATTATGGAGCGAAGCAGAAACTGGGACACGTGCAAGGCCGTTGCAGTAGGTATTGCCGCAGTTTCTGCATAGCGCGTCAAGTGGTCAATGCAGACGACAAACCAGTTGGCACTGTTCGATTGTGGAAACGGGCCTAGAACGTCATCGCTGATAGTCTCGAAGGGAAAGCTAGGAGGCGCTAGAGGATGGAGAGGACCTGATGGAGTAGTGGGACACTTGTGTCATTGGCACTCTTTGCAACCCGTGATATATTTTTCCGCATCGCATCGCGTTTAGGGCCAATAGAATCATTGCTCAATCCGTTGAAAGGTTCTTGCGAAGCCCATGTGGCTGCAGGTTGCGTCGTCATGCATGACACGAAATACATGAGAACATAAAGTGCAGGAAACGACGAGAAGCAGACATGCCCCTTGGCCAGAGTAATTTGTGTTGCACAAGATGTTGTCATGAACCACAAAGCGGCTCGTAATGATGCGTTGATTCACGGAGGCGGATGGAGGGCTCAAACTATGGTCATCGTGCTGTGCCGTCAGGATCGGGAAATTGACAGTCGACAGCACCGATGTACCGATCGAAGTTGTCAGCGTTGCACTCAGTAGGAAGGTGTGACAGGCAATCGGTGTCTGTGTGGACTGCTTTTGGAGCACACTGCATAGTCAAGTTCTTGTAAGCACTGAGCCCATCGCACAAGTTGTCTGGAGGGGTCACATAGTTCCACCAATCAACACAGTGAATGATGGTCGGTGATGACTGAGAAGTGACGGCCGTAGACCTATGGGTGAAGCTTGTGAACAGCGAAAATGACTGCCTGGCACTTCCGTTTCGTTACTGTATAGTTGCGATCCGCCCTGCTCAACGAACGGCTGGCATAGACGGTCACGTGCTCAGAATTGTCATGAATGGCATTGAATGAGAACTGAGTGACAGGATCAGAGTGACATAACGCTGGCCCTGAAGTCAACATGAACATTAGCTGCGTAAATTCAGATTTGCAATCCGGTGTTCCGTGGAAAGGCACATCCTTTCACAGCAAATCAGTGGCTGTGCCTTCTCCGCTAAGTTTGGAATGAAGCGACAAAAGTATGAGCGCAGGCCCAGAAAACTCCGCAGGTCCTGGATAGATTGAGGCTTCTTGAAGTTTCTGATGGCGGCGACTTTCTACAGATCCGGCCTGACACCATTTTCGTCTACTAGGTGTCCCAATACCAGAGTTTCACGGTCTCCAAAGTGGTATTTCTTTGAGTTCAGTTTAAGTGCGGCTTTCTCCAGACAAGTTAGGGCAAGGTCGAAGTGGTGATTGTGTTCCTCGAATGTCCGGCCAAAGATTATGACGTTATCCAACTAACATAAGCAGATTTCCCATTTGAGATCCTATAGTACCATGGCCAGAAATCTTTCAAACATGGTGGGGGCGTTGCACAAGCCCAACGGCATAACATTAAATTCGAACAAACCGTCTGGGGTTACAACAGCAGTCTTTTCTTCGTCAGCCGGATCCATAGGGCCAGTGTCCAGATTGCAAGTATACGGAGGAAAAGTAAGATGCCGAATGGAGGCAGTCGATGACATCATCAATGCGAGGAAGCAGGTAGACGTCCTTTTTGGTTATAAGACGGCGGTGGTCAACTCAGAACCTCCTTGATCCGTCCCGTTTTTAACCAGGATGACAGGCGCAACCCAGGGACTTGACGATTCTTGAATGATACCGGTTTGTAGCATGTCACTGACTTGCTGTGTAATGACCTTGCACTCCGACGTGGAAACACGGTGGGGCTTCTCTCTGGGAGGATGCACTGATCCGATGTCAATCTTGTGACGAGTGCATGTGCTCGGTACCTGAGTTATGCGTGCACTTTGTGCAAAACCTTAGTGCGTCTGGCGAGCAATGCGGCCAAGGCTCTGCACTTTTGCGAAGAAAGAAACTTGCTGGTTATTTTTAAGAAATCATATTCCATCAAAGGGTCATCAGGGGTGTCCGACACTGCTGAGTCGCTCAGGGCTCCAACACAGATGTTGCATTCCTCCTGAAACAAGGCAAGGTGCATGTTCTTTGGGAGTACTATAAGCTCGGATGCACAGTTCGTCACCCTTAAATGAGTCTTCCCACCATTCAGAGATACTGCGCAGCATGGCACGAACACGTTTTTTTCATACAAGGCAAAGGCAGCGACTCATCAATGCGTTGAATGAACCTTAACTCCAGTCAGCTTTAGAAGCAGTAACTCGCACTGTCTATGGAAAGAGCGCATCTTCAGCTACAATGAGGTTCTTTCTCCTGCACTAAGGCTGCTGGGTGAGAGCAGACAACAGAACCCCGCCTGCGCCACAGTGCATCTGCGAGTTGCATGGCACCCTCGCAGATGCCAAGGACAACATCGTGCGTGTAATGGGCAAGCATTGTGAATTCTGCCTTGTACACATTGCCAGCAACACGAACAGACACGTTGCATATGCCAAGCGGACACTCACTGTGCAAAAGGTAGCAGGCTTGTCCCAATAAAACATAACCTTTAGGCCAAGTCTCCTTTTGAAAACTAAACTCGTCACAGAAGCAGTTGCACAGGTATCTATTAACACCATCGTGGGAACATAGTCAGTAAGCATGTGAACTGGGTTTGTGACATTTAAACTGCTGGAGGCATACTTGTGTGCAAAGCGGTGCATCCGGCGACATCGCCTCCATCGGTTGCGCCAGCTGGTTTCCCGGTAGAGGAGACCAGAGCCGGTGGTTGGGGCCGTGGAGATGTGGTGGCCGTTGCTGGCGCATATTAAGTGGCATCAAGCTCCGTACAGATGTGGCCGGTTCAGTACGCATGCTCTGCTGGTACACGTGTTGTCGGTTATTCGAAGGCCAATATGAGTAATTGGGTCGTCTGCTTCGCCATGAAAATGTAGCTGGCTGCTCAGAGAACATCCTGCGTGGACCACGTCACATAGGACAAAACTGGGCGACGTGTCCACAACTGCTGCACTGATAGTACACGGGAGGTTCACGAGGCATACCGAAGTTCGTGTTGTTGTGGGAGTACTCGGGATATTGTTCCCACTCTGGTGTGAACGAAGGCGACCGGCTGTTGTAGCTGAAGCTGTCACATGGCACGTAAGGCTGCCCGGAGTAAGTAGCTGCTTGTGGTGAAACTCTCGACTGTGGTACACGGCTGGGACAGCTATGCTCATTGAAAGTTGCGCCATTTATAGTTGCTGATGAGGTACTGCTGCACGGGAAGTCGCCAGCCTGCACGGGAACCGAACGATGTTGACTGAGTTCTTCTTGTACAGTCAGTCAAATGGTGGAGGAAAGGTCGGCAGGCATGGAATATTGGCAAACATTGACTGCAGTGACCGTCGCGATGTTTGCCAGCCGCCCAAACTTCAAATTGATGCGACGAGTCTTTAGTGTCTCAAAGGTTCGACAGTGCAAGATTATGTGAGCGACATATTCTGGGCTCTCTTTGCCGATGAGGAAATGGTATACATCTTGGGCAATGAGGATGTAACCCACCTTGTCTTCTTCTGACATGTTGGCATCCACGGTCTTGCACAGCTTCAGTATTTCTTCATTGTATGTCCGGCAAGTCTCACCGATGGCCTGAGCCCTCTGCGACATTTCCTCTACACGTTTATTTTTCACTGATGGATTTCCAAAGCACTTCTTAATTTCTTCTTCAAATATTTGCCACGTTGTCAACGAGCCCTCATAGCATTCTAGCCATTGGATTGGCTCACCCTTTGATAGTGGTTGAGCCATTCATCCACGTTGTCACCACATTTTCCCGTGAAAGTTCACGTTAGTGGAAAGGTGGTGTCATTGAGGACCATGATATGGTGTCTCGGTTCAAGGGGGCGTCTCCATCCGAGATTATTCTTGGTGGTATTGGTGCCAAGCCAGCTAGACGACGGCTGTGGCAAAGCTGTCGTTAATGGACGGTGTCCCTCCGTAATCACTTGGTAGCAGGTAGCTTATCCAGCACCTGCACCACAGTTGTGATGGTGGATCGCGTTTATTTACAAGCTAGAAAATGGATACACTCGCGTAGCTCAGTCAAAGTAGGAGCTGGCTGTTCGAGCACTGTTCAGCTTCATCCTCCTTCTCGTCGGCTCTCTGCTAGCCCCTTGCAATATCTGCCTGTCTGCCTACCTACCTACATGTCTGTCTGTCTGTCAATCAGTCAATCAGAGCAGTTATATTCTTATTTTTCACTGTTCATTGTTGACATGTTTGTGTCAAAACCCTTGATTGTGGTCCATTACGCAGGTGTTTCTGCCTATAGCAAGAAAATTTGGAGCTTCGTGTGACATCAAGGTACTTAAGAGGTATGCTAAGACATCTCCTGCACCATTTCAGCTAATTGAAATGTCAGTAGCTTTAATAATGCCTCCCAGAAGAGTCTTGTTGCATTCTTCTTTAATGGTCAACAACAGTGCATAAACAAGGGATAAATACATGTAAAAGATTCATGCATGCCTCTTGTACATTTTTATGCTTTTCTGAACAATCGTGAATAACCAACCAGCCTGAATTGTTGCCGTCCGGAAGTGCGTTCATTTCATAGTTTCAACATGTGTTCTGGCATCTGTTTGTGTATGTGTTGAGAATATTTAGAGTGCGGAACAAGCGGACACAGAAGACAAGGATAGACATGGACAAGCATTGTGTGTCCCATTTATTTCATGCTCTAAATCTCTCTGTTAATCATGCACTGACTAGGCCTTCAGTGTGTTCTTTTATACTACAGTTAAACCTTGATACAATGAAGTCGGTAAAATTGGCAATTTCTTTGTTATATTGAAGCTTCAATAAATCGAAATTCGGCGTTTATGCAAAGCATGATTCCCAAAGGATCCTTCTTTTGCTCGGTAACTTTGCAAGAATGTTCTAATAATTGAGCAGTATGAAAGAAATTAAGCTTCAGAGACGTTTACAAAAGGTTTTAAATTGAACTGAAGCCCTCGTCACTTTGGCCCTACATCCTGCTTAAGGATTAAAGAAATGCAGGCACGGCTATCGCACCCCTTCTGCCACTGGGGCTTGCTGTAGAAAATTTGGATGTTTCATGGAATGAGAAGGTGACACCGGTGTTATCATGTTCACCAAACTGCTAGCTATCAACCTAGTACGATGAAGACGTGACATCAGAAATTGTGGCTTGCCATAAATGTCACAGTTTCGCCGCAAGGGCGAACCAATGAATGCCATAGCGATGCTTGTTATAATATACAAAGAAAGACTAGCAGCATTAGGGGCAATCTGAATTTTAGTGAATGTGGGCTTATTAAGTGAGCATGCAGGTGTGCTTAGGCATGACCAGACTCGCACAAAGGGAATGAATGACCACAACACGCTGTTTGCCGAAGGGTGGTACAGATGAAAAACGGTGCCCGTGGGCAGGCTGTCAAAGGTTATTTACGTTCCACGTTGCTGCTGTACGGTCAGTACTGCGTGTGTATCACACTGTGGAAGTTAAGCAGATTTGAGCAGATGACAAAGCATTCATTTTACGGCATGGAGGAAGATAGCGTGCTTAAAAGTAGAACGCGAGCAGCGTCCTCGGCACGCTGTTGACCTTGTATGGCTGCAATGCGGGCCACAGTAGATCGCACTGCACACATCTGTATACACGCAGCCTGGGGCACATTTGCGAGCAGTTGGCGCGGGCTCGAATGTGTTTTGAATGACAGTGTTGCGATGATTACGTGAGAGGTAAAGCGTGCCTTGCTTCAGCGTGCCTTGCCAGCGCTATGTGGCGAGGGCATTGCGACGATATGCGAGGCACCTGGAATGAAGCACGTGTGTCGAGGCGCTGCTACGCAGTAGAAAGATATGGTCCAAACACCGTCTCCTACCCGCATGATGTAGTGGGCTAGCCGGAGAGAGCACCTCTCTGGCGGAACTATGTGTAAGCACGGGCTTCTCTGGTGGAAGGCAGCTCCAAGACCCACGTCTGCTGCAGCGACCCACGCGAACAACTTGCAAACGCTGGTCTCCCGGCGGAAGCCAGCTCGAGAACATGTCACGTGACATTGCATCATGTGATTTTGGTGGAAACATGTCACATGAATTTTGTTATGTGGTTTTGGAACGTGTTGCATGATCACCAAAAATCACGTAACGCAATGTCACGTGAGATGTTTCTGCCAAAATCATGCAATGCAATGTCATGTGGCATGTTTCCGAAAAAATTACATAATGCAATGTCATGCGACATGTTCCCCCAAAATAACATACTAATTCAATGTGCAATGTCATGCGACATGTCCACATTACTATCAAGTGACCTGTTTCAGTAAACTATCGGCCAGCTTCTCTGTGACCTCGCCTTGTGCGATCTAGCAAAAGCTGCATGCTTTCTTCCTTGGAGATTTCGAGATATGGGACATGACGGTAGCGGCATAATTGCTGTTGCAACAAAACAAAGAAAGCTTTGGTCAAGAATCGCATGAACGAAAGCCAACAATCGAAATTGCGGCTCCTCAGTTCACGGTAGCTGCGTTTCCTGTTTTGGGACATTGCGTATATGTGTGCAAAGAATTTAGCAAGGTCCGGTATGGCACCACGAATTTCAGTCACTGCTGTGCGTTGGTTCAACAAGTATTGCAAGTTCCCCAGATCACAGAAAACCTGTGTAATCTTATGGGGTTTGGTCTGTGCAGCAAGTAACTGGGAGCAGCTAAGAAAAACAATCTGCGGTAAAAGCGCCTTTCTGTTCCCACTTTTCTTGCTGATTATGTGTCCTGTTCTTAGGAAAGTCTAATAGCTTCTATCTGGTTATTAATCCTGAAAAATGAGCAGCACAATCTCTGGAAACAAGCAACCCATCTTCTTTTTCCTCGCTGATCGTGTTCACTTGCAAGTTGCGAGCCTTGTTGGCAACACCCGTACGATCGCGATCTCTTGCAAGATAAGCTAGAGCTCGCTGCCTTTACTAGTGCATCCACATGCAACTCACCTATTTCACTGCTGGCACCCACAGAAGATTCAAATAATCTGCTCGCTCAGGGACAGCCGTCAAAATTTTATTGAAACCATGGATAAACATACTTCGTTATATATAGGTAAGAAATACAGGGGTGAGACAGCTGCTCATATTGCACAGTTTTGGTACAATTTTGTTTTCCTGCTCCGAGCTGCTTCAAAAGCATGAAAATTGGGAAAATTGCTCCAAACTGCTCCAAAACAGCCTGGAAAGCAAGTATTTTGGTGCTCACGTCAGTTTCAATGGGAGAAAAAAAGCGGAGTCGCGCAATGTGCGTCGCGTGATGGAATCTCAGTCGTCTGAGATTTGCTGTGGACGCTTTGAGTTTCGTGTCAACGTACCAAGACATGGGGAATGCCATGATCTACATGAAATTGGAGTATCTTCCACGATTAGTTGTCACCACGGTATTGCATTGTTACAATAGAGGGCAATGCGCTGGTGAAAAGCTCAGATGAGCTTCTTCGTAATGGTGTGAAGCGGGAAAATCTTGACAAAATCCAAAGTGACCAGGCTCTCCCGACAAAAGAGAACACTAATTAACCTACGAGAAGTGCCAGGGATCCTTCAGAAGCTAAATAAGAAAATCTACAAAAAGTCAAAGCAGTAATTGGCGAAATCATGTCAGTGATCTCAACTAAAGGACTATTGTGTGTCGACAGTTTTGGTGCAATGAGATTTTATTTAAATTTTGAGAAGTGTACTGAACCCTTGTTTTGAAAAAGATACTCGACTGCCTGGGCTGCTCCAAATTCGACTTTTTCAGTTCTTAAGACATTAAATGTTGTGAGCTGCTCCAAATCAAGATTCTCCTGCTCCAAAAACTGCTCCAAAGTCTGTTTCTGCTGTCTCACCTCTGGAAATACATTGTGTTCTATGGGCATTACATTGTAAAAATGGAATACTTCATTATATTGAGAATTTTGTTTTGTTGTGTTCGTTATAACGAGGTTTAGCTGTAGATAGTACTGTAGCACCATCTGTAAGTTTGAGGTACCTTAATTGCACATGCAGAGGCTACTACCCCAAGGGAGGCGGTCTGGTTGAAGTCTCTGCGCAGCCTGCAGGCTCTCTCAAGTCGCTTGTCCTCACTGACCCTGGACATGTGGTCCGAGTTACAGGCACATCCTTCGTCGCTGGTGCTCTCCCTGTCAGGGTACGTTTCTCACGCTTAATGGTGCTGACATTTTGTAAATGCCACCATTGCTTTAACTCACAAATTTCCAGGCTAACAGTTAGGCAACATTTATGGAAGTAGAATTGATGTGGTACATTCAAAACTTGTCACAATGAAGTAGCGTCTGGCATAAAAAAAAAAGGTGTGCACTACATTTGATGTATTATGCTGCAGCATTCAGCAGATGATGCTAGTTCAGAAAATGCCATCCAGAAAAAGCCACGCATGCCATGCAAACATGGCATGCGTGGCTTCGGCTTTGGCTGGTAAATGTAGTAAAGGGGGAAAGGCAGCGTGCTATGCTGGACTAGTCGGGGCGTAGCTTAAACTTTACGACGTGGAACAACGATAAAACAGAAGAAAGCAGAGATGTAACAGACAGAGTGCCAACTCGCAACTAATTTTATTTTCTGAAGCATTCTGAATAATAGGCACCAGAACAAACATGCGCGTACCTAGTACACATCACACGTGCAAGATTATGAACAGCAAGGGAGGTGTGGTGTGCCATGGGCACAGCCTATGAGATTCATTTGAGCAGTGACCATGTTTATATCTGCCTGACAGGATGCTGCTCAAGTGACCATTTAGGGGAACACAGTTTATCAATTAAGAATGGAACGTCGTCCTTTGCATCGTGTGGAGGACTTGTGCGTGCTTGGAAGGAGTTGGCCTGAGAATTGTTCGAAGCATGTTTTTATAACAAGTCATTCTTGTGCTAGTGTGCCTTCTGTCGTGCTTCACGATACCAGTGAATACCAGTAGTTCAGCCTTCTCTTAGATACCACAGCTGGTAATTGCACCTTCTTTGTTCTTAGTAATCTAGCGTGTGTGATGCGTATTAGCTGTACATATGTTTTTTCTGGTGCCTGTATATTCAGAATGCTTCTGGAAATAAAATTACTTGTGAGTTGGTGCTCTGTCTGTCACTTCTCTGCTTTCTTCTGTTTTATCGTTGTGCCACGTAATTCAGTTAAAGGGATTGTGAAAAGAATATGGAGCTGCATGGTGGTAATTTTCACTGCTTTACTAATTAGTCAGCATGCCAAATCCGAGATATTTCAGCACAGTATTCAGTATGTGTTTAATAACAGCTGTTTGAAATCCTGGCATTCTTGCACTCCCAAAATGACCGTGTGACGTAGGTACTATTCAGTGGCGTTTCAGTGATGTCAGCTGAAGATGTTGAAAGTGTAAACATGTCATGGACTTTCAATTGATCTAAAATAGATTTATATGAAAGCTAGAGAGTAGTACAACACTTGTGGTGCCGATGTTTGGAAGCAAGGCTCGAGCACAGTTTGTTTTCGTATGGCATCCAAGGGCACGCTAATCTCGTAGGCCATAGTGGAGACTCACGTGACGTCAGCAGCAAAGTTGAGGGAATGCACGCTGAGACGATGCTATGGAACAGTGTATATTTAGATTGGAGGGCCAGCTTTCCGAACACACATATCGCACAAAATTTCCAGAAAACGTTTCATGACCAGCTTAACCTTGCGAGAAACTGTAAAACTGTAAAATTCTGAAAAACTGGAAATTCGTAAAATTTTTTTGTAACAATCCCTTGCTGATAGCTGCCATGTTGACTTGTAATGGGTGTTCTACACTTGTTTCGTAGGTGGCCCACATTATGGCTAACAGTGCAGTGGACATCCTGAGGGAGCGTTTGCCATCAGCCATCACCTTGCATGTTGAACGCCTCAAGGAACCTGAAGCGAATGCATTTGGCACAGGAAGTGGTATTGTGTGCGTGTTTCTTGTCAAACTCGTAAATTTTCCCCTTGAATAACTTATAGAAATTTGCATGTTTATATCAAACTGTATGTTTACCTGCCATTGTATATACCAGACGCTGCGCGAGCTGGAAGGTGCGCTTCGGCACTTGCTGCGCTCCGCGACCTTTGCCACCTTCGCGGCACCGCGCCTTCGCCAACACCCGAAACGCTCGTGAAACGTGAGGGCGGCTTTTTTTTTCTGTTTTTCCTCTCTCTCTCTCACGCTTTCTCCACCTTACCGTCGCTTCGGAGAGCAGGAATGGAGGAGCCTACGGCCTCCTCCTTTTGCCTTTTCCTTTTTTTTTTTGTTGTTGTTTTGTGAGTTTTGATCAGCCAACCACAGCCTGTGCCTTTCGTATTTGCTCAGCCAACCACGGCTTGCGCCTTGCGTACATCGCTGCTGCTCTCGCAGGTAGCCCGGGTAGCCATCGGCGCCATCGCGACTGATCGCGAGCTAGTGATGCAGAACTATCGATAGCACTATCGATACTATCGATGGTTGAGTCACTATTGAACTATCGATGGTACAAAAAACTATCGAATAGCACTATCGATGGTAATATTGACAGTATACTATCGACTGTAATTTCAATACCATTGTCAATAGTATAAAACCAACTGTGCGAACTAATCGCCGCGTAAACTTGGTTCCCCGTGGGCGTAGTCTATGGTTGTATGGCAGGATCGGCAAGGCGCCGAGATTATTTACTACAACATGAAGCGGACAGCGCCAGCAGTATTTCTTTGTTTACTTCTTATGCAGCTTGGACCTACTAGATCCTTTCACGTATGGATCGGCAAAGCACGACAAAGCAAGTAAATCAAAGTAGAAATCGCAAACGGAAAAGGTATGTCCGTCCGAGAATTTGAAACAAAACCATCTGCCCGGGGCGCACAAAAGCAAGCAAGGAAAGGTAGCTCATATCACGTGGCTGATATCACATGCTTGTGTTCCTTCACCAAAATGCTTGGCTTACAAATGATAATTAAATTGAACGGTTCAGCGGTAGCGGCAAGGAAGCCGTTCATATCACGGAACTGCGAGACCTCGAATTTATGTTGCGTTTCGTGGTTTAAAATTAAAAAAATGTCACAAACCTACTTTTGTTTGTAAAGTTTGATTACTTAGTTTTGAGCATTAATTTCTTAGTGGACATATTCCGGCATTTTCACTGAGGTAATTTCATTCACGAAAATATTGCTCATAAATGAAACGAGCCGAGTACTGCGAATAGCAGCCTATTGTGACTGTTAGAACTATTGGCAAATGGACTATCGACAGTATCGATAGTAGTTTATTACACTATCGATACTATCGATAGTCGATTTAACGATAGTTCTGCATCACTATCGCGAGCGCTTTGTTGGCGGAAGTCACTTCCGTGAGTTGTCGCATACCACCGCATTCCTCTTTTGCGTGCGTGCTGTGCAAAGGCCTGCGGACAGCTTGAATTTTAGGGGCGAAGCTCCTTAAGGTTTGGGTCTGTCCGTCCATTGTAGTAGCGCATTACCTACTAGGAACGCGCTACTAGGAGGGCGTGTGTGGGAGGCGCGCCCTCGGCACGTGCCTCCCGGTGCGCGAGCTCTCTCACTCTTCCATCTGCTGTCTTGTGAGAGAGAGAGAGACAGAGAGAGCGAAAGATGAGCGTTGACTATGGAAATGCTCTTTCTTCGATGAACGCGCTACCAGCTCACAAAGAAGGAGAACGCGCCCTCACCCACAAGAGACAAGCTTGACGCAGGCAGCGTCTTCTAGCGAGTTTCTTGATTGAAAAATACCGACTGCTCGCGCTGGAGAACCGTTCACTGGCCACCCATATATATATATATATATATATATATATATATATATATATATATATATATATATATATATATATATGCACTGGATCTTGACTTGCAATGAAGCGCCGGTGGGAGATTTCACTTGTGCGTAGTTGAACCATAAGGATTCGTAGCACGTTAACTAAATTAATCCGGAACTCGGCACGATCTACGATGAACCTCCGGAGCTTCGCCCACTCATCATCATTCACTCCGTGGATATGCTGTGAATTTTTTTTACTTCTGGTGTAGCGATGGCCAGCGTCAAGGGGCGCAAGAACCTGGTCTTTGCGACAAAGTTAAAAGCCATACAGCATGTTGAGCCAGGCGAAAAAAGTTTGATGGTGGCGGACATCGGGATACCACGGAGCACTCTGAGCACCTTGTTGAAGAACGAGGTGGATATCAAGGGAAAGGCTGCGGAGCAGCGAACGTCGGGAGCCTGTCGTGTGCATGTTCCTGCCCACGGGAAAGTAGAAAAGGCACTCTATGGCTGGTTCTTAGAAGTGTGCGTGAAGAACAGTCCTGTGTATGGCCTAATGCTGATGGCTAAGGCCAAATGGTTTGCCCCTGCACTCGGTGAAGTCCATTTCGCCGACATCGGGTGGCTTTACTGATTTAAGCAATGCTACAACATCGTCGGCAAAAAGATTTCTGGTGAAGGCGAAGCCGTAAGCAGCCAGGACATCCAGCAGTAGATGACGAAGGAGTGGCCGGAAATCTCAGCGAAGTTTTCACCCGCGGAAATCTTTTGCACCTATGAGACCGGTCTATTTGGCCAAATGCTGCCGAGCAACTCTCGACGTCCGGGGTAGCACGTGCCACGGCGGCAAAATGAGTAAAATCCGCGTGAGCGTTCTGCTGGCAGCCAACATGGATGGGTCTCGGAAGCTCCAGCCCTTTGTGATCGGGAAAGCAAGGGCACCGCGCTGTTTCAATAACTCTAAGCAGCTCCCCGTTCGTTACGCCTCGAACAAGAAGGCGTGGATGACGCGTCAGCTGTTCACAAAATGGCTGCAAGCGTGGGACGTCGAGCTGGGCAAGTCGGGACATGGCACTTGTCTTCTTGTGGACAACTGCTCGGCCCATCACACCACCTGCAAGCTCAAAAACATCGAGCTGGAGTTTCTGCCGGCCAACACGACAGCGAAGCTGCAACCACTCGACCAGGGCATCATCAAGTCCCTTAAGGTGGGCTACAGGAGGCGACTCCTTGATAGGCTGCTGGTCAACCTCCGCATGGGCACCAAGCTGAAGGTTGACCTGCTTGGTGCCATTGAAATGATGACACGCACCTGGCGAGACGCGAGGACGGACACAGTGGCCAACTGCTTCAGGAAGGCAGGCTTCGTGATGGCAGAACTTGCAGCAACCGGTGAAGACTGCGACGAAGAGCGCATAGACGACGCGTTTTGCGAGTTGTCGTCCCTGTTACTGGCTGTCGTGCCACCCGAAGTGTCTGCGGACGATTTTGTGGAAGCGGACTGTGATGTTCAGGCTGTTGCGGTCCTCACTGATGAGGACATTGTAGCTGCGGTCGCAGGGACCCAGGATGCCCAGGCCGACAGATCAAGTGGCGACGAAGATCGTCCGGACGAGGCGGCAGCTACATGCGCGTACTCTTCTGCTGAAGTGGCGGCAGTGTTCGGCTTGATTCGCCGTTGTTGCAGCGACATGGAGGGAACCGGGCTGTCGCACCTGGACAGTCTCGATAAGATCGAGGCCAGCGTCTTCAACTTCATTTCGAAGACAAAGAAGCAGGCCAGGATGAGTAATTTTTCTTGATGCAAATAAAACATTCTGTTGCACCGTGTGTGCGGAATTAGTTGTCATTCTTGAATGCGCCGATTGTGGGTGACCATCCGCCACTGGTAAGGTCTCCGGGCCTGTATTTTTTTATATTGAATTTTCCATATATCGAACTAGTTCGCGAACCCCTTCGAGTTCGATATATCCGTGTTTGACTGTAGTCATTTGCAAAAATGTTTGGGCTAGGAAAAAGAAATTGGGATTTATGAGATTGAGATTTGGCTCACGACATGATGCCTGTGTAGCATCAAGCCATGGTCATCGGATCTCAGATCTTGGTCGCATGTCATGTGTGGGGTGTAAGGGAATGCATGTCCGGTGTACTGAGATAATCAATGTAAACAAACCTATCACACTGTTTCTGCTGCTGCAGTTTGCCATAAAAACGTCAGATTTTACCAGGGTGGTAAAAGACCAATCTGAGCAACTAGCCTTCCACTCAATCCAAAAAGCACAAACATGAGAACCACTGCAAGTCACAAGACCAAGTGCTTTGCTCTACTATCACATAAAAGGAAGGCCCTAAATTATACCACCTTGTTTATGGTGACATTTTCTGCACTGCGATATTGCTTGTACATTATTTCTGAGGAACTTAGCAGAACCGCTAGCATCGGAGATTCGGTTCTGCGCTATGCAATTTTTGCAACTCTGTTTAAGCACCTCCGGGAAATCTGTTCTCTACGTAAAATATTTACAGCAGTGGAGTGACCGCATTTTTCTGATTACTTTCATTGAGAATTTCTCCTGTTCTTTAGATAGCCCAAAACAACTTAATTTGACTATGGTACAACGGAGAGTGAACTCTGTGTTAAGCAGTGCATGCGAAAAAAATTCTATTGTTACAACATATGGAAGTGGGCTAATTGGTATTGCACAAGCTTAAGTGCTTAACACACTATGTCTGACACACATGCTTAAATGGTCAGTTTTCCAGCATATCTGTCTATTGTGCTCTTGTTAAAGGGCCACTAAACAGGCTCCTACTTTTTTTTAAGCCACCCAAACAAGCTAACTCAATCATAGAGAAGGTTGCGGCGATCACATTCTGCGAATATGACAGCGCTGCGCGCCACACAGATGCCGCATTTCAAAAAACAATTCCCGTGCCTCTTTCCTACGATTGACCAGTCGTCCTCGCATTCTAAGTGTCGTCACGTTCTACCGCGAACAACTTTGCGCAGTTGTAGCTCGTTGATTGGTCGAAACCAGGTCTATTGTCAGATCCTGTGGCCATCCCCGGCATGAGCGCCGAAGCAACCGGAACTGCAGCACAAGCATCAGTGACATCAATTGCTCACGTCATGTCACGTGTCAAAAGTGGGCCGAGTCTCGACGGCGCGCTGCGCCTACCCTCTCCTCGGCAGAGAAGGGTGGGGAGGCTCACTGAGAAAACGAAACCGATGCAAGTGGCCACTTAAACCCGTGTAACTTCTTTATTATTGCACCTATTCGCAAAATTCTTGCAGGAGCATGTTCACATCACACAGGAGCGCAGTTATATATTTAAAACAAATTTTGAACCTCGGGGTTGTTAAGGGGCCCTTTAAAGGGAGTGTGAAATCAGTGTGGATAAAACATGCTACAGCATCTGTTATAAGAGCAATGCACATTTTCTGGGAAAATAGATTTATTCACCGGACATGTAGAATGATTAAAATTCTTTTAAATACCGTATTTACTCGTGTAATGAACACAGATCTTTTCCCGGAAGCAAAGATGGGGGGTACATTTATTATGCAGGTTAAATTTTATGGAAACATTTTAATGCGCAAAAAAGACAGTGTGGCGACCTGCGGTAATGTTTAGAGCCATGCGTGCGATGAAATTTTATTTATAAGAACAGTAGAAGGAGCCATATGGCATCGGCACCGTGCGGCTCAGCACCCGCTGCGACAGCCTTAATGATGGCTGCGTTTTGTCAACTGCGATGGCTCTTTGCTCCTGCTTAATGCGTGGTTCGTGCACAGCGCCGTGAAACTGGAAAAATGGTGATGCCGTCGAACCGTCAACAGCAAAAAGACGAACGAGCGGCACGCGGCGGTCTTCATCGCACATAGAGTTTCTGTAGTTTCTGTGTTGCCGCTGGTCCTGCCCGTAACAGCGACTCCACGACGTGCATGATGCTAAATCAATGATCCTCACTGCTTCGGCTTCCAGCCAGCCAAGGTCGCTGTGTTGCCGATGCAATATTAGAGACGCGCAGCCACATCAGCGTTCGGTGGAATTCGCGGGTGGCCATAACAGAAGAAGAATAATGTTTCCCATCGTCGCATTTTTCCCTCATATCTGTGCTGAGTCTCAGTCGTGCGCGTTAAGCACGACATCCGATATCGCATCATGGCAATCTCAGAGACCATGCCCCTACCAAGCTCAGGCTTAGATGCACTTGCCTGCATGCAGTGTTATTCCGTCCTACGCCGATGAATTTCCTTTCCGTGTCATGAAAATTCCCCATTTCAGGCACTTTCCCCCATATGAATCACTAAAAATCCCCATATATTTTCCCGCATAGATAGTAACATAATATGCATACATATGTGCGTGTTTGATGTGCTTCAGGCTATTGCCAGCATTATCTCTCTTTCTGCGCCTGTGCAAAACTCAAAGCATTCCCTCAGAGATTGTCTCGTACTTCTACGAGGAGGCTACATTTGAGCTGGCTTTAAGGGAATATGTGATGTGGAAGAAATGCTGTGCATACTTGTTGTGTGCACAAGGGCGCTGAATAAAAAGAAAAGTTTGTTGTTATTATTCTTTTTGTTACTGAAAGCATTTGGTTTGTCGTGCACATAGTTGCCAATTTATGGTGAAAATATAATGACTTATGAGGGTGTGCTAAGATGTGGATCTGCGATCTCGGAGCTCACGTGCTGCAAATACATTGCGCATATGTGCATTTTGAGCCTAACGCCCGGAGTGAACAAAGGGACGCTCCGTGTAAATAAAAGGAACAAATCTCAAGGGGCTATGATTTTTGCGTGCGCCGGAAACAGTTGGAGAATCCGAAAGCGCCTCATAACCACAGTGTTCCGAATATTCCTGAGAGACATTCCCATCAAGGACTTTGAAGGTGCCTTTCAGGCATGGTGCCTTCCAGGCATGGCAGACCCATCTCCACAGGTGTATTGATTCAGGTTGAAAGTACCGTATTTACTCACATAATGAACAGAAACCCCTGAAATTCCTGGCAATATCACGAATATTCTCTTTTTCTCTTTTTTCCAATATGATGGCCAAAAATTCCCTGAAAAGAGGAAAATTCCCGGCATGGAACATCACTGCCTGTATGACGTGCATGGCAGCATGCTGCGGCAAGGAGGAGGGAACTGCGATAGCACGGATGTTGCTGCCATAGGTTGGCGCACTCACTCATGAGTGCATTCACTCGCATTCATTTTATAGACGTTAGTGAGTGAGTGTGGAGGTGAGTGCGCGTGACTGCCACTGAGTGTGAGTGGAAGTGAGTGAGAGTGAGTGCCACTGATTGTGAGTGAAGGTGAGTGCCAGTGAGTGTGAGTGGAGGTGAGTGTGAGTGCGAGTGTGTGGAGGTGTGTGCGAGTGACTGCCACTGAGTGTAAGCGGGAGTGAGTGCCAGTGAGTGTGAGCAGAGGTGAGTGCGAGTGAGCACCAGTGAGTGGGTGGAGGTGAGTGCGAGTGAGTGCCAGTGAGTGTGAGTGGAGGTGAGTGCTAGTGAGTGCGAGTGTGTGCCAGTGAGTGTGAGCAGAGGTGAGTGTGAGTGAGCACCAGTGAGTGTGAGTGGAGGTGAGTGCGAGTGAGTGCCAGTGAGTGTGAGTGGAGGTGAGTGCGAGTGAGTGCCAGTGAGTGTGAGTGGAGGTGAGTGCCAGTGTGTGCCAGTGAGTGAGTGGAGGTGAGTACAAGTGAGCACCAGTGAGTGTGAGGGGAGGTGAGTGCGAGTGAGTGCCACTGATTGTGAGTGAAGTGAGTGTGAGTGGAGGTGAGTGCGAGTGAGTGTCAGTGAGTGAGTGCGAGTGTGTGCCAGTGAGTGTGAGTGCAAGTGCAAGTGACTGCCACTGTGAGTGGGGGTGAGTGTAAGTGACTGCCACTGAGTGTGAGTGGAAGTGAGAGACTGAGTGCCACTGATTGTGAGTGCCTGTGAGTGGAGGCGAGCGTGAGTGCGAGTGAGTGCCAATGAGTGAGTGGAAGTGAGTGCATGTGCGAGTGAGTGTCAATGAGTGAGTGGAGGCGAGTGCCAGTGAGCGTGAGTGGAGATGAATACGAGAGCGAGTGAGCGCCTGTGAGTGTGGGTGGAGATGCATACTAGTGCGAGTGAGTGCCAGTGAGTGTAAGTGGAGGTGAATATGAGTGCAAGTGAGTGCCAATGAGTGTGAGGGAAGTGAGTGCCAATGGAGGTGAGTGCGAGTGAGTGCCAGTGAGTGTGAGTGGAGGTGAGTGCGAGTGAGTGTGGGTGGAAGTGAGTGCGAGTGTGTGGAGGTGTGTGCGAGTGACTGCCACTTAGTTTGAATGGAAGTGAGTGAGTGCCACTGATTGTGAGTGAAGGTGAGTGAGTGTGAGTGGAGGTTAGTGCCAGTGAGTGAGTGGACGTAAGTGCGAGTGACTGCCACTGAGTGCAAGTGGAGGTGAGTGCGAGTGTGTGCCAGTGAGTGTGAGTGGAGGTGAGTGCCAGTGACTGCCACTGAGTGCAAGTAGAGGTGAGTGCCAGTGAGTGATTGGAGGTGAGTGTCAGTGAGTGAGTGGAGGTGAGTGCGAGTGCGTGCCATTGAGTGTGAGTGGAGGTGAGTGCGAGTGAGCACCAGTGAGTGTGAGTGAAGGTGAGTGCGAATGAGTGCCAGTGAGTGAGTCGAGGTGAGTACGAGTGAGCACCAGTGAGTGGAGGTGAGTGCCAGTGAGTGAGTGGAGGTGAGTGTGTGCTAGTGAGTGGAGGTGAGTGCCAGTGAGTGAGTGGAGGTGAGTGTGTGTGCCAGTGTGAGTGGAGGTGAGTGCGAGTGAGCACCAGTGAGTGAGTGGAGGTGAGTGCGAGTGTGTGCCAGTGAGTGTGAGTGGAGGTGAGCGCGAGTGAACACCAGTGAGTGTGAGTGGAGGTGAGTGCGAGTGTGTGCCAGTGAGTGTGAGTGGAGGTGAGCGCGAGTGAGTGCCAGTGAGTGAGTGGAGGTGAGTGCGAGTGTGTGCCAGTGAGTGAGTGGAGGTGAGTGCGAGTGAGCACCAGTGAGTGTGAGTGGAGGTGAGTACGAGTGTGTGCCAGTGAGTGTGAGTGGAGGTGAGCGCGAGTGAACACCAGTGAGTGTGAGTGGAGGTGAGTGCGAGTGTGTGCCAGTGAGTGTGAGTGGAGGTGAGCGCGAGTGAGTGCCAGTCAGTGAGTGGAGGTGAGTGCGAGTGTGTGCCAGTGAGTGAGTGGAGGTGAGTGCGAGTGAGCACCAGTGAGTGTGAGTGGAGGTGAGTGCGAGTGTGTGCCAGTGAGTGTGAGTGGAGGTGAGCGCGAGTGAGTGCCAGTGAGTGAGTGGAGGTGAGTGCGAGTGTGTGCCAGTGAGTGTGAGTGGAAGTGAGTGCGAGTGAGCACCAGTGAGTGTGAGTGGAGGTGAGTGCGAGTGAGTGCCAGTGAGTGAGTGGAGGTGAGTACGTGTGTGCCAGTGAGTGTGAGTTGAGGTGAGTGCGAGTGACTGCCACTGAGTGCAAGTGGAGGTGAGTGAGTGTGAGTGGAGGTGAGTGCGAGTAAGTGCCACTGAGTGTGAGTGAAGGTGAGTGCCAGTGAGTGTGGGTGGAGGTGAGTGCGAGTGAGTGCCAGTGAGTGTGAGTGGAGGTGAGTGCGAGTGAGTGCCAGTGAGTGAGTGGAGAGCACCAGTGAGTGCAAGTGGAAATGAGTGCGAGTGAGTGCCAGTGAGTGAGTGAAGGTGAATGCGAGTGAGCACCAGTGAGTGTGAGTGGAGGTGAGTGCGAGTGAGTGCCACTGAGTGTGAGTGAAGGTGAGTGCCAGTGAGTGTGAGTGGTGGTGAGTGCCAGTGAGTGAGTGCGAGTGAGCACCAGTGAGTGAGTGGAGGTGAGTGCCAGTGGTGAGTGGAGGTGAATGCGAGTGCCAGTGAGTGAGTGGAGGTGAGTGCGAGTGTGTGCCAGTGAGTGTGAGTGGAGGTGAGTGTGAGTGAGTGCGGGTGCTGGAAAAATTAGGGTGAGTGAGTGTTCTCCCACACTGCCGACCTATGGTTACTGCTGCTTGCACGTGGCTACGCCCAGCAACGTGCATGGGACGCAGGAGTTACGAATCGCCATGCCAAACAGCTTGCGAACACCACGTATTGAGTGAAGTGGAAAAGGCACAGCACGACTGTTCGTGGGACTGCAAGAGTTCAAAGTTGGGGAAGTCTGGAATTTGACTACTTTGATTGTGGAAAGTCCAGAATTTCACTACTAAAGTTTGGGGTGCGTTTATCGTTCGAGTGTGTTCATTATGCGAGTAAATACGGTACTCTCCGCCTGAATTGATACACCTGCAGAGATGTCTGCCATGCCAGGAAGGCACCCTCAAAGTCCTATATGGGAATATTTCTCAGGAATGTTGTCACATGCTTTTGAATGCTTTCCATGGTCTCCCAATGCTTTCCTTTCAGCTCTATCTTCAGTCGGGGGGGGGGTAAAGAAGAGTCACGCGGACACAAGTCGGGACTGTAATGGGGACCACCGGGGTGTTGCTCCATGCCAGGAAGTGGGCAACGATGAAGGACGTGTGGCTGGCGCCATTGTCATTGGGGACCTTGGCCACGTCTTTGATGTCAATGCTCATGCGTGCGACCTGGCGTTTCGATCTCTTGAGTACCTCCAGGTAAAAGGCTGAGTTGACAGTTTCCCCATGCGACAAGTTAGGGTATAAGCAAGTTGCAGTATGCTCAACTGACGGTCGGAATGCAAAACGTCGCACAAGCGATCCACGTTTTAATCGGTTCTGGTTGTTGCTGGGTTTCCAGAACGCGGTTCGCCAGCGACCGCCTCCCGGCCCTCATTGAACACCTTGTGCCACCTCCCGCACTGTGAACTTGAAATGCAGTAGTCCTTGAAGGCCTCTTGAAGCATTTGGAATGTTTCAGCTGCATTCTTTCTAAGCTTCATGCAAAACTTAATAGCGTATTGCTGTTCAAGCGAACGCTCCATCACGCCGTGTTACAAAGTCGAAAAAAAAAAAATGTTTCACGGGATCTTTCCGCTCACACTGTAAGGAGTAAACTGGCAACCAGCTGCGTGAGAAGGGCAGACCCCTCACAATTTTGCCGGACCACTTTTACCTTGCCACCATGGATAGTGATGTCAGAACAAAATCATGCATATTACTTTTATAACGGACCCTGTATGTAGACATGAAAGATGCCCTTATGTAGGCATGAAGATTTTTATATGTCACTTTTGTAGTTCCCTTTACAAGATGTCAAAGCAGCTAGCTGATAAATTGTTTTTCGAAAATGAAGGCTTGCTTCATTTTTGAATTTCACTCTGAAACTTGGAGCACATGCATCAGAAACCTCATTCATATTTATCATTATTCTCTTCACGTAGGCTCATTTTTTTTCCAAAACATCCTGTTTTAGTTGTCCACCCTCCTAGAACACAATGTACAAATTCCTTACCAACAAATAATTATGTAGGACTTTTAGATGCCATCAAAATACCAATGACATCAGGCATATTAGTGTGGGGGCCTCAGAGTGGTGTTACATGTATTTTTTTGCATATTTTCTAGCTTATCAAGAACTTTCTCCGCGCACAAGTGGTGCTTTTTGTGTGGTGATATGAATTACAAGGACTTGAAAAATATTCGAATTTTGGAATAGTGTTTGCTGTTCAGTCTGATTCGCATTCAACTTTTACTATTTGAACTACTCGGACATTTGTAACTAAGGAGTAAAATATGCTATGTCTCATGACAGGTGGCCCATTTTAGCATGTAGTATGCTTTGCCACTTAACACTCGTGCACCGCAGCGAAGCAAACATGCGTACTGTGATAAAGCTAGTACTCATGTACAAAAACAAAGCTAACACTTGTGTACGGTGGTGAAGCTAGCACTAGCGCACAGCTACGAAGCTATTACTTGCGTGCTACAACGAAGCAATCAGAGAGGTAATCAGAGCAAGGGACGACGAATTTAAAGTCGCCCTAAGCAACAAGTTCGAGGCCTTACACGAAAACGGTGAGGATTTAGAACCAATAAACAAAACCATAACGAAAACAATCCTTGAAACCGCGATGGAAGTCGGGGGTAAAACAACAAAGCAAGCAAAAAGTAAGCTGTCCCAATCTACCAAGGACTTAATAAAAAAACGCCAACAAATGAAAGTAACTTCATCAAAAGATAAGATGGAATTTGCAGAACTATCAAAATTGATCAGTAAAGCCAGGCAAAGAGATGTAAGAAACTTTAACATGAGAGAAATAGGGAAAGCAGTATAAAAAGGCACCAGCATTAAATCGGTCAAAAGGAAACTGCACTTAGGACAAAACAAAATGCATGTGCTAAAAGATAAACAAGGTAACGTTATCAACAGTTTCACCGAAATAGTAAAGGTAGCAGAAGATTTCTACTCGGAACTGTACAGCTCTCAGACAGACCATACGACCTTAATAGAAATAGAATCAGAGGAGAACACTGAAATTCCATGTATAACCGCTGACGAAGTCAAAAAAGCTGCCAAAGGCATGTCCCGCGGTAAAGCAGCTGGTGACGATGGTATAACAGCCGACTTGATCAAAGACGGAGGGGATATTGTACTTGAAAAACTTGCATCGCTCTTCACGAAATGTATCAAGACATGTAGCGTACCGCGCAGCTGGAAAAATGCTAATATAATCCTTATCCACAAGAAAGGTGACATAAAGGACTTAAAGAATTACAGACCAATCAGCCTACTCCCAGTAATATACAAGCTATTTACAAAGGTAATTTCTACAAGGATAAGAGAAACACTCGACTTAACCAACCGAGAGAACAAGCTGGTTTTAGGAAAGGTTACTCGACAATGGACCACAGCCACGCTATCAACCTAGTAATTGAGAAGTACGCGGAATATAACAAACCTCTTTACATGGCGTTTATCGACTACGAGAAAGCATTTGACTCCATAGAAATACAAGCAGTTCTAGAAGCTCTACATCGACAAGGGGTACCTCGCGTATACGTGAAAACCATAAACAACATATACAAAGATTGCACAGCCACACTACTCCTACATGAAAGAAGCAGAGAAATCCCGATCAGGAGAGGTGTGAGACAGGGAGATAAAATATCCCCGATGCTATTCACTGCGTGTTTAGAGGAAGTCTTTAAACGTCTAGACTGCGAAGAAAAGGGCATTCGAATAGACGGAGAAAATCTAAACAATTTAAGATTTGCAGACGACATTGTGCTCTTTAGCAATGATGGTGACGAATTACAAAACATGATTGATGACCTAAACAGGGAAAGCATTAAAATTGGATTAAAAATGAATAGGCAAAAGACCAAAGTTATGCTCAATAGCTTAGCTAAGGAACAGGAATTTAAAATCAACAATAAACCCTTACAATGTGTAAATGAATATGTATATCTGGGACAGTTAATATCAGGAACTCCTACCCAGGAAAACGAAATTCTCCGTAGAATAAGGCTGGGCTGGAGCGCATTCGGAAGGCATTACGAAATCATGACCGGAAACTTACCGCTCTCATTGAAGCGAAAAGTATTCAATCACTGCATTCTCCCAGTACTAACGTACGGTGCAGAAACATGGAGAATAACGGAAAAACTAGAGATGAAACTAAGGAGCACGCAACATGCAATGGAAAGAAAAATGATAGGAGTAACGCTAAGAGATAAAAAACGAGCAGAATGGATCAGAGAACAGACAGGAGTAGCCGATATTATCTTATCAATTAAAAGAAAGAAGTGGACCTGGGCAGGACATGTCATGAGGAGGAAGGATAATAGGTGAACAGTAAGAGCGACGGAATGGATACCACGAGAGGGAAAACGCAACAGAGGCAGGCAAAAGGTTAGATGGAGCGATGAAATTAAATAGTTTGCGGGCATAAAGTGGAACCAACTCGCTCAGGATAGGGTGGATTGGAAATCGTTGGGAGAGGCCTTCGTCCTGCAGTGGACCTAAACAGGCTGATGATGATGATGACAACGAAGCTAACACTTGCGTGCTGTGGCGCTGTACTTGCTATTGCCTACTGTGGCAAAGTTAATGCTTGTGTACTGCAGCTCATGCATGTGAACACTTCTCTGTTGGACTGTTCTTTAAAACTTCCTCAAAGAGGTATCTGCTTCTGCGCATTTGGTTTATGGTGACAGCACAAACCTGAGCCAGCGGGGGGGGGTTTCGTGTCCGGGGAAAGGGGGACCCTTGGAATTAGGCCGACACCGGGTGATTGGACATTTAATGTCATCAGAAGAGGCAACACGCCCTTTCGCCCGTGCTTCACATAGACGGCACCCCAGGACTGATCCACCCCGGGGCAATTGGCTGTCGCCCTTTCCTGTCCTCCTCTTCAGTCTGTCTTTCTTTCTCACTTTCAACATTTCTTTTGTTCTACTGACTTTCTTTTTCTTCCGATTATCTTGGCAGCATGGGTTAACTTGTGTGGTTAGCCAAACTTTACTGCACCATATTTGGTTATAGTAACAATGTACGGTGATAGTGGCGAATCTTCGGAGGTCGCTTAGAGATATGCATTCCACGTTCTTGCTGCAAAATAACTGCGTTCTGTGCTAGGTATACCTCCAGCCGCCCTTGTGTTTCATTTGGGTGTTTTCCGAATTTCCGTGCCAAAGCTGGATATAATGAAATCCTCATTAAAATGAAAATTTTCTAGCATTTGTCAATTTCATTACATCTGGGCTTACTGAATTAGACTCCTTATTTGTACGAGTCATTCCAATATCCACGATGTTTGTGTACATTTACATGTGTATGTTTAGGTATGCTGCCTTATTTCATTGTCTCTTGTTTTATTTTTTGCATAGTCTGTTTCATCTAGCTAAAATTCTTTTTTTACATCAAGGTTTTCTGTTAAAGCAAGGCTTAACGATCTTCCATCAATGTGAACCATTTTTTGACGTTTGTGTGTATCATTTGTTCAATCTGTATTTTATTATTTCTTTTCTTGTACGCACCATCTGTTGATGTCATTCCAAAGGGGCTGTCACACCATCAAGCTACTTACTGTAGTAGCTTTTTGTGACTGCTATATTCTTTCAGTGAAAGATAAATAAAGCAATGAATTCAATTGAAAACTCTTCAGCTGATTCACAGTGAACAAATACACTGGTATCGAGCTTGTTCCAGTCTATAATTGTGTGAGGCAGAAAGGAAAGCTCGAACACATCAAATGTTGTGGTATAGAGTAAACGAGCATACAGATATTTGATATGCGGTGACACTCAGGCTGGAGGGTACGAGGTAGGATCTAATGTTTAGTGTTTCATTGCACCGTTGGTATAGGGACTTCAAGTGTGCAATTTCTGGAGGTTAGCCTTGTGAAGTAATGCGGTCACTGATTGCATCCTCTGTTAGCATGAATAGATAAACCTGACCGCTATTTGTTTGTTTTTCGCATGTCTAGTGGTAAATTTCTCTAGTTTAATGTGGTAATATTTAGAAAATATCTGAAAATTGTTTTTTAAAATATTGTATTTGCACTCAGTCATTAATATTTGAATTTCCTTTGCACTCAATATTTTGCTGTTCGCATAGCTCCAGTGATACAAGAAAAATTGTTCTTCACTTTGGTGTTTCTTCTGCACTGTGTTTTTAATTCACAGTTTGTTTGCGGAGTCCTCAACTGGGATGAAGCTTGCTGGCAGCGCACTGGGAAAACGAGGTATGTCATTGGCTGTGGCAGTAAGTGGCTAGAACAGCCCAATTATGTGTGTACATGCTTTTGTTACTGTTCTCAATTCTCCAGGTCAATGATATTCTTAGTAAACTAAGAACACTTGCCAGCGGCCCTCAAACTGAGCTTTAACTGGACCCACGGTGCAGTTGTATGCTTCCATGAACATGTGGTTGAAGCATGGTTGCCATACTGGGAAACAGTAGTGCTTACCACACAAATGAGGGCAAGGAAAGGAAAACCACAACATGAGGGTTCACTATCAACGGTTCATTTGTGTAAGGAACGTGTGCCTGATTATGGTTGATCCCAGATACAATAGAACCTTGTTGATACGTTCCTGTTTCATGCAGTTTCTCCGTTCCAGCGTTAGCGATCATGATTACAAAAAATTATGTAGTAAAGTTGGGCTTCCTGCTTTACCGGTTAATATGTTCCTAGAAAATGGATCATTTGGTGTCAGCATTCTGTTTCTCACTAAACTACGATCCTATGACACGCTTTACGGCTGCCATAGTCAATGTGAAGTTGAGAATTGCACTCGATTGATAGCCGCTCACCATAGCAGCTTTCCTGCAGTATACTCACCCAATTGTGCCATAAGAAAATGCTGGTGTGCTCTCGTCTGAGCAGATATCCGCACTTGCTGTCACAGATCGCATTTACTGCTATTGCTGCCAACACGATCGCGATAAGTGTGATTTTGACAGCGTGTGTGCGGTAGCAGTTGGAACCTACATACTGCAAGCTTTTAGCGGTTGATAACGGGAACGCACCACTGTCTCAGCATGCACAATGCCTGATCAAGTGTATAAATATAAAGAAATTCAGCTGGAAACACAATGTAGGTGCTCGAAAAATTCATTTTGTCAGTGCGAATGCTGAGAGGGAAGCTTAGAATTCCACAAATGCGGTGATGTGTATGGAGGTTGCCTGTCGTTTTTTTGCCCACTGTGTGGGCGACTTCCCTTTTGCCGCTCAACACTGCTCACCTCACCTTCGATGGTGCTAATAAAAATGTCTGGCTTAGTAGCTAGCTAGTGCACCAACAATTCCAGTGGAGTTCGAAAACATGATTGATCCTGCCATCTCTGAATGTTTAACTGTGATTTAACATTCATTATGAAAAAAGCACGTTTGAAAGCCGACACGTGTACAGAATGCAAAGCGCATCCTCTGCCTTTTAAAGTGAGCAAGACGATGCAGTCATCACAACGTTATAGGTATATGATTAGATCATCTGAAACTGAACTAATAGTCGACATATTGCGTCGTGTAGCTACGTGCAGCATGGCGTGACGAGAGTAACTGCGTTGGACTATCGTCGAGCGTACATCTGGGAAGGGCTTGGGCACGAAAACAGTTCCTTAATAAATTGCACGTTTGTTTGTCAGCTCGAAGCTTGCTGTCGTGGTGAGTTAAAAAAACAATAATAAAAAGGAAGCCGAAGTGCTGAATGTTACGGAGCGTGTAGACTGAACTGACGGTCAACATGCGGTGTGCGAGAGGCCCTTGGTGTGCATGTCTTTCCGAACGGTGAACATGCGAGGCGTATGGCTGATATTGATGACCATGCACCACATCCAGGTTACTGCTTCGGGAGGGTTGGTGGCTCAGTGTGTCTTGGTGGGAACACGCACAATGTCCCCATCCATCCACCAAGTACCTGGGTAACTTCAAAACAGTGGTCTACCCTGCCATTTCCTAATAAATGAACAAGTCATCCCTGAACAAATTATTGGAATGCACCTACCACTGACACCGTTTTCTTTTCCATGAATGTATCCCGTTTCTTCAGTGACCATAAAATCCCCCTTGCGCTCTCCACACCTACTTTTGGCAATGCGGTCAATAGACCGATTTCACCGAGATGTTTTATCACCGCTGCCGCAGTGCATGCCGGAACTTGTAGTACTTGCTGCAGTTGCGGCACGCTGCTGCACCGGTGAACGGCGTTAACAAGCTTTATCGGCTTCATTTTGAAGAATCGTGTTGTTGGTTGGGTTTACGTGCTATGTGCCGGGAAGCTACGAGAACAACGTAAAAGAAATGTGCCTCGGATGTCAAGCTCCGGCAGGAACGGGAGCTTCGGACAGAGCAGCTCATACGGCACACGACTTGTTCAGCAGTGTTTGTGACTTCTGTGATTTTTATGCATGGCCATTTAGCAGTGCCCTACAGCGTTATAATAGGTCAGGCACATCAGTGACGGCCCAAGCGCAACGATTCATAGCGTGTATGTGATCACCTTGCCAGGCAATCATCGCCAGTGGCGTAATACAGCTGCGGACAGAATAGTGATCGCTAGGAGATGCCTAAGTGGATGTGATGACGACTGACAACCGTCTAGCGTCGAGAGACATCTGCAGCGCAGCGGGAACGCCATTTTCATCACCACGGGCATAACTCTGGCCTCTTTTGTTCAATGCTCGAAGCATTGTTTATAAAGCTACTGTATGGGAGTACACTTTGCTTTCGCGAAGTCCACACGTGGTGGCCATAACTGAAAACGTGGCTACACAATTGTATCTCTGATCACTGCATTGTGCCGGAAGGCTACAAAATCTTTAGATGGAACTCACAAGTGGCCTCACAAGTGCAAAGCAATGTACCAGAAACAGTGTGGTGCAGAATAAGCCTTTTTCAAACACAGTGTACCTTATTGGCGTCGTGTATTGACCACCTGCCACTGCTCCGGAGTATCTTGAAGAATTGAATAATTTTCCTTGCACCCATGTAAATGGGAACACCGGGCTCATTCTGACCGGAGACTTTAATCTACCACATAATAACTGGGATGCTTTTTTGCCAAGTCAGGCTGAGGTTGGTGAAAAGATGCTGGAAATAATGTTCGCTCATAAGTTAAAATAAATAGTGAATGAACACACTAGGATCACAACTTGGTCTATGTTCCTTTCAAACAGAATGTGCAGTTATGAGATATGTGTTGGTGTTTCTGATCACAGATTGATCTTTGTGGCTATCCAACTGCATTATTTATGAGGGAAAGCTTATAAGATTGTACAGGTAATGATGGAATCCTCGGCAAAAAGTCATAGGTTAGAGGATATGCCAGTGGGTAAATTGTTAATGTATATCAGGAACAGTAAAGGGCCAAGGACACTGCCTTGCGACACACCTGATGGAACGTCACAGGTGAAACTGTTGGCTGTTGTGAACTGTTGATGGAATGAAAGAAAGTTACGAAGCCATGACAATGGTAAAGAATCCAGACAGAGAGCACATAATTTCGAGAACATGCGTGAATGTGCAATGCAATCAAATGAGTTAGCGAAATTTTAAAAAATGTCATCGGTTTATAAATTAGCATCCATGCAAAAGTGCAGGTCAGTGTGCATTTATTAAGTGCTGCCTTTACTATCTTTGAAGTTGTTGATAACGTTACTAGTTTATCTTCTAGTGCATGCATTTAGTTTTGTCCTAAGGGCAGTTTCATTTTGACTGATTCAATGCTGGTACCTTTCTCTACTGTTCTCTCTATTTTCTCTCTATTTCTCTCACATTAAAGTTTCTTACATCTGTTTGCTTGGCTTTACTGACGAGCTTTGATAGTTCTGCGAATTCTATATTATTTTTTGACAGTGACTTTCATTTGTTGGTTTATTTTTTCTTATTAAGTCTTTAGTAGATTGGGACAGCTTATCTATACCTCGCTTTGTTGTTTTACTCCTGACTTCTATTGCTGTTTCGATGATTGTTTTCACTATGGTTTTGTTTACTACTTCTAAATGTTCATCATTTTGGTCTAAGGCATTGAACTTGTTTTTTAGGGCGACTAAATTCTTCATGCTTTGCTTTGATTACCTCTAGATTTGCATTTTTTCTAGTAACTAAGTTAGTTCTTGTTTTTTTTAGGTTACGTACAATCTTCAGCCTTACCAGTCTGTGATCGCTACATTTTATCTTCCCTACAACTTCTCTGTCTTGAATTAGGACTGTTTGTTCACGCATTATAAAGTGAATTTCGTTCTTTGATTCCCTGTTAGGGCTTTTCCACGTCCAATTCCTATTCTTGTGCTTCTTAAAAAACATCTTCATTATTCGGAGTCGGTTTCTTTCTGCAAATTGTAGTACCATTTCTCCACGGTTATTCCTATCTCCGAAACCATAGTTTCCAATCGCTTGTTCTCCACTTTTTGTTCCTACATTTGTGATAAAATCCCCCATTACTATTGTGTATTGTGTCCGCATTCTTTTCATTGCTAGCTCGATATCCTTGTAGAACTGTTCTACTTGCTTGTCGTCATAGCTTGTTGTTGGTGCACATCCCTGGATTATCTTAACAAGAAAGCGAATACTGCGACACTGACGGCAAGTCGCCCTTCAGTTTTCTTTCTTACCGACCGTAATTGCGGCATCCGCTTTCTTGTTGACACAGGCGCAGAGGTCAGCGTTATCCCCGCATCTTCAGCTGACCATATGGGTCCGACGAGCTCATCCTCGTTGCATGCCATCAACAACACAGTGATTGCTACCTATGGCCATCGTTCACTGTCGCTCCACCTGGACCTCAAACGAACATTTTGCTGTATTTTCGTAATTGCCGATGTAAAATTCGCAATTCTCGGGGCTGATTTTCTCCGCCATTTTGGGCTACTGGTTGACATATGCAATCGACGCCCTTACGATCCTGTGTTGCAAACGACAGTTCAAGGCAAGCCTGCAAATCACCAACTGTTAAGCCCCACTTTGGTCGGTCCAGTAGGAATATCGTGCTTTGTTTCCATACTCGGCGAATTTCCAGAACTGATGCGACAACCACAAGTGGGCACTGCAGTTCAGCATATGATTATCGATCTCCATCACATCACTACAATTGGTCCTCCTGTCCTCGCCAAACCGTGGCACCTGTCCCCTGAAAAACTCCGCCTGGCCCGCCAAGCGTTCGATCACATGCTCGAGCTTGGCATTATTCAGCCATCATCAAGCCCTTGGGCGTCTCCACATGGTCCCAAAGGCAACATCAGATGACTGGCACCCATGTGCAGATTACAGGGCCTTAAACCGAGCAAGGGTACTGGACCGCTACCCGATTGTGACGGAGTAACGTCAAGTTTCGCCCCCAAACGTGCAGGTTCTTTTACCTTTGAGGTGTCCGAGGCGTCACCTCAAGACACTCAAAGAAGGCGAGACCGTTTGCACACCAAATATAATATACAAACTAGACACACCCAACACACCCCGAAAGACACATCCTGTATAAATTCACAACTGAAAGGCTTGACAGGATTGCACAGAACGGCTTAAGTTAAATGAAGCCATAATTATAGAGTCATTTCCTGATTCTATCCAAATGCACAGCGAAGAGAGATGACACGAGAGCTCATCTCACCAAAGACAGCGTTGATAGGAGTGTGGCAGCTGATGAGCAGCGCTGCAACAGTCGGCGTCTGGAAGCACGGGAGCTCGAGCAGCCTCTCGAGGCTGCAGGGAAGAAGACGCTTCACCGGTGTTGAAGGTGCGTCCTGGCCGGACGTCCACGCCTGAGCTCGCGCCCGAAGCTTGACAACTCAAGCCTGTCCACGGGCACGGGAACGTCTTGCGATGGGAGCAGGTTGCGGAGACTGGGCCTTGATCAGATGGCTGCCCCCAGGTCCCGGGCGGGCACCGTGGCTCGGGTCCGTAACCCGACAGCCCAGTAGTGTGGCCGGTCTTCTCTGCTGCTCTCTCTTCCCCTCCTTGCCAGTTCGCTTGGCGCTTTTTATCGTGTGCCTTCACTGTTGGTGTTCTTGTGCCTTCGTGTTGACTTCTGATTGATCCGAGCTATATTTGTGGCCTTCTCGGATTGGTGCTGCTTTTCTTCATTATTTTATTTTTTTTCTAGCGCTCGTGCCAACGTCGTCTTCGTCTTGCATGCACTCCTTTTATGGCACGCACTTTGAAATACGCACACTCCACACATCGCACCGGTACCTCACATTCGCGACATCACTACCAACTTGCACGGCGCTACAATCTTCTCCAAGGTGGACCTCATTAGGGCATAGCACCAGATGCCAGTGGCATTAGAGGACGTCCCAAAGACTGCCATAGCAACACCTTTTGGCCTATTTGAATTCCTTCACATGCCATTCAGACTCCGAAACGCCGGGCAAACATTTCAGCGGTTTATGGACGGGGTCTTACGTGGTCTTGACTTCTGCCGTGTTTACCTAGATGACCGTCTTATTGCCAGCCCGACTCCGTCTGAACACGAGGAATGCCTACGCGCCGTTTTCCGACGTCTCTCAGCACATGGAATCGTAGTCAGTGTGGCCAAATGTCAGTTTGGCATTGCCGAGCTAAACTTCCTTGCCCATACTATAGCAAGCGCTGGAATTCGACCCCAACCAGAAAAGGTCAGAGCAGTGCAGGAATTTCCCACGCCTAACACTAAGTGGCAGCTTCGAGAATTCCTTGGACTGGTCAACTTTTACCGTCGCTTCTTGTCACAGTGCGCTGAAACTTTGCATCCCCTACACCGGCTGCTAGCAAATGCAGAGAGCAAAGCAAGTACCTCATGTGGACTGACGAAACACGCAGGGCCTTCCATCAGGTAGAAGGGGCTCTGGCGAGCACTGCTTTGCTCGCGTACCCAATACCAGGCGCACCGCAATGCATCATGGTCGATGCCTCACATGCAGCGATCGGTGCAGTTCTGCAGCAGCTGAACAACGGAGTCAGGCGCCCCACATCTTTCTTCTCGAGAAAGCTGACCGCTCCAGAACTGTGCTACAGCACTTTTGGCAGAGAACTACTCGCCATCTGCTTTGCCATCCATCGTTTTCGTCACTACCTGGAAGGTGTGGATTTCTTCGTACTTACGGACCACAAGCCAGACTCCGTTGTTCAGACTCCCTTGCTCCTAAGTTCCCCGACATCAGACACAGGTGCCCACACTGCCCGGGAGTTGCGTCAGATGGCCTACATATCCGAGTTCACAACAGACATGTGAGCGGGACGAACAATACTGTCGCAGACACCCTTTCATGCAGTCCTGTCAATGCGCTCCCCAAGGAACATATTTGACTCGGCTGGTGCAGCAAGCGGATCCTGAACCGAGCCACTGCACTAAAGTTGCAATGGCTGCCTTTACCCGACTCAGACGAACATTTGTGTTGTGATGTGTCAACGGTCAACCCTCGCCCCTTCGTTCCCTTGGGCCTCCGTCGTGATGTCTTCCAATCCTTGCACAAGCTGGCACACCTTGGTGTTAGAGCAACGTAAAAGCTGATAATGGCGAGATACGTCTGGCCAGGTATAAATCGAGACATCAGACAGTGGACGCGAGAGTGCATCTCCTGCCAACGTTCCAAGGTTCAGTGCCGTACCATGACGCCATTGGCAGAGTTCCCAGCACCAGATGCCTGATTTGATCATGTGCACTTGGATATTGCGGGTCCCCTGCCACCTTGTAATGGCCATTTGTATTTGCTCATTTGCGTGGACAGATTTACAAGTTGGGTTGAAGCTGTGCCCATCACAGACATCACTGCTGACATAATCAGCCTTTTGCATGTCTGTGTGGCGGCCTCTCGCGGACACGGCACGAAACAATCTGTACGGCGTCGCGCCAAACCTGTCGTGCGCTACCGCAGTGTTTCTCTATGGCACAACGTGATCGGGCAGCGACACACACAGTGATCATTGCGGTTTCTTTTGATTTGAAACGCTGTACGAATTTCTGGGAGGCCTCTCCGGCATGGTGAACACTTACAGCGAAAAGAGAAGGCCATGAGAAAGCCTTGGGTGTCTAAAAACGTCGCAAAATGCCGCCCGAACGGGAAAGGCACGGATGCTAGCAGATGCCGCCCGCTTCCCGCGTGGTCACTTGAGGGGTGGAATCCGGTTTGTTTGAGACCGCGCGCGTAAAAGAAAAAGAGGTGGGGGATGACTTCTCGTGAAAGCGTACGGCACCTGCCCCTGTCACGCTGTCTACATGCTCGAGAGACGCCAGGATCGCTTTTGCTGACTTTTTGTGTTTTGTTATTTGTTGTTTTGTTGCTTTTCTCTACGTCCCCATTCCGGTTTCTCCCTTCGAAAATGAACCAGTCGTCTTGGTTCGCTCGGTTGAGGTGTCCTCAGTGAGCGACAGTTACCATGCCCTCTTCTGGTGCGCTGAAAGTGAATGAACGGGTCGTGCCTTTTTCAACTCTCCGAAGTTTCTCTCCGATTAAGCCTACAGGGAGATAGCTAGAGCTCAATCCGCGTAAGGTTTGCTGCCAGTAGTGCTTGATCAAGTCACGGAGTACCAGCATACCTGGCCGGAGTCACGAACGGATGTACAACGAGGCCAGGATCAATGAAAACGCTAAGCGAAGCGTGTGAAGGAATTAATGGCAGCAACGAACGAGGAATGTTCTGGGATGAGGTGTGTGTGCGTGATCCAGTGTTTAGTGAGTTGAACTCCACGTCAACTCACGGACTTATGTGAATTATTCGTCCTCCATCATCGGATACAACAGGAAGCGTGCTGGAATAACACCTCTATCTTGCAGGGTACGATTTCGTTATTGGGTTGATCCGAGTGACCATGTGCATTGCCGGATGTCTGTTTTTGCCTATCCGTGTCGTTCTTACATAAATACTGTTTGATTACGGAAGCACGGAGCAATGGTTTCACTGAACTACAAGTTCCGATGTGTTCTTCGCGCTTTCTTCACGGCTAATGCCGTGTCATATACGCGACATTTGCCTGCCTGCACCGTACGATGATGTGAGAGAACTTCATGTTACCAAAAATGTGTGCCTGGATGGCGTACCGGCCCAGCTGGCGGCGAGTATCATTACTTTCGGTAAAGGGTACAGCGTTCCGCACTGCGCGCCGCTTGCGTCGTCTGCTACGATGCCGTACGGGTCGTTTGCGCCGGATTCGGCGCATGCGCACTCGGACCATGCAAAAGGCGGATTGCGCATGCGTTCCTGTACAACTGGGTCACTCGCTTTGGCGCACCATCTACAGTTACAACTGACCGCAGACGGCAGTTTGAATCTGCTTGTTTTGCTAACACGGCTGATAGGTACCTCCCGCATCAGAATGACTGCCTATCATCCTCAGAGCAACGGCATGGTGAAACGTTTTCACCGCCAGTTGAAAGCAGCTCTCACAGCAACAGAGGGGCACAGCTGGACAGAAGCATTACCACTCGTCCTTCTTGGCATCAGAACAGCAGTGAAATCTGACATTGGCTGCAGTGCTGGAGAGCTGGTCTGCAAGACCACGCTCCACCTGCCGGGTGAATTTTTCACACGCGGTGGAGACGAAACACCTGCTGGAGACTACGCCAGCCACTTATGCGACATTATGTGCAAGCTTCGTGCCACGCTGCCTCGTCGAACGACGCCGCGACCTACCCATGTCACCTGACCGTGTACCATTTTAAATGTGAAGCGTTTCTTGAGGAACTTGAGCAACTTTGACTGTGTCTGTCTGTCTGTCCTATTGATCCATCCATGCATTCCACCATCCATCCATCCGTCCAGCAAGCCATCCAGCTAGTCACACTGTTCGAAAGTGATTTGAAATTTTGAATATTTGCACACTCCTAGAAATATGCGCGTAAAATTGTTTTCATAACACTTACAAAAAAAAATAGAGGTGCGAGAATTACGCAATGGTAGACACTACGCGAGGGTGCAAATTGTGTGAGTAAATACAGGAACTGTTTGGATCTTAAAGTAGTGCAGTGTCACTGCAGACTTTAGGTATTTTATTCTAAACACTTGGAATGTTTGATACTGTGTGTCGTTCAATTTAAATGCTGTCATTTTGTGATACTTGTGCAGGTGTGACAGCAGAAGCTGTCGGCCAAGCAGCATCTGAAGAGCTTTGGCAGGAACTGCAACACAATGTTTGTGTTGATAAACATCTCCAGGATCAGGTATGGCTTTTAATTATGATTAAAGAGGTGGCAGTAGCATGGTGGGCACAGTTTGATAAAAGGGTTTCTGGCTACAGTGATGAAGGGTGAAATAAAAGGATAAAGGTGAAGTACAGCATAACATAACGAGCTCAACATAACGAGCTTCAATATCACAGTCTGCTTGATATAATGAAGCATTTGGCTTTTGACAATGTGATGCCTATAGAACACCATGTATTTTTTGCTTTTTTGCCACCATGCAATGAAGTATGTGTATCTGCGATTTCAATATAACGAGGTTCCGCCACTACCACACTAAGGAGGCCGAGCCGATAAATTGAAACTTCTGCTGGTGCCATTTGGTCAAATTGGCGAGTTGTGCATGCTTTTATATCACGAATGCATTTTTGAGATATCATGCTGGGTGAGAGGGTAACCACCGATGTGGAGCACCGCCTGCGGTTGGGAACCATGTGAATGCTGGCCACCTCGCCACTGGAGAGTTGTAGAGCATGTGTGTGAACTGCCTCGCACTAGGGAGCAACTTGCAATGATAGCATTAGAGAGATTGAACTAGCATTCACACAGTAGTACTTGTTGCAAATAACGAGAGGGAATGGACCGAGAGCTCGCTTATTTGGTAGGCAAAGCATAATGAACCAACAGACAATGGAGCCAAGGAAAGCATGTGGGAAATTATGCATAGTTTTTTACGTAGTATAGCCATTATGACATAAATGAAATTTACTCGTCCTTAGCCAGGAATACATAGTTAAGGACCAGTAAATGAGCTTAACAAAAGGCAGCTAAGGAAGTACAGTGGAACGTTCCTCACTGCTGCGTTTTTCCGGCTGTTACGTGGTTTTTCATCGGTCCCGGCATAGCTCCCATAGGATCCCATGCATTGCGAACCCCGCTGTTACGCCGCAACTGTGGGCCTGTTCCCGCATGATGCGTCGCAACCTGGCACACCGTACCCACCCGGACATCGCTATTTTGATTTTACTTTTGACAGTCTTGGTCACGCTTGCAGGAATCGCCGCGCGCTGATGGCTGCCGAGAGAGCGCGAGCGCCAGCGCTTTCTCGGCAGCCGAGCGACACTCCCCCCCCCCCTCCACTCCCGCCTTTGCGTCTTTTCATGCTCGTTAAAGACGGGTGGGGCGTTTCCTCCCCGCTTCGATGGCAGGCATCCTGATAGGGTTGATGTTATCGCCTCTGAGCGACGGAGATGGGCCAGGCGTGTTTGATCTCTGCTTCAGCCGTTTTCATCGCCCCCACTCCAGTGCTTTTATTCTAGCGACCGTACTTGGGCTCTGGGGGCTTCTGGAGAAAAGAATCGGAAAAGGGGACATCGCACTCGTAGCCCCTTTTGCGTATGACTGCTCGCCCGCGCAGCGAGGGTGTGGCCGTGCGGCTGTCCAAAGTCTGGCCGTGCGCTCGCCGGCGAGCTGGTTCGGGCCAGACGGCGAGCGCAAAATATGCGAGGAATTTTTTTTTTTGTATTGCTGGCTAAATGTCAGGGGCGCGCAAATTATGCGAGGGTGCAAATTATGCGGGTAAATATGGTAAACAAGCACTGAAGACGGAACGTGAAAGCGCTATCGAGCGATCGCGGACCCGACGCGACCAGCCGACCAGCCGTACTCGTAATCACAAACCACGCGCGGGGTGCCGGAACAGGATGTGGTGATCGCAGTGACGGGGCGACTTGCCTCCAAAATTGGCGCGTCACGCTGGAACTAAACCTCAATGATCACAGTTTTGATTGCGATCTCTGAGGCCATACTCTCTCATTGGGGCACCGAAGGCTATAATGGCGGCCCATTCACTGCGCTTGACAGCCGCGAACGGAGTCCGAGTTATCGAATTTAGAGCTAGAAACCGTCCGAAAGCTCGGCCGGTTTTAACACAATAAGCCTATGTTGGCACTAGCGGTACCGCGCGGCTGTCCGGATTATCGGTCGGCGACCTAGATGGCTCACCTTGCTGAAATAAATTGTTTGAAATCAAAGCGGCCCTGTTCTCATTTATTTTGGGAGCTTCCCTCACTCTTGCATTTTCCCCCCCTGTCCACTGAAAAACGGGGTTCCACTGTATCTATCAGCCGAGCGTGTTCAGCACGACGTCCAAGGTTGCCAAGATGCAACCGTGCCAGCCTGTGCAGCACGCATGGCGCCACGCCGTGGTAAGCAACTGCAATGGAGGAATGCAGCGTTGCGTAAAATGATGTTATTGCTTCTTGCATGCGGCTACGCCCGGCTGTGGTCGACATTGTGCGCTAGTTTTATCGGGATGCGGGAGTTATGAATTGCCACGCTGAAAGGCTCGTGGGGACCGCGGATCGAGGGATGTGGGAAAGCCACAGTGCGGCCGTTCGTGAGACTGCAGGAGTTTAAAGCTGGGGTTGCTTTTATTATGCGAGTGAGTACTGTTGTATCGCGCAGCTGAAGCAGCATGCGCTTGTTGCCATCAAATTACATTTAACCACATTTTTCAATTCCAACGCATGCCGTAGAACTTCTCTCGCACGGGCGGAGGTGCCCCCTGCGGCTGCTTCTGTATCAAACTTCCGCGGAAGCTTTATGACCAGCAAAAGTATTGAAGGACTCTGGTAGTATCTTGCTCTGTTGAACCCGCCGCTGCTGTCCTCTTCCCGAAGGTATGCCAGGCACTGTTGGAAGTTATTGAATTTGTGATGTCTGCTGTAAAGGAGTGCCGACTAACTTGCTGGCCTTATAATTTAGTGCATTATGTGTGAACGTATATAATATGTATCAGACTCCATTGTGGAAGAGGTAGGAAGGTCGGTACAACACTGGATATTGGTATATGTTGTATGCAAATTTCTTATTATAAGCGGATGTTTGTAGTCAGGCTATGCTCTATATTACTGTACTTAATATGAAATGTGATATTGTGAATTTTCTGAATGTGGATATGCTGTCATCCATTGCAGTTGATTGTGTTCATGGCACTTGCAAATGGAACTTCACAAATTCTCTGTGGATCTCTAACACTGCACACTGAAACTGCGATCCATGTTGCCCATCAGTTAACGCAGGTAAGCTTGTTTCTTCTTCTCTCGCCCATCAGTTAATGCAGGTAAGCTTGTTCAACTTTCACAAAGAATGGCTGTCCTAACTCCGAAGGTGCATGCAACTGCTTTATGCCCTCTAGGAACTAGGAATCTAGGAATTCGTAAGGGCTTCAAGAGCATTTATGAAAGTACTGTTCTTACTACACCGGTTCCTTAGAAATTCAAACTGCAAGAAGACTACAAAATATATTTTTAGCAAAACAATGTCCAAACAAAGATCTCCTCGGCCTGACCAGAGTGTGCAGCGTAAGCTTCCTTTTCTTGCTCCTCTTGAGCTCGGTTCAAATCCTTCTCACTGTAAGCGATTGCACTGCGTTGGCAGTGGACACCAGTGCCATTAAAATTGGATGTTGCAATGAGCCCAGAACAGCTTATGCAAATACAAAAAGTGCTGGCAAGCGTGTTGCTTCGTGCGTGCTTATATACTTTCAGCTGCCCTGGTAAACTTGCCACTGTCATGGCTACCTTTACGGAAAGAGAAAAATGTGGCCTATAAATGGACCATATTTCTCATCTAGCATGAACAGACGTCGATCATGTTCTGTCAATAATTGTGGGTTTGTTTGGAACATTTGTTGTCGGCAGTTTCATCACGTAATCGCTGCCCTCATCAGCAAATATGAGAGTAGACTTTTGAAGTTGTTTGGCAATTGCTACTGACAAAAATTCACATTAAAAGTCAAAGAAGTTATTTAAGACTGCCCGTCACAGTTTGACCCTTTGAAGGTTTTTGCTGATGTGTACGGGTACGGTTTGGACCCTCCGTTTGAAATTTCGCGCCATAATGAGGATGCATGCTCGCTGGGAGGTGCTTGCAAGATGCGTCTGAAATTTATCCTCCCTGCCTTCCGCCCATCATCTCTCTCTCTCCCTCTTGAAATTTGTCGCTGCCTTCTTGCGGAGATAAATGGAACTTATTTCTAGCTTCAGCGCGTTGCGCCAGTCTGCGGCAATGCCCCTTTCGCGGTTTCGGCTTCGCCATGTGATCGCAACCGAGGCGTGCGAAACTTGATTTTGATCTTGGTTGGCACTCCCTTGCCAGAGACGGCGGAAGTTGATTTCTACCTTTGTTGGCGCTGCTGTTATCTTGTCTATCACCGCCGCTCACGAGGAATTGTCGCTGTCTGCAGCAATGCGCTTTTGCGGTTTCGGTTTCACCACATGATGACAACAGAGGTGCGCAAAACCTGATTTTTATCTTTGTTGGCACTCCCTTGCAGGGGCGGCAAAAGTTGATTTCTATCATTATTGGCGCTGCTGTTAGCTTGCTTATCATCGCCGCTTACGAGGTATTCTCGCTTTCCTTGTTTACTGAGTTTCCGTCGAGTTCTTCAGATGCATGGCAAAGCGGCGGTGTGGCCAAACGCACTGCCCGTTCTCTTGACATTGACAGCGATGACTCTTCCCGACTCTGATTTTGCTCCATTCACCAAGTCTGAATCGGAAGACAGTTTTTTTTCCCCAGAAGAGGGCAGCTCATCTTCGGACTACGAACTGCATTCATCCAGTTCAGCCTCTGCCCAAGGCAGCCGCACGCAGGGAAGATGTCATGTGTGTGCCAACACAACACGTCGCTCTAAGAGCAGAACAGAAAAGCATTTTAGGTGCGCCGAATGCGATAAAGCACTTGCGTAGACCCGTGTTTCAAGGGATACCACACTGTAAAATATTATTGAACATTTTGCAGTTCTGAGTGATGCTGACACCAAAATACTGTTCCTAATGTTCTTTTACTGTATATTCCCGACTTTATACATTTTGTACATTCAAGATCCTCAGTAAGGTAATTTGACCATCTCGGAAAGTATTTTTCAAGAAAATGCTACCCCGAAAGGGTTAAAGGTACAGACTTGGACTTAAGGAGCTTGCATGACAAATAGCTGATTAAAGTCCATGACTCAACGGCTTGGATTGGCCTGTTCCATGGTTAGGGCGGAGTCAGATCTGGCGGGATCAGCTAGTTGGCTAAGTAGGCAGTTGCTTTTATTGCGATAGCAATTATATGGACACCTGAACAGGGCTTTCACCGTCTTTGTCAAGTCCCGTGTCCCACATATATATAGTACATAAATATAGTATTGTATATTGTATATTAAGTATATAAAGCACATAGACGAGACAGTTGTCAGTCTGCAAGAAGCTGAATTCTTTTCATCCCTAGATTTGTGCTTGCGATATTGGCAAGTACCCATGGCAGACACCAATTGACTGAAGACAGCTTTTGTCATACCTGACAGCTTATACGAATTTAATGTCATGCTGTTCGAACTTTGTAATGTGCCTGCAACTTTCAAGCGCACAATGGACACTGTTTTGCGAGGTTTGAAGTGGCACACGTCTCTGCTGCCTTGACGATGATGTTGTCTTTGCTCCTTACTTCGAGGTGCACCTTGAACACCTCCAGTGTGTTTCGATGTGCCTGACGAACGCCGGCCTACAGCTAAACCTGAAGAAGTGCCAATTTGCGGCTAGGCAGCTGACAATATTAGACTACGTCGTCTCTCAGGATGGAATTCTTCCCAACCCAACCAAACTTCGGGCTGTGGCCAAATCCCCTAAACCAACATCCGTTAAAGAATTGCATAGTTTTATAGGCCTGTGCTCCTACCTCAGGCATGTCATTCAAAATTTTGCCACTATTATAGCGCCGCTGACGAAACTGCTTGGAAGCAATGGGTCCCTCGCCTCGCGGTCATCTGAGTCCGATGCGGCGTTCACGAATCTCTGCTGTTTGCTGACATGTCCCCCGATTTTATGCCACTACGATCCGACCGTGCCTACCAAGGTGCGCCAGTGGTGTTGGCTTTGGCGCTGTCCTTGCATAAATCAGGGTTTCCCGAGTATGTTGTCGCCTATGCAAGTCGCACGCTTACGAAAGCCAAGAGTAACTACACTATGACGAAAGAATGTTTGGCAATCATCTGGGCACTTACTGAGTTCCTACCATATCTCTATGGCTGCCCATTTGGTGTCGTCACGGACTACTATGCACTTTGTTGGCTGTCGTCACTGAAAGAGTAGGCGGCCGAGGGGTCTTGTAGGCAAATACCGCCAATAGGATTACGATATTCGCGTAGTCTACCATGGCGGACATCAGCACTCTGACGCCGACGCTCTCTCTCGCTCTCCATAGCCCAACGACGATGACCAACGCACAGTATCTCATCTCACCATTTTTGCCATTGACCTTCATACCATCACTACCGAACAGCGCAAGGGTCACTGGATCGCCTCGTTAATAGACCTCCTCTCTGATCCATCGGCAAAACCAACTACTTGTGCATTGAGCCGTCAAGTCCACCATTTCACCATTCGCAACGAGTTACTTTGTCGACGCAATTACAATGCCGACGGCCACCAATGGTTGCTAGTTGTACGCCAGAGTCTGCATTTTGAAATATGCACATCGCTCCACCCTCAGTGTGCACAATCTGGGGTGGAACCCACGCTTACAATACTGCCTCTCAGGGCGCCACTGGGTTTTCACCCTTCTTTTTATTGTACGGTCAGCACCCATCGCACACAATCGACACAAGCCGGATGCATGTGAGGGTGTGCCTATTCTGCCACAGCCAGGCATGCTGAAGAATGTCCCGGGCCTTTACTGCCAATGGCCAAGAGCGCCAGAAGACGCCGCCTCCGCACGTGTGTTTCTCACTGCACCAGGGCTCTCTTCAACTGCCCAAGTACGAAAGGCCCTACTGTGCGAACCTCCCCGGTTAACTACCTCATCGAGCTGTTAGGTCATTGAGTGGCTCCCTTTTTGTTCCTGGGTGTAATAGTAAAGAAGCATTGGAACGTTGTAGTGGGCTGCCCTCTCCAGTGCCTTGCAGTCGGGTTTGCGCTCTCCAGTGCACTGCTGAAAAGCGCCGCTTGTGCTCGGGGTCCGTGCCCATTGAGACAAAACCGTTGCCGCAGCATTGCGTCCAGCTGCATCCAATAAACACCTTAACAGTATGTATATATAGATTGAAATCTCCTAGAAAAAAAGCATGCCACTTACACTGGCAATGCCATATAGATTGAAATCTTTAATAGAAAAGCGCGCAGCTTACCCGGCACCGGCAATGCCCTCGCTACATAGTGTTCACGTGAATGCGTGTTCGAGTGCCAGAAGGAATGTGCTCGTTTGATGCCGCTGCGCTGGGCGAAGTTCAACGGGGTCGCGTGGTGGAAGCGTGTGCCAGAAGAAATCAGAACAAAATAACTTAGCTTGCAGTTCTGCTGTACCGTTTTTTCTGCCGCTTGAGTGTGACACGGTACTTCAGGGCCATTTCACGACCACATCACCAACCAACGAGAGACGGAGCGAGGTGAACTTGAAGCATTTTCCTCTCTCTCCACTTCATCTCAACCCATCTCTCATTAGCTGGCGATGCAGGCTGTGCGGAGCGTGGAGTGTCATTCAAAGCACATTCGAGCCTGCACCTGCAGCAGCTGCTCGCACATTCACACTTGCATACAGTGTGCAGTGGCCCGCGTCGTGGCCATACAAAGTTGACAGCGCTCGTGTTCTACCTTTATGTATGCTATCTTCCCCCGTGCTGTAAGGCAAACGCTATCTCCTCTGATCAACGGCGTGGTAATACTGACCGTACAGCAGCAACACGAAACGTAAATAACCTTTGCCCACTGGTGCCGTTTCTCATCATTCCCTTCGTGCGAGTCTGGTCATGCCTAAGCACACCTGCATGCCCACGTTCACTACAATTCGGATTGCCCCTAAAGCTGCTCGTATTAATTCGTATAATATAACATGCATTGCTATCGCATTCATTGCTTCGCCCTTTTCAGAAATTCGCTACTTCTGAAAGCTTATCTGGGTAGCACTGTCCTCCATGGCTGTGCAGACGTTGCAGTGGTGTTTCTTTTTTTTTTTTTTTTATTCAGAAGGCTGCCCTTTGGCATAAAAAGTACAAAGTAACACGTGAGGCTCATCACACATAAACAAACAAGTTGCACTCATGCATAAAATTTAACAAGGATCGGTGTAATGGTCCATTTATCCACCCTTGTAAGTCCGGAGGGCGACCGGGACGGTGACCGGTTGCTCTAAGATGACGAAGGCATGCTTGCTCCAGACCCGCGCACGACCAGAGCAAGTGTGTCACGTCCACTGCATTTATAGGAGCATCACAAAAGGGGCATGTGGTTCCATACGCTGCGCGGTAGTGTTGCGGCCAGCGTAAGAGCAACCCCGACTCGAAGTCTCCGAAGCGTCACCTCCTCTAAGCGAGTAAGCCCACCAGGGAAGTCAGAACCACACGGTGGTATAAGTGCTCGTGTGGTGCGTCGGAGACATTCCTTTTGGCGTAGCAGTTTTCCGCAGTTATCTTCGGGGAATTGCGGCAGCGGGTAAATTATGGCAGGCGAGCGACTGGCAGAATCCGCCTCTAGCTGACCAGACAATGCCGCTCTTGGAACCCATTCGATGCGTATCGTTGTGCCGATGTTTCTTGCCAGCTGATGGATGGCATCTGAAAACGCCGTCGATCGGGCCGCACGACGGATGTCGCGAATTGCTTCCGTAGAATCGGTGCAAAGAACAAGCTTGGAGCAGCGCTCCGCTTCGACAAAACGCCTCAATGCGTTCAGGCCGTCCTGTATAGCTGCAAGTTCAGCGAGATATGCCGGTGGTTCAGGGTCAGCTGCATACGTGCATGTCTGTCCTGCTTGTGGTATTTTTGGGCACACCAGTGCGGTGTGAACCATGCCATTGGTGATGCTGGCATCGACATATCCTACAAGGATATCCGGTGTGTTGTCGGTGCGATTAAGACGGGAGACCATCGCCGTCGCCTGGCGAGGAATCGGGCGATGAAGACGGCCAAGTGGCTTGTTATCCGTGAGCTGTATGCGGTTCCACGGAGGTGTTGTGGCCGCATCGATGACAATGGGTACTGCGCATCCCATGTATCGAGCTAACGCAGCAACGGTGGGAAGTGTTGACAGTTTCAGTGCGCGTGCAGAACGTCGCTGATGTACCAATTCATCAATCGTGTTAAGTTGTGCCTCTGTCTGTGACTTCGGAATCATCGTCATGCGCGGAAGCGCAGTGATCGCACGCATAGCTTCATGATTAATACTCTCAAGACGTGCCCATTCTGCTTTTGTTAGATGGTGGAATTGGGCTTGGCACACAAGGCGTGGCTGAAGTACAGCCTTGACAAGGTGGCGTGCAATTGTGGTGCGTGCACCGCCCGATTTTTGGGCAATCCGGCGTATAAGGTGAATTGTTTCTGCCCCGCGCTGCTTTGCGATCTTGACCCATGGGGACGCAGAACCATTCTGAGCGATTTCGAGACCCAACACGCGAAGAGTTGAGACCTCCTGTACAGGTTCAAGATTAAAGGAGAGGCGAATAGGTCGACTTGAGAGTGCACGGCGCCCGTACTTGTTTGCTACGGCCATGAATGCTGTTTTTTCTTTCGATAGTTCCAATCCGATATGGCCACACCAAGCACTAGTCACATCTAAGGCCGTTTGAAGTCCCTGTTCTTGGCGGGCGAGATCTGGGTGGACTGTCCACACAGTGATATCGTCGGAATATATCAGGAAGTAAATATCAGGTACTGCCGCCAGTTGCCATGCCAATGGAAGAAGGGCAATGTTGAAAAGGACTGGCGCAAGGACTGAGCCTTGTGGAACACCACGGTGTGACGTGAAAAGACCTTCTGCATGCCCAGCCAGACGGATAGAGAAAGTTCGGTCACAGAGGAAGGCTTCGACAAACTTGCACACGCGTCTTGGAAGGCGAAGCCAAGGTAAGATTGCAGCTATTGCTTGATGACTGACATGGTCGTAAGCTTTTCGAATGTCCATCGTCAGTAAAGTTCGAATACGGCGAGAGCGACCTCCAACGAGTACCATAGAAGAAAGGTGTCCCAGCCCATCTTCAGTGCCCAGGTGGGGGCGGAATCCAATTTGTGCAGGATGGTACCAGGAGTACCGCTCAAGCCACCATGTGAGACGGGTTGCAAGCATTCGCTCCATCAGTTTGCACAGAGTTGACGTTAAGGATATAGGCCTCAGATTAGCGATATTATCCAGAGTTTTTCCTGGCTTTGGAATAGCGATCACCTCCGCATGCCGCCATGTATCTGGGATAAGGCTTCCTGTCCACACATCGTTGATAATGTCCAGGAGATGCACAAGAACGTTTCCTTCTGTGTTCTTATAGAGTTCATAAGGGATGCCGTCAGGCCCCGGCGCACTGTGCGGCTTGGCTTGGTCTATGGCTGCCAGAAACTCGGCCATCGTAAAAGGTGCTTGAATGCCGTCAACATCTTCGCATGAAGGTGGCATGCCAGCATCAGTAGGGAGGCATGCTTGTGCAGTAAATGGGGGTGCTGGTATGTCAAAGGCGGGAAAAAAGGCTCGGGCAGCTGAAGATGCGAAAGTGGACGGAGCCTGGCCAGCTGCCAGCATAGCCGATGCCGCTGGATCAGGGGGACGGCGGCCACGTTCCATCGCTCGGAATGTCCGCCATATTGACGCATTTGACGATGAAGGGCCGAGGGAAGCACACCAATCCAGCCAACGGCCTCGTTCCAAGCGGCTTTCATGACGACGGGCTATGGCTGTACGGCGTTGAAGCTCTATCCGTGCCGCAGTTGAAGCTGGATCTCGCTCCGACGCAACTTCTGCTTGACGGCGTGCGGCCCACAGACGAAGAAGCTGTAAATCTGGGGTTGGTCTAGAATCGTCAACCCAGGACGTGCTCGTAGCCGCAGTCAGTGCCGTGCGAAGATGAACCGATGGATCGGCGCAGGATCTGTTGGTGATAGCTTCAGATACCGAGCGGTAGCGATCCCAGTCCACAACACGACAGAGACGCCGAAGACGACCAGTAGTGTTTGGATAAAGGCCAAGGTGAATTGGATGATGGTCACTACCCCAACAATCCGGTTCACATGCCCAAGACACCGTCATGCTTCCAAGCCACCAGGATAAATCTGGTGATTGCGGTGGCATCTCCAGCACCTGTCTGTCCTGTATCAAAATGATTTAGGTGAAGAAATGTCGTCCTGGAGAAACTAATTCAGTGAGTGCAGATGATGACAAGGAAGCTCAAAATTGCACACAAACACTGAAGCTCATGGAGCTTTCTTGTCTTCTCCACCTAGAGGAATCGACTTGGTTCAGTTGAACACTCTGTCAAACTCGCAAATCAGTTTGGTTAGTGCAAAATTCGCTTATAAACCTTCTAAAGAATTTAACAACATAAAATTGTGTATTGTCCGTAACGGCAAGTTATTGAAGGAATGGATGTACCTTGGCACCTCACTTTACATGTTGTGGTCTATTATGCACTGCCTTGCCATCTTCCCTTACTGCAACGGCACACTGTGTGAGGAGTTGGAGAAGCCGAGGCCACGACAGCCCACACTGGTGCAAGAGCACCGTGTTAGAGCATGTGCACCTATCATCTCAAAGGGGAGGAGCAATGGACAATCCACCTTTTGCATGTCTGTGTGGCGGCCTCTCGCGGACACGGCACGAAACTAGCTGTACGTCGTCACACCGAACCTGTCGTGTGCTGCCGTAGCGTTTCTCTATGGCACAACATGGTCGGGGCAGCGACGCACACAGTGAGCGTTGCTGTTACTTTTGATTTGACATGCTGCACGAATTTCTGGGAGGCCTCTCCGGCATGGTGAACAGCGAAAATAGCAGACCACGAGAAAGTCTTGGGCGTCTAAAAACGTCGCAATATGCCCACCGAACGGGGAAAGCACGGAGGCGAGCAGACGCCGCTCGTTTCCCACATGGTCAGTTGAGGGGTGGAATCCGGTTTGTTTGAGACTGCGTGCGTAAAAGAAAAAGAGGGGGGGGGGGTGACTTCTCTTGTAAGCGTATGGCACCGGCCCCTGTCATGCTGTCTGCATGCTCGAGGGACGCAAGGATCGCTTTTACTGACTTTTTGTGGTTTGTTAATTGTTGTTTTGTTGCTTTTCTCTACGCCCCTTTCTGTTTCTCCGTTCGAAAATGAACCAGTCATCTTGGTGTGCTCGGTTGAGGTGTCCTCACTGAGAGACAGTTACGGTGCACTTTTCACCCTATTTTCTTCACTTCCTCAACTCTTGGTGTGCTGAAAGTGAACGGACATGTCCTGCCTTTTTCAACTCTCCGAAGTTTCTCTCCGATTAAGCCTACAGAGAGATAGCTAGAGCTCAATCTACGTAAGGTTTGCTGCCAGTAGTGTTTGTTCAAGTCACGGAGCATCAGCATACCTGGCCGGAGTCATGAACGGATGTACAACGAGGCCAGGATCAATGAAAACGCTAAGCAAAGCGCAACTGAAGGAATTCATGGCAGCAGTGAACGAGGAACATTCGGGGATGAGATGTGTGTGCGCGATCCAAGGTTCACCGAGTTGAACCCCACGTCAACTCACGGACTTATGTGAAGTATTCATCCCCCATCATCGGATACAACAGGCAACGTGCTGGAATAACACTTCTATCTTGCAGGGTAAAATTTCGTTATTGTGTTGATCCAAGTGACCATTCGCATTGCCAGATGGCTGTTGAGGATGACTGGTGGTCCAGTGTGTATCACCAGGAAGTGTTCAGCTGAGGGATCACAAAGGCCACAGTTGTGCACGCAGTCACAGATCCATTGGTGTATATGTGTATAGAGTCCTTGTAGTGGCTACATAAATGCGTCAAGGTGAGTTGCTTGAGGGCACCATAAGGAGCTAGCGACTTCTTCGAAACACCAGGTATTTGAAGGCACACTAATGGCTCAAGCAGTATCCACGGTGGCACTCCAGGGATGATGGTAGGTGCAAAGTATGCAGGGATGATGTGCCCATGGCTGCCAAGGCATCTTGAGAGTGTGCATCTGAAGTGAAGACAAGGAGTGGTGCTCATGTTGGGTCAGCAATCGAAGGTGGACTCGAAGAGGCTGATGAGGTCTTATATACTATAGTGTTGCAAGTACTGGGAGAGGAAAGTGAGGGTGAGGAGGAAGAATTATGTGGAGGAGTGTGGAATGGTCGTGTACAGTATAGGAGCGGGAAAGAGAGGTGTGGAGGAGGGAAACGCCACCAGCTACACCGCATCCTCCACTAGTGCATAGCTTTGTGTATTTTTTTCTGTAGCTGGTGCCGGTGCGTGACACTCTTCTCGAACGACCAGCCACACCACTTTGATAAGGGATTCTCTACCATCATTTTGCATTACAAGTGAGTGTGCAGCAGTGACAGCTGTCCTGCATCCATGCTGCAGCTGCTGACGCTTGCATTCCATGAATGTCGACACCATTGTAGGATTTCTTATACATTTCATTAAAGGATGCACAGTCGTTTTCTGGCATAAATGGGTCGGCCTGATGCAACAATGGCGACACGCCTTCCACAACCGTGGCGACAGTTTTGTTCGGCATTTGGAACCTCAGACATAGTGCCCATCCAGCTTTCTTGCCTTTCCGGGGTGCTGAAGGCATCAAGGAGTAGACAGAACTCCTGCCAACTAGTAAATCAAGCTTCAAGGTTCGCGTATCACACTCTTGCTACATCGAAAAGTGAGGAGTAAATGTTCTCCAAGTTAATCCTGGTCATTAAATGTGCTGACCTGGTCATACAGGTCTAACCAGTTACCTGTGTCCTAGAGGCATCGTCGTGTAATCGCTACATGTACGAGGAGCGCTGATGACGCTTGGTACAGCAGGACCTCGGTTTGGCTACTGTTGTTGTTCCTGACATTTTTGTCGCAGAGCTTGCTGGTGGACCGTACTGCAGTGGGAGACTTTCATTGCTGCTTCATTGGATTTCTGCAGTTTCTGACGTACTGGTGTCGGTAGCTTCTGTTTCAGTAGAACCGGTCATAGGACGTTGGTGTACCGAGCACCTCCACCAGTTTGTCATGAGAGGAAGAGGCATGACAGTGTACCAACTTGCTGCCTTGCACCATGACAGGCTACCAAAACTTCTTCGTCCTTATCCGGCATTGTTACCATTAGAGCATGGCAATACGGTACATGTACTGCCCCGATAATTCTGTGCAACCGACATTGGCCCTGGCCACTTACAAGCACTGCACACTGAAGGGCCGTGGCCAGGAGTGTAAGAGGAGGACTAAGAAAGTGGAATGGGAGGTATGCGAATACAGCTACTTTTCATGAAACAATATGTTGCTGCGAAAGGAATGATCTAGTCTGGCATCAGCATTTTAGAATGTGCCCTGAAGAAAGCCGTTATGCAGTGCCGGAATCTGTACTCGTGTCGTCTTATTCCCTAGTCCGATCCCTAAAGACAGTTTTGGCAGGTGTTTCAATAATTTACAGCGTAGCTGTTAGTCGAACTTGGTCTGTGCGCAGCTGTGTTCACAGCAGCCAAGAAGCTGTCATGCAGGAGGGAAAAGGGGTCCTACTCTCGCCTTTTACCCTCAACACTGCGTGGTAGTGGTTGTGCGAAGGACAACAAAGAATTAGCCAAGTCAGGAGAGGGCCAAGTGTACAGCGAGTGGGAAAGAGAGGGAACTGAGTGTCCGGTGGCACAGGTGGCAGGGTGATGGTCAGTAATGACGCTTCCCGCTCTCACACCGGTGGGCTTCTTTCTCGACATAGCACAGCGGCAAAGGCAACCGCTGGAGTTCCCCCGAGAAGACGCTCGTTTGGAACGCCGTAGAGAAGCGGCTGGTGAGCGTGCTAGGAGAGCCGATCATCTCGAGCGACAGGCAAGGGAAGTTGAAGCCAGTCGTTGCCAAGAGATGATGCAGGTGTTTGAGCAAGTGAGGCGGAGACCAAGCGTCGGCGAAGATCTCGAGTGAAAAGCCAAGCAATGCTCAACTCCATTAAGACTTGCTTAGGTTTGATGCTTCTTTCCTGAACTACGCTCTTCTCCTAGGTTTGCTGAGGTTTGCCCTCAGCTCCACTAGTCATTTGCTGATTGCGATAGCAAATCCATAGCTTACTTTTTTTATCTTCTGGTATGGAAGAGTAAAAATGAGAAGAATGCAACAGCAAAATCTGTAGCTTACGCTGCCACTGCATGTGCCACGTCCTGTGTGCAGGCTTGGGAGCTTTTCAATGCGAAGCATTTGTGGCTCATAAGTTGTGCGTATCACATAGCTAGCATCATCATTAATTCAGGTCCCCTAGATTGCGCGTGCACTTCTATGCACGTGTGGCATCAGCATGCGCGCTTCTTGCGCACGTGACCTCAGCCCGCTACTACACTGGCGAAACCGTGGCTGGCGGGCGCACATGCAAGCAGAAGAAGACAATGACAGTTTGTGTCGATTTGTCCGGCTCACAGCATCTCTTAAAGCTGTGCTTTTGTGCACAGTGTAGTATAGCAAAAGGGTGGTGTCGAACCGAGGCTACACGTGCTGCGTCTGCCACCGTCTGTGGTTCGACGTGAGCGTCTTTATGCTGAGCTCGGTGCGAAACTTCCAGAAGTATTCGCTGGGCCTCGCAGTGCTTTGCACGGCGTTTCCCGAAGCCTCGGACCACGACGGGTATGCCAGAGACAAACCGACCAAGTGCCCGTCTGCTTAGCTTGCCTTGCGCCACTAGAGCAAGCTTCACTAATTTCTTTGGCATTCATGTGTTACAACTGTGCCGAAATTGTCCGAGACATCAAAGTGATGTGTGTGTTTTGTATTGTCTTGACAGGCCAAGTTTAAACCATCCCCGCAAGAGGGCGGCACTGTACTCCTTGAGTGTGTTGGAGCTGGCATACCAAAGCTGCAATGATGCCTGCCATTCTATCTCAACAAAGTTGAAAATAGTGTCTTCTGAGGATTCTTGTAACAGATGAATAAATATTGGGATACTAGTAAATATTATTTGACATTGCGAAGATTACATGATGTTGGGATAGCCGGCACTGATGTGCCCTACATTCCCATATTTTTCACATCTAAATAAAGAAAATCTTTTATTCTCTATCAATTTCTGGAGCTCCGAAATGAGCTTACAGCCATTCTTAATGATAACATTCTTATCAGCTGCAGTTTTTGGAGGATAGGATATGGAGCATCAAACTTTGCTCACATTTCGTTGCATCACATATTGACTTTGGGACCACTGATGATAATTTGTAGCACGGAATTCGGTAGACCCTTTCCGTAATTGTAAGCCAGCGTTCCCTGCAGCGCAGTTTTTCAAACTAATATGTGCCGTTGTAGTCAATCCTGCAAACAGTGCACAAGTGTAGTTGGCTTGCGATTGGGCACCTGAAATGTAGACTACCGATACAAACATGCAAAACAAGTAGGGCATGTGCAGCTTGGAACTTTGTGAGTGTTTCAATGGAAAAATGTGCAGTGCAGAGAAACGAATTATGAACAGGGTCTGTAGTCTGTCTGCAAGGTGCCAGAATTTTCACCATGATTCAGTAAATGGTGAAGGTTTTCTGGAACATGACTCAAGGGAGCCGAAACAGAGCTTTTATATAAAATGAAAGTATGTACAGCCGCATGACGCGGGCATGGCGTGTATTATCCAGCACATGACGGGGTGAACTTGCAAACAGGTCGAGGCTAGGCGCCCGCCGATGCAGCACGCTCGGCTTTGACCATCGTGTGCTAGGCTGTTCTTTCTTACAGAAGGGACCCCCCATATCATCTTGAGTCAGGCGAACAGGGAGCATGACCAGGCGCATGAACGGGCGTGGCACCATTGCTCGATGTAACGGGCCCAGAAAGATAACTTTAGATGCAGAAACTGCACGAAGAGGTTGCTTGAGGGTACACTGGAAAGCAGAGCGCTTTTTCATCTGCCAGTTGATCGCTCTTTCACATTACCAGAAAGCGCTACTCTTACACCAAGAACACCTATGGTAAGTGAGAAAACACACAAAATAAAAATGCAGGTGGCCTTCCAGTTCCCACGCCAAGTCACTGTGATGCCATAGGATTTGAAGGTGCCTGCTGGAGCCTTATTTGCTGGTAAAAGTTGACTTAATTGCATTGTGTGCGTAGGTGGCCAAAGACATGACATAGCAAGTTTCATGAAATTCCACTGAGCCATTGTGGCCAAAATACTGAAGAAATCCTGCAAGACCCACGCATTGTGCGGCGCAGTATCATGGTAAACATTTGGCGAGGAAATTGCCCATAACGAAATGTTTGGCATCCAACCAAGTGTTACGAGTATAGGTCAAGGTCTTCGTGGAAAGCGCACGAGTATACGCACTCGTGAGTATGCTCAACGTGGGCCAACCAGGAATGTCGACACAACATTGGCACTCACTCTAGTCCAAAGCACAGGCGTGCTTTCTGTCAAAGAAAAATAGGGTGCTATATCACAAGTGTCGTTCGTTGAAATATTCCTATGTGATCGAGCAAAGGGGATGATTGGTTTCTGGGGTTTTGTGTCCCCAGAAATTCAAGCTTTGTTGTATTCTTTATTTTGTGTAAGCTTTCTCCTAGTTCTCCGTGATGTCATTGTGCTGTTGTATTTTCTTTTTTTTTCAGTGCAGTTGCGTTGTGTGACGAATGTGCAGCGTGGTGCTAGGCCTAGTCAGGTGACTTATAACGTCGCCTTTCGTCTCCTGCACCACGAGAATCTTGTATTGTCAAAGAAATAATAAATAAATAAATTAAAGACCAGCTATGATAGTGAGACGCCGTAGTGGAGGGCTCCGGAAAATTTAACCACCTTGTGTCCTTTAACGTGCACTGGCAATGCACTGTACACACGGGCCTCAACATTTTGCCTCCATCGAAATGAAGCCGCCGGCATTCGATCCCCCAACCCTCGGATCAGCAGCCGAGTATACATATAGCCACTAGACCACCGTGGTGGGGCCGAGCAAAGGTGCACAAAAGCATTCCGAATGGTAGCAGAAGACATGTGCTTATCACACAATAGAAGCACAATTCATGTTGCACAAGCACCATATCATTGCAATTGCTCGTGCAATAGTTTCGTGGGGAAGAGGAGCCGTAGCCTAGTGGTAGCGTGCTTGCTTGTTCGACACCCCCCTCCACCGCTTGTTAAGTTGCGCTTGGTAAGTATGTGTGCTTATCGCGTCTACATTTACTACGACAACCGGTGTCAGCGGAGCTCTTTAAGCCGGCCGTCCGGTGTCAACCGCGCACATGTGGGCCGGCCCTGAAGGCAGTGCATCGTGTGAGGTGCAGAAAACTGCGGGCGCCACTCGAGGTTGCGCGATGGATCCCCGTGGCATTTCATGTCTATTAAATGCGAAGCATTTCTTGGCGAACAAAAGTCGCTTTGACCGCATGTATCCATCTGTGTATCCAGCCGCCCATATGTCTCAATGCTCTCCTGGTCATCTCGTTCACCTGGTTTACACGAACATTTCGATGATAGGGTATCAATCTATGACAAACACGAATGACTGACTCCTACACTGCTAACTTTGTATACTGTTATGTACTTCATGGTTAAGGATACTGCAACCACGAATGGCTCATACCCGTAATGCTCAGCCCATGATGTTTGAATTCTATGCATCTTATTGAGGACGAACTAAAATGCACATTTAACATATTCTTAGACCACAATTAAAAACAAGGAAAGCACGCTCTCTGTCATAGATTGCGATTGAAATCTGGACGTGGCAAGCACACGAGCGCTCTGTAATCTCCTAAGGCGGTATCAAACCCGGACCCTCCGAGGTGCCAAACAAGCACGCTGCCACTATAGGCTCGCACATGATATTGTAAATAAACCTGTTGCACCAGCAGTTATTATTGTGCTCGCGTCACTCCAGTTGCTTTTTTAATGCGCATTAAGTGATATGGTAGCAAGGTGTAGGCTTTACCAGGGTCCTGAAGTATTGAAGGGACCCTGGCTCAACTATGAACGCTTTTGTCCAACTTTGCTCAATCCCGTGGGAATACTTCGACGAGCAGCGCTTATGATACACATGTACCACAGCGCACATTTCTCTTCGGCAGAACATACATCTGTGATTTAGACTGCACGGGCCAGCTCTGGCTGGCCAAGCAGCAACTATGAACGCTTTTGTCCAACTTTGCTCAATCCCGTGGGAATACTTCGACGAGCAGCGCTTATGATACACATGTACCACAGCGCACATTTCTCTTCGGCAGAACATACATCTGTGATTTAGACTGCACGGGCCAGCTCTGGCTGGCCAAGCAGCGGTCGGATCGGGCCCAGGCTCAGGCCGGTAAGCTCGGGTCAGGCCGGGGCATGCGTCCGGTCCCCCAGGCATCATAGCTCTGGTAATAGGCAAATATATTGTTATGGGGAGGAAAGACTGTAGTTAATATATATTTACAAGCTTTGTACAACGGGCAGAACGCAGGCATACAAGATGGAGCCCCGTCCGCGTGAACATCAGCGAACGTCGTCTTCCTCGGCGCTGTCTCCATCGTCTTCTGTCGTAGTGCTCCGTTGCATGACCCCCAGCGGCAAAGGCGCCGTCTAAGCGCTTGGCAGGTTCGAGTGATAGCGTTTCAGGCGCACGACCTTACACCGCTTACACCGGCAATGACGTCCCGCCACGGTGGTCTAGTGGCTAAGGTACTGGGCTGCTGATCCGAGGGTCGCGGGATCGAATCCCGGCCGCGGCGGCTGCATTTCGATGGAGGCGAAATGTTGAGGCCCGTGTGCTGTGCGATGTCAGTGCACGTTAAAGAACCCCAGGTGGTCGAAATTTCCGGAGCCCTCCACTACGGCGTCTCTCATAATCAGAACTGGTTTTGGGACGTTAAACCCCACAAAACAACAAGTAGGTCGCGCTGAGGTGTCGTCGAGGTGTTGGATCTCGTAGGTCACATCAGTCACTTTTCGTAAGACACGGTAGGGGCCTGAATATGGCGACATCAACTTTTCACAAAGGCCAACTCGCCGTGATGGTTTCCAAAGTAGGACCATGTCACCAGGGCTGAAGTGGGCATCACAGTGGCGAGCGTCGTATGCGCGTCGTTGCTTTTCCTGCGAAGTCTCAAGACGACGACGAGCAATCTCACGTGCCTCTGCAGCTCTAGATATGGCATCACGGCCGTATTCTGACGTCGCGTCGGGTACGGTTGGGAAGAGCGTGCGTGTCAAAAGGGAGGATGGGGTCTCGGCCGTACAAAAGAAAAAAATGGAGAGAAACCAGCCGAATCATGACGGGACGTATTGTAGGCGAATGTGACGAATGGTAGAGCGGCATCCCAGTCACCGTGGTCCGTAGAAACATACATGGCGAGCATTTCTGTTATAGTTCTATTGAGCCGCTCTGTGAGTCCATTTGTCTGAGGATGATACGCCGTTGTGAACTTTTTTCGTAGCGCAGGAGTGCAAGATGTCTTGCACAACCTGTGAGAGAAAGGAGCGGCCGCGGTCGGTGAGCAGTTGTCGAGGTGCGCCGTGCTGAAGTATAACATCTTCAAGAAGGAAGTCTGCGATGTCAGTTGCGCAACTGGTAGGGAGAGCCCGTGTGATTGCGTACCGGGTGGTATAATCCGTCGCAACCGCTATCCATTTGTTGCCATTGAGCGATAAAGGGAACGGGCCAAGGAGATCAAGTCCAACCCTGAAGAATGGTTCCGGTGGTATGTCAATGGGCTGGAGGCGGCCAGCTGGAAGGGCGGTTGGTTTTTTGCGGAGCTGACAAGATCTACACGAGGCGACGTAACGGCAAACGGAATGGTAAATACCGGGCCAGAAGAAGCGACGACGAACACGGTCGTAAGTCCGCGCAACGCCCAGATGACCCGCGGTAGGAACATCGTGCATCTGAGCGAGGACCGCCTGACGCATTTGTCTAGGAATGACCAGTAGCAGTCCAGGGCCGTCAGGGTGCATGTTATAACGGTATAAGACGCCATCTTGTAGTGCAAACATACGCAGACGGGTTGGAGTCGTTGGGCCTGTGAGTTTGGCAATGACGTCCTTGAGGTAAGGTCTTGGCAATGACGTCCTTGAGGTAAGGGTCACGGCGTTGCTCATCGGCGATGTTGCTAAACGTGGTAAGAGCTAGCTTACAAGTTGACTCGCCGGTCTCGGGGATGTCTGGGGGGTCTACCGGATGGCGTGACAAGCAGTCAGCATCTCCGTGAAGTCTACCTGTCTTATACACCACTGTGTACGAGTATTCCTGCAGCCGTAGAGCCCACCGACCGTGCCGTCCAGCTGGATCTTTTAAGGACGAAAGCCAGCATAAAGCGTGATGATCGGTGACTACCGTGAAAGGCCGTCCATAAAGGTAAGGGCGAAATTTACTCACTGCCCAAACAAGGGCCAGGCATTCGCGTTCTGTGATGGAATAATTGCGTTCAGCCGGGGACAGAAGGCGGCTAGCGTACGCAATGACACGGTCGCATCCATGTTGTCGTTGCGCCAGAACTGCACCGATGCCGTGGCCGCTTGCGTCGGTGCGTACCTCTGTTGGAGCCGACATGTCAAAGTGGCCAAGAACTGGTGGAGAAGTGACACACATCGTGAGCTCAGCGAATGCGCTAGATTGTTCAGGACCCCAGACAAAGGTGACGGTCTTTCTTCAGAAGGTCCGTGAGAGGGTGCGCTATGTGAGCGAAATTGCGCACGAATCTGCGGAAGTAAGAGCAAAGGCTCACGAAGCTTCGAACATCGTTTGCGCAGGTGGGCACAGGGAAGTCCTTCACTGCTCGAACTTTTTCCGGATCGGGCCGAACACCCGACGAATCGACAAGGTGTCCGAGCACGGTAAGCTGGCGGCGGCCGAAGTGACATTTCTTCGAATTGAGCTGAAGCCCTGCCTTCCGGAATACTGAAAGAACTGTTGAGAGACGTTCGAGGTGTGTGGCAAACGTCGGTGAAAAGACGATCACGTCATCGAGGTAGCACAAGCAGATTGACCATTTTAAGCCGTGAAGAAGGGCGTCCATCATTCGTTCGAATGTAGCGGGAGCACTGCACAGTCCGAATGGCATGACTTTAAACTGATAGAGTCCATCGGGCGTGATGAACGCTGTCTTTTCACGATCTATTTCGTCAACTGCAATCTGCCAGTACCCGGAACGAAGGTCGATTGAAGAAAAATATTTGGCACCACTGAGACAGTCAAGGGCGTCATCTATCCGTGGCAAAGGGTACACGTCCTTCTTGGTTACGCGGTTAAGATTCCTGTAGTCAACACAGAATCGCCAGCTGTTGTCCTTCTTTTTGACCAGCACGACAGGAGAAGCCCAAGGGCTTGAAGAATGTTCGATGATGTCACGGGCAAGCATCTTGTCAACTTCCTCCTGTATGACTTGGCGCTCAGCAGACGAGACGCGATAGGGCCGTCGGTGGATGGGTTGAGCATCGCCGGTGTGTATTCGATGCTTGACAACAGCTGTTTGAGCCAGTGGTCGATCATTAAGATAAAAAATGTCCTGGTAAGAGATAAGCAAAGCACGAAGCGCGTCGACGTGATGGGCCGGAAGGTCAGTGGCGATCATTTTTGTCATGCTATCTGTTATTGTGGAGTTTGAATCAGTGGCAGCAGGAGACACTGCAGGATCAGTTAGCACAGAAATATCGTGATCGCAAGCTGGAGCTAGTGTTGCAAGCTGGGGGTAGTACTTGAGGGAATAGTCCAAAATTTACAATAGGGAGACATGCCGTATTGTCTTTTATGTTGATTACGGAGTGGGAGAACATCACACTGCGCGAGCAGAGCACGGTAGCGTTGGGTGAAACGATGTACTCTCCGTCATCAACAGGGGGATCAGAAAACACATCGATGTACGTCACGGCTAGATGCGGGAGGCGAATGTAATCCGTGGAGCGGAGCCGACTGGGCGCTGGATCTGAAGGCTCAACGGCATGCGGTAAGGCGAGCTGGATAACACCTGCGGAGCAGTCAATAAGCGCCGAATGTGCTGATAAAAAATCAAGCCCCAAGATGATGTCATGTGGGCATTGGTCCAGGACGTAAAACAAAACAGAAGTATTGTGTCCAGCAACAGTGACACGGGCGGTGCGCATCCCATTAACAGCTGGTGTCGCGCCATCGGCTACCCGGACTAGAGCAATCGGAGCAGGGGTGAGAACTTTCTTCAGTCGAGCACGGAGGTTTGAGTTCATGACCGATATGTGGGCGCCAGTGTCAATGAGTGCGATGACAGGTGTACCATCTACGTCGACGTTGATAAGGTTGTGATGTCCAGGTAGGGTGAGCAGAGGAATTTCGGGTCGGGTCGTCGTGGCAGGCTCACCTCTCGGAGCTGCGCCCATCAGTTTTCCGAAGAGCGGCGTGAGCAGGAAGGAGAGCGACGGCGCATTGGTGAGCGGGGCCGGTGCGAGGATGGCGAAGGAGAGCGGTTTGGTCGAGCTGGCCATGACTGCAGAGCGTTGTCGTCTTCATTGTGGAACGGGACGCGGGGACTACCAGCTGGACGTCGGGTATATCGATAACTTGACCAGGGCTGCCAGCTGCCAACATTTCCGCAATGACGGGAAATGTGACCGACGCGTCGTCAAGAGAAGCAGGTGGGCCTATCATCAGAAGTGCGCCATTCTGCGGTGTTCTGAAAACGAGGACGAATGTATGGACCTCGGGAGAGCTCAGGCGCTCGGGGTGGACGGTAGTCGGGCCTGCTAACTGGACAAAGAGTCTGGAGTCCTGCATTTGCCAGTTCCTGACGCACAACAGTCTGAATAAGCGAAACAGTTGCGCGCGAGTCATCGGAGGAACCTACTTGGAGTGGAACTGGAGAGGCCGCTTCAATCTCGCGGCGCACGATGCGCACAAGGTTGTCGGATGCTGCGGGAACTGGTGGGGAATGAAGGTCCTCGCAGGTTGATGTCGCGGCCGTGTTTGGAAGACTGGTAAAGCTCGGAGTAATGCGGCGGCTTTTTGCTTCTTCAAAGCGTCGGCATTCATTGATGACGTCTTGCACCGTGGATGAGCTCTTAAACACCAAAAGGGTAAATGCGTCATCTGCGATACCTTTGAGGATGTGCGCAACCTTTTCCGCTTCTGGCATATTGTTGTCGACTTTGCGACAGAGCGCGAGCACATATATATATATATAGACTGTATATGCAAAAATAGCTTGGGTTGCCGCTAGTTTATAACAGAATTGACGATGCGCCTCTTAGAGAACGACGGTTTATTAAGTCAACGTTTCGGTCGGAGCCCGACCTTTTTCAAGACATGTTAACCACAGGCCATGGCCTTATAAACACACTTTGCCTTACTCTCCTTACTACAAGGCAAAGTGTGTATATAAGGCCATAATGGCCTGTGGTTAACATGTCTTGAAAAAGGTCAGGCTCTGACCGAAATGTTGACTTAATAAACCGTCGTTCTCTAAGAGGCGCATCGTCAATTCTGTTATATATATATATATATATATATATATATATATATACAGTACGCGTTTAGCGTTGAGCCAGTGAGGCGTTTAATGCCGATAGCAAAGGTGAATCACCAGCCTTCCAAGCCGAGCAAGCGCGAGCACCAACATCTGTCCTCGTCTTGGTCTTTTGCTGATGCTCCTGTCTGCGCCCTATTTATGCTACAATCACTCCCCCTCTGAAGAGGAGCCATCCTGGCGACCTAAGGAACAGGTACGACTGGCGAGTCATAGTGCGGCTTCAGTCAGTCGATATGAACAGTTTCGCGGCCCCGACGGCGGCGGTCTGTGGGTGGTTCGACAGGCTCAATGATATAGTTGACCGGAGATGCTTGACGTAAGACACGGTAAGGGCCTTGATACTTGGGCAGTAGCTTCGCGGATAGGCCAGGAGCGGACGAGGTAACGCGAAGCCACACCAATGCTCCTGGCGAATATGACCGAGAAGGCAGGTTTTGGCCATGACGGTCCTTCTGTCGCACCTGGTCTTGAGCGGTAAAGGAACGGGCGAGCTGTCGGCATTCCTTGGCATACTTGGCGACTTCAGATAGAGGCGTGGATTCTGACGTGTCCGGGCGATACAGATGAATAGTGCCCATAAATGACGAAGGTTCGCGGCCATAAGGAAGAAAGAAGGGAGAGAAGCCTGTTGTAGACTGCGTGGCGGTGTTGTAGGCATACGTGACAAATGGTAATAGGCGATCCCAATTGGTATGGTCAGCGGACATGTACATGGAGAGCATGTTGCCCAGCGTACAGTTAAAGCGCTCAGTCATTCCGTTGGTTTGTGGATGGTATGCGCTGGTTGTCCGGTGCACAACGTTGTATTCACGCTAGAGGGCTTCGACGGCTTCGGAGAGGAACGTACGTCCGCGATCGCTGAGTAGCTCACGAGGTGCGCCGTGGCGAAGAACAAGTTTGTGAAGGACGAATAAGCCGACTTCACGTGCTGTGGCCTCTGGCAGCGCAGCAGTTTCAGCACAGCGCGTCAGGTGGCCAATAGCGACAGTGAGTTTTAGTATATCGGAAAGCAGCAAACGTAAAGATTTAGCGTTAAGGTTAACATTACGGTAAAGCTGGGTGCACTTAGCAGCACAAACTAGACTTTTAGTATAGCGGAAGAAAGCGAAACGCCAAAGCTAACGTAAAGGCATATACGGCGACACCTACACGTACCTTAAAACAATAACAACTCTTATTAAATCCCTAAGTGCGCCACAAAATCATTGAGCCAGTATCGTGTAAGTGTGTAGTTAGTGCTGTGTCGGCAGACCCGAAAAACATCGCTTCGTTTCAAAATGCCACCATCGAGTCTCCTTTCTGACCCGTACTGCCTGTCATTTCGAAGTTGCGATGACATAGGAGCGCTTAATTTGTACTTGGAAACCAGAGCAGCAACGCAGGCAGTCCGTGTCCACAAGGGGAGGCCTCCTTAACGTCGAGGCTATGCCCTATACGAGAAATTTCGCCGACATTTCCGCTTTGAGAAGGCGGATTTTCCGCTTGTCATCAGTGCCCCGGAGCTTCCGCAACATTTCTCCAGTGTCCAGGGAGCGCGCATCTCTGTGCATGTGCCTGCGAAGGCTGGCTTATCCAAGTCGCCTTTGTGACTGAAGGAATACTTCGCAAAACATTACTGTCATTTCAAGTACTACTCGTCTCGGCTTTATTTAATTGGCTGTTGCTTGAAGCAGCTGATATGCAAAAAGAAAAACGCCCCGGTGGTAGTGCCGCCATCTCGACGAGACTACCGTAAACGTGAGCAAAGCGACATGGCCTCTGAAATTCCGTGCGCCGGCGCGCGCAGTCTCGAAGGCCGTGAAAGCGAGTGAACTCACATTTTAAGCCTTATGCGCCGCTTACTGAGAGCGTATCTTGAAAACGGCGACGCATTGTCACCAATACACGGCTGGCGAAGCTTAATTAGCCAAACCTAAGGCAAATACGAACATGAGCTGGTAGTGAATGAGCTTAACAATGCAGGCCGATGTCCCGACAGATCTGAAGCGAGTGGTCTCACTTCGACTGACGCCGCCATCTTGCCAGCCGTACGGGTCTCTTTGCGAGCGTTAGTGTTGAACGATATCTTCCGAAAATAGCGTAGGCACGTAAGGGTATCGTATACGTTAACGTTCTGCGCTTGCGCGGTGTGTCCCACGGTAACGTTAACCTTAACGCTAAATCTTTGCGTTTGCTGCTTTCCGATATACTAAAACTCTCTAATAACCCAGCGGTTGCCGTCAGGTGTGTACGGAAGGGGACCGTACAAGTTAATTCCGATACGATCAAAAGGTCGGGAGGGGCACGGCAGTGGCCGAAGTGATCCAGTGATTATGTTGGGTGGGCTCTTCCGACGTTGGCACTGGGAGCATGAACGTACGTACTGTCGGACAAAGCGGTGCATTCCACGCCAGTAGTAGCGCAGCCGGAGGCGTGCATATGTTTTGACTACACCGGCGTGAGCACATTGTGGGTCTGCGTGAAAGGAGGCGCAGATATCGGCACGTAGATGGCGAGGGATTACCAGCAACCATTTGCGCCCATCAGGCAAGTAGTTGCGGCGGTACAGAAGGCCATCACGGATGGTGAAATGCCGAGCTGTGCGCCGCAGGGTGGCGGTACGTGGGAACGGATGAGACAGGTACTCACTATCCAAGGGTCCTGGCGCTGCTCGGACGACATGTCAGCGTATGCAAGCGACACCAAATCGTAGCTGGAAGCAGACGCAGCGCCATATTCATGGGGAAGTGGAGAGCGGGAAAGAGCGTCGGCATCTGAATGTTTGCGGCCTGACCTGTAGACGACACGGACGTCATAGTCTTGGAGACGTAATGCCCAACGGGCTAAGTGGCCAGATGGATCCCTAGCAGAGGGCGTGGTGATCAGTCACGATGTCAAATGGACGGTCATATACATAAGGTCGAAATTTTGTGATTGCCCAAACAGTGTCCAGACACTCTTTTTCCGTGACCGAATAATTTGCTTCAGCTCTGGTAAGAGTTCTGCTGGCGTAGGAGACTACATACTCGTCGAAACCAGACTTGCGTTGAGCAAGAATAGCGCCAAGGCCAGCTCCACTAGCATCCGTGTGGATTTCAGTAGGAGCATTGGGGTCGAAGTGACGGAGAATCAGCAGGGTTGTCAGGAGGTCACGCAGCGTTGTGAATGCGTCATCGCAAGCAGGAGACCATGCCGATATGCCTTGGCTCTCAGCGAGTAACTTTGTCAGAGGCGCTATTATCGATGCAAAATTGCAGACAAACCGGCGAAAATAGGAACATAGTCCTATAAAACTGCGGAGTTCCTTGAGTGTTGACGGCTTAGGAAACTCGGCGACGGCGCGAGGCTTTGTAGGGTCGGGCAGAACACCGTCCTTGCTGACAACGTGCCCTAAGATGGTAAGCTTCCGGGCTGCAAAATGACACTTTCAAATTCAGCTGCAGCCGAGCATTTGTATGGCAATCCAAGATGGCTGCGAGGCGCTTGAGATGGGTGTTGAAGTCCTTTGAAAAAACTACGACGTTGTCCAGATAGCAGAGACACGTGTGCCATTTGAGACCTCGAAGAAGGTTGTCCATAAGACGCTCGAACGTAGAGGGGGCGTTGCAAAGGCCAAAAGGCATCACGTTGAACTCGTACAAGCCGTCAGGAGTCACGAACGCAGTTTTGGGGCGGTCAGCTTCATCGATAGGCACCTGCCAGTACCCCGATGGAAGATCCAACGAAGAACTCTGCGCCTTGCAAGAGTGCGTCGTCGATTCTTGGGAGCGGATAAACATCTTTGCGTGTGATGTTGTTAAGGCGCCTATAATCAACACAAAATCTGATGCTACCGTCCTTCTTTTTCACGAGTGCGACCGGAGAGGCCCAAGGGCTGTGTGAGGGCAGTACTAAGCGACTGAGGGCTGTACGCCGCGACTAAGCATATCGTTCACCTGGTCACATCCACTGCCGGAAGTAGAGCAGCTGGCTCTACTTCTGGCTGAAGGAAAGTCGACTCGAAGTGGTCCATATCGGTGTCGCAAACTCGAAGTGGAGTCGCCATGGAGGCTCGTACGCCGTCCCCGGGAGATAGCGAGTGCGGAGCCGAAAGTACTCGCGCGCTTCGAAGGGTCGTGGACGAAGACGGCTCCGTGTTAGTCGACTGCGCCACTGTAAAGACGAGAGCAGAGACAACACCTGATCTCTGGGCAGGCTGTTCTGCTCTAACGATCCGCGAGGCTCGCCGTGCCTAAGGTGCTCGCGCTAGGAGAGCAGGGGAACAGCGGAAGAGAAAGACGAGCAGAATAGAACAGCCGGCTTGCAGCGTAGGCGTTGTTTGTGGCTCCTTCCTTTACAGTGGCGTAGTCGACGAAGGGCACACCTTAAGGGCGTCCTCGAGGGTCATCGACGCTGCGGGAATCGCATTCAGGGAACGCCTTCTACACTTGCATGGACACCGCAACCCTTTTGCCGCCGCCGGAAGCAGACCACTCGGCCTCCTTGGCGTCCCTAGGTCAGTACCCACGACCATGCAGGGGCTCCTGTTTCCACAGAATGCCGTTCGCGCTTCCCATGGTATAACAGCCCATGGCCCAGGACTACGTCGGCACACTAGCTAGGCAGGGACACTGTCGAAGCGCCCTGGATCTGGTCGCCGTGAACTGGTGCCGTATTCTGCGCGTCCGCCAACCCTGGCTCCACGAATGCCTCGGTCAGCGACCTCAACGACGTCATGCGGGCCATGTTGTTGCTGTCAGAGCAACTCGACTGCTTCTCCACGGTAACTTCCGGACTGTCTGGCGCGGCATTACCATCGCCGAATCCATGAGCACTTCCGGAGTTGCGGGCATTCCAGGATAATGCCATCCTGAATGAAATCGACTGTCTCAGAACTCGTTATGCCTGGTCGGACCAACGAAAATGACAGGTGGCCCTAAGCCACCTCGGAGAACGTGCCCGTCATTGATGCGAAGCCATGTGGCAGCTGGCCGGAGTGGACTGAGACGTTCTTAGCTCCTTTTGACCCGCGCTTCCGCATGCCTGCGATATCTCCGACCGTTCTACCAACGCAGGCGAGTCTCACGAGGCCACCACAATGACGGAGCAGCCACCATTGTCGACTGCCCTGCTGCAGACGACAGCCACAGGACTGCAGCGCAGGTTTGCGCCTCGCTGCGCACACAATGTTCGACCCACGGCAGCTAGTTCGCATCACTTGGGCACACGGGACTCTCTATGTGGATAGCGGTATAACAAGGCTCTTAACGAGGATAACGGCGTCAAGATGCACTGAGATCAGCTGACTTTACGATATTCGTCTGTTTCTGCGGAGTGTGTGTTCAACATGGACTCTGGCCAGGGACCGTTGGCGTACATTCATGTGATTTCCTCACTTGCCTTTTCGTGAAACTTCGTTATGGAGTAGCCGCGAGGTGGTATACTCCTCGCAGCACTCAAGTTAGAACAGGGACGGTCGTCGTCGTTGCTGGCCACGTGGTCGCTCACATGGCTGCGGACGCGGCTCGTTCGCGGCGAATCCACGCAGTTCGCGATCCTGCACGGCCTGCCCGCTGCACTGGTCGATGGGCGGACCGCGTCTGCGGCATGCACTCAGTCGTGGCTCCGAGTGTGTGGGCGTGCCGAGGTCGGCCAGCCTGAGTAGTAGTAGTTGTTTCCTCAAATCTGGCACATACCCACCCTGGGGGATTGGCCAAGATGTCACAAGTCCAAATAGTTAAGTCTGAAGTACTATAGACTACCAATCAGAATAGAATAATCAGGATGAAAGTAACAGTGAAAAGCACGAATTTATGAAAAGAACCGACCTGAATCAATTATGAATTTTGAAACAGTAGAGCACACATCCCTGTGGCAATGTCCTAATGAGGAGGCTCCCAAAGACAGAATATTAGAGACGGTGAAATTGCAACCCAACCCTATGAAAAGAATCTTCTAATGTGTGTTTTCTTAATGAGAATAAACGAGTGCATTTTAAAAAATAATGTTTGATAGATTCGTCTTCGCCGCAATATGGACACAAAGGCGATGGGGCCAGACCAGCTCTATGCATATAAAAGTTTAGTTTTGGAATACGACAGCGTAATTGCGTAAAGATAACTTCTAGTTTTCTGGAGAGGAATGCATTTCTATTCCAAGGGAATAAGAGGTGTCGATAGTAATTTAGATTAGTTAATAAGGAATTACTAGATTCTTGCCTTATCGCCCTTCTCCTAAATCTTGCAGCAGTTATGAGCGCTGATGCCGGAAGTATTGGGACAATTGGACCACTAAGAGACGCCCTCGCCAAGCTGTCCGCCATTTCGTTCATTATAATTCCTTTGTAACCTGGCACCCATACCAATCGAATTACCGTTACATGACTAGGGACAAGGGAATGAAAAGTACTTAAGATGCGAGAATCACTGTTAGCAGTGAGGGCTGTACATAGAGAAAAAGAATCTGTGACAATTACGACTGATGAGGTAGCTGAACCTAATTTTCGTAGGGTCTTAACAACTGCCAGAAATTCTTCAAAAAATACTGACAGGAAATCTGGAAGTCTTAGTGAAAATGTCCACTTGAAACTTTCAGAAAAAATGCCAATGCCAGATTTTTCGTCTATTTGTGAAGCATCTGTAGCAATGACATCTTTGATGTGCAGGTCATCTATATGATTTTGTAATAAGCCGTTTAATATATTCTGCGACAGATGTCTAGCGTTGTTCGGATATATGTCATCAAAGATAATTTCAAGGTTGTCTCTTTCAGCAACTGGGGAAACATCGTATAAACGCACATCTAGGGGGCCAATAAGTGCCTGTACATATACTACCTGAGGAGTACGAAAGCGAGGCCAGTAAGATTGAAAAAATAATTGAGGCTGATGCATGAAAACTAATTGGAGTTTGACAGGGTATTCGTAGATCCTCAAGAACGTCTGAACGGTAAGTAAGCGGAATCTGCACAGGAGCGAAGGCAACCGAGCTTCTAGGTAGAGAGCAAGTGGCAACTGATTTTGGTAATCCTAGACGTAGACGAAGAGCCTCCCTTTCCAGAAGAATTAGTGGATGCAATTTATAACTGGGAGTGCCTGAATACAGCACGCACCCAAATTCTGATACAGGGTGCACGTACATCTTATATATCATGAGAAGTGTGTCTCACCGCATACCTGAGTGGTTGTTGCTAATTTTGTGCAGGATGCCAAGAGCGCGCACTCCTTTTTTAGCTATGTAATCTATGTGTGCTCGCCAGAGTAGATGACTATCATAAATTACTCCTAAATATCTCACCGTGTCCAACTGGAATATTCTGAAGGTTGCAAGTAAGTGTTGTATTAACAGAGTCATTTAAAGGGAATACTATGATAGAGCTCTTGGCAACATTGAGGGACAAGTGAAGTACTTTTAACCAGTCTTCTATTGCGCACATACAAGCTTGCAAGCGATTATACAAAGAATGTAAGTCATAGTCTGATGCAAAGAACGCGATGTCATCTGCATATACGTAAGTGTATATACCTTCATGGCTGGGGATGGAACTAAGTAGCACATTAAACAGCAGAGGAGAAGTCACAGCCCCTTGAGGAACCCCGCGAGACTGTCGATGACAGGGAGAAAAATGACCTTTCAAGGAACAATAAAATTCTCGGTCTTTTAAAAAGTTATGAAACCAGCTCACCAGATAATTCGGGAAATTGCAACTCTGTAGTTGGTGTAATAATATGTTATACTCGACACTATCATAGGCTTTTGATATATCTAATGTTACCAGAGCAGCTATTTGTCTACGGTAGCGCGATAATTTTATTCGGCTTTCTAAGTCCACATCAGCATGCCAAATGGAACAGCCGGGTCTAAAGCCAATTTGGTGGGGGCTGAGAAGATCGTTATCATCTATAAATTTTGCCATACGAGCATAGATAATCCTTTCTATTAGTCTTACTAGATTAGAAGTTAGAGCAATCGGGCGAATATTGTCAAGAGTATATCCTTTCCCGTTATCTTTGAGAACTGGAATTATTTTAGCTAGTTTCCAGTTAGAAGGAATCCACGACCATTTTAATGAATGATTCACAATGGCTAATAAATCGTCTGAGCCCTCATTGAAAAGAATTTTTAACATGTTTGCCGTGATTCCATCACCACCAGGGGCTGAATTTGGAATCTTTCCCATAGGGGGGGGGGGGGGGGGGCGTAGCCAGTTCGCTAATCGTGACTTCAGTGAAATCATCAGTTGACATATTAAATCGGCTACTTGGGGACAATAAGGATGAGAATCTGCTTTCTAGACCTTCTGCTATATCTTTTAGCATCTGTTGAGTTTCTTCCTCAGTTAAAGTTAGCGAGTCAATATTATTTGGACGCGGGAATTATTTTCCTTCTACGTAGAAATCTGAAAAGTGCGCTCTTGTTTTTTTCTTTAGATAAGTAATCGAAGTGTTTGTTGTCATAGTCTTCTTTCGCCTTAGAAATCGTACGTTTAAATGTGGCTCTAACGAATTTGTAATCACTCCAGTTTTTCGGGCACTGATTGTATAGTAAACTTTTCCAGGCGGCTTTTCGTTTTCTGTAATCACGTGAGCAGTCGTCATTCCACCACGGGCTGAAGGAAGTATTCTTATTAGCGCGAATGATAAATTACGATTTTTTTCCTGGAGTTTTCAAGAGCCTTACAAATTATCTTTGGCTTTCGTTCGGTAGAAGCCATAGAAAGTGAAGCGATCGCAGACTCTAAGGAATTCTTGAATATGCTGTAGTTAACAAAAGTAGTACTTTGTTCACCAGCGTATGTTACCTTACGGGAAATGTCAAAAATTACTGGCAGATGATCGCTGTTGGTGGCGCAATCAACAGTAGACCACGAAGATAGAGAGAGGCTGCTGCTAGTGAATGTTAGATCTATTGTGGAGCGATGATGTCCCCTGACAAAGGTAGAAAATCCGGAATTATGACATGAAAGCTTTTTACCTAAAGACCAATGCCAGAAGCGATTACCGTAAAGATCTGTCTTTAAGCACAATGACACATGATGCGAATTAAAGTACCCGGCAAGTAAAATGTCGCGCCCACAATAAGTTAAGGCCCTGTCTAAACAGACAGTGTCCTGAACACCATGAGGAAAATAACTGTTTATAATATACAGCGGATCGCATCGATAGAGGTGCAACTCCACGACCAAGATTTCACATTGAGGTACCACGAGTTGGAATATGATTTTATCCTTATGGCATACTTGAGTAGAAATAAATGTAATTAGACCACCACCTCTGGTGGGACGGTCTAATCTAAAAGCTCTGTACTTGTGCAAATGGAAGTTTTTTTCAGATGATAGCCAAGTTTCTTGTAATAGAATTATATCCGGATTAAGTTGGTTGGCAAGACAAGAGAGATCTACAGAAGCTGAAAAAATTGAGCGGCAATTCCACTGTAGAACTTTCAACTCTGCTATTTTGAAGGAACTAATGTAGCTGAAATGGCTTTTTCTAAAATACTTTCTTTCAAAATAGAGTTCGAAGAACTTTTCTTTGATTTCGAATGGGGCCGAGTATACTTTTCGTCACTAGACGATGGCATAGCTCGTTTTTGGGCACGAGCAATATATTCTGCATCTGACATTTCTAAATCTTCGGCTGACTGATCCTCAGAAACAGAGGGAGCTATAGCTGTACTCATTGACGCAGAGGCTTTTTCAGAACTATGGGTACCTCTTTGTTCATCATGTACATTTTTAGTAGAATCATTAGATGTGATCCCTGAGGGCCTGGGGAGCACAAACTTGAAGATTGTATGACGTTGTTCATCTTGCCAGAAATAGCCTGAGAAATACTTTCTCCCAGATTTGCTAATATCTGCTCCACTGCCTTCGCAACTGCTTTTTGCACGGCTGCTTCTATAATTGCAGTGAGGGATATGTCGGGATTCAAGTTATTTTTAGCGGCTACTCCTGCATATCTATAAGCCCGTTCCTTAACAATGTTGATAGCTTCTCTCCTGGAACAACGTCGTTAATCTGTAATTTCAAGAACCTGTTCTTCTTGGGCACGAGCTAAACAATTCGAGAAGTTAGCTGGATGTTCTCCACCACAGAGGCAGCACCGTGCATCGTTAGAAGTCTTTTTGGGCTTCCCCGCATGTGCAGCAGCGCTGGTTTGATTTACAGCCGCCTGTGACCAAATCGCCAACAACACTGGAGCGGACGAGGCACTAGAGGATCTACTCTGAATATCAGCGGCCATACTTTAATTTCAGAAGGACATGTAGTGCCTGCAAAAGTGGCAATAACTGATTCTGTTGGCACCCGAGTATTTTCTGCAATTCTATTGCAGCGGTATACCGCAATAACACCGGCCGCAGAAAATTTCTCCAATCTTTCCTCTGCTGAGACTTGAATCGACACCTCTTATTATTCCCTTAGTGCAAGCAAGGTGAGCAGGAATAAATACACTCACCGGAGTATTCCCAAATGTCGTGCACTTGAGCAAATCCACAACACAGTTCTGGTCTGGCGAACTGCACACGATACCCCCGCGACCAAATTGCCTCACATCCGTTATGGCCTGATAGAAGGGAGTGACAGCATGTAGAGATTCCTGAGTAGCCTGGGGGTTATTCAGCCGAATGGAGCCTCCGTTGGAAGGTACCAAAGCCACCGGGATGCACTCCACCGATGCTTTCCTTACGCAGGTCAAGTGTGCCTATACTACCCCTCCTACCAACCACCCCGAGTACACGGGTTCACCCCAACCCCATCTTGACGCTCTTATTACAGAATCAGAATTTCGCGCGGCCCTATTGAAATTATGCAACACAGCACCCGGTGACGATGCTATCTTGACGACGCTTCCATATCTGGTTAATTACTTTAACAAATGTTGGGAAGCAGGCATCCTGGAAGCACGCAAAAATCATCTTTAGCCTCACAAGCCCATTACCGTCGACAATATTCGCCCCATCTCTTTGACATCCTGTCTTGGCAAGGTCTTTGAACACATAATCCTTGCTCGGCTAACGACATACATGGAAGACAATCACCTTTTCCCCCACAGTATGGTGGGCTTTCGTGCACGTCTTTCAGCCCAGGATGCCCTCCTCCAAATTACGCACAACGTGCTTGACGATACGATACCCCACCTGACTAAAGCTATCCTTGCGGTTGACCTCACTAAGGCATTCGACAGAATTCGACACGATGCCATCTTAAAGCAACTTCAGGTACTACGTGTAGGCGCCAAAACTTATAACTACGTTCGTGCCTTTCTCTCTGGGCGCACTGCCTCTTTGCACATTGATAACCTAACCACGGCCCCTTATATGCTCGGTGAGGTAGGAACTCCTCAAGGCTCTGTCCTCTCCCCCTTTCTGTTTAATATCGCTCTGATCCCTTTAGCCCACAAACTCAATCTCATACCACACCTCAAGCATACCCTCTACGCGGATGATATTACCACATGGACGACTCATGGCTCGGACGGCGAAATTGAGGAAACTCTTCAGTTAGCAGCCGACACAATCTCAGCTCATGCTTCATCTATTGGGCTCGAATGTTCCCCATCTAAATCCGCGCTCCTCCTAATGAGACCGAAATCTGCAGCTAACGCGCCCATCGAAATCACATTACAAGGAACCCCTATACCCCTCACACACACCCTGCGCATTCTTGGCCTCTATTTGCAGGATACCGGACGAAATGACCATAGCCTAAAGACACCCGAGGCCTCCACGCAATCTGTGTTGCAGCTTTTACGCCGCGTCTCCTCCCTGCATAAGGGTTTGGACGAAGCAGACAACATGAAAGTTGTACATGCCTTCACGCTTAGCCGCATTCTATATGCGACCCCATATCTCAAATGGAACCGCACAGAAACCGAACGCGTGAACGCCATGATCCGCTTCGCAACCAGGGCAGCCTTGAACCTACCTCGCAGCACAAGCACAGCCAAACTCCTTGAACTGGGCATGCATAACACCCTTTCTGAGCTAGTTGACGCGCACCTTCAGGCACAGTACTTAAGACTTTCCGCGAGCGCCACTGGCTGCCATATTCTCGCCTCCCTTCGTATCAACATACCAGCTAATCAGCCGACGTTTATAGCCATTCCTCGACATATTCATACTTCGCTCATAGTGAAACCCCTGCCTCGCAATATGCATCCTCAGCTCGCGCAAATGCCCTTCGTAAGAGTTACGGACAAGCTCAGGATGCCATTTGGGTAGACGCCGCTTGTACAGCGCAAGAAGCTGTAGCAGTTGCCTACAACCCTGCTCTACCCCATCCCTTGATTCACCGCCTTCCCTCAGGCTCTACACCTGAGGAGACTGCCATCGCCTTAGCCCTTGCACAATCAGACGCACAGCACATCTTTAGTGATTCGAAGACAGCATAACTTTGCCAGGGGCAGGATACACCCGCCTGCCTGGGAACGCCCCTACGTCAAATTTACCACGCATGGTAGAGCTCCAGTGGGTGCCGGCTCATTCTGGGAATCCCGGAAACGAGGCTGCCGATAAATTGGCCCGAGGTTTGATTTGCCGGGCTCAGGACAGCCTCGATTCGGGCTTCACGAAGGAGCGGGCGCACACCTTTGCAGAGCTCACGCAAATACCCCGTATGAACCGTCGGACTTATCCTCCTCCAAACCCCACCCTTAGCCACTCCCAACAAGTCCTATGGAGACGCCTCCAGACCCGCACACTCTCTTCCCCGCAACTGCTGTCCCACTACTGTGGCACTTCCCCTGCATGCACCCTATGCGGCGAACCTCACGCCACACTTTCCCACATCCTCTTCGGCTGCCCTGCTGATCCTCCCCCGCAGGGACAGCCTGCTATCTCATGTTGGGAGGACTGGGAGGTCCTGCTGTCGTCTACGGACTACAGCTTGCTGCGGTGACTCGGGCTGCCGATGTCATTTTCACAAGAGGCATCACCATGTAGACGTGGCATGGGACCGCGCAGTGGTCCAGGGACCCGGGGGTCCGAACACACTGGCAAATCAAGTTTTTCACTCACTCCACTGCGAAGAAAGAATTCCAAAGGCAGATCACAAGACCGGAGAGAAGGGGAAAAACCCCTTCCCGGAGAATTTCTAGACATCAGCCTAGGCCAAGATCGTTAACCTGAGGAAGAAAAAAAGGTAAAGAACACGCTACAAGCTACCAAGGCTTGGCGAATCCACCAGAACCAGGGGAGCCAGGCACAACCGAACGCCACGAACGCAGCTCCGTTGCTCTGAGTAGCTTCTTTCTTTTTTCGGGAAGGCACTTTGTGAGAAATCTTTAGGAGAAATCTTAGGTGCGTTTTGGTCATTGTTGCTTGACAGGCTGCTGGCGGTGGCCGCTGGATCTACTTTTCAAGGAAAATGACCGTGGGGAGCGCGTGTGCCTGCGTTCCCACGAATGTACTTCGCCGGGCTGCCGTCTCGAAGAGACAAGGGTATTGTTTGGACGCTGTAGCGACGGCCTTGTTCACCGCTTGCCTCGAGCTTCCGACCGGCCCGCGTGAAGTTCCCGGAACGCCTGGACCGGCGGTGGGTCGTGCGGTGTGCGTGCCGCTTCTGGAAATACTATGAACTTCTCGGCAGCATCATCGCAGCGGGAGCGGTACAGCAGCACACCGGACTCGGGACTGCGGCAAGCCGGTGGCTCTACGGCGGCCCCATTGTGAGAACACGGCGGTGTGTCGTCAAAAGGACGAGGCCGGGAAGAGCGCTTTTATTTATGCTGTTGTTGTTTTTCAGCAAACCTCTTCTCCGGGGATCAGCATCAGCTGCCACTTGGGCCACGTCATCCATCGCCGCAGAGAAGCAACGAAGGCGGGGCGTGACCCCCTCTCCTCGAAGGCGGAGACGACCTTGGGATTGGTCACTATTGTACATAGCATTGTATAAAATAAGAACACAGACGCGCTCGATGAGCTCTCATCATGTGAAATAAATCATCTTCCTTCTTCTCAATCGTCTTCGGTCTCGGAGTCCGCTCCTTGCAACGGCAACCTCTCCTACGAGTCGGGAGGCGCAACGGCACCCCACCAGATCTCAACACCGCACGGAGCTTCCAGTTTAGGCCGCACTATACGAGCATATTTGGCGCTACGCTAACAACCGCTCTTACCTATAGACACTACTATAAGAGTAATTTGGAATGAATTTCATTATGTCTAGGACTTGGACGCGTACTCGAATTGTGATATGCCATCATGACGCTTCAAGGTTTTCTTTTTCTTCTGTATTCTTGATGTTTCAATATTATTTCATGGGCGAAGCAACGGAAAACGAGTGTCTCGTGCGCCTCTTTTCTTTCCGCTCTTTTTTTTTTTCCTTTTCAAAGTGCACTTCTTTTCTGGCCCGGTTCAATGATCAGTCGCCAACTTGCACAGCTTTCGACTGTATCGAACTTCGTTAACTCTCATGTTTACTTGCATATTTCCTTCTTCTCACCTAGCAGTTTCTGCGGTTGCTTCTTTTTCATCATCAAATCCCTCGGAAAGTAATTCCGTCAAACTGGTTCCCAACTTTCAGGCAGCCGACGACGTGGCCGTTTTGGAATATCTCGAAAATTCTTATGACTTGATTTGTTCACTCTATCAGTCCAGGGCAACTGCAGACAATCTATGGGCATGTTTTTCGAACATGGTCTCGCATTGCATGGAAAAACTTATTCCGGTAAGAAAATTATCGAAAAAGAGAAACCCTTGGATCACGAGAGAAATAATCCACGTGAAGCGGAAACTAAAGCGAAAAAGAAAAGCCCTTTCAACCAATGCTTCGCCTGAAAACAAACGCACTATTCAAAGCTTAAGCAAACAGCTACAAAACTTACTCAATCTAAGTTCAGATTTTACGTTACCCTCGTTAAATTCCTGAAAGAGGCTCCTGCAAAGTTTTGGCGCTATGTCAACCCGCCCACAAGGTCAACAGCGTCATTGGCCTCCCAGAATAACACTGCGCGCACTGAAGAATTTAATTCCTTTTTCGCGTCGGTTTTCACACGAGATAATGGTATGGTGGTTGCTTTTGATGATGAGTCAGTGCGTACTCCTCTCGAGAACTTAGAAATTGCCGAAGAGGGAATCCTAACTATTTTGTTGCACATCGACATCAAGAAAAGTGCTGGGCCCGATCTCCAACGAGTTCTTGTACAGATACGCAAGTTGGGTTGTTCAGACATCGCTCAACACAGGATGCTTTCCGCGTCAGTGGAAGTATGCGCAGATCATACCTATACACAAGTCTGGCTGTAAATCCGATGTTAAAAACTACAGGCCAATATCTCTGATTTCTACATGCTCGAAAGTGCTCGAACACATTGTTGCTAATCATCTGATGACATACCTCGACCATCACAATCTGCTACACCCACACCAACACGGTTTCCGCAAAGGCCTATCAACTATTAGTCAGTTAATCGAACTAGTGCACAACTTCGCCCAAACCATAAACTCTCGCAGCCAAACAGATATCATAAGCTTAGATTTTTCTAAAGCTTTCGATAAGGTGTCGCATCCTAAATTACTGCAGAAAATTGCTGTGATATTCAACAACGCTTCCATAACCCAGTGGTTTCATTCATACCTTCATGGGCGCTGTCAATTTGTCCGTTTGGGGAGTTCAGATTCAACCATGCGCCCTGTCCTCTCGGGAGTCCCTCAGGGGAGTGTCTTGGGGCCTGTTTTGTTTTTAATTTTCATAAACGACCTACCCCGCGATCTCACAGTGCCAGTCAGTCTATATGCTGATGACTGCATATTGTATAAAGAAATACGAACTCCTTCACACCAAGTTGAACTGAATGCAAATCTACAAAAAATTAAACACTGGTGCGATAGCTGGCAAATGGAATTAAATCTAAATAAAACAGTCTACATGTGCGTCTCTCTCAAAAAAAATGTCTTCAACTTTCAGTATTCTATTGGAAGCCACATTCTAGTGAATGTGAAAGAATTTAAATATCTTGGTTTGACAATTACGCATGACCTACGCTGGGATACCCAAATCGATAATGTATCTTCTAAAGCCAATAAGGCTCTCTGGTGGGCGCTCAGGTGAAACCTAAGATATGCCACTACAGATATTAAAAGCCTAGCATACAAAACGTTGATACGCCCTATTCTTGAGTACGCTAAAATTGTATGGGACCTTTATACACAATCAAACAAAATCAAACTGGACAGAGTGCAAAGGCTTGCTTCGAGGTTTATTTTTAACAAATACTAGCGATGCCATTCACCTTCTGTGCAAACGTGCTGACCTATCCTCGCTCGAGGTCCGATGCTCTTTCGAGCGATTGAAGTGCCTCTATGAAATTATACACCACAAGGTAAAAATAAATCACGATCAATACTTTGAAATTAAACACAATGAAACTTCTCGACATCGTCATAGCATGTATATTCCCCCACCGTTTGCCCGAAATAATTGCTTTAAGTTTAGCTTTTTCCCTAAAACCATTGCTCAGTGGAACTTGTTAACCGATGACATTGTGACCTCGCCTACCTTAGACACATTTTTGAACAGAATTAATGACTACCTGAAAGCATATGACCCCATTTAGCTATCTGATTTCTCTTGTGTGCGCTTTTTGTATATGTGTGTTTTTCTTAAACTATTGATCTACCTTTTTCAACTGTTCCCAAATGTCTCATATATCCGTTGTATACTATTGTTAGTACTCTGGTGTTATAAAGATACGTTATATATCATCAAAAGTGTGATATACCAACTTTTTTCTTTCTCTGTATCTGTACGCACATTGACAGCATGTTTACGTTGTATCTTCCACTCCTGTAATAGCCCTAAACAGGGCTTACAGTATTAATAAATGAATGAAAAATAATATACATTCATTGCTGGATTCACTGATGCATTTACGTTGGGGTTAAATTTGCACAGACAACATCGCCGCTCTTTAGCGCGTCTTGCTTGCGTCAGAAAAACGTAAGCTTGGCTCAGAGAAAATTATTGCTAAAATAACGCTCGTCCCAGCCGCAGCAGTCAACTCGCTCCATGAGCTGTGCATGTGTACAGATTCGACGAATCGCTGCGGGTGATTTCGTGGACGCTGAGGTCGGAAGGGTGACAAGGGGTGGTGGTGAAAACATTATTGAGAAGGCACAATGAAATAAACGCATGCAGCGCTGTGGGACCGACGCCCTCTACCGGTACCGGGCAAAGGACGTGACCAAAGCTTATAGGTACGTCGATGACTTTTAAATTGCTTTAGACAAGAGGGGCTCACTTTTACACCATTAAATGGTACAAGATATTTTAGGTACTTTTAAGAGAAACACGAAAGGACTGACCTTCACTCATGAGCTTCCCACTGACAATGCCCTGCAGTTTTTAGATATTTTACTTGCTCTGGACGAATGATCGTGTCTTACTTCCCTCGAAGTAAAAAAGCGCTGTTGCCCTATGATTCATCGCATTCGAAAACGGTTAAGCGTGAAATTGCCTCGCTTTTTTGCTATCTGCTCTGCGCATGTCGTGTACGCACATGATGAAAGCTAGCTTCAATAATCAAATAATTAGGCTCCATCCCTCCATCGGTTGTGTGCGCAGAATCATTGCTGCAGAGAATCGGTACTCAGGAAGAGCACTTGAGAGAGCGCGAAAGACCTGTTGTCGTGTGCACAAGGTTAGTCACAACCTGAAGAAAGTGGCTTCCAGGTATGGGGTACCCATGGTCTCCAAACCAACTGGCACACTTGTGCCAACACAGCTCTCGTGCTTAAGCACCAAGGGTGCAAAAAACGGCGCATAGACCCTTCCAGGCATTGTGCCGGAAGAGTTGTCTACGCAATTCCCCTGAGCTGCGGCAAGTCCTACGTTGGACAAACTGGATGCCGTGTTAATGACCGACTGAGGGAGCACGCTAACAGTATTGAAAAAGGGATGGTGCGCATCTTCCTGCGCAGGTAAAAGCTTGCTCATGTGTGCCGCAACTCAAGCTCGCAAAAGTCATTGGGAAAAGCAGGGATTAGACCGCATAGGAACTTCTAGAGGCATTCCATATAAAGATAGAAAGGGCCTGCTTGTGCCAGTGACACTTCAATGTTGCTGTACACCATTGAAACACGCTTTTTAGATAGACGCATCCTACGATAGCATGCTTGATGTCGCATTGTTTTGCTTTGCTGCGCATGTCGGAAAGCTCACCTAGCTATGCACCTGAACGTCAATAAACAGTTGGTAGTTGGCACTCGTCTGTATCTTTCCTTAGTTCTCTTCCTCGTTTCTTTTTGCGCCTGAACATGTTTAATAAACATGCTCTTTACTTTGCTTCACGGCTTTCGCAAGGCTCTCAAGCTGTAGATTCTTAAGGGGCTTTAACCCTTCAGCCTTTGCCTTTTTGGACCGACACATCAAGGGGCCGAAAATTTTTCTCAATCGCACATCCGGCTTTTTCTTCAAAAATTGCTTTTGGAAGGACTACAAATCCACCTTCTTTGTCGGACTGCACTAGGCTTAGATCTCTGCTCTTGAAGTGCTCCACAACAGGTCCGAGTGCTTTTTCATCATGTCCACGACCTTTTAGGGGCGAAGCTCCTTAAGACGTGGGTCGTGCGTCCCCGATGTATGTAGTAGTAGTAGTAGTAGTAGTAGGTAGCCACCGGCGCGTGCCTGCCGGAAAGCACGCACGCGCCGAGGGCGAGCGCGTGGCTCCCGGCGCTCACCCTCGCCGCGAGCGCCGGGAGCCACGCGCTCCCCGGCAAACTCGACACTGCCCCGGCAAACGCGAGAGTACAGTGTCAGAGAACACCTATATACGCGTTTTAGAGAACGGAAACTGTACCTTCCACTGTAGAACACAAATAAGAGTAGCGGCGGCGTAGTGAAGTGCATTAGGGCGAACGGAGATGGCGCTGCAAGTACTGTCATCATCATCGGGAAAGTTGCGTTTTTGCTGGGTCGCGCCCTGCTGTACCCCCCCCCCCCCCACCTCCCTCCCACATTTAGACCCGCTGTAGTATTCTGCTTATTCCTCTAGCTAAACCGCGTCTCGCGTGTGTACTTTTCGTACACAGGTACTGTAGCTTATCGCCAGGTGACCAAACAGGCCTCGACTGGCAAAAACAACGTCAATCAAGTAAGGTTTGCATCGTTTATTGCGGCACCACAGCTGGTAAAAACAACGTACAGTATAGTGCACACATGGGCCAACACTTAGCAGTCGCGTCCAAACAAAACACATACATACTGAGTGCGCTCCAACTTGTGCATAACTATGCTAAACGCTGACAAAATATGCATGGATAGACGGGATACGATCGAACGAATGTTGCTCTCTCATTGCATTGCGCCGTCCCATTCTGTTAGCGTTGATTTTCAGACAGCGAGCGCGGGTAAATCCACGATGCAGAATCTGAAACGTGCGCAACGTTGGCAGATGTCACAGTAACACCGATTTAGCTTCGCTTAGTTAACGTTACCTAAACGATCGCGGATGCACCGTCTCTGTATAAAGATAAGTGAATGAGTTGCAAACAAGAAGCGTCGCGCTGTGCCGAATAGGATAGGCACGAATCCAACTATCAGCTGTGAACCCATACCGTAGGTGTGTAGGTAATGGGCGAAGAAAACATTTACTTTTGTTTCAAGCGCTAACTGCGATAAAGCCTCTATGAATGCACCAAATCTTAACACACACAATTTTCGCAGCACTGCACATTCAATAGCAAGAAAGAAACCTCGGTTATGTGTTGAACTGTTTGTTACCCAGTAAATAAATGTAATTAGAGCATAATTCAATGTAAGTTTCTTCTAAGGCCAGTCAGCTTTTATCTTTGTCATAAAATTAATCAGAAGCAGACTTGAAACGCGAGTGCAGTTTGTTATTGGCTAAGTTCATTATGAGCCAATGAAAATCATATTTTTGATGTCGCTCCCTGAAAATCCCACGTCAAACCACTCTTAAAATATGGTAATGCCTTCACAAAATTGTCTGCACAAGTACACAGCACACTGTGGCAAACTGATGACACACTGAATACATCAATTCATCCAAAGCTGTCTTTCTTGCACTTTCTTAGCCGCTTGTCCATTGAGCTGCCAAAGAACAAGTTGCCGAAAACAAGTGCACAATTGTGTACGCTGTCGCTAAATGGGTTATTATGGTTCAGTTATGCAGTTCGTGTAGAGCGAGAATGCTATGGCACCAATGACCGCACCAATAAGCTCAAGTGTGCTGTGAAGGCGGTATAATTGACAGCAGATATTCTACAATGCATGAACAAAATATGAATACTATAGAAAAACAGAGATGCTAGGATAATGCAGGCTGATTATAGAGGCACAATTATGGGCAGATTAGCTTCAGGAATACATTACATATCTAGGTTGATTTATGCGGCAAAGAATCGCTCAGCCATGAGCGCAGTGTCTGTGATGCATGGACATATCAACAGAAATTATGCACCTCCCGTACAAACACACATGCACACAAATTGAAGTGGAGGAACATTACGTGAATGTGTGACAGTGCCGGAAAAAATAAAGGTCATACTTATTGTATATGTGCTTGTTGTTGTTGGATTATTCACTTTTTAAACATGTGCTTTGAAAATAAACCGTATTCTTGCTAATTGTAGAACCTCAACATCAAAGCATTGATAATGTTGCAGTGTAGCTGCACACTTGTCCTATGTACAGTCAACAGCAAAAGTTTGCGGGATAAGAAACTTCGTAAACGCCTATATTACCGCTTAGCCTCTGATCATAGCCTCGAATTAAATGTTTCAATGGGTAGAGGTTGTTGCAATGTACAGACAAACAAATTAGAGGCCGTGTTATGAGGCTAAGCCATAATGCACATTTTTTGCGACTTTTGCATCCAGCAAAGTTTTGCTGTTGATTGTGGCCCCTTTAATATCTTCGATTTCCTAGGCTTTGTTCGTGGCAACATTGTGAAGTCTTTTCATAGGCAGTGCAGTATGACAGTGCAAAGCACACCAAAAGAAAAAGAAAAGAAAAGGGGTGGCAGGTTAAGGGGCGTCACAGCCACCTGAAGTAGGCATGCTCAGCCACAAATTATGGATATTTCTGTGCTATATAAAAAGAAAATGAGCAAATCCCTTGAACACAATTTGGCCTATAACATAAATATCCTTTACACTCATATGCTGCAACTAGTGCTTGCAAAACTTAATATCGGTTGTTTTTTAGCTGTTTACAACTTAATAAAATGTGTTGTATATATATTCAAAGGCTAATTGAACTGGCTAGCTTGTCAAAGCTATGGCATTCTTTGTTTGTTGTAGACTGTTACAATTCAATGCATTAAGAAAAAAGAAGGTTTCGGACAAACTTTGTAAACCATCTCATAAAGTATGACTAAATGCCGGAACAATGTCCTTTCACTGCCCTGATGTTTGTTTGGCTGTAATATGACTAATAATACCTGTAATTTTACGTGCCCAAGCTTTTTGGAATGGTGTTGATAATGTGGGACACAACTAATTAGCGTAGAAACCACTCATGCATTCCCTTGTGTTGCCTGTGGTTTCTTTGTGCTAATTAGTTGTGCCTCAAATCAGTATGTAACTACTAGCCCAACTATCATCCTTAATGGTGCAATCTGGGGCCTGTTGAGACGTACGTAAACCTGTATACATGGGTGATGTTGCATTTAGCCACCATAGAAATGCGACCACCATGGCCTTGAATCAAATGCTTATTGTCAGACTTAAAAGTCTGACATGATGTATCTATTATATAGAGCTTGTGTTAAATTTCATCATTATTGTACTGTAGATTATATAACAAAATGGACACCTAACACCTATGGACAACAACTATTGGTAACATATTTCCATGGCATGCCTACCAAGTACAAACTACAGCAAAGATGAAGTTTGAGGTGACCTGCTGTAGTAGATGTTTAGTTGTTCCACTGTGCTTGCAGGCTGTGTTTTCGAGGGCAGTTAACCCGATGTTGCATGGCAGCTCTGAAAAAAGAAAAAAAGGAGCAGGTTATGAAATCATCATGCATTCAGAAACAAGGTATGAAGACAAAATATTGTAGCAGTATACAAAGTGACCGAGTAAACTGCGGCATGTTATGCATGTATGAATATATATTTTGTAAGGCTTGTGCTCTAACATAGCATGTGCCTTGCCCATGGTGTCGAGGTGCGTCCACAAGGAATGTTGACTGCAGGTGTCAGCCAGGAGGCTGTGACAGAAATAGAATATATCCATGATTAAAATGCCGGTTTCTATGTGACACGAAATGAAAGTAAGCCTATAAGTGAAACTGCTGTCACAAGGTAAACAATAAGGCAAGAAGGAGATCCCCAGCTTTGCTGTTTACTCAAATTTCACAACGTGGAACTAGCTTTAGTTTTCTCTCTCTCTCTCAGGCACTTCTTTTTAAATTTTTTAGTGTGAATGTAGCAAACTTTATAACACACTTTGTACTAATACATGGTGAGTTACGGACGTGCGTGCGGAGGCGATAGAAGTGTATTCGAACACGTCCAGACTGCATATAAATTTCAGAAATGCATTTCTAATGACTCAGCAGCTCGCTCCTAAGTGAAGCCACGTCGCTCAAGAGAACGCGGATTCCGTCGGTGGAGGGATATGAGACGTTGAAAATTTTCGAGTTGCTGTGTGTCGCTTGACTGTCGCAAAAACAAAACCAACCGTAATAAACAAAAGCAATGGGTTTGTACTCACCGGTCCATGCACGCTGGGGCTTGAAACGAACTTCGTTGCTTTGAAGGACGAGGCGCAGGGGAAAGCGCTCTGTGGAAGCATTTCAACGTGCTTTGAACGAACAAGAACAGCAAGCCGATATCACCGACTACGAAAGCAATCGTCAGTTTCACGAAATATTTACAGCAAAACGAAACACCGCGAGCTTGCGTCGCTGCCCGAACGCGTCGCAAACGGTTAACGTGACTTCTACCGCCGCGTAGTTTGAATTTAAAAAAAAACGAGCATGTCTTAGTATCGATGTCGGTAAACTGCCGAATCAGCCGAAGCAAAAAAATATTTAGTGAGAGGAGGATGGCGTAGTATCTCAAAGGTACGCTCACTAAAAGCAGCAGTTTGTTGTATGCAAGTTTAATATCAGGCAAAGAAAAAGTCTTCGTCTTGTTCAATATATTCTGCATCGAAATTAGGCACCGATGCGGGCGCCCCTACATAAAAGTGCAATAGGGCGAATGGCGGCCTCCATAGCTCGAGCTAAGAGAGGGGTCAGTAGATCCACTCCCCGCGGTTGAAGCTGGAACGCGCCGCGGTTGATTTTTTCGCCATCTATGGCGATTCGTAGCATATCGAGCTTTCACCCCCCTGACAGTGTTCTAGAAGGTTTTCTAGTGGGCTCACTGGGGGGCGTGGTCTGAAGCGCGCCATGTGGCGGCCGAGAGGTGGCGCGGCAATACGTTCCTCCTGAAGCTTCGCTCCGAGTCCCGGCGGCGGCCGGGCAGGCGGCGTTGCTTTTACCGTTCAACTAGGCATGTAGGCTCCCTACGTTCAACGTTTCTGCACGTTCCGACCAGGAGATCGCCGTAGGATACAAGCACGCTTTGCTAATAACTAAACTCTCCACTGATGCCAACGAAGGAGCACTAAGAAACGCGGACATAAACAAGAAGCACACGGACAGGTGCCCCTTCTTTATTTACCCGTTTCTCAGCGCTAGTTTGTTTTGCATAAATTATGAGCCAACTTGCCCAAACACACGTCCTGCTAAGCCATGAGTTTCCAGCCCACTGGCAATGGCATGGGGATTGCACGCGCTCCGACGATGTCAGCTCAGCTTATTTTAAGCCGACACAAACAGGCATAATTTAGAGCATGTACAGACATTTTATTTACAGAAATACAAAACTGTGGTCAGGTGCACATTGCAAAAATTGTGCAGATCAGCATGAAGAAGCTAAGCAGGAGTCCAAGCAACCATCTGGCTACCATCAGACAGCAGCTGCAGCAGTGTGATCTGTCATTCACAATTCACATAACTGCAAACACTTATGTATGGTATAATACAACAACAATTAAGAAAAACTTTTTTTGCTTTGAGAGGGAAAAAGAACAGAGAAATGAAAAGCGACAAACCGATGTACCCATGTGGGAGAATCTGTTTAAAATGATTGTACGATATGCATTACACAGCATTTAACAACACATCAATGCATGAATTAGCATAAAAACCTAGAACTCGGGAAATATTTCTTTTGCTTGCTTTTTAAATTGGGTTGGGAGATTGTATTTTGCAGTCGGTATATTACCTGGGTATTTGTTTAAAATGTCTAGTATTAATGTTGCCAATTTTAACAAGCCGTAGTTCGTGATAGGACTATTTTTTTTTCGTGGTTCATATTCAGTTTACTTGATCTGATATTTTCCCTCGAAAAGCGTGCTATTGCTTGTATATTTACTATTAATTGCTTAGGTGCACTTGCTAATCTTACGAAGCTTCATTGTTTGCCTCTTGTTTCGCTTCTCCGCTTAACCCCTTTCACGAAGAAATGCAGGCAGTTATATAGAAGCGGACTACTTTCAAGGTCAGCTCAGTGGCATGTTCACTGCATCCGATTGTGCTAGTGCATTTCTCCTTTGCCAAACTCAGCACATCCAGAATGCTTTCACAGTGCAACTTACTCTTGCTGAAGCATTCCGTAAACAAGTTTTCTAGAGTTCATCCCTGCTTTTTTTTCCTGGCCGTAGCATCACTATCAAGTCGTTTCCTCTTGCTTCTTGGTTTTGCGGTCGTTTTGGATAGGTACGCAGGCAAGTTCGGCAGAATTGTGGGGACGGCGTCTTCCGATAACAATGGCCTTCCGCGTGGGATGCGTACTTTTTTGCCGTCCACTAAGTGCACATAGTTTCTGATAATGTATCGTTGCTCGAAGTGTAGCTCGCAGACCGCACATGTCGCATCCAAAACTTTATCCGCACGGGGCAAGTTCCGCTCCCACTGCTTCCTTCGTTCCTCGTCGCGCGGAACATTGAAGAGGGATGCCTTCGGCGCGTCTTTGACGCGGCTGTACTCCGTACGGCAACCGGGCGCAAAACAATAATTCCGGCGGCGGCTAGGCATTTTCGCCTACTCGGAACAGACGCCTGTACTCCTGATGACATGCAGAGGCACGCACTACCTGAATGAAGCTAGTAGAAAGCATAAAGACCACGCGACAGCCTACATGCAACACTGCGAAGAAACTGCCGGGCGGGCGGCGCGCGTTGGGAATTTCAGGATGGATGGATGGATGGATGCTATGAGCGTCCCCTTTGTAACGGGGCGGTGACTTGTGCGCCACCAGGCTCGTAGAACTTTTTTTTTTCCCTCTCTTTAAATTTTCCTCATGCCTTTTAAATTTACTTCAATCAGATCGATCATACTATAGCAAAAACGGAAATTCATAGCCCAGTTCCCTGTCCCTTATGGCAGAAAGTCCATATTTTCTTTTTATAATTATTTTTGTCCGTTCTCTCTAGTTTTCTGCCACCAGTATTCTAACCGTCTCTTACTTATTTTAATCGCGGCTATGTTCAGCTTCCCGTTGTTCGCCCTAAAACCCAAGGCTTCCTGTAGGGTGGTGCCCAAACGTACACCTGGGTGGATATTTCCGCATTCAATCAGAACATGCTCCGTCGTTTCCCTATCTTCCTCGCAGCATGTGCATTTTTCCTCTTCTTTACTGAATTTCGCTTTATAAATACGCGTTCTAAGGCAGCCCGATCTCGCTTCAAGCAATAAAGCGCTTCCTCTTGAATTATCATAAAATGCCTCCCTCTTTATTTCGTTTTTGCCCTCTCGGTAGTTATTCAGAGTCGGTTCTTTTTCCATCGCTGCCCTCCAGTAAATCTTCTCCGCCTCTCTGACTTTTCCCTTTACGCTCTTTGTTGTCAGTTCTCTTAGAGCCGTATATTTACTGGTGAGCCTCCTAGTTCTCTTTCTCCACTGCGTGTCAACGCTCTTTCTATATAAATAGCGGAACACCTTCACTGCCCACCTACTCTCTTTCACATTCCTTAGCCTCTCTTCAAACCTTATTTTGCTCTGCACTTCCCTTGCCTCAAAACTCGCCCATCCCATATCGCCCTTTACAGCCTCGTTTGTCGTTTTCCCGTGGGCACCCAACGCGAGGCGTCCCACAGTTCTTCGATTCACATCCATTCCCGATTGTACCTCTGGCCTCATGCACACCACTGAGTTCCCAAATGTAAGCCCCGGTACCATTACCCCTTTCCACAGACCCCCAAGCACCTCGTACCTATTGTGTCCCCATAACGCTCTGTGCTTCGTTATTGCTGCGTTCCTCTTTCCCTTTGCTGCCAAGGCTTTTTCGTGTACCTTCATGTATCTATCATCCTCATTTACCCATACGCCAAGGTACTTGTATTCGCTTACTCTCGGTATTTCTTGGCCCTGTATGGATACCGCCTGGTCGTTGGGATCATTGAATACCATCAGTCCGCATTTTGTAACACCAAATCCTAGTCCTAGAGCCTCGCCTTCCTTCCCGCATATATTCAACAGCCGTTGTATATCATCTCGACTGTCCGCGAATAAGACAATATCATCAGCATAAAATAAACCCGGAAGCCTCTGCTCAATCATCACGCCGCCCTGTTTGTGTGACAGATTAAAACCAATGTTGCTATCTCCTAGCGCTTTTTCCATTCTAACCATGTACAGCATGAATAACAGCGGCGACAAAGGACATCCCTGTCTCAGCCCCTTGCTAATATCAACGTTCTCTCTGCTACTGATTCCTTCCCATTCTATGCAAACTGTATTTTCTCGATATATTTCCCTCAAAAGCTGTACGCAATCGTCGCCTATGCCCATTCCTTCCAAAATTTCCCACAGTATTTCCTGATTAACATTGTCATACGCTCCAGTGATGTCTAGAAAAGCCACATACAACGGCCTCCTTTCTATTTTAGATATTTCTATACACTGAGTAAGAACAAATAGGTTATCGTCTAAACGCCTGTCTACTCGAAATCCATTCTGAAGTTCTCCCAAAATATTGTTACGTTCTGCCCATGCTGAAACAGGAGGAACCTGTTTCAGCGCCCCTGGCGGGCGCGCCGGCAGGCAACATCGGGCGCCTCAGCGGAGTGAATGGGAAGGACAGGCCAGTGGGCCCACTACAAAACCGAACACTGTAGCACGGCCGCTGGATAAAAACGCACGTGGTGCGGCCTGCGACGTCGCCCGAAACCTGCGTGACGAGCCTAGTTCTCCGCGCCGCCGCAGCGGAGCCACTGCTACGGGACAAGCGCGCGCGGGAGGAGCCGCTGGGTCAGCATGTTTCGCGCAGCGGTGCGCTGCGAGTTTGCATTTTATTCACGCACAACCATTTATTTTTTTTTTGTCAAAATAAGATCTCTGCGGTGCCTGCAAGAACGGTACGGGCATTGGGCTGCTGATGGACTCGCACGAGCCCGAACCGCGCACTTATATGCAGCAGGCTTCGACACTCGACCACCGTTCAATATAACTGGCAAGTTCCTTATCGCTTGCTTGAAGAGTTGCTTCGCTTGATGCGCTTGTTTGCTCGAGAGAAAAACCTGTTATTGATATTATTATTAATATTATTATTATTCAAAATTCCTTACAGACCCATTGAAGGGCATTGAGTAAGGGGGGCATTCGTATATACAAAACAGAAAAATACACAAAAATTAAATAAAAAAATAAAGGGAAATATATAAAAGAAACAAGACAAATATTACAAGCAGTAGAACGTTATACAATGATAAAGCTCAACAAAATTGGGTTATCACGGAATGTGTCACGGTTAGCAATGGATACAATATGTGAGAGACCGCGCGGCTCCAGGTAGTGGTGATGAGTTAAATGCCTGTGTGCGACCATGAACTCGCATGAAACTACGCGCGTTGTGAATGCGTCGAGATGTGCGCAAAGGAGTATGAAGCGGCAAACTGTGAAATTTGTTACTATAAATCTACCTGTGAAATAAACACGATAGAGCAATGGCGCGGCGTTCTTCTATAGTGGCTGAAATGCAAGATCTTCGTCTTATTAGACGTTCTTACAAATGCTTGCATACGACTTACTGAATTGTCCAAATAATGTTCTTATATAGTCTTTTAGTTTCAGCTTTTTATAAATATGAGGCAGACATCTACGACTAAATGAACATTCAGCCGCTTTGTAGGCGCGTGCTTTTATTTCTATGTAAGGACGGAACTAGTTCGGATTGGCTGATTAAAAAAAAGGTCGAGGAAGGCGGTGTCAGGCTCATTTCTTTATTTAGAAGTTACAATATGTATACATCCACGGAAAGGCGACTCGTTGCATCAAAGTCGCACCTTCCGTAACAGAGGCTTGTAAGCGAGTTTGATCCGCTCAGCAGTTGCGTTCACGTCTCGAGCCCTGTCTGCCGCAGCAGTTTGCTCAGAAACACCTCACAGGTCTCCTCGGTGTGGCTTTGTTCACCCCTGTCACACGTTAGTTCGCGACATATCACAATTTGGTAGAAGTGTTGATGACAAGCGCACGAACTGCCATCGGAACAGCCGTTGGAAGCAATAGCTTGAGCTTCGTGGACTTATAGTAACCGTCAGGGAAGCGACGTGAATACACCAGCGACCTGTCATTTGGCTCGCACACGCTTCCTTTCCCAGTTATTCCCTGTCGATAAATATTTTTTAGTCATACTTTACGGCGATCTACGTCGCAGGGAAACTTGTGGTACCGTATCTGAGGGTCCTTCCTTGCGTTTGTGCCACACAGCGGCGCGCAACAGTTGCTCGGCATAATGCCGCGCACGACCAAAATTATAGGAGGCAATGGCACAATAGATGCACCTCGACACGTTGTAGCCACAGGGCGTGCGAGCGAGGTGCAGAATTTCGTCGACACACACAGAAAACTCGTCCCGTACTGGTTCGCAGAGAGGCCCGCGCGGCGGGAGCCGGGAGAGTTGTCCCGTAGCAGTGGCGCCCCCTCCGAAAAAGCGGCGAAAACTGTCAACTTTCGCTTCACAGCTCCGCTTTTGTTCGCCGCGCGACGTAGCAGGCCGCACCTCGTGCGTTGCTAATCGAGCGGCCGTGACTGTCGCGAGATACAACGTTGGCGCAGGCAGCGTCTCCTAGCGAGTTTCTTGATTGAGAAATACCGACTGGTCGCGTTGGAGAAGCGTTCACCCGCAAAACCCATATATATATATATATATATATATATATATATATATATATATATATATATATATATATATATATATGCACTGGATCTTGACTTGCAATGAAGTGCCGGTGGGAGATTTCACTTGTGCATTGTGCATAGTTGAACCGTGAGGATTCGTAGCATGCGCGTTAACTAAATTAATCCGGAACTCGGCACGATCTACGATGAACATCCCGAGCTTCGCCCACTCATCATCATTCACTCCGTGGATATGCTGTAATTTTTTCCGTGGTTCCTCTGGAGGCAGTAGACGCTTTCAGAAAGAACCCGGTCCTTCAGTTGGATTTTTGTCCACTATCTTGTTAACGGTAGCCAGCTTCTTCCTAGAAGTCTGCCAATGTCTTCGGGTAGTTCAACCCTACTTAAACACGCGACACCCACAGAATCAGTATTTTCTTTAGTCTTCCTCGGAAGTTGCTTGCGTATGTGATTCCAATACACCTGTCACTTTGTCAGCTAGTCTTCTCATTTGGCGCAGCTTTGCAGCACCGACCAACTCATTCCGCATTTGAAGACACACTACCTTTAGACAGTGTCACCGATCTCGGAGGGCGTATGCCGAGCGTGGGAGGAAGAGACGTTTGGCACCAATAGCGTTGGCAGCACGGCAAGCCAAATTTTATACACAGCACAGCAAAACGAAAATTTGACAAAATATACACAAACAGTAAACTAATCCAGAAAATTGTCTACCGAATGAAGCGAACTACCTACTCGAATAGCACATTTTCAAAGTCTCAATTCGGCGCAGCACTTAGTCCTAGGTATGGCCACGTTGGCTTCGCTGTCGCGAATGGAACGTTCTTACGTGGTCGGCGCTGTCCCTTTGCAGAGTCCGCTGCCGTAACCAGTTGGGCGACTCCAAGTCGTCGCTGTCCTCTTTTACGTCGGCTGGAAGGTACCGCTTGCTTCCGTAGCCGACGCCCGGTCTCAGCTGGTGACGTGGCACGTCTTGCAAGGGTTAGGCCTAGCCTGAGACCTAAGTACACGTACGGTCCCCCGCTCGAAGTAGCGACGTGACGTCCCGGTGAATTGCTGCTGACCGACCTTCGAAGGGGGATTGTTGGCGATGCGTCCGGAACCGTCGGCTGCAGAACCTCCAAGGAGCCTTGCCCGAACGTAATCGAGGTCCACCGCTATTCGATCAAGTACCAGCGTCCCGGGCTCCCGAACTGAACGCCTCCGCCGTCGCCAATTGCCAGCTCAGCGTTCTCCGATTGCAGCTCGGGTCGCGCGCCGTCCACCAACCACGAACGTGTCAACGGCGCGTGCATTCTGGCGCCTCTCCGTTATTCTGCGCGCCATCTCTCGTTTTTCGCCATGTGGCGCGTGCTTTGGTCTTCTTTACGCATGACAGCCAGTCATGCCAGTGTCTAACTTGTCTCCATTGCTCTGACTTGAGGATTCGACACATCCTCTTCCGATGACCTGTCGATGGTTCTCCAAACAAGGCTTTCACATCCTCAGGTGCTAGACCCATTCTGATGCATCTTGAGTAATACCGAGACTTGCAAGTTGCAACGGCGATGCCACTGACACATATGTTGGCGGGGTCCGTAGAACCAGAAACACGTAGAAAGGAGCCCGAGGTGGAAGAAGTTGAGTAGAGTAGCTTGCTTAACACACACGCACACACACACTGCTGTCACGAAAGAAGCAAGGGAATCGTCTTTTCGGCTGCCGAGGCCGCTGGTGAAAGAACAAAAAAGGTATTCGAACAGCGGATCACTTTCTGTGAATAATTATTCTTTTTTTTTTTTTCGGCTGAATGTCGATGTGTCATTGGGAATCCAGCACAAAGCGCGCACCAGTGGAATTCAGTTCACATGACTACAGCATCGATGTGTCAACACAGCAGCAGAAGGCCTTTAATGCAGAGCGTGTCGTCTGCAAGCGAAAAAGCGTATAGTGCAAGTCGACGATCCGAGTGCAGTCGAATTGCAATGTAAGGCGTCTCTATCTCTCGCTGCTTTCTTCTGCACCTCTTTAGCCGCGTGATAAGGGAGCCATTAGCAACTGTTACGGTGCTCCAACGTTTGTGGCCGCCACTTTCATGCAATAAACATCGCCTCCAAGATCTGGTGAGTGTAGCGTTTCCAGTTGCGGCTCCCAGATGGGGCGACAGTCTGCTAACCTCCTCCGATTTGGCCGTCGGCTTGTCCAGATTTCGGAACGCAGTTTGGCAACTGGTATAATTGAAGAACTCTGACCACGATGTGATCATGAGAGACGCCGTAGTGGAGCGCTCCGGAAATTTGCACCACCTAGGGTTGTTTAACGCGTGCACTGACATCGCACAGTACACGGCCTTAACATTCCTCGTGCATCGAAGTGCAGCCGCCGCGGCCGAGATTCGATCCCGAGACCTACGGATCAGCAGCCGAGTGCCAGACTAGAGGCAACGGAAAATTGGGTCCTCTGTTGCTCTCCAGCCACTACACACACCCTTGCCTGTGCACAGCTATATTTAGAAGCGCAAGACAGGAACAAATAAATACAACACAAGCACAAAGGCAGATAGACACAAGATAAAACCCGTTAACATTTGTACGACAATACCAGCAGATAGATAGATAGATAGATACTAAACTTTACTGTGGTCCGGAAGGATCCTTACCCCGTTGTTATAGGGGCAAGACTGCGGGCCGCGCCCTTGTTGGGACGGGGAGGTCAAGCATCATCGCCGCATCGTGGGCCTTCTGGACAGCCCGTAGTCGATCAATCCTGTCGTGGCTCTTGAGCAATGAATAAAATACTTCCACCGTCAAGCCGTCGTCAGTGTGGCACTGTAAAGAGCGGTACTCCCAGAGCATGTGCTTGAAATCGCTAACCCCACCGCAGTCGGGACAAAGAGGGGAAACCTCTATGTACCCACTGAAGGCGGAAAGTGTAAGATATGAATTCGTTTGAATTTGCCTGAGAGTCACGGCCTGAAGTCTCGTGAGATTTCAATGTGGCAAGGGGAAAATCCTACGACACATCGGAGTGATCTCGCTGAAGGTGGAAAGAATGTCCCCGAAGCGGGTTTCCGAAAAGGTCGGTCCCACCCGGCACACCAAGTGCCGGGCGCAGCCGGCAAGGGCAACACCTTAACGTTGGCAAGCCCCTCGTGCGCCGGGAACATCGTAATGATATGATGAGTAAGGTGCCCGAGCAACTTTCTCACAAAGAAAGCTCGAAGGGCTGATCTCGAGTCCGCGTAAATTCCGTGCTTGCAAGCCGACGACGTCCTGATTGACGCGGCCGATGACTCGGCCCTTCGTGTCTACGACGTTGCAACAAAATCCACGCATACCCACGGAGTGAATGATGATGAGTGGGCGAAGCTCCGGAGGTTCATCGTAGATCGTGCCGAGTTCCGGATTTAGTTAACGCGCACACTACGAATCCTTATGGTTCAACTACGCACAAGTGAAATCTCCCACCGGCACTTCATTGCAAGTGAAGATCCAGTGCATATATATATATATATATATATATATATATATATATATATATATATATATATATAATGGGTGGCCGGTGGACGGTTCTCCAGCGCGAGCAGTCGGTATTTTAGATGCGAAGCAGCTCTTTGACTAGCCTGTGTAACGCCCTTTGTGCGTTAGTACGGCGAGGGCAACGCGTTGCCCTCGCCGCAGGTGTTGGAGCGTTGCCAAGTAGGTCACGCCGAAGCTGCGCGTTGACGTCACGCTCCCCTGGCAGTGCGCGCTGACGTCACTCTCTCCCTCGCCTGCCGCGCGCTCGCCGCAGCTGCCGCCTCGTCCGTTCGCCCGCAACACCTGCCACTACCGCGACCGACAAAAAATTAACACCATCTTCGCAAAGGGAACCCTGATGGGATGCGAAACACCCGCGTTAGCGCCGCTCAACCCGTGACGCCACCCGTGCGCAACGCTGCTGCTTCGCATCGCATCAGGGTTCCCTTTGGGAAGATGGTGTTAATTTTTTTCAATCAAGAAACTCGAAGACGCTGCCTGCGTCAACGTTGTGTCTCGCGGGTGAGGGCGCGTTCTCCTTCTTTGCGAGCTGGGAGAGCGTTCATCGAAGAAAGAGCGTTTCCATAGTCAACGCGCGCCTTTCGCTCTCTGTCTCTCGCTCACAAGACAGCAGATGGAAGAGTGAGAGAGCTCGCGCGCCGAGGGCGAGCGCGAATGTGGCTACGACTCGACAACGAAACAGCGAGCGCCATCTATTGATCAGTTCACGTACTAGCTAAGCAGCACCGCAGCGCCATCTCGTGATCATTCTGAGATCATTCAAGAGCGAGCGCATTTTATAGCTCCCACCCCTAGCGGTCTCCCATCGCACTGCGTCGAAACATCTCGAACGATCGCCTCCATCCAATGAGAGGCGTGCTCACGCGCGCCATCTAGTGACCGCTCATCACACTATGCGCTCCCATGCATCTGAATGGAGCGAGCGCCGCAGCGCCATCTCGTATTTTAATTCGTCAACTATGCTGTGCTAGCGCCATCTACTGATATCCCGCCACACTAGCCTTTACCATGTATCTGTATGGATGGTGGATGGATGGATGGATGGATGGATGGATGGATGGATGGATATTAGGAGCGTCCCCTTTATAACGGCGCGGTAGCCGGACCACCAAGCTCTAGCTTTATTTCTTTTCCTCTACAAACATTTCTTTTCCCGAATCACATATATTTTCACAACTAAGTTTTCTTCTCGTCTACCTATTTTATCTTTATCGTTCCGCTGTGATGTAACAATCTTACCCGAACTACCTTGCGCTTTTGTTTGCTCCGTACTTTTGCGCCACCAATACTGTAAGCGCCTTTTACTTATCTCTATCGCCGACATGTTCAGCCTTCCCGTGTTACTCCTGAAACCCATGGCCTCCTGTAAGGTAGTGTCCACAGCTGCACCTGGGTGGACATCTGTACATTCAATCAAAATATGATCTGTCCTTCTGTCCTTTCCCTAGCTTTTCCACAGCACGTACATGTGTCCCCTTCTTTATTGAATTTCGCTCTGTAACTTCGGGTTCTCAGGCAACGGGACCTTGCCTCAAACAGTAAAGCGCTTCCCTTTGAATTATCGTAAAATTTTTCTCTTGATTTCGTCTTTCCCTTTTCTGTAGTTGTTCAATGCCGGCTTCTTCTCCATTCTTGCTATCCAATCCGAGTTCTCCGCCGCTCTGACCATGCTCTTAACGCTCTTTTTCGTCCCATACGTTTCGTTACTGGATGTATACTTACTGATAAGCTTCCTAGTTCTCTTCCTCCATTGTGAATCAACGTTCTTCCTATACAAATACCTGAATGCTTTCGCTGCCCATCTACTTTCTTTCATATTCCTTAATCTCTGTTCGTACCTAATTTTACTCTGAGCTTCCCTTCCCTCAAAGTCAGACCATCCCATATCCCCCTTAACAGCCTCATTTGTGGTCTTCCCATGGGCGCCCAGTGCGAGACGTCCGACCGTCCTCTGATTCACGTCCAGCCCTGATTGTACCTCTGACCTCATGCACATGGAGCGAGCGCCACCAACGCCAACTAGTGATCACTTCACGAACTAGACGAGGTGGCCTCCGCGATCGGCTGTGGCGGCGCGGCGTTGCTCCGGCCGTCCCATTCGGCGCTTACACAAAGGGATAAGTGTAATACCGCTAGCGCCTAAAGGCGCCACTAGGGGGCGCCCTTAGCCCAAGGCTCGCCAAGGCATAGCCCAAGGGGTATGCGTTCCTTGTAGGTGCGAGTAGTTTCACATACAGGTGCTGTGCCGACTCTGAATAACTACCGAGAGGGCAAAAACGAAATAAAGAGGGAGGCATTTTATGATAATTCAAGAGGAAGCGCTTTATTGTATGAAGCGAGATCGGGCTGCCTTAGAACGCGTATTTATAAAGCGAAATTCAGTAAAGAAGAAGAAAAATGCACATGCTGTGAGGAAGATAGGGAAACGACGGAGCATGTTCTGATTGAATGCGGAAATATCCGCCCAGGTGTACGTTTGGGCACCACCCTACAGGAAGCCTTGGGTTTTAGGGCGAACAACGGGAAGCTGAACATAGCCGCGACTGAAATAAGTAAGAGACGGTTAGAATACTGGTGGCAGAAAACTAGAGAGCACGGACAAAAATAATTATAGAGAAAAATAAGGACCTTCTGCCATAAGGGGCAGGGAACTGGGCTATGAATTTCCGTTTTTTCTATAGTATGATCGATTTGATTGAAGTAAATTTAAAAGGCATGAGGAAAATTTAAAGAGAGAGAGAAAAAAAAGTGCTTAAATTTTCTTACGAGCCTGGTGGCGCACATGTCACCGCCCCGCTACAAAGGGGACGCTCATAGCATCCATCCATCCATCGCGGCGCGACCTGCCAGTTTCAGTGCGAGTTCAGTGGCGAGTCAGCCGTTTTGACGCATTTTCACGCAGAGGAACCGCGGACATGCAGTCAAATCTTTTCCGGCTCCTTCCTGCAGCCACAAGAAGTAAAGGCATCTTGTCAAACGCTTGTGCATGCAGCCTTAGTGCTCGTTTACTAGCGGATTAACGTAACCGAGACTTTTGTCGCGCTACATTTGACCAGAGTGCGGAATACCACATTTCCTTTGTTAAAATATGTAACGACACTTGATTACGCAATGTATGTCTTTCTGGCGATCCTGAAAGTACTGGGCAGGCATTTTACAGCGATGTTCTCTAACATATATACGCAGTTGACTGCATTAGTCGAGAGTTCTGAGCTCTGCTTTGTTGCCCTTGAAGAGAGAATTTTTCCTTTGCCTTGCTGTGTCGGGGTATGCGTTCCTTGTAGGTGCGAGTAGTTTCACATACAGGTGCTGTGTCCGTAATAAATAATTCGCGGCATGATGACCATTGCATGGTTATGTGTGATGCGCTTCACACACAGATAAATGTACCGCTTCGTACCTTTCTGTCACTCAGACAGGAAGAAATAGCTTGGGATAGGTTTTCACGAATTTCCGGCAAATTATGATCGTCGCCAAGCGTGGCTAAAGGGCATACTGAGAAAGGATTTTGTGCGAAACGACAAGCGCGTTGGCAGTGTCGTTTGCGGGCTTCAGAGTCTGATTATGCTCTGGGTTCCACAAAGGTGTGGTGGCTCGAGAGGAATGCTCCCAGGCTATCCGAGCTACATGCAGCCACAGCAGCCACAAAAAGACGCAAGTTGGAGCGACTGTCGCATAATTCTTCTCTAGACCAACAAGAGACCTCAAAGTTATCGCGTGATTGCAATAGAGCTTGGTTCAGCCTGCGACCGTGAAATACGCAAAGACAATTTGTCAACTTCTGCCTTCTCGTTGCACGTAGTGTTTGAAGACAGCCGCCTTCATATATACCTTGTAGGGACATGAAGCAACAAGTGCTGAAGGTGCAGGCTGCAATTAAAGCCAGCCATCAGAGTCTTCTGCTATCCGCGTGGCGACATTTACGACTGAAGGTAATCTGATGGTCGGAGGTAAGTGCACACAATGTAGTCGGTGAACTGCACCATGAGACAATTGAGTGCGCAACGCAAACTACTGACGACCTTCTTCCTCGCAAGCACTCAGATTTAAAGAACCCGCATGTTCAGAAAAGCAGATGCTATCAGGAGACTGCAGCGAGAGAACAACCGCCTCAAAAAGAAGTTGAGTGGTATGAAGCGCTATATAATGTCGACCTGCCTCACCCGGCTCCCAAGTTTGCATAACAATTTCACAGATGCCTATTTACGCCAGTAAGCTGCTCTGCCTGACGCTGGCATTGTTCTTCAGTAATTTCCTATTGCGCTTTGGCTGCGATAACGGACTTTTCGTCTGCAGCTCCCACCCGCGCCATGGAAAACAAGCCATACGATGGATGGATGGATGGATGCTATGAGCTTCCCCTTTGTAACGGGGCGGTGACATGTGCGCCACCAGGCTCGTAAGAAGATTTAAGAACTTTTTTTTTCTCTTTTAATTTTCCTCATGCCTTATAAATTTACTTCAATCAAATCGATCATGCCATATCAAAAACGGAATTTCATATCCCAGTTCCCTGCCCCTTATGGCAGAAATTCCATATTTTTCCCTATAATTATTTTTGTCCGTTCTCTCTAGTTTTCTGCCACCAGTATTCTAACCGTCTCTTACTTATTTCAATCGCGGCTATGTTCAGCTTCCCGTTGTTCGCCCTAAAACCCAAGGCTTCATGTAGGGTGGTGCCCAAACGTACACCTGGGTGGATATTTCCGCATTCAATCAGAACATGCTCTGTCGTTTCCCTATCTTCCTCACAGCATGTGCATTTTTCTTCTTCTTTACTGAATTTCGCTTTATAAACACGCGTTCTAAGGCAGCCCGATCTCGCTTCAAACAATAAAGCGCTTCCTCTTGAATTATCATAAAATGCCTCCCTCTTTATTTCGTTTTTGCCCTCTCGGTAGTTATTCAGAGTCGGTTTTTTTTCCATCGCTGTCCTCCAGTAAATCTTCTCCGCCTCTCTGACTTTTCCCTTTCCCTTTACGAGCCTTGGGTTTCGCGCGCCACGGTGCGGCGAGAAGATCGGCCACGCCCCTTTCCGCAATTACACCCTCTCCGTCCGAATGGGACGGCCGGAGCAACGCCGCGCCGCCGCCGCCGATCGCGGAGGCCACGGGTGGCTGCGACGGACAACTACGGCCTTAAGGAGCTTCGCCCCTAAAACGACTGTAGTCGCCTTCAGAGCACCTACAAAACATGACTTTGCCTGGAGTGCATGCGCGAACCGCAGAGGCGCGAGCCGTCCTAAAATTGGATGGGTGGGGGAGACCCTGCCGATAGCTGAACGTACCCATCGTGTAACGTCTTCGAATTGATCCCTATGTTAGCCAGGATGGATACCCGCTGCCATAGAGGAGAGTCTGGCAACGTGGGCACACTGCTGTGCTTCGGCCGCTTCCTCTAATGTGTTGTGGACGCCTAAGCTTGCCAGGTTCTCTGTGCGAGTGCGCATTGGGAGTCCTAGACTGCGGTGCTTCGGCCACTTCCTCTAATGTGTTGTGGACGCCTAAGCTTGCTAGCTTCTCTGTACTTGTGCGCATTGGGAGTCCTAGGACTCTCTTGATACTCTTCCTGATGATCGTGTTCAGCTTGTTGATTTCGTGTTTATGCCATCTGTGCATGCGAATGACGTAATTCACGTGGCTCATGAGAAACGCGTGAGACAGGCGGAGGAGATTTCTTCCTTACGCCCCCTTTTTTGTTCTAAGCCCTTGCAGTGACCCTGATTCAGCACGCGCTGTAAGCTTGTCTATAGTAGCTGACCGTTCTATGATCATGCCCAGCACCTGAAGAGAACGAACCCCGTGGATTCCGCACCCCGATGTCAAACTCCTCGCTTGGGTACCCTTATAAGGATTCTGTAGTGGCACGATATAGCAGCAACTCCGACTTGAAAGGCGAGAGCCGGAGACCTGTCCTACTGACGTGTTTCTCTGCACCGCCTCTTGCACTGCGTTCTCAACGTGGCCGTCCGACTCGCACCAGAGGGCGATGTCGTCCGCATAAATAGCGGAGCCAATCTGCTCACCAACAGATCATCAATATAACGTTACGGACCCGTGCATCAACATGTAGCCTAGTCGCAGAACAATACTATATCAGAACATGCGCCCAGCTCAGCGCAACATAAATAGAGCATCACAAGTAAAACGATAGGCACACGAAACGTAAACACAACAAAAACCACAGAAGCACACACTCCTCTGCACAACGTAACCGCACCGTAACATAAGCACAACGAACCATAACCAAAACGTAACACGAGCACAGCGCGAGGGCGAATATTTCCCGCAGCTTTCAGGATGAGTAGAACTGCTGTGCCTGCTGAAATGACGCTGTGTTTTTACCACATGGGGTTAATTAATCTTCACCAAAGCACAATTCACGGACGTTCTGGCATTTCGCCGGCATCGAAGTGTAGCTGCCGTGCCGGGAATCGAATTGAGCAGCGCGACAGCCTACTTTTCCATATATCTGCGAAGAACCGTTTTAGTGATCTGGTAAAATCTCGGAGCGGCTTTTTTTTTTGTTCGCTGCTATCCACCTTCATCCTAGCAAGCACTCACCAACGAGCTCATTACTGCAAGGCACAAGTCTGAAGCATGAACATTTTTGGCAGGAACATCCCGTGGCTTTTTTTTTTCTTTTCCAATGTGCTTCGGATATGCGCCTGCGCGGTCCTGAGCTTCGCAGTTCTCATGGCGCTGAAGCGCTTTCAGGATGATGACGCCCTTGCAAGTTTGTCGAGCTAACCTTAAAGAGACGCGTAATAAATGAATACGTAGAGTAACTGTTCCGAGCAGGGCTTGGCGCGAGGGAACGTCGAACCCCGCAGAGCGCAAAGAGGACAGCAATTAATAAAGCCGGTGTCTGCGCCAGAGTCCGAGGCTCGTTGGGCGGAAATCCTCGCTCGCTTGTAATAAATGAGTCGAGATTAATTGGCATCGCGTTGCGCACACGGCTTCTCGACCGGTGAGTGTCCGCCGCAGGTTGGCGGCTATTGATAGCGAAAGAGGAGCTAAAAAAAAACAAAAAAAAAATCGGGGAGAATGCGAAAGAAGTCTGGAGTGCTTGAGAGGATTTGCTTTCATTCTTCTTTGATGGACGAAGACCCCCATGATTTCCGGCCGTTAGAACTCGTCTTCTGCTTTTCTTCCTTCGCACGACGATGACGTCCTCCAGATATAGAACCTTGCACAGAGAGCTGTTCACGAATTCGATAGCTCTCTCGCCGAGCTATACTGTCTGCGGGCTCGGCGCGATGAAAGTGCAGCGTTGTTCGCAAACCACGCCTTTCGTGTAAACATCGGCGACCTGCAGCACGAACGGAGTCGGAACCGTCCCATTGAATACTAATGTGCATGAGGGTCTTCTCGGCCAAGGCACTCCTCTCAACGAAGACGCGTTCTCCGTTCAGGAGTCAATCGCCTGCCCGACCGCACTCGCCATCGCTTTCGCTCGGTTGACCTTTCTGTGCTGCTATCTGGTCATTCCGGAATTGATGTGGTTGATCCCTGTGTCATAGGAATAACACGAAAGTGAAACCTGTCTTCGCGAACTTGTGGAATGCATAAGCGGCAATCTGGCGAATCGAGGGGCGGGATATGGCTTGGTTACTGTGAGCAAGTGGTTACTGTGAACATGTAACCGCATGCTCACATGCCAAACATTGACATCCGTGGCTCCTCGACACGGCACAGGGATTCTCGATAGTTCTACGCGAGAAAGTTTTCGAGCGACTCACATTGCTCTGGAAACACTGAATTGCACGCGCCGCGGAGCCCTGCGCGAACCTGCCATAAACGAGGATCGTCCGCAAATGGTGACGCCTTGAAAGAGAAACCGGACGGGTTGACAGCGGATCGTTTTGTGACAACACAGCCCACTGCAACGAAATGATTTGCTTGTCTACGGCCGTCTTTGCGATCCTGGAGCAGTGCACGTCGCAACTCAGCACACCTGGCCACGCACGACAAATTTTGTAGCGACCGCGTTCGCCCCTGGGACGTGCCGTCACGACGCTGCCGCGGCCCTAACTTCTTCGGCTGTCGAGGCGCGAACACTACCGAAGCGCTGACTGCCGGCGCGAATCAGCACGACAGTCTGCTTCGCTCTATCTACCGTTCCTAGGTGGCGGTACTACCGCAGCGCACCTAAAGTCCCTGAAAAATAACTTTTTTTCATAGTTTTAAATGCGAAGCATTTCTCAGCGAACATTGGCGACTTTGAGCCATCCATCCACCCATCCATCCATCCAACCAACCAACCAACCAACCAAGCTAGCTAGCTAGCTAGCTAGGTAGGTAGGTAGCCAGCCAGCCAGCCAGCCAGCCGTTTTAATGGGATGTATACGAAAATTGGTGTGCCGCAACATGACTGCATGACGAACATAAATAAATGACAGGTCATAACATGGAAATCGCGACATGCATGTCATGAGCGTCATGATTTACATGCCACACGTTCCGTTAATGGGATGTATTGGCAGCGAGGCCCACCACTGCTGTGGTCCGCGCTGCGATCGTTTTGACGTCATAGGTAGGATGCTGCTTCCTACCTTGCTCGTTGCGCTGCGTATAGCTCCTTTGTAAAACGTGACGTGCGGGTCAAATCGCGCGTTCTAAATCTTTTGTCGTCTTAATGATCAGGATGGAACGTTCGCTTCTGGGAATGGCAAGTTCATTATCGGTATGCGGAGCAGTGTTCGACCATTTTTCGCCGTGTGGTAGCATAAAAATACACTGTGTAAAGCCTACAATTTTATGACGTACCTGTTTTCATTCGTGATTTTCTTATCCCTACATCTGAAGAGTTATGTGGTTATATGAAGAACGCAATCTTTTCATATACGTTCGCTTTAAAACAAATTAACACGCCGTTCTCATTGTTTAATTCTGGCTCCGACATTTTTTCCATTAAAGCTAAGTAATGTATCTGCCTGTGCGAATCTGGCGTGCCCTAATCGGCATGTACAGAACGAGCTCGTGCAAATACTTGCTGGTGGTAGCTAAAGCTTTTAGAAGTGCTGCCAAATTAGCCTCCTCATGTTAATTGCCGCTTTGTTTTACACCAAACTAATTGACGTCCTTGGCACCTAAACAAAACTTCCTTCGGAAAGCAGCCGTGAATTCTTGGACTGTTTGTCACTAAAGTTCTTGATGCTGGATAATGGCAGGCTAACTGTAAGCGAACAAAATAAGAAAATAATAGGCAAGGTTTGCGTTCAGACGCGCACGGCTTAACACACCGCAGCTGGTCGATTTGAAGTTTGACATGGTTCTTAGATGGCCTTGCTACAGGCCTCACTTCGCAAACAATTTAGCCGTAGCGCAGTCAGGCTTGGCTCAATAAGTCCTAACTTAATTATTCTTGCATTAATTAGCATTGGCTTAATTACGTCGGTCATCTTGATAATACATGTCTTGGTTTAATTAGGCATGACTTAGTCAGCCTAACTAGGTTCGGCTTAGGCTATTTGAAATTGGCTTGTGTAAGTAGTAATAAATGAATTAGGCTTTGCTTATTTATTCCTGGGTTCATTGATCATAAGTTTATTAGGCTTCGGTTAATTAGAATTACCACATATAGATTTGACTTAATATTAGGTGAATTAGGCTTTTCGTAGTTTAATACGACCGGTATAATTAGGTTTAGCTTAAATGCGCTAGTTTGAGTAGCATTAGCTTTAGTAGACTTAGCTTCATTAGTATCACTTTAATTTAATGAGGCTAGTCCTAATCAGTCTTAGCTTAATTAGCCCCAAATATGCTAGCCTATTTAGCTATTGGCCGCGAGGGCCACCACTGGAAAGACCGGCGCTGCTGTCGTTGTGACGTAGTAAACGACATCACGTGACGCCTTCGCCGCCGCCGGCGAAGCGCGCTGGCTTTCTTCACCAAGCCGGTTACTTTTTTTCCTGTTTTTGCGCATCGAAAACCGCTCGGCGCCACAGCACTTGACATATTCGACCGATCTCGGTGTAATTTTCACGCGTATATATCCCAAGACGAAGCGTCTTGAGTGAAAAAGTTGAGAATGAAGAAACAGGCAAGTGCTCGTACAATTCGAGCGAAGTCAATTTTGTGCACGGCGTTGGAGCTAAAATGTTCAGTGAGTACGGCATGAACTTTCTCGGACTGTAGGCATTCGAATTGTCTTGTTTACGGAGCAGCACCATCGCAAAAAAATAACATACTTCGATTCTGTCATCAGTCAAGATACTGTGCGCAGAGATACATGCGCGCACATGGCGGAACCGTATGCATGAATTTAAGATATAATTTGCTGGTGATAAATAAGCTCGTGATGAATCATTTCCCCGCGATAATATTGGCAAAAGTGCCAAACCGGGCGTCCATTCTGCATGCCCACTCGTTTATGAATGGACATGCAGGTTGAATTAGCAATATCAAGACCTCACATATACTGCCCGCTTAATCACGCGCCCAAAAATGGGGCGAAGGGATGGGAAGGTATGCCGTGAACCACGTACAGCTGTCAACGTGAATCGAAATGTCACTTATCGCCCGTGCACCGTCCGCGCAAGTGCACGAGATGTAGCGCCTATTCGCGCTTGAATAAGTAACTGTATGCGGGATGTCTGAGTATTCCCAGTGATAGCTAACTAAATTTCCCGAGCACCTTTTACGCGAGCCGCGGCCTCGTCACTTTCGTCGTGCGTAGCACCGCGGGCACACGGTTCCGACAAGCGTGGACGATGCGGCGATTCCTCTTCTTCACTCGCCAAATACTTTGCCGACCTGTAGAACAGGTTCTTTTGCAGCTAAGATACACACAGGGAACTCTTGCAACACGAAAAAAACCATGTCTGAACGAGCTGCGACATTGTAGACGTCGTACGCTGCCCGGTCGGTATCACGTGATGTCGTTTTATACGTCACGGAGAGTTTCCGGCAGATGGCGCCACGGTATGTCCTCGAGGCCAATACGACGAGCTGATGCAAAAAGTAAACCTTTCTACCGTAAAGAAAACGGCGGCGATTTCTAAGCCAGCACTCCTAAGCATTCTTGATAGTCTGCCGATCATTCCCATATATGCTGCCGACAGTGCGAGCGGGCCGCTTTCACGGTGGTATTCTGCCATATACTGATTCAGTGGCCCATTTTCTTCGCTGTTTCACGATCACTTGCATTGGTTCAACACGGGACATGTGAAATGTGACGTCAAAAATATTTCATAATTAATCATCAGCGTGTCTAGCATAGTCTCATATGGCGTTGGCTATGGCTCATGATCGTAGCTGGTATTGCCACCAGGGGCACGGAATCGTCGTATACATGCCCCGATTATCAGTTCACTAAAATGCATTTTTTGGGGCCGGTCATCAGGCAGGGGGGAAGCGCTCGCGGTGCCCACAACAAAAAGACCCGCGGTAGCATACACGCAGTAGATGTGGAGTTGTAGCAGACGACAAAATCCGGCGTCCTATGAGTGACGTCAGAGCAGCGTAGGTGGCGCGACAGCATGTCCTCGAGGATTGCCATGGCACAACGCGACTGCATGACGAAAGTAAATGACAGGTCACAGCATTAGAATCATGACATGCGTGTCACGAGCGGCATGGTTTACATGCCACAGTCATGGTGCTCTTGCGGCCGTTTCGTTCACTTCATATGTACCAAAATCGGTATAGCGAGACAACAATGCAGATCCATTTTACGTTCTTGATGCGTTCTTCGCATTTCCTTGATACCCACTGCACGTGGGATCTGCCTTTTTTTTTTCAGGGACTTTAGGCGAACCTGAGCGAACGAAAAGGGCAGTATAAGACAGGCGATGTTAATTTAAGAGTAATTTTGCTTGTTAAAACCCATAGTTCACTGTACTAAACGCCTTTGCTTCAATAGGACGATAATTGAATGCAAGTTTTAATGGGCTATATTGAACATATAAGCCCCATCCGTTCCTCGTATGACCGATGTTGCGGTGGTGTATCGGTAAAGCGTCCAGCTCCTTCCGTCAAATCCCGGTTGAAGGTAGGTTCGAGTCCGCCTGGGTGGAATGTGAATGCAATTCGTTTTTTCATAGATACACTGCCGTTACAGGAAGTACGCCACTAATTTCTTGGTGGACCCCGGCATAAAAACGTGTTAAAACCTTTCTGACGCTATATCTCTTTTCTGTATAATAAAATTTACGAATAGCATGTAATGTTTATGGCTATAAAGAAACTACAGCGTAGCCCCGCCACGGTGGTCTAGTGGTTATGGCACTCGGCTGCTGATCCGAAGGTCGCGGGATCGAATCTCGGCAGCGGCGGCTGCGTTTCGATGGAGGGGAAATGCTGAGGCCCGTGTACTGTGCGATTTCAGCGCACGTTAAAGAATCCCAGGTGGTCCGATATTTTCGGAGCCCTCGACTACGGCCTTTCTATCTCTTCCAGTCTCTCCCTTGCCTCCACGGAGGCTTAGTCGTGCTCCCGACTTGGGCTGCAGAAATTAACGTCCGTTCCGAACCACAACCAATGGAGGAATTCGCAGTGATGGAAGGCTGTGTGGAGAAATCAAGTTAGGCCGTGTTTGGTAGCATAGGCGGGGACATTTTTGAAGGTGCATGGTCCAGGGTAATGCAGCGGGAGCCGTCTTGACATTGGTTTCCGGCCGCGCTATAAATGGGTGGACCGTCACCGTCAGTAGAGGCGCCCTGTACCGTTGTTGCTATATAGCCACTACTGCTGACTGCCACACCGTACAGAGTAACTAAAAGGAGTGACGTCTCTCATGCGCCTGTTTGAACTGGACCATGTGAAATGCTATCTACCAAATTATCGAGGTTCCACACGCACGGCGGTTACCGAGGCGAACGCAAGCACTCGCGAACATCACCACTCGGTGTCAAGCCAGGCCGCGGTGAAGAATCGCCATGGTGTGCTTTGTCCGTCCAGCGCGGCTAATTTGTGCCGCCTAATGCTCCCCGAGATGTATCTGCAATATTGAGGGGCTGCACCGCTTTGCGAACTTGCGCGCATCGGATGAATCCCTAATGGGGGAGCCCTGAAATAAAGATGAAGCTGGCCGGCTCTTTTGCTGCCGCCGTTTGCGGTCTCCTAAATTCACTCGTTCCCTTCTCGCTGGTTGCTCACTGCGCAGGTCGATCGCGTAATGCTCGGTGCAAGTACGTGCTCCTGGGGGCCATTCTGCGGATCGAACTGCGCCGATCGCATGTTTTTTGCTGGCTGCGCACCGGAGGAGTTCTTCCGGTCATATACGAGATCTCGCGGGACCTTGGAACGCGCCTAAGTCTCGTGGCTTTTTGCCCCAACTGCTCATCTGCACGGCACGTCTATACTTCGACGTTATGCGATTAAACTGCGCGGCTTCTTATTTATTAAACTGGCTACGCGATTCCGCGACGCGAGATCCAAGAGTGTTGTTTGCGAACGCGTTCGGTCTTGTCCTGTGTGCGGCTCACATCACTCGCCTGGGCCGCACTGATCCGCGGGACCAAGTTTTGTCTTCAGGTCAAGCATTCAGGAAGACACGTGTTCTTTGTTTTCATAAAATAGTCTTATTAATTAGTAGGCAAAAAAAAAAAAACGGCAGATCCCACGTGCAGTGGGAATCCATGAAATGCAAGGCACGCATCAGAAACGTAAAATGGATCTGCATTGTTTCGCTATGCCGATTTTGGTACATATGAAGTTAACGAAACGGGCGTGTAATGAGCGGCATGTAAACGATGTCGCTCATGACACGCATGTCGTGATTGTAGTGTTATCACCTGTCATTAACGTTCGTCATGCAGTCGTGTTGTGCCATAGCAATTTTGGTTTACATCCCATTAACGAAACACGTGGCATGTAAATCATTGCGCGCATGATATGTATGTCATGATTTTCATGTTACGACCTGTCATTTATGTTCGCCATGCAGTCATGTGGCATGCCAATTTTAGTATACATCCCATTAGCGAAACGGGCAGGAGGGCACCAAGACCGTGGCAGGTAATTCATGCCGCGCATGACACGCACGACATGATTTTTTCTGTTATGACGTGTCATTTATGTTCGCCATGCAGTCATGTTGTGGCATACCAATTTTCGTATACATCTCATCAACGAAACGGCCAGGAGAGCCCGAAGACTGTCGCATGTAATTCATGCCGCTCATGACATAAATATCATGATTTTTGTGTTATGACCTGTCATTTATGTTCGTCATGCATTCATGTTGTGGCATGCCAATTTTCCTATACATCCTACTAACGAAACGGCCAGGACAGCACCGAGACCGTGGCATGTAAATCATACATGCATATTAGTAGTAAGTTTTTATTTTATTTCTTGTAATACAAGAAAAAGGATACAGCGGCAAAAGGCGTTTCACACGCCTGATTTTCATGTTATGACCTGTCATTTATGTTCATCGTGCAGTCATGTTAACACATACCGAATTTCGTATACATCCCATTAAAGAAACGGCCAGGAGAGCAGAGTCGTAGACAGACAGACAGACAGAAATAGATAGATAGATAGATAGATAGATAGATAGATAGATAGATAGATAGATAGATAGATAGATAGATAGATTCAAAGTCGCCGAAGTTGCCAGGAAATGCATCGCATTAAAAAAAAATCATTTCGATTTACGGTCCCCAAGATGACAGTGGAAGATGCTCGACCTTTTGGCTGGTCTCGCTGCACTCTTTGTCGTGTATTTTACAGGAAACTGTCACAATACAGCACACACTCGGAGAAGAGCGATGAATCTTGGAAACCGGCGCCACATTCAGCGGCGTTAAATCCGCAGCGCGCAAAACGATAACTGCGGCCTCACTTCGCGAGCAAACGCGTTCTATTCCGAACAAAAACGATCTCTGGTCGCTTCCGAGGTGTTCATCTAATAACCGTTTGCAAATAGTAGCTGCTCAAGTTCTTGCGCGCAGCGGGCCTCCTTGACTGTCTCTGACGCTGCCGTGTTTGTGTGTGCGCGCGATTCGGACCTCTCTCTTTCTCCTTCCATCCCTTTCTGTCTCCCCTTACGGATAGCAAACTCGATATTTCTCCTTACCTCCCTGCCTCTCTGATTAGTGGAATCTGTAACTGCGCTGGTTCCCGCTCGTTCAAGAACACTGCAAGTTGCAACGAGAACGTCTTCGGTGGCGGTCGAAGAGCACGCAGGTGTAAAGATATATGGTTTCAGCTTCAATGCGTGCATCTTAAAAATGAAGTTAGTAAAAAGCTCGTAAATGCATGCACTTACCAACTTCCCGGGTATTTTGCTAACTTCAAAATTGCCTTTTACTACTAGCCAGGAGACTTTGGAAGCTAGTAAACGCTCCATTGAGACGTTTGCAAGTGCTCTTAACTAGGTGTGTGTGTGTGCCCTGCCTTCTCCACTATTTCTTTCCGAAGTGTCGTGCGACAGATATATATATATATATATAGTCACGAAGCGTTTTGGACGTGAGTGTTCGAGCGCAGCAGAGCAGCGAGACGTAGAACAGCTGGTCGAGCACCGAAGATCAGGCTTTTCTAACTCGTCGTCCTCTTCTGTTTGAGCTACATGTCCACTGCCCCTTCATTTACAGTACAGTTATCTCCCCCGCAGAAAAGGAAGCCGTCCCGGCGACCTACGGATGAGACAGCACAGGTGGATCGTATAGTAGGGCTTCAGACGCTGAGCGTGTACAATTTCGCGCCCCCGACGGCGCTTATCCGAGGGCGTATCGTGGGGCTCCACGATATATAGTTAACCGGAGAAGTTTGGTGAATCACGCGATAGGGGCCCTGGTACTCTGAGGCTAGTTTTGGTGAGTGTCCAGGGCTCGTTGCTGGAACCCAGAGCCACACTAGTGAGCCAGGAGCTGCGGAAGTATCGCGATGGTGCTTCTGGCGCTGCTGATCTTCCGACGTAAATATGCGACACTCTTCGGCGTGTGCAGCAGCTTCGGAGAGGGTAGTGGTTTCCGTCGGGTCGGTATGGAAAAATGGTATCCATTGTGCAGAAAGGCTCGCGTCCATAAACAAGGGCGAAAATCTTGTGGTGGTCTGCGTGGCTGTATACGTCAGAAACGGTAAAACTTGATCCCATTTGCTTTGGTCAGGTGTGACGCACATGGCATCACCAAGAGTGCGATTAATGCGCTCTGTCATCCCGTTAGTCTGCGGGTGATATGCAGTAGTGGTACGGTGAATTATCCGGCATTCTTTGAGAAGAGATTCGATGACGTCAGAGAAGAAGACACGGCCTCTGTCACTCAGTAATTCTCTGGGAGCTCCATGGCGAAGGATGACGTGGCGCAGGAGGACGTCACGTGAAGAAGCGCTGGCGGATGTTTCTGCGTGTCAGATGGTCGATCGCCACGATTACCCAGCGGTTGCCGTCCGATGATGTCGGAAGAGGACCGTAAATACCGATGCCTACACGATCAAAAGCACGTGCTGGGCAATGGTTGCAACGGGCCGGTTGAGGAGCATCCTTGCGGCAAGCGAGGACATAACGACGGATGAATATCCCGCGCCAGTAGTATCGAAGTCGTAGTGCGCACGCTGTGGGTCGTCGTGAAATATCCGAACGGAGGTGCCGAACTTCCGGCCGTCCGGGAGCCCGTCGCTAACAGCCAAGTGGCGACGTAACGCGCGATCGGCAGTATATGTATATCGATGGGGGTTGCCAAGAAATGGGTCTTTCTTCTGCTCCAGAAGTATATCCGTGGCAGCCACTCGGATAACGGGGATCTCGTTTGGGAGAGGGCAGCCGCGTGTGTGCGGCCACTCGAATGTCGTACTCCTGCAGTCCACCGAGACCGGAAGGCTCCTTTAAAGCCAGCACAGCGAATGGTTATAGCCCAAATTATAGCCAGGCATTTACGGAATAATTCGTTTTCGTGAGCGCACGACTGGCGAAGGCGACGACGTATACTCACCAAAGCCATTCTTTCTTTGAGCGAGAACGGCGCCAAGGCCGACGCCGCTGGTGTCTGTGTGTATTTCTGTCGGAGTCTAAATGGCGCAGGATTGGCGGAGTAGTCAAGAGACGACGAAGCGTTGTGAATGCGACGTCGCATTCTTCAGACCAGGTCGAAAGCTTGTTGTCGCCATGAAGAAGTTTCGTTAAAGGTGCGATTATGGTAGCCAAGTTACGGATGAAACGGCGGAAGTAAGATGATAATCCGATGAAGCTGCGCAGTTCTTTCAAGGTCCTAGGTCGCGGTGACAGCTTGTAGTTTCGCCGGGTCGGGAAGTACGCCTTCTATCGAAACAACATGACCGAGGATGAGTAACTGTCGTGCGGCGAAGCGACACTTCTTCAAGTTCAGCTGGAGGCCAGCTTCGGCGATGCACTTGAGGACGCGTTCGAGTCGAGTTAAGTAGGAAAGTCCGGCGAAAAGATAGCGATGTCGTCTAAGTAACACAGGCATAATTGCCACTTGAGGCCGCGCAAAATGGTATCCATCATTCTTTCAAATGTGGCAGGAGCATTACACAATCCAAATGGCATGACGGTAAATTCAAATAAGCCGTCTGGTGTAACGAAGGCCGTTTTTGGACGGTCTGCCTCTGCCACTCGGACGTGCCAGTACCTGAATCGCAAGTCTAAGGAGGAAAAGAATTCGGCGCCTTGGAGGCAGTCGAGCGCATCGTCAATACGGGGCAGAGGATAAACATCCTTGCCGGGTGATCTTATTGAGTCTACACAAAAGCGAATTGTGCCATCTTTCTTTTTGACTAAGACTACTGGAGAGGCCCAGGGACTATGCGAAGGTTGGATCACGCCGCGTGTCTCCAACATGCTCGTCGATGACGTGGCGCTCTGTGACGTGGCGACATATATATATATATATATATATATATATATATATATATATATATATATATATATATATATATATATATATATATATGTCACGAAGCGTTTTGGACGTGAGTGTTCGAGCGCAATATATACAGGGTGTCCCACGTAACTTGAGCCAAGAATTTGAAAATGAAAGGCACTTCAGAGGAGAACTGAACCAAACGTATACTATTCGTACTGGTCTATAGATACTCAGGTTATTTTTTATTTCCCCCTAAAGTAATTAGTTAATTATTTTTAATTAGCTAACTCCTTAATTATGGGCTGAAAACCCAGAATATGAACACTGAGCTGTAGAGCACCTTCATAAACCACCGACTGAATTGTTTCCTGTACGATATGTCTTACGGTGTTAATTTTTCCGCATTCTAAAGAAAGCCCGCGAAATTTGAAAATGAGCCACGTGACGGACCGCGAGCGCACTGCTATAGTGCTGGTCTCAAGCGTGCAACCGGTGAACAAGGTCGCCTGCGGCTGCCACGGGGAAGCGACATGATGCTTTGAAGGTGGTCGATGTTTGGGCGTCCGTCTTTGGTTCAATGACGGTGCACATTCACGCTGCTGGCCGAGCGCTGCCGAGATAAGCGTCCAAGACGGATAAATAAAACAAGAAAATAGCTTTATTTTCTTGTTTTCTTGATCTTCTTGATCTTCTGTTTTCTTGATCTTCGTGAATCAGAATCAAACTGCTGTTTGTGTTTTTTCCTCGCAGTATTGAGCGCTTTACCACCGCGGCAGCGCTCGGCCAGCAGTGTGAATTTGCACCGTCATTGAACCAAAGACGGACGCCCAAACATCGACCACCTTCAAAGCATCATGTCGCTTCCCCGTGGCAGCCGCAGGCGACCTTGTTCACCGGTTGCACGCTTGAGACCAGCACTATAGCAGTGCGCTCGCGGTCCGTCACGTGGCTCATTTTCAAATTTCGCGGGCTTTCTTTAGAATGCGGAAAAACTAACACCGTAATACCCCTGTCACACGGGCACCCGCGAACTTCGTTTAACTCCCTCATCGTTATGTCGACGGAGATGCGGACCGTGTCACACGGCCTCCCTTACGCCAACGAAGATAAACGGAGCGTTTCGCAAACGACGTTCGGCGTTCTCCGTTAGCAGCGGAACGAAGTACTCTCGTCGCCAGTAGTCTGTAGGTCAGAAAAAAACTTCGAGCACTAAATTGCCGCGGTCAAAACAATAATACATTTTGGCAATATTAAACGTTCTTTTGTTGCAGGACCCATTCATAACATGCGTTTCTTCAAATATATATATATATATATATATATATATATATATATATATATATATATATATATATATATGCATGCCCACCAGAGTGCAGCTACTCTCCGCACCAATGCCCTCGTCTTTCAGCATGCCCCGCGCGCCGCCATTTAAATATATTTCGTCCGTGCGTGCGCTCGTTGTCGCAGTGTTTGCGTTTGCCCGTGAAAAGAAAATGAGTGACAACGCTGCGTCGTCTTCACCTGCTCCGACGGCTGCCTGATAGCGCGCACATTGGCTCTAGCGGCCTCAATCTCAATATCTATGGAGCCAATCGACGCCATTACCAATGCAATATCACACCACTTCTTCACGTCTTCCACTTCGTCACTCATGGCTGAAGACACAGCACAGTATACAGAGAACAAAATGTGCGCTCACAAGGCAATGAAACACGAAAACTTTCGTATACGGGCTACAAAACTACCAGTCGTCGAGCACGGCACATCTTGTAAACAAATGCAGCCTGCACAGCGTTAGGCACAAGGTGGCCAGCGTGGCTGTCAGCATCGCTACATCTAGCGAATGCTTTTTCATTTGAAAGAACTTTTAATGCTGTTTTCGCTTCAGACCTACTTAATAATGTCTTTTTGTAAAAAACCGCGCAACGAACATTCACAAAAAGAGCACCTAGAGATGAAATTAGGATATTTCTGCGAAAATCAAACAGCGCCGACTGAGCCCCTCGCGGCAACTGTTACAACCTTGTCATTGCCGTGTGACACTTCCACAACTCCGTCTCCGTCGAACTTCCTAACAGAGTTTTACGTACACGGAGTTTAACGAAGTTCGCGGGTGCCCGTGTGACAGGGGTATAAGACATATCGTACAGGAAACAATTCATTCGGTGGTTTATGAAGGTGCTCTACAGCTCAGTGTTCATATTTTGGGTTTTCAGCCCATAATTAAGGAGTTAGCTAATTAAAAATAATTAACTAATTACTTTAGGGGGAAATAAAAAATAACCCGAGTATCTATAGACCAGTACGAATAGTATACGTTTGGTTCAGTTCTCCTCTGAAGTGCCTTTCATTTTCAAATTCTTGGCTCAAGTTACGTGGGACACCCTGTATAGCGATGGAATAAGTGGCACCCACGTACACTCGGCTATGATTTGATCCCCATTTTAAGCTCAAACTACTCGTTTTGGGGAAGTCGAGCGAGTGCAGGGTGTTTTTTATTGTAGCGTAAGCCTGTTATGCGCTCGCTACAATTTTGGTGGTGATGCTGTCATCGTGCAAAATTTAGAGAGAGAGAGCTGCACTGTGCGGTTTTGAATCCAGCTCAAGAGCAGGCATCCGTTGGTTGGGCACTCATCAGCCACGGCTCTCATATGATATGGCATATCATACGTTGTCATTGGTCGGCTTTGGCAGTGGTCGATAAAGACGAGGAAGACGGACGAAACGGAAGGAGGCGACAGAGAAGGAGAGGAATGGAAGGACCGAAAGGCGAGTGGACACGCAGCAATGTTATAGGTTACGCTGTGCTGCATCCTCCGCGTGGAAGGGACGATAGCTTGTTTGTTCTTCTTTAATGATATCGTGACCGCAGAACACTTGTCTTCGCGCTCCAGCTCTTCGTCGAACCTAGAAGTAGCTTGCCGACGCTAACGCTACATAGAAATGATAGATAAACTTTATTCAGGTCCTGAAGGAATCCGCCCTCGTTTTAAAGGGGGAGGATCGCCGCCCTAGCCTCACCGCCTCGTCGTGGGCCTTCTGGACAGCCTTGATTTGTGGAAGTAGTACCGGACTCTTGATGAAGGAATAAAATTCTTCTTCAGAGAAGTCATGATGTCGTTCCTGTAAAGAGGGGCACCTCCAGAGCATGTGTCTAAAGTCACCGCGTTCGTTACAGTCTGGACAAAGTGGCGAAATGTTGGTGTAGTGACTGTAACTCGAAAGGCTGGGGTATGCCCCTGTCTCAAGCATCCTAAGGGAAACTGCCTGTGGTCGAGACAACTTTTCATGTGGGAGTGGGAAGCGCCTACGGCCCACTTGATAGTGTTTCGTCACTTCGTTAAATATACTCAAAATGTCCCCATAGAAATGAGTAATTAAAAATTTAATGAGCTTATGGAAAAGAACTTGTAGGCTGTCACAATTCATGGCATGTAGATGCGAAGCAACGTATGGGGGCTTTGTCCGTCCCTCCCTCCGCCGTGTGGTGTCCACACCCGCACCCTCCTGCCCCTCCTCTCCGAACGGCTCGCGTTGACTATGGAAACGCTCTTTCTTCGATGAAACGCTTTACTAGCTCGCAAGGAACGAGAACGCGCCCTCGCCCACGAGCGTCAAACCGATGCAAACGCGGTGTGCACCCCCCCGTGCTGCTTCGCATCGCCTCGTGGTCCCCTTTAGCGGGAGATGGTGTCATTTTTTTTTCAACAAAGGAAATCGCGTACTTAAGTACTATTTCAACGCCCCGATGCAGGCGATACCGAGCACGCCTGTCACTAGATCTGTTTGCCGTTACAAAGAAGTGAGAGCATTTCAGTGGACAAAGGTTTCTGCAGCATATATGCATCGAGGCGCGCGCCGAGCGACAGAGGCTGACGAAAGCACGCAGACGCTCGAAGCACGGGGAGTCATCGTGGAGGTAAGCTAAGGCGTGTAGGCACAAAAGAACAAAACGACCATTGTCTCAGGCAGGACGCTGCCTGAAAAGAAGCTCAGGAATCGCCGCCTGTCAATAGGACGCACGGGCGCGTCTGTGATTCGCACTTCCAATGGTACGTTGCTGTGCACAGCCCCCGCCGTGCATACTCTCGGCCTAGTCGTACCTTAGCCGGCGCTTATAATCTTGGCATTGCAACAAAATACTACGCCCTTTTAATATCTCGTTAACAAGATAATCTGTCTGTCAGCGTCGGCAGCAGTTGCATGGCGAAGTTGTATGGCCCCGCTCGGTTGCTGATCCGAGGGTGGAGGGATCGAATTTCGATGGAGGCCCGTGTGCTGTGTCAGGTATAGTGAAAAGCCCTCCTGCTTAATCTCGTAATCGTGGCTGGTTTTGGGGACACAGTCAAACGCGCATGTTCCAACCTCGTTCTATATGCAGCGCCGACCAGCCGGAGTGACCGTGACCCTGTCGGGGACCTGAAGGCGTGCAAGACACGGACACAAGGCGAACACTGCTCACCTTGTGTCCGTGTCTTGCACGCCTCTTCTTTTGACTATGGACATGGTTGACTGATTTCTGGGGTTTCACGTCCCAAAAGCACGTATGATTACCTGGGGTTTTTTTAACGTGCACTGATATTGCACAGCACGCGGTTTAGCCTCCATCGAAACGCCGCGGCAGGATCCTGCGCGTCCCTTCGGATCCGAGTGCCACTCGGCGGGGCGTGTGTGATCCAAAATTCGGGTCTCGTAGCAGTGCTGCACACCGCTTGTGAAATGAACGTGAGCCCTCAATTTTGTGGCGGGATAGCGTGTGGGCCGCAAACTCCGTAAACATATATATGATCAAGTGAAATAGGGTTTTGCTCGAAAACGAACAGCCCTGAACGTAATGGAGGTGGGCAACCGATTGGAATGCAAGCCGATTTTTTCTCCTCTGGCACTCGAAGACACCGGCAGTACAAGACCGCGCGCCGTGTTTTTGTTTGTTTGCTATTTTTTTCCCCGAGGTATCGAGTAGGAGTGGGCACCTCCTATAGAAAACTATACGTGTGATTTTTAAATTTCGCTGCACGTCTGGACCGTGCATTTGTTTTGTATCAGGAATGCAACACTCAAGTTTCCTGGCTTTTGTTCGGAGCAGTTAATGAAATAACTATTTAATTTTCTTGCGGATACACGCCTAGTTTGTGCGCCTCAAAAGGGCCGGCCGCTGTGCACCGAGAAGCGGCCGCAGCTCGTCAGCGGGGCCTCCTGCAACACGCGGCAGCAAATACTTGTTCGCAGCCGGTCACTCCGAATCCGCGTTAATTAAGCCGTCCGTCAACACGAGAGTGAGTCAGCATTGTGCGCCGTGGTTACAGATGCGCCATCGTTCCCCTCTCGAGTAGCTGGCCGAAAAAATATCCTGTTCCTTCATCACATCCTTTAGGCGATTAGCATAATTTATGACCCTGCGCCGTGATTTGCATACTCTGTGGCGGCATAGGCGCTCATTTGCATACTGAGTCGTGAGGAGCGCGCAGTGACGCAGAATTAGCATACTTGGGCGCAACTTTCAAGGAGCTCCTTTTCTGGAGAAAGTAAAACGCGGCGGATGATTAGCATAATTTTGAGTTGTCCTTCCGGAGCAGCGATTGAAAAATGCCGTCTCCGTTCTTGTGGACCTGCATGCTGACATCTGTGCGACACATCGACCCGTTGCTGCGCCGTTATCGCCAGCTGGCGTCGCCGCATCGCGTTTTGCATTTCATCGCGCTCACCTATGCGGTTCGCTTTTTGCCGCCCGACGGCGGTGGACGCTGTCCGGGACACGAACGATATTTCGAAGGCCTCGAGAGTCTCCACTGGTTCTCGTTGCGAGCTCTGGCACGGAACGAATGATTTAAGGCCGTAAACGGGGTAGCGGGTGTTTTTCGTTACGAAACCGCAACGGCTGACATTACACCTTGTGACGATCTCCCTCATCTGCCCAATTGGCCGTGGCAAGGCAGGTGCGATAACTGAGCTTTCCAAAAACTGCGCCGTCATTGGCCGAGGCATTTGCGTGCACAATAAATACACCTGTCAGTGAAATGAAATCCGAGGTTCGACGGAAACCCGTCTGGTCGGGAAAGTTCATGGCGGAAAAGTCGAGCGCCGACCAATCGTTAAGAATAGAGACATTTAGCGTGTCCGGTAAACCGGTATACGCAAAGGTGTAGCGGATACCGGATAGCGTGTAGCGTTGTTTTTTGCAGTGGAGTGGCGCCAGCTATGGGGGATAAACAGAACAAGCAAACCCGCGTTATATGTCCTCCGAGATTCTGGAAGCCACTCACTAAGCCTACAGCTTCGATAATTTTAGTCGGGCTCTCAGAAACGGCGTTGAATCATCACGGATACTTTACTGTCGAAGCTGCATGATACAAAGCTAAGGCAAATACAACCGTCAGTTAGTTACATAAGGGCTACAGAGCGCGCGACGACCACTTGAAAGATTCGAAGCGGAGGGCGGTCAGTGGGCCATGTTTGCCAATGCGCTGTTTACGCCCGGTATTCCGCCCTACGCAAAGCGCTTGCGTATAGCGGTTTGCCGGACACGCTAAATGTCCCTAATGAACACAAGGCGTTTCGACAACGCTGCAGGAGCGTTGTTCACAATGAAATGATTTAGAATGGATGATGGTGGGTTCCACGATGTGACGGCACCGGGTGCAGATATGTGCGCTGTATAGGCGACGCCACCGCAGTTGCAGTGGACGCCATATACATGAACTCCGACGGCGATTTCAATCGAGCTGGACCGACCCTCCGGCACGGCGAATTAACCAAAACATCACACGGCTCGGACTTGAATGTACGAGCAAACAATCCTGTTACGATGGAAAACTCCGGCGGCGTTAATTTCTGTGAAAGTGGTGTGCTTAACGGCGTCGCACCGTCAAAGCGTCCTGCAACAGTGCTTGACGGTGCGCTGCGCTCCACAATGGATCGGATCCTGGCTGTTCCCATGCGCGGTGTCTCCCTCAATCAGTCGCCCTTTGTCTGTCGACAGCGCAAACTGCGATGGCCGCCCGGCGTGTCCCCGTCCCTTCGGGGCTTGCGTATGTCGCGATCATCTCGTCGCTGAGAGACTTCCGCTCAGGCAGCCCAATCGGTCTTCTTAACTTACTTTCGCTGGGCTGTTGTAGCGATCTTAACGGAGTACTGACACCAATTTTCGAAACTGAGTTTACTCCACCATACAACTCTCCTACATGCGTAGACAGCACTGAGCAAATGTTAAGCTCAGGAAATGCTGATATTTTAATTTGACGTCAAAGTCAATTTTCACATGGCGTGCCTACTGACATCGACACTAGTGTGACGTCAGGCTACAGTACAAATTTTGGTGACTTCACGCAGCAGTGTGGCAAGTTGCGATGACGTCAGGTACAAGAACATGCAAAATGGCCGCTCGCGCGTCACTCGCGGTCGTCTGCTCTCGCCGTTCAGTCGCCGTAGTTGAGAGTGCCCGTGAAGCGAGCAAGCGAGGTCGAATTACCCTCTGTCGTCGTGTGTGCCCGCGTATAATCGGAAGGCAAGGTCGCTATGGTGCCGGCATTCTGCCTTTGAAATGCCGCGAAGGTCACGGAGGCCACCTTAGCTTATCGCAGGCTCCGGACCCACGCCGACACCCACCGTGCGTGGCGTACATTGCATCTTGCACTGCGCCGAAGTATTTGCTGTCGTCGCGGAGTCGCCATACAAAATTTTGTACATCGTTGACCCCACACTTGCTACAGGCGCTGCGCGCGAGAGACCACTGTTCGAAAACGTCACGATTTTTTGCGGAGCACGTCACGAGAGGCTCATTACTATGCACATACTGTGTCGTGACGTCAGGCTACAGTAGGAACCGAAACCAGCTTTTAAAGGCATGCTGTTAAAAATTAACACCATCTTCCCAAAGGGAACCCTGATGGGATGCGAAGCAGCAGCGTTGCGCACGGGTGGCGTCACGGGTTGAACGGCGCTAACGCGGGTGCTTCGCATCCCATCAGGGTTCCCTTTGGGAAGATGGTGTTAATTTTTTGTCGGTCGCGGTAGCGGCAAGTGTTGCGGGCGAACGGACGAGGCGGCAGCTGCGGCGAGCGCGCGGCAGGCGAGGGAGAGTGACGTCAGCGCGCACCGCGAGGGGAGCGTGACGTCAACGCGCTGCTGCGGAGCGACCTACTTGGCACCGCTCCAACACCTGCGGCGAGGGCAGCGCGTTGCCCTCGCCGTACGGACGCACAAAACGTTACACAGGCTAGTCAGAGAGCTGCTTCTCATCTAATAAATTTTCACGGCGCGCTCACACTTACCGGTGCGTTTTCTGGGCTCTGGAGGGCTTGGCCTTTCATTTCATGCAAAAAAACGCCAACTGAAAATTTTCGTGGCAGTACTCCTTTAACGAACGCAGGCTAATACAACAAGGTGCCACGGGCCCACAACTCAAAAAAGAAAAAAAGAAGAGTGACTGCCGCGCGATCGACATTCCGTTTGTTCTCGTTCCGGAATGAGCGCTGCCTGTTGTCGCTGAATTGCACTTTGCTACGCGGCGCGCAAACTGTCCAAGTTGAGCAGGATTTTCCATCGCTTGCTGCCACTGCGCGGTCCTCACACCATGGAGAACGCATGCGCGCTTCATCCGATTCGGCTGCATCCGTCGCGTTGATGTCGCCCCGCCTGGCGTTTGCTTTCATTGATGCGTTACCAAGGGGATTTGTATACTGGGCGAGTGCATATCACGTCGGTGGGTCTCGCGGACATGCCTGTCCGCCGGAAACTCCGTGACAGGCCGGCTGCGAAGTGTGGGTTTTATTTCTTCCTGTTGCAGGCTTGCATGTCTTAGCTGCAGTGTTACACTTTGTGAGAGAACAATCTTGTCGGAAGGCGCCCTATACAATTTCGTGCTCTTGCGCAGACGAGACATTTCGATTCACGTTCGGTGCGTGGTCCACGGCATACTCTTCTCCCCACTTTAAGGCGCGCAATTAGATGGGTAATATACCTGATGCTTTGCTAAATGAATCTGAATATAGGTATCCGCGTAAAAGCACTGTATACATCGCGGCGCGCGCGGTTTGCAGCTGGCATTATCGTGGACGATGATTTGTCACGATTTCACACCGGTGCCCCTCTTTATCGTGTACTACACGGTTCCGTAGTGTGTTTGCATTTGCTGCGACTCATAACAAAATCAGAACATCCTGTTGTTTTGCAGTGACACTGTTCCGGGACAGTTCCCCTGGAGTCGCAAGTATACGCGTTTTAAGTTCAAATGCCGACAGTTCATGCCCTACTCACTCAACATTTTAACTCCAGCTCCGTACACATAATCTACTGCGCGGTAATGCTTGCCGCACACGCGCCGAAAAAGAGCGCTTGGCTGTTCCCTGCAGCATTTCCAGCCAAGACGCTTCGTTTTGAGGCGTATATACACGTGAAGATTACACCAAGCTCGGTCAAACGTGTCAAGCACTGTGGCACCGAGCAGCATTTCATGCTCAAAAACAAGCAGAAAAACAACCGGCTTGGTGAAGAAAGGCAGCGCGCTGCGCCGGCGAAGGCGTCACGTGATGTTTACTACGTCACAACGACAGCAGCGTCGTTCTTTCCAGTGGTGGCCCTTGCTTCTGTGCAGCCGTTGGCAACTCCTTTTTATGTTGCTCTGGCGGGTGATACAGCAAAAGTGCGTATGCCTTATACTTCCTGTCGTTATTGACGAATTTCACAAGGAGGCTGCCATTTTTAAAGCACTTCACCACCGCAGCGCCGTCTAGCGTCTGCGATGTTTCGCCGCCATGCCGGTGTGTGGGGTTCTCCGGCGGCAGCGGCGGTGAATTGCAGCCGCTGAGAACATGAGGTGGTATCTTTTTTCGCGGTACGCGGGGTCTCCCCCCAACGGCACAAAACAACAACGGTTCGTGAAGGCAACCTGTCAGCTATGGCGGAACCAACAAGCAGCGGCGCCGACGATCGACATAGGAGGTGAGCAGAATTGCAATGCAGTTCTTAAAGAAGAGCCCGTGTACTTTGGTAATTGTTTGGTTTGTTTTGTAACAGCTGGCCTGGCGGTGTTCTGAGAATATGCACTAGCGCTAACATTTAGGACAACTCTAAATGGAGACGAGCGAATACGTACAGTACGCCATTGTCCACGTGCACATTGAGTGCGCGCATTAGTGTTTAAAGTGACTCTCGCGTTTCTTTGCCGTGATTATTCAAGTTCAACGTAACTGTAATCTTGAACAGATAATCTGGTTAAGCTTGGAACGTTGCAATGCAAAGTTCATCGAACGAACCGAGCAGTACGAACCACGGCCGGGCTAGACGACTGCGCGCACGAAAAGCGCGCGCTCGCGCAGTGTAGCCCAGCCGTGCACAAACACTGCCTGTGTTTGTGCCGTGGCGTGAGATTCGTGCCGTTGTCTTTAAAGGTTGTGGCCTCTGATCGTTGCGCAGGATAAGAAACAGATGTACGATGGCTGAGCTCAAACTTGGGCGCAGAAACAACGAGATGAGAAAATGACAATAAGCCTGTTACATATCTGGGAGCACGGCATGGCATAAGTTCGCTTCGGCGCGAGCAGCCGCCCCTATAGCCATACACAGAAAGCGCGCCCACTCATGGTAACATTTTTTACTGTTTTTTGACGAGTTATAATTTAAGAAGCATTACGAGGAGCGCTCGTCTTCGGGTTTAACGAACCTGGCTTTAACGAACGTGAGTCGATCATTCATGACGCCCAGGTTGCCGCGAGAAAGAAAATGCGGTTGTGATTACATTACGCCCGTTATCGTAACAAAATTAACAATTCGAGAAAGAACGCGCTCTTGACGAAATGCTGGAGGCGATTTCTTGCGCCAAAGAACATTAATGTCATGTTTAATTAATTTCAATCCTTTCTATTTACGCAAGGTATCCAGAGTCGTCGCTTGGACATCTTACAGCCGCAAACGTGACGCGGCTGGTGGTGCTCTTCGCATGTCTCGGCTGCCAATTGCTTCCGATAGTTGTTGTCGCAACCAAACGTAGCGCAGTGGTAGGACCTACTGTCATCCGACATTTCGATTTTCGGCAGCTTTAGCGCATCGAAAAACATCGGCCTCTTGCACGTCACGCAATGCAAACGCGGGTACCAGCAGCGGTGGCCGGTGGAGAGAGTGAGTGAAGAAAATGCACCGGTTCCTCCTCGCCGTGAAAACGGTCTATATTCCTTGTCCGCTTTCATATCGTGCGCATAATAGTGTGCGGTAAAGTATTCCTTTCTTTTGTGCCCAAATAATTGCAGGAAATAAGCTTTTCCTAAGGAACCATTGCTCCCTATTGTGTGCAGTTGACGAACTGGTCTCAAGGCGGCCGAAAATGACGGCATTCGGGTTGTTCTCCACTCTGCATCAGTAGCTCGTTAGACCTCATTAGCGTCTGTGGCTTGATGAAAAGTGGCGAAAATTTCGCGCTGAAGACGGGAGAGAGAGAGAGAACAACTTTATTAAAAAAAAGGCGAACCCCTGTCCGGGTCCACTAATGCAAAAAAAAAGAAAAAAAAAAGAGAGGCCTAGCCCTGAGACAGGCCTAGAAGTGTCAAATGTCTGAGGAGTGCCTTCATGATGTCGTTTAACAGCCAGCCGATTGGAAGGGATTGCTGTCGAAACCGAAACAGGGCTGAACCGGTCGGGACAGCAGTCCACGCTCTCCATGGGCACGTCTATGCGCGGACGCATGTGCGCGTTATGAGAGGCGCTTTCCCGGGCTGCCTTGCGGGTGTGCGCACGTCTGCAAGGAAAACAGATATTTCGCTTCATGTGCGGCCGTCCAGTTTGGATGCATACGGCCTGCTCTTTATTTCGCCGAAAGAAACGGATATTTCAGCTTGTGCCTTCGCCCGGATTACGTCGAATAAATACCGGCGGACCGCATTAGTCGAGCGCGCGCCCGTGAGTGGAAGGTTCCGCTAGCCTCGCCAACCTCCTCTGAATGCCAGCTGTGCGCGTTCCACGGAGCGCTCCAGGTTGTTTGGACGCCTTCAGTGCCACGCGACCGGGTGCCCACGATTATTTCCTTTATTCCTTGCTCTGTGTGCCTGCGCCTTTCTCATTCCGCCTGTCCTCTCAGCGCCTTCCCAGTTGCTGCTTTGGCATTGCAACCCGCCGGGGCCGGTCGAGAACAACTCGGCGAGCTCGGTGGCTCCGAGAAGGCTTCGATTTTCGAGTTTTAGGGGCGAAGCTCCTCTTAGTCTAACCTTGTCACGCGTCAGTCGTCAGGCGTAACCCGGGAGGCACGCGCTCGCCCTCGGCGCGTGCCTCTCACTCTCTCTCTCCCGGCGCGTACCTCTGCTGTCTTGAGAGAGAGACAGAGAGAGAGCGAAAGGCGCGCGTTGACTATGGAAGCGCTCTTTCTTAGAGAAACGCTACCAGCTCGCAAAGAAGGAGAACGCGCCCTCACCCGCGAGAGACAACGTTTGCGCAGGCAGGGTCTCCTAGCGAGTTTCTTGATTGAGAAATACCGACTGCACGCGTTGGGGAAGCATAGTTGAACTTGAGCATAGTTGAACCATGTGGATTCGTAGCGTGCGCGTTAACTAAATTAATCCGGAACTCGGCACGATCTACGATGAACCTCCCGAGCTTCGCCCACTCATCATCATTACTTCTGCCAGTATAGTCTGACGTGTTCAACATTTCATTGTGCTTCCTTTGTCATCGAAGGCCGCTGCAGCCCGTGTTTCTTCTTTTTTTTTCTTCGATCCTTTTCGGCTCCTTAGGTGCCCTGCACGCGTGCGTGGTTGGTTGCTTGAAGAAGGCGAGGACCGAGTTATATACTGTGCATCTCATCATGCAGCCGGCCTCCCTTTTACGTATGTTCCAATACGAGCGCGTTCTTCGACATAATGCTAAAAGCAGCCAAATTATGAGAGGAGCAAATATTGCTATAGTGATTCCGACAGCGGACGGCCGCCGGCATTGCTGTCTCTTATGTCCAGTTGTGTGCAATCATTTCTTTAACATGGAACGCACGGTCAGCTGACCTAAGAAATTGCGCCACTTGTCCATAACGTGGAAGAAAGATGGCATGAGATTTATTTTCAATGCATACCAGGCCCTGCATTGCGGTACCACCGGAAGTGATAAGGCAGCTGGGACGTCAGACGAGGAAAGCAGCTTTTTCACGTCGGCCTCAAGGAATTACAGCGTCGAAACAGCGGGCGCTCTCCGCTAGCCCGACCTTGGCTGCGCGTGGCCTCCGAGAGTGCTCTGCGCGCACATTGTTCTTTTGTTTCGACGTCTGGTGCATACTTACCTGTTTTAAAGGTGAACATTTGACAGAGATCTGTCTGATTGGGACGAAATTAAAGGTGAAATTACGTTTGATGATTATAATTTGGTTGGTGCCCCCCCTTTTTTCACCTATACTTACCTGTGTACAGCGACAAAGCAACAACCCCCAAAAAATAGAATGTTTACCGTGAATATCCCTCATACTGTCCCTACTGTGGAGCCCACAGTATATCACTGCACGTGGGAATGCCCATGTCCACAGGCGGGCTGTTCCCCCATCACCATCACATTCCTCCTGGGAGACTGCGCCGCAGGAGCAGCGTCGGCTGATCCAGCGAACACGTGGAGTGGCGCGAGCCAATGGGGCCCTGAACTAAGGGCTCCACCCTACGAGGAAGATCCCTCATTTCGTTTGAATAAAGTAGTAGTAGTAGTAGTAGTAGTGGTGTTGTGGCTACAGGCGGTGTTAGCCTGGCAGATCTGGCCGGCAATTGCTCCGCCCGAGCGTCTCTCTCCATGTCGCATTGTTCACCACGTGTCACTCAATCCTGTCTCTTGAAGAAACGCTACAAGCAGAGCTGACACCTTCTTGCGAACCGACCGTGTCCCTTCCGGATATATAATTTCTTCAGTGCTCCCATGCGCAAGCCCTCTTTTTTGCATGTTGTCCATGAATGCTGTTCTCTCGGTGCAAAAGCGCTTGCAGGACCAGATGTAGTGGTCAATGTCTCCCAGTTCATTGCACTTCGTGCACAATGGCGAAGCAGCGCCCCTAACTTTAAAAGACCATGCGGGAGTGCATGCTGACCCCGTTCTGACTCGGTACAGTAAAGTTGATTCGCTGCGGCTAAGTCCTTTAGTCACACAAGGCTGGTGTGGTGGCTTCCACAAAGAACGGAAATGATCACGAATTGATTGTTTTGCTGATATCTGATTAATAGGAGCTCTTATCGTCGGTTGTCGTGAAAGCGCTGCGTTGGCCAGGGCATCTGCTTTTTCGTTGCCGTTGATACCAACATGCGAAGGTATCCACTGGAAAGTTATCCTAATTCCTCTTTGGGCTGCTGTTTTCAGTGAGACCAATGATTGTCGGCAGAACTTGTTTCGAGGAGTTCCACGAGATAGCTGTTGAATTGCCGACTTTGAGTCTGTGAGAATGACGGCTTGGTTTGTGGGTCCATTCTTCAGTTTGCGTAGTGCAGCAGCAATAGCAGCACTCTCTGCAACCGTTGAAGAGACTACGTTGTCCAAACGTCCAGACCATGCATAACAAACAGATGGAATCCAATATGCCGCAGAGCAGCTGTTTGTGTCCATACAAACAGATCCATCCGTGTATACATGTAGATAGCCGTTGTATTTATCATACAAATACTCGAGCACCCGGTAGCATGTTTCAGAAGGAGGGGTTGATCGCTTTGATTTCAGCCCAGGAATGCACAGTTCGTAGGAGACGTCTTCGAACATCCAAGGAGGGTCACTTCGTTGCCTTCGTTTGGGACTCTTGGCACTAAGCACCTCCAGAGTACTGAGAGCGGCATAGAAATGAGACTTGTGCCTATTTCTGAGTCTTCTGATTAGGGTTTTCCCAGGTGAGGACTCACTCAGTCTTAGGAGTTGTATCAGAAGGGCTTGAGAGGCCAAAAGGCGTAATGGTAGCGATTGACTCTCGAATAATACTTTCTTGTTTGAGGCCGCTTGTGGAACTCCTAAGGCCAAGCGAATACCTTTCCGATTTAGCACCTCTAGGCGTTCATATTGGGTCTCTGATGGACGTATCAACGGCAGCTGGTAAAGTATCCGACTGGTCACAAGGGCGGAGTGTAGAGCGAGCATAGACCTTGGGTGACAACCCCAGTGCATGCCGGCGACTCGCTTGAGGGCATGAAGTCGCTGCAGTGATGTGTCAAAGACATAGTCTACAGCCTTCCGCCATGACAGCTTGCTGTCCAATATCACACCCAGGAAACGAACACTTGCAGCCTGTCGTATTGGCTGGCTTCCCAAGTTGATATGCAACCGCGTGGCTTTTCGCTGTCGTCCCGGAAAAAGAATAAAGCATGACTTCTCCGTTGAGATTGACAGGCCGAGCGTTGACAGGTGGGTCTGTATGGAAGAAGTCGCTCCTTGTGCTATACGTGCCAGTCGTTTGTGGCTGTATCCCGACACCCAAATGCAGATGTCGTCCGCATATATTGACATTTTGACAGAAGCGCGCAGATAGCCAACTGAGTTCGGGAGAGCTGCCAAAGCAATATTGAAGAGGAGAGGAGAGAGAACGCATCCCTGTGGTACCCCACGAGAAATGAGTCTTTCCTCGCTAACAGTGTCTCCAAGGCGAACCCGAATAACACGGTCACTGAGAAAGGCGTGTATGAAGCGCAGAGTGTTGCCTGTAACTCCCATGGATTGCAATTGGGTGATGATGGCTCCTCTCAAGACGCAGTCATAGGCCTTAGAAAAATGCCTTGAATAAATGTTTACTGTCTCTTACCGTGAAAAGCACTCATTTTGCTTCAGCCGAAGCGTATGTTGGAAATGGTGCTCGCGCACAGAAGAGAAAGATGTGCGCTCGCGACTGTTCGAGTGTTTTCGGTTGGTTTGTGATCGCTTGCGTTTTCGGCATGTTGGAACAGCTCTGCGCCAATAAACCTGGCAGAAGTGTCTTTTCCCCACATCGTATGCCGAAACCCGGGAAGCCAGCCAGCGCCTTCGCAACTTGCGGCTTCTTTCGGCCGACTTAATAAAGAACAAGCGGGCCGCTCGCCGAGCGCAAAGCACAAAGATCATCAACGAGGTGAACGAGATCCTCACAGTTGGATCTTTCTGCTCTTCGCGTCCTGCATAGCCGCTTGAAAGCGACGAAGTCAGAGTTGACCAACGCCGAGTTGGAAGCAGTCATGACGGACGAGCAAGCCATAGAAGATTGTGATTCCGTCTTTGAATACGAGGAAGCTGCTATCAGCGCTTTGACCTTGCTGGACCGCAATATGGACATGCTGAGAACTTCCCCTTCGACGACGGAGCCCGCAACTGACGGGAACTGTCTCGATGAAGACGACACGTTCACAACGTGAATTTGGCGCCAGGTTGCCGAAGTTAGAGCTCGTGCGTTTCGACGGAACGATCACCAAAGGGCAGCCGTTGTCGGATATGTTTCGACATTCTGTCCACGAGGACACGGATCGCTTCCATTACCTGGTTTTGCTGCTGGACGGGGCTGCTGCCGGAACCCAAGCGACGGAATCAAGTTACAACGACGCCCTCCTGAAGCAGGGCAACCGCAAGTTAGTTGGAGTATACAGCGCCCGTGCGGACCCGTCTAATCTGCGTCCAATTGTTTGCGCTGCTTATGTTTGAAATTTGGAGAATGCGAGACCAACTAGCCCCACGACGTGTAATGCTATGCGGAAGCTTGCCGCTGTCACTAAAGCGAAAAGTATTAATCACTGCATTCGTCCGGCACTAACATACGGTACAGAAACATGGAGAATAACGAAAAGCAAGTGAGGAAATCAAGGAACGCGCAGCGTTCAATGGAAACAAAAATGAAAATGAATTTAAAAAAAAAATGAATTTCAAAAATGAAAAATGAGTTTCAAAAAAAAAAAAAGAAAGAAAGCTTTGTACTCATCAATATGTGTATGACTGATGTTGGTGAATGTTGGTGACTGGATGCTGTGATTCTATTTTTCGCCGTTTCCTTTTTCTTGTTTTCTTTTGGTACTTTGTTTTCAATTTTCGTTGTTTCAAATGTATGTATTGACTTCAATCCCCCCCTATGTAATGCCCAATTGCGCCTTTAGGGTATTGAAATAAATAAATAAATAAATAAATAGATACGTGTAACGCTAGGAAATAAAAAACGAGCGGAATGGATCAGGGAACAGACAAGAGTAGCTGATATTATTATATCAATGAAAAGAAAGAAGTGGACCTGGGCAGGACATGTTATGAAGAGGACAGTAACAGTGGCGGAATAGATACCAAGAGAGGGAAAACGTAACAGAGGCAGGCAAAAGGTTAGATGGAGCGATACAATTAAGAAGTTCGCAGGCATAAGGTGGAACCAGCTCGCTAAGGATAGGGTGCATTGGAAATCGTTGGGAGAGGCCTTCGTCGTGCAGTGAAATAGGATGATGATGATGATACAAAGAAAGGTTTTCTTTGATGAAACACACACACGCACACAAATAATTTATAAGAGCATTTATGGCCTATATATGTTAGGCGTACACTGGTGGTTTTGTTAAGAGTTGTTTCAACGGAAACCGTGTAGCACACACAACTTCTTTGATGCTTGCAGGGCACTAAATCAACAGGCGAGGGACACACAGAGCGCCTGTGTGTCCCTCTCTTGTGTCTGTTGTTGCCTTAGCGCCCTGTAAGTACGTGCACCAATTTGAAACAACTGGCCCAAGAACTAATGCTCCTTCAAAGCCTTCAAAGGAGCTTTGGTATGTGACAGGGGTATAGCTCACAGCCTATCATTCGCATCGCGTATTATCTCGCTTTCACTGCGACGGGCCATACGACGCTGACCCGCGGCGGAAGGAGTCGTTTAGCGGCGCTTCCCGAAGGTTGCCTTCGTCCATCAAGGCAATGGAGCGGCAACGCATGTCGTTGGCGAGCCGGCACTTTGGATGGCGAACGGTTTTAGAGCTGAAAACTCTCGATTCCGCGCAAGTGGTTTCGCCAGCAGGCACAACGGAAAGAGCAGATAAAGGCCTCTAATGAGTCGAGCAGGAAATAGCCCCGCTCATTTCACGCCGGATTGATCCCGCGAACCACGTGACGCCAATGGAGGCCGCCAGCTGCTGGACTCGCATTGTCCACTTCTTCGTCTTCTTCTTCGCTTGGCTAGCCACCGCTTCTATTACGTGTATAGTGAGCGCGTATGTGCACACCAGCATCGCCGTATCCGTGTTGCGCCCTTGTCTTTGCATTGTGCTGTACGCAGCGTATAACGCCAGGGCCTCGTGGCAGCACTCCCTGTGTTCACACCAAATTTCTGAATGAAATCGTGTTATTGGGGTGAGCCGGGACGGGTGGCCACGTCGTGTACGTCATGCGCCAAACGAAAGGAGTCATTTTGGTCCCTCTTTTTTTTTTTTTAATGAGCCCTGCGTTTTTATCGCACTCTGGGATGCCGCAGTATAGAAACGTCAAAAGCTAAGAGGTTTTTCTTCAACGAACAGACCGCCCAGAATCGCCTCCTCTTTGAGCTGAGGCGACACACAACGGAGATTTTTGTAGCTGGGCCAGGCAGGGCGCTATACTTGTCACGCCAGAGGTGCACACGCGTGTTGTGTCTGCTTGGCCACAAGTGCGAAAATAAACTGAAACGTTTTATGCTTGGTAACATGGAAAGGAAATTTGGTTTTTAAGTATCGCATTTTGAAATTACTTGCAGGACGACGTTGAACTAGGGCCCGGCGGACCTCGAGAGAGCCTTCGACGTGGGCATCTTCCCACAGCTCCTTGGTGCGAAGGGGACGCAGGATAGCGGGGTGAGCAGGTTCATTGTGTTTGCGCACTCACGTTATCCGCGTTTCGCGCGCCGCTCAGCGAGCTTACCCTCGAAGTCTGTCAGGTCGTCCAGGCTCGTCGTGCGCACACGAAGGGAGCGTCTGTTAGCACGTCGGTCGTTCTAACCACTTGTAACTACGGTAACAACGCCGTCAAAAAAAAAAAAAAATGGCGGTCGCGAGGGACCGTGTACAGGACACCATGAGTCAGGACTTCCGATGTCTGTAAGACACGCGTTGCTATTGGATCCAGCCACAGACGTCAGTGGGAGGATCTGCTCGTATTTCGAACTTCGAGGACTAATGACTCCAGTTTTAGCGCACCGATTTCTATAATTCTTTTTCGCGCTCATCTCAGCATTCGATAACACACACACACACCACAGTGCTGCAGACGGCAGTTTAAAAAAGTGTCGCAGGGCCCTTTTAACACGGAAGTGTATTATGCCGGGATCCACCAAGAAACCAGTGACTTACATCCGTATAAGGAGGTGGATTTGTGAATAAGTGAACTCACATTTACGTTCTAAAGTCTCTAAAAACCCAAATTCACCCGGCATGCAGCTCCGCCGATGATACAACACTGGCCCTTCGCTACATTTACAAGTTGCATCTAACTGACGTCCGGTTAAAGTAAAGGTGTTTAGCGAGGTAAAATGCTCTGAAATTAACATCGCCTCATTTCCACTGCACTGTACGGCCACCAGGAAGGAATCTAGGAAGAGCGAAGCAGATCAATGCGCGCCGGCAGTCTTCGGCAATAGTCTTCGCGCCTCGACCGCCGCGGAAGTTAGGGGCATCGTGGCGGCGTCGTTCCTTGAGCAAAGTACAACCGAGGCCGCTACAAAATTTGTCTTGTGTTGCCAGGTGTGATGAGTTGTGCTAATTAGTTGTGCCTCAGTATGCATCTACTGGCCCAACTATCATCCTTAATGGTGCAATCTGGGGCCTGTTGAGACGTACGTAAACCTGTATACATGGGTGATGTTGAATTTAGCCACCATAGAAATGCGACCACCATGGCCTTGAATCAAATGCTTATTGTCAGACTTAAAAGTCTGACATGATGTATCTATTATATAGAGCTTGTGTTAAATTTCATCATTATTGTACTGTAGATTATATAACAAAATGGACACCTAACACCTATGGACAACAACTATTGGTAACATATTTCCATGGCATGCCTACCAAGTACAAACTACAGCAAAGATGAAGTTTGAGGTGACCTGCTGTAGTAGATGTTTAGTTGTTCCACTGTGCTTGCAGGCTGTGTTTTCGAGGGCAGTTAACCCGATGTTGCATGGCAGCTCTGAAAAAAGAAAAAAAGGAGCAGGTTATGAAATCATCATGCATTCAGAAACAAGGTATGAAGACAAAATATTGTAGCAGTATACAAAGTGACCGAGTAAACTGCGGCATGTTATGCATGTATGAATATATATTTTGTAAGGCTTGTGCTCTAACATAGCATGTGCCTTGCCCATGGTGTCGAGGTGCGTCCACAAGGAATGTTGACTGCAGGTGTCAGCCAGGAGGCTGTGACAGAAATAGAATATATCCATGATTAAAATGCCGGTTTCTATGTGACACGAAATGAAAGTAAGCCTATAAGTGAAACTGCTGTCACAAGGTAAACAATAAGGCAAGAAGGAGATCCCCAGCTTTGCTGTTTACTCAAATTTCACAACGTGGAACTAGCTTTAGTTTTCTCTCTCTCTCTCAGGCACTTCTTTTTAAATTTTTTAGTGTGAATGTAGCAAACTTTATAACACACTTTGTACTAATACATGGTGAGTTACGGACGTGCGTGCGGAGGCGATAGAAGTGTATTCGAACACGTCCAGACTGCATATAAATTTCAGAAATGCATTTCTAATGACTCAGCAGCTCGCTCATAAGTGAAGCCACGTCGCTCAAGAGAACGCGGATTCCGTCGGTGGAGGGATATGAGACGTTGAAAATTTTCGAGTTGCTGTGTGTCGCTTGACTGTCGCAAAAACAAAACCAACCGTAATAAACAAAAGCAATGGGTTTGTACTCACCGGTCCATGCACGCTGGGGCTTGAAACGAACTTCGTTGCTTTGAAGGACGAGGCGCAGGGGAAAGCGCTCTGTGGAAGCATTTCAACGTGCTTTGAACGAACAAGAACAGCAAGCCGATATCACCGACTACGAAAGCAATCGTCAGTTTCACGAAATATTTACAGCAAAACGAAACACCGCGAGCTTGCGTCGCTGCCCGAACGCGTCGCAAACGGTTAACGTGACTCCTGCCACCGCGTAGTTTGAATTAAAGGGACTGACAACTGATTTTTAAGGACCCTTCTTTTTATGGCGCAATGGAAAGCTCGCCCCCTGTACTGTTTTCACCTGCAGCGGTTACTTCCAAAAGCGCGTGGATATTTCGCACGCTGAATTTTTTTATTTGAGAAGCCTCTAAAAAAGACAGAGTGCGCACTCTAGCAACGTTGAAAAGTGATCGCGATGCCGATAATCCGCCTCGCTTCCGGACATCGTTCTGCTTTCGCAGGAGTGAACGCAGCTGTGAGTAACCACCCGCACTTTGACCTGTTCGAATACTTTTTGAAATAAAAAGACGGTGCGACGAGCTGGCATTGTTTGCCAGGCCGATCTTGCATTTGTAAGGCGTTCTTTCGCATGTCCGCGCCTACTTCATGAATGGCTGGGCTCCGGCGCCACCACTCTGGCCACAGCCGAGCCAAGCCAGGCCAGCTAGATCCGAAAGCACGCTTACGCACGTGACGGCGGAAGCGTGCAGTAGCAACGCGCGCTACAAACGAAGGGTTAGCTGCACATTGTAAGTGACAAAAAGCTTATAATATCAAAAGTTTCATGCGGTCCGATACTAATAAACAGACAAAACATCGCGTAAATTTGCAGAAGGTCACGTGACCGCACTCTAACTCTAGTTCGCATGTTTGCCGCTTGAGTTACCAAACGTCAGTTTTCGCGAGTTTGCATGAAGAAATAATAAACCCGTGTTTATTGAGGAAAAGCGGCGTCGTTTGAGCCAATGCAACACACAATCTTTCCGCCAGTGGGGTCATCTCAATTCAAGTTTTGGGTGGTTGTCTGTCCCTTTAAAAAAACGAGCATGACTTAGTATCGATGTCAGTAGACTGCTGAACCAGCCGAAGCAAGAAATATTTAGTGAAGGGAGGATGGCGTAGTATCTCAAAGGCACGCTCACTATAAGCAGCAGTTTGTTGTATGCAAGTGTAATATCAGGCAAAGAAAAAGTCTTTGCCTTGTTCAAGAATATTCTTTTAGGCACCGATGAGGGCGCCCGTACATAACAGTGCAACAGGGCGAATGGCGGCCTCGTCAGTAGATCCTCTCCCCGCGGTTGATTTTTTCGCCCTCTATAGCGATTTGTAGCTTTCACCCCCCTGGTACAACTCGGTTCTTCCCCCCAACGTTACCAGATTAGCTTCAGTTTGAAAACTGCGAAGCGGAGCGTGTCACCCTTTCGTCTCCCGCCGCGTGGTGGCGCTCGCCACACGGTCGCGCGTGGCGAGCGTGTGGCGTATTTCTTTTTGTAAACGAAAAAGAAATAAAGCTAGAGCTTGGTGGCCCGGCCACCGCCCCGTTATAAAGGGGACGCTCCTAAATCCATCCATCCATCCCGTGTGGCGAGCCACACGATTGAAATAAGTAAGAGACGGTTAGAATACTGGTGGCAGAAAACTAGAGAGAACGGACGAAAATAATTATAAAAAAAATATGGACTTTCTGCCATAAGGGGCAGGGAACTGGGCTATGAATTTCCGTTTTTGCTATATGTTGTTTTGTGGGGTTTAACGTCCCAAAACCAGTTCTGATTATGAGAGACGCCGTAGTGGGGGGCTCCGGAAATTTCGACCACCTGGGGTTCTTTAACGTGCACTGACATCGCACAGCACACGGGCCTCAACATTTCGCCTCCATCGAAATGCAGCCGCCGCGGCCGGGATTCGATCCCGCGACCCTCGGATCTGTAGCCGAGTACCATAGCCACTAGACCACCGTGGCGGGGCCCGTTTTTGCTATAGTATGATCGATTTGATTGAAGTAAATTTAAAAGGCATGAGGAAAATTTAAAGAGAGGGAAAAAAAAAAAGTTCTACGAGCCTGGTGGCGCACAACTCACCGCCCCGTTACAGAGGGGACGCTCATAGCATCCATCCATCCATCCCATCCCGTGTGGCGAACTCCAAAATGGATTTCGAGTCTACAGGAGATTAGATGGTAACCTTTTTGAGCTTACAGAGTGTATAGAAATAGCCGGAAAAGAGAACAGACCTTTACATTTGGCATTTTTGGATATTAAAGGTGCGTACGACAATGTAAATCAGAATATTTTATGGCACATAATGAAAGAGGCTGGTATAGGGGATGACTGTATAGAGCTCTTAAAGGAAATATACAGTGGAAATACAGTATGTGTGGAATGGGAAGGTGTGGCGAGTAATGGTAGAATGGAGGCCGTCGATATAGGTAAAGGGTTGAGGCAGGGATGCCCGTTGTCCCCACTATTATGCATGCTTTACATGAGGAGAATGGAGAAAGCATTGGAGATGAGCAATATTGGTTTTAAGCTGTCGTACAGACAGGCAGGTATAGTGATAGAACAAAAGCTCCCCGGGTTGTTTTATGCAGACGATATTGTGCTATTCGCAGACAGTCGAACAGATTTGCAGGGTCTGGTTAGTATATGTGGTCGGGAAAGTGAAGATTTAGGGCTAAAATTTAGTGTGACAAAATGCGGCTGGATGATATTCAATGACAGCAACGATCAGACCATATCAATACAGGGTGAGGAGATACCCAGAGTACGAGAGTACAAATACCTCGGGATATGGATAAATGATGGGAATAGATACATGGAAGTATAAGAAAAAGCTATGATAGTTAAAGGAATGAGGAACTCCGCAATAATGAAGCATAGAGCGCTGTGGGGTTACAACAGGTACGAGGTAATTCGAGGTTTGAGGAAAGGTGTAATGGTGCCAGCACTTACATTCGGAAACTCAGTGGTGTGCATGAGGTCAGAGGTACAATCAGGGCTGGACGTGAATCAGAGGACGGTCGGACGTCTCGCACTGGGCGCCCATGGGAATACCACAAATGAGACTGTTAATGGTCTGGCTTTGAGGGAAGGGAAGCTCAGAGTAAAATTAGGTACGAACAGAGATTAAGGAATATGAAAGAAAGTAGATGGGCAGAGAAAGTATTCAGGTATTTGTATGGGAAGAACGTTGATTCACAATGGAGGAAGAGAACTAGGAGGCTTACCAGTAAGTATACATCCAGTAACGAAACGGATGGGACGAAAAAGAGCGTTAAGAGCATGGTCAGAGCGGCGGAGAACTCGGATTGGATAGCTAGAATGGAGAAGAAACCGGCATTGAACAACTACCGAAAAGGGAAAGACGAAATCAAGAGAGAAAAATTTTACGATAATTCAAAGGGAAGCGCTTTACTGTTTGAGGCAAGGTCCGGTTGCCTGAAAACCCGAAGTTACAGAGCAAAATTCAGTAAAGAAGGGCACACGTGTACGTGCTGTGGAAAAGCTAGGGAAACGACAGATCATATTTTGATTGAATGCACAGATGTCCACCCAGGTGTAGCTGTGGACACTATCCTACAGGAGGCCATGGGTTTCAGGAGTAACACGGTAAAGCTGAACATGTCGGCGATAGAGATAAGTAAAATGCGCTTAGAGTATTGGTGGCGCAAAAGTATGGAGCAAACAAAAGCGCAAGGTAGTTCGGGTAAGATTGTTACGTCACAGCGGAGCGGTGGTGGATAGGATAGGTGGACGGAGAGGAAAGTTGGTTGTCAAAATGTGTGTGATTCGGGAAATGTTTGTAGAGGAAAAAGAGATAAAGCTAGAGCTTGGCGGCCCGGCTAACGCCCCGTTATAAAGGGGACGTTCCTAATATCCATCCATCCATCCACCCGACACCGCCGACTCGTAAACGTGTTTGCGTATGCCGTTGTTGGGATGTGTAGTGCTGTGCGCTGTGCTTAGTCCCTGCTATCTCATATGTCGGATGTCATCGGTCGCGTAGCGCCGTGTCTAATAGAAATGCCTCGTTGCTTCGTGACTGGTTGTAAAAGCGGTTGCGATAGGCCCTGCCGAGTAGCGGCATTTTTTTTCCGGGCGCAGCTATGACGTACGTCTTCAAATGTGGCAGCGTTCCATCCCACGGCTTGACAAGCATCTCATAAGTTCTTGTATCGTGTGCGACATCCACTTCCGAGATGGTGACTTGGTGAAAAAGAGTTCGTGCACACTATAAACGGCGATGTTGCCATCATTCTGGCCTCTGAGTTTGTACACGCCGACAAAGGCAGCTCTGCGCGGGTGCGTAGAAGGTTCGCCAAGTGCTGTACGTGGCATTCAGGACACACTAAAAATAACGAGAGACGAAGGTTGCTTGAATAAGGCGCATGATTTGATTGAGGCCCGGATGCGCGAAATAGCCGCTGAACCTTGGAACTCTCACCCGGATAGTGAAACCGACCACGTTTATTACAAGGGAGAAAGAGAGCATCTTGTACCAGGATATGCGCTTTATAAGTTCAGCCAAAGCACCACCTGCCCTTCTTGTATAGCAGACATCAGCTATGCCGTACCAGTTGTGGGCGGCCACCTACAGAAGCTTCAAGGAAGGGTGCTATCCTATCGAGAAAAATGTTGCATTCCATGCAGCGTGATAACCGCGCAATTTCGACTTCTTTAATAGGGGGTAACATATCTTCGGACTTCTTTTGGGACGTCCTTGATGAGCTCGAAGTAGAGAAGATTAATCGCATTGTATTTGTAGAACATGTGGCTGCTTTTACATGCAAAGTTTTTAATTTTGTTGTAGTTACAAGAATGCACTTTTTACTAGGGACGTGAATCGGTGCCTTGAAAAAGTTGTCGTTTCGACTAAGAGAGCATGTCTGCTGTAGACTGCTGTGCCATTAGAGAGCAGCGGTGGCTTACCGTATGGTCGTGGTCGGCTATTTTAGTCGGAAACACCTGCACTAATTGCTAGGGGAGCACCGTAACGTCATCCAGACGATAAAACTTGCTGGTAAAGTTCTCACAAGCTCAACTTGCTGCGTGCCGACCACAACGGTACAGCATTACGGTAACCAGCGTTGCTAGAACTCCCTATTAGCAGCCAAATGAGTCAGCATTAAATTGTCAATGCCTGTACGCAGCAATAAATTCCTTCCCCCCTTTCTTTTTTGTAAGTGAAAACGAGTGCTCTCTTTCATTCCTTCGGACTCTCGATCAAGGAACGAATTCAGGAATTGAACGCACAATTCCCATAGCACAGGACATCGCTGAGCGAAAAAGTCTGTCATTAGCAACCTATTTTTATTAGGCATATCGTAAAATCAAAACAACCCTCACACAGACACCGTAGTAACAAACGAGATCAGTGTTGGGCAGTTTCACTGCGCTTGTGCAATTCAGACCAAATGGCACGTCAGACTCCTCATACCTTGGTTTACTACTCGCTTTGTCGCTATGTGGTCGTAGTGAACTTATTCGCCATCATCGAGACCAATATTTCTACATCACCATCTAAAAAGCCAAAGCAAACGTACTGCAAAGCGTTCGGGCCGACAGTGGCTGCAGCGCTACCGCGCGAAAGGATACGGAGAGGGGACGCATTTTCGCGCGAGGCTCGGGCGGAGTTTGCAAACTGAAGCTAATCTAGTAACGTTGGGCTCAGAGAGCATTGTAATAAAGTAGGACGGCTGCCACCTGACGGTTTTCTGGCGCAACATTGCCAGAGCTGTACGTGCAAACCAAATTTTCGTGGAACCGTTGTCGTGAGCACGAATCGATGCGAAATTACCAAGTTAATCATTGAACCTGAACAAGTTGATCGGTTCAGTGACGCATGCGGTGCAGTGTTATCAAGCACGCGTGCTGATGTATAAGAGCTGTACTGTTTCCACGTGTCGTACTCTTGCTTAGCACGTGTCATGTGACCGTTTCTGTTCAGTTATAAAGCCAGTAACACCGAGCAATAAACGCCTTTTTCGTTCGTCCACTTCTGCCCCTACGTTCCGTTACTTCAAAAGGAATTGCATTTTCTGCGCGCGTTGGGCTGATGCTGTTCATTCAGTGCATATGCACCCTGTTTATCTGTCTTTTGAAGAGATCATGCCTCGGTATCAATGTTATTGTTTATTACAGCGAAAGCTGTTTATCGCGAGGAGAAACGGAAAACCGCTCGTCCGTGGACCGCGCGCGGTCTCCATTGGCTGCGCCTTCCAGTGACGTCGTTCTCTGCACCGTACCAAAGCGCGTGTGCCATTGGCTGGCCCGTGAGTGACGTCGTCCATCCCGTCGCAGCCATGGCGCCGAGCACGCGCGCATCAGCTTCGACTGAGAGCTTCCACATGGGTAAGCCACGGATGTTAGCTCGCGATGTCAAACGCTTGCAACGACGGCGCGCCGAAGAAGCAGCGTTGCGGGCAGAACAGCGTCGACGTGATGATTGCGGGAGCGCGTTCGCGGGGTGAACGCCCGCTTTCAGCGAGAGTTTCTCCAGCGGCACTTTGGCTTCGGCTGCGACGTCTGTGTCGGGTTGAACTCACTGCTAAACATCGGGGCCGCACATTTCAGCTTCGCTGGTTAACCATTTGTACGGAGTGCTAGGGCAGTAATTCTTTTTATAACTGTTCACGTGACACATGTCGGCAGATGAAGGAAATAAACTAGATTGTTGCCAGTGTGTGTCTGTTCCTTTTGTCCGTGTGCTCAACTCGTGCTAGAATGAGCAGCCCACAAGCCTGCATCGCCACCGTCGTGTAAGGAACACAACGTGACGAGGCTGATACCGGCATACGCGTTGAGCCACATGGCATACGCCGGAGCGTACGCCGCCCGGAGCAGAAGCGAAACCGAGAAGATGAACATGGTGATCCGCAAGGCGACCTCCCTAGGTACACGGCCGCCGACAGGCTGCTCGAGCAGTGCGTGCACCACACGCTCGAGTAGATCGTAGAGAATCGCCCAGCTGGAGAGGCTGTCAGCAGACGGATTCTCGACCTGCTGGCGATTCGACATTGCGAAGCGCGGGGACTCAAGAAGCCCTGCTACTGGAGGTCAGGGAGACGGAAAACATGCTTAAGAACACGCACCCCGTGCGCGACGTGCAAGGACGCAGAAGGGACACGGAAGAAGAGAGCGCGTCCTGTTCGTCGATGCGGCCAGGTGCCCGCGGCTCGCCGACGACAGGGGACGACCGCCATGTCCGTTAGTAGAATGGCCCGTGCGAGACGAACCGGAGCTACAAACACCGTCACGCCTACCACGGCATGCAGCGCCAACAACGAAGACAAAGCCAGCCAACGACTGCGCCGCCTGCCGGTCATAGATAGGAAGGGAAGAGTCACGGCATCGGCCAGGCAGCGGAGGAGATATGGCCCTCGAGGAGGTGTGGACTACGACACCATCGAGTCCAAGCCAGCGACTACACGAAAGGCTGGATGTCGGCGAAGGCACTTGGGCCCTATTAAGCGGTTCCCCGCGCACGTCGGGGAGCTTGGAGTCATAACAAAGACAATGCCCACGGCCAAAGACCCGCCGACATCCCGCCCAACGAAAGCGGCCACCTCGTCGCCAGGCAGCTTACCCGCCACGACGCAGTCACCCTTAGGGCAGCCACCGCCGTTGTTGTACGGAACCGCGCCGCTGCTGTCGCCATAACCACCGATTGCGGCCGCCGCGACAGACCAGGCGGACCAAGGAGCTTCCGGTCACCCATCGAGAGGTGCTTGGGCAACACAGAAAGGAACGCAAGAAAAAAATGTTGCAGTGGCTTAGCTCGGCTATGCCAGGATATGCGTAGCGTTAGCAAAGGTTCAGCTGATTATTCTTAGCTTTCCTGGTTGTCTAGATTGTCTAGGATTAGCTTGATTGTCATGCTTACTGCTGCTCCAATGACACACACGCGGTATACGTATTATGTGGCACATGTATATTTATTTTTGCTCAACGTCACGTTGCTTCTCTATTGCCACAAAGACGGCTCGGTGATCAGTGAAGTAACACGCTGCCGTCTCTATGGCCCCAACACAGTATTTGGAGTTGTCTGTCTGTCTCTGATAGACAAGATCAATGGTGCTTCCCCATTGGGTCGTCTGTGCAGTTGGAAGACTGTCGCACTGGCGCTTTCGCTGAGTTTCACAGTATATTCAGTCGATCGGCGAGCCTTGACGTCATCGACGGCGTTTTGTTGTTGCTGCAGGGGTGGTCGGGCACGTCGCTCAGCCTCCTGGCGACGCCGCTTTGCTAGACGTTCGTCCCTTTGCTCCAGTGTCTCCGCAGCACGTTTAGCCTTCTTCTGTTCATTCCTCCTACGCTCAACCGCTAATTGCCAGGCAACTACTTCGGGATCCGATGAGTCAAGCTTCTCCGCTCTTCTGCGCTGTTGAGCAGCATTTGCGCGCAGCGGCTCCAGCGCAGTGTCAGACGGCGACTGCACAGCGAGCGCGCGCCGGCGCCAGTGCGTCTACCACGGCTACGACGTCACTCCTCTGGAATGCGCAGACCGGCGGCGGTGAGTCGCACGCGGCGGCGGCGGAGTGCGCGAGAGGTGCCGGCTCCGGTGGCTCCGGTGCGCAAGCTGTGTGACATCACTGATCCTTGCGCATGCGCGGCACGGCTCTTGATGTGCCGCGCGAAACGGGCTTGGCTAGGCCAGTGTAGCTAACGCTACAATATCCCCAACTCCACGGTCGGCTAGGCGGGTCCCAGGTGGTCGACTTAAGGCGGCTGCAGACGGGCACTTTCACCTGCCACCTGAACCGCCTGTGTCCCGCGCCGCACCCGTCGCCCGGCTGCATGGTGCCAACACGAACGGGCCGTCCATGTGCTTTGGCGGTGCCAACACCACGAAGAAACCTGAAGGGGGATGAAGGACCTTCTGAGGTGCCTCGTTGAGAGGTGGCAGGCCGCCCTCCTCAGCGCAGCTCCCGAAGAGCGGGCCATCGTCGAGGACCTCCCCGAGCGGTGGCATATCGTAGCGCTGGGCACCAACAGCAGCCGTATAAAGTATATCCAATCAAAAGTAAGACCAATGAATCATCCTTAGAGAACTACTTCAGGAAGTGGCACGCTCGCACTTCCACCACAAGCGTTTCGATAGTCACGCCTCTGATGCATGCTCGCTGCTGATGCTGGAAGAGCTACATCTTTGAAACACGACTTCTCAAAGCGCTCTCTTACTTCTGCAAGGAACGTGTTCTCTGCTACGAATGTACGGTATTTTTTTGAAATTCCAGCCTGTAAAAGCCCATCGGCATTTCAAACTGTGAAGCAAAAAAAAAAACAAGTTCCAAAAATAACCTATTTTTGTTTAACAATTTCTCCTCCAAAAGCAGCCTAGTTTTGACGTAAAAACTAAAAAAAATGCATTTCACTAATCAGACGGGGATATCTAATTATTTTGCTTCAGTCAAACCCTTATGCTGCGAGGAAAAGCTGAGTACTCTTTCATCGCACCAGAGTGAATGTTTATTAGATGCGAAGCAGCTCTTTGACTAGCCTGTGTAACGTTCTCCCTTTGTGCGTCCGTACGGCGAGGGCGAGGGCAACGCGCTCCCCTCGCCGCAGGTGTTGGAGCGGTGCCAAGTAGGTCGCTCCGCAGCTGCGCGTTGACGTCACGCTCCCCTCGCAGTGCGCGCTGACGTCACTCTCTCCCTCGCCTGCCGCGCGCTCGCCGCAGCTGCCGCCTCGTCCGTTCGCCCGCAACACCTGCCGCTACCGCGACCGACAAAAAATTAACACCATCTTCCCAAAGGGAACCCTGATGGGATGCGAAGCACCCGCGTTAGCGCCGTTCAACCCGTGACGCCACCCGTGCGCAACGCTGCTTTTTCGCATCCCATCAGGGTTCCCTTTGGGAAGATGGTGTTAATTTTTTTCTTAATGTTCCGTTACCAAACTGACAAAGCTGTTTTATTTATGTTTTTATTCATTCCAAATTACTCAACTTATTTTGCACGAGTTCTCGCATGGAAAGAAGCAGAAACAAATTTAGGCGTGCACCTTTTGAGTTGTTTGTAGTGCACGAAAGTGGAGATAATCACAAAAAGGCTCTCTCCATGTTTGAGCAAAAACCCACGCGTTCATTTATTTCCGTGCGCACAGTGGATCAGCGATTTCTTATTCGAAGCAATGGAATCTTGCAAAGGGTTTGTTTACCGTCGAATACGTGGTTGCAACCCCGTGTTATGCATTCGGGTTGTGCCGTGCACGTCTTACAAGCTTCGTTGTGCCGTTGAGTACATAAGGAAGAACTGTAAGAGGTCAACGAAGAGAATTCAACGAACCTTCGAGGTTCGTCCCAGTGTGGTGAGTACACGCTACTGATTAACGCCCACCAATTGAATGCATATAGTTCGAAGTAAGGGGTAATCCCCAGTGTGGAAGTCTCTTTTTCAAACCATAGACTTGTGCCTCGTTTCATGACAATGTGCTGTTATGCACATCGCAGCACTGTTGCGGCGGTCACGTGGCCATGCGGAAGTCTAGCGCCCAAGTCAACAGTGTGGGCTGAAGAGCCTGTGCGTGACCATCTGTTGTCGCGTGACATGTGGAAGCATCGGCAAAGCCACGGAGAATAAGTCTATGTATATGAAACGAGACTGCGCGTAGACCTTTGGTTTTAGTGGCCTGTGGAACTGTTGCGTGCCGGATTTTGCGGCTTTAGAGCACCGTCGTCGTCCTTCCGATATTTTCAATTGGAAACTCCTTATAATACACTTATTATGACGGCCAAGAAATAACATTTGGGATACAAAGTAACGAGTGCGAATGAAGAAGCACCAAGGTGCACGCGCCGCCTCCACTGAGTTCTAGCTCGGCCATTCGTTCCATATATATCGTCGATTGTGTGCATATAGTCGCTAAAAACCAAAGAAATCCGCCGATCCGTCGAAATCGAACGTTCGAAAACGGAGCGATGGGAGTGAGTCGCAGGCGAATGGAGGACGAGCACAGTGTTTCCACTCTGTCGTCTCTTTTGGCGCTGCTTTTCATTTGCGAACACGTGTAAACAACTGACCCAACAGTCGACATGTCATATTCCTTAGGAATGTACTGAGATACAAGCCCGGCCCGACGCCTCAAACCAGGGCCCGACGCGGCGCACGGAGCTTCATGCACCGGGTAGCCTGCTCTATAGGCCCACGTACCGGCGATGTTTGTGCTCATTAAAGAAGCTCAAGTGGTCGAAACTTCCGGTGCCCTCAGTACGGCTTTTTTCCCCCGTACCTTTACAAACGCCGATCCGCGTTCGTAAAGCTAAAGGCAGGAAATTTAGTCCTTCCGCCTGTCTGTCTGTCATAAACCGCCCGTCATGAAAATCAAGCACCAACAGCGCAGACGAAATCTCAGGCCTACCTGAGGCAACGTATATGTACATAAACGATATCCGCGACGTTCATTTAATTAGGAATACACATTGCACTGGTTTTTACCTTCGAAGAGAAGCTACTGCCTGTCGAGCGAGCCGGAAATGGCGAAAAAGCCACTGTCCCGTTCCTACCCTTCTCGGCCCTTTCGTGCGTGCTCGCCTCTGCGGAGCGACAGTTATCGTGCACTCATCACCCTCGCTTCCTATCCTTAACCTGCGTGTTGAGAAAGAAAGGGCAGTGTACGTTCGGCGCTGCCCAACAGATATAGCACGAGAGCAGGGCGAACGCGAGAAATTTGACTTCGGCAAAACTTCATCGGAGAGGAGTGGAAGGGAAGAGCGGCTGTTACGGGGCGGCATATAGGAATATCGTCTTTCGAGGTCATTTGCAGCCAAGCAATCAGATTTGTTATTAGTAGTATTGCGACTTCTACTGGAGGAGTGTACAGGCCTTTCTTGCGTGCAGGCTGCATTGTCATGAATCGCTTCACGCTGCTCTGTCTTCGAGGACGCGCAAGGGAATTATTGTTCGCATTGGGGCAAAAGAACAAACTCGCTCGGTCTTACTGCGAGAAACTGGCTGACAATCCAAGTTTTTCGTGTATAGCCTATCCGCACAGAGCCTCTTGGTCCACACGTTGAGTACGCGATTATCTTGATTTGTTCAGGCAAGCACATATCTCTGTCCGCGATTTGCATAAGGCGAGTTCTTGCGCAATGTTCTGTGGGGGCGTGCGGAGATGTGTGTTTGTGACAACGCACGAAGGAGTAAAATAGCAAGCTATAACAAAATCCGGTAATGCTGGCGAGGGTGTGAGAAGCGAGGCGCAAACAGTTCTCATATCACTTGGGACATTACGATGAAGCGGCCTCTCAGATCGCGGGGCTGCATCCATAAGCGATCAGGCTACATATCGAACCCCCGGATCGATACCGCTTTTCCCGTCTTCAATGGTGCTGACGGCCTCTGGAACGGCCAAGCCGCAGTTTCCTGGCACAGGAGATGTCACACAAGGCTAGAAGGCAATATAACAGCATTGTTTGTAACGATTTGCTATCCATTTACTATAGACACTGATGGAGGCACAAAAGTTGTTCTTCGACATTCGTCGCTTTCTTCGTTAGCTCGTCGTGTCACACGAACGATCTCAGTAACGACAGCCGCCCAAGTCCATCCGCAATCGCGTTATACTTAATAAAGTGTGTATATTTTAAGGGACACCGGGAAGCGAATGTCGTTAATATTCTGCATTACCGCTTCCAGCCATTCTGTAAGTGGTTTAACCTTATGCTTTTCACGGCCCCAGGAAACGCTTGTAAGAGAGCGAAGCTCAAAGACAAGTTCAGCGTCATCCAAGAACAAGAAACGTGGGAATTAAAAGGCGCCTGATAAATTCTAACGAACAAGCACAACGCGTAGACCACGTGGTGGCGACCGTGTGGGTTGCCACGTGCCGTCGTGTACGAGCTGGCACTTTTGAGGTGGTATCTTGGTCAAGTTTCTGGTCTGGTACGGAGAGCACTCCCGGCTTCCTATTGTATTTCGCCCCCTACGATAGCGCCAACGTCTGAAGGAAGTCCTTCGTGCTATTCGAAGAGTTGGACTTTCTCTTAAACCCGAGAAGTTTAACTTTGGGTAAGAAGTGAATTTGCTTGGTCACGTCGTTCATCCCCGCCAATGTGCGCCTTTGTAGCATTTCCTACGCCATATTTTGTCAGACACTCTTGGAAAATCTTGGTACTCCGTAATCAACTTACGAAAAAATTGCGAGGGCTGTGTAGAGTAGACAGCGCAGTGACAGCGTAAGCTCGACTTTGCTGCGTGCTCGCTCATTCTTCTCTTTCAAACTTGTTTTCCTCCTCCTCCTCTCACTTTCTTGCCTTCGTCAACGAAACGACAGCCGGTGACTATAAAACATATATCTTGAAATATTTCGTGCTGAAGAAAGGTTTGTTGCTTGAAATAGGAAATCTTGTTCTACTGGAATACATGCACCACCACACCTCCTGCATTATTGGCTGCCCAAACTGTCTCATCTTATGGCGCTGAGCCGTGCTACCTTTACGGAATGCAGAAACATGCGCCTATTTCCTCTCATTTGAACCACTCTCATCTTGGTGGACGAAACCGGAGCCACGATTGGGACCACATAATGTGCTCAAGCACTATATTCTACCAGAGCCACGGCCGAGAGCACAACATGACCAAGATCGATACCACAGCCACAATTACAACATAATGTCCTGAAATACCACCTGGTAATACCACAACTATGGCCGAGGACACAAAGTTCACTAGCAGTAAAGCTAAGTTATGGGAGTGGTATCACAAAAAAAAAAAAAAAAAATGCCGCCCGCATCTTCCCACGGGGGGAACTCGAGTAAATGCGTCGCAGAGTGGTGGGGGTATCGCGTGAATGTTGTGTAATTGGGGATGGTTTGGGAATGCTTAATTGTTATTTCGTCTTTATTATTCTTAATTATTGAATGAAGGAGAAGCGCCTCGCTCCATCGCATCTACTCGAGTCAAGCAAAGCGTCAAGTCAAGCGAAAGCCAAGTAAAGACGCCTTTGACTGAATTCCGAACGCGCGCTCCGCCGCTTATATACAGAGACGCCGTAGTGGAGGTCTCCGGAAATTTAGAACCCCAGGTGGTCTAAATTTCCGGAGACCTCGACTACGGCGTCTCTCATAATCAGAGCTGGTTTCGGGACGTTAAACCCTACAGAACAACAGAGCACCGCCCGCGTTCGAGGGAGAGGAGTACGGGGGAGAGGTCCGCAAAGACGCCCTTGACTGAATTCCGAACGCGCGCTCCGCCGCACCCCCACTTCGCATGCTCTGCTTGCTGAACGCCCGGTGGGCCGGCACGAGACGAGCCGAGCATGCGCAGTGGGGGTGTGGACGGCGCTGCCGCCGACGCCGAAGCGCGACATCGTGCGACTAAGAAATGCTCCGCATTTAAAAAAGAAGGAAAAGCTGCGTGCTTCTTTGGTAACCCAGGCTGGGGTTGAACCCCAACAAGCATGCTCGACTGCCACGCAGAAGGATGTCGGTTAGCGCGATAGTGGTTACGGACACCGGCGGCGCCGCCAAAAACGACCGTTGTTGTGATCTCATAGCTTACGCTGTAAAAGACGTTCCGCCCCTTTGGCACCAACATCAGCGCCCCTCCTTCGGTACCCGTCGGAACCACTCCACCTGTGCTCGGTTTGGGGCTGTCTTGGTGCAGTGGTAAGCTGGTGTAGAGTGCCTGTGCGAGCGGTACGTTATCAGCTTGCGAGAAAAATAACATAACAAAATAATTAGCCACTGCGTGGATCGTACCAAAGTTTTGGCCATGCTTGTACGGCCGCCCACTGAGATAAAAATTACAGCATATCCACGGAGTGAATGATGATGAGTGGGCGAAGCTCGGGAGGTTCATCGTAGATCGTGCCGAGTTCCGGATTAATTTAGTTAACGCGCACGCTACGAATCCACATGGTTCAACTATGCTCAAGTGAAATCTCCCACCGCCACTTCATTGCAAGATCCAGTGCATATATATATATATATATATATATATATATATATATATATATATATATATATATATATATATATATATATATATATATAGAGTAGTAACCTAAGAGACCTACTCGTTAGGGCAAAAACACAGAGGTCTGAGCGCCACAAAGGGTGCAGACCATGCGGGAAACCTCGATGCAAAGTGTGTCCACACATGGTGACCACAAGTACGGCCGAAGCCTCTCATTCTGACTTTGTTTGTGATATTAAGGATGATCTTAATTGTGATTCGAGCAACGTCATATACAAAATCCGATGTGAAGTTTGCAAAAAGGAATATATTGGCCAAACAGAAACCGCGTTCCGCCTGCGTTTCAACAATCACAGGGCACATGTTACAGGCCTCCCAAATTTGCCATTTTCCAAACACATAAACTTGCCCGGTCACTCTTTTGAGCGCATCAGTGTTGTGCTTCTACAATCCGGCTTTCAGCACACACGAGAGCGCGAACAGCGCGAATCCTTCTTTATAAATAAATTCAGATCGTTCTCGCATGGAATTAACGAGAGCCCAGGGCGGCTCGCTTTCCTACGCAACCAATCGTAACAGTCAAAAAACGATATTTATTATTTAGCTATAGCTAAACTGGTGTCGACAGCACATAAAGATATCACTCCCAGTGTGCTTAACCCGTACTTCCTCCAATATTTCTTACCCCCCCCCCCCCCCATTCTTTCTTTAGGGGCGAAGCTCCTCTTAGTCTAACCTTGTCAGGCGTCAGTCGTCAGGCGTAACCCGCGTGCCTCTCTCTCTCTCTCTCCCTGCGCTGCCTCCCGACGCGTGCCTCTGCTGTCTTGTGAGAGAGAGAGAGAGAGAGACAGAGAGAGAGCGAAAGGCGCGCGTTGGCTATGGAAACGCTCTTTCTTAGAGGAACGCTGTACCAGCTCGCAAAGAAGGAGAACGCGCCTTCACCCGCGAGAGACAAAGTTGGCGCAGGCAGCGTCTCCTAGCGAGTTTCTTGATTGAGAAATACCGACTGCTCGCGTTGGAGAAGCGTTCACCGGCAACCCATATATATGTATATATATAGGCACTGGATCTTGACTTGCAATGAAATGCCGGTGGCAGATTTCACTTGTGCATAGTTGAACCATGAGGATTCGTAGCGTGCGCGTTAACTAAATTAATCCAGAACTCGGCACGATCTACGATGAACCTCCCGAGCTTCGCCCACTCACCATCATTCACTCCGTGGATATGCTGTAATTTTTTTCTCTTTTTTTTCTCGCTCTCTCTTTCTTTTCCCTCGTGCGTGTCTTGCCCGACCTTATCTGTTGTTCAAGAAGGCCAGAAACTACATGCAGCTGGAGCGCATCGCCCTGTTAAAGCATGCCGCCGCGCTTTGCTCACTCGACTCTTACCGCAGGCTCATTATTCTGGGTGGCCCACCTACTCCTTTTTTTCTCTCCTTTTTCACCTTTTTTTCGCTCCTTCGCATTCCCCACACAAAGCCTGCACTCAGCCTGTTTCTCATTCCTGCCTTGCCACTCAAGCCCTTATCCCGTTCACGTGACTCGATAGTTCACACGTGGCAACGATTAAAGAACCAGCCGTTGCACCTCCGGTGTCTTCCTTATCTAGATCGTTTCTGCTCTCTCCTCATGTCGTCTGTCTCATTCCCTTTGAGCCACCCACGTTGGTCGTTGTTTGCTTATGTGTTTATTTATTTATATATTTGTTTGTTGGTTTGCCTCCTCCTTTCACTTCTAACTCTGCCTTTGCACGTGTATTCGGATGGCCGTTGTGCTCATTCGACTTAAACCTCCGAAGAAGGCTGGTCCTCCAGCCGAAACGTTAGGAATAAAAATTTTTATCTGTTAACATTGCAGTTTACTTCAAAGTTCTTATAATATATATATATATATATGGATTGTTGGTGAACGCTTCTCCAACGCGAGCAGTCGGTATTTCTCAATCAAGAAACTCGCTAGGAGACGCTGCCTGCGCCAACGTTGTCTCTCGCGGGTGAGGGCGCGTTCTCCTTCTTTGCGAGCTGGTAGCGTTCCTCTAAGAAAGAGCGTTTCCATAGCCAACGCGCGCCTTTCGCTCTCTCTCACAGCAGAAGCACGCGCCGGGAGGCGCGTGCCTCCCTGCACGCGGGTTACGCCTGACGACTGACGCGTGACAAGGTTAGACTAAGAGGAGCTTCGCCCCTAAAATCAGTGCCAACCATGCCCTCTGCTGACTCGCAAATCTCGAGGACCCCTCACATCGTCTGGCGCGATGCAGTCTTCGACTGCAAGAATGCGATATAGCCATCATTTATAATTAGGCTAAGGGGCAAACACACCATCGCTGACTGCTTTTGACGCGCACTAATCGGAATGTCATTGCTGACATTGAGGAGGATGACACTTTTCATGCTGCAATAGTAGCAACCGAACTACCGCGTGGCTCAGCGATCTGCTTAGAAGGGCACATGTCCCGGTCCGTAACCCCCTCGCTTTGTTCCTCAAATATAGCCCTCCATGAGAACTCCGACCATTTGTAAATGCTGGTTGCGCCAACCGACGATTTACGTACACACACACACCAACGCCAGCGGGACCGCTACGACTTACATCCGGAGACGCCATTTGATGAGCTTAACGTGGACATCTTCTGGCTGTCAAGGCAGCGCCACCGCCGGGACGCTGCATTGACAGACCGGTTAGTTTTCCGGAGACTGACGACGGGTGACGAGGCGTTGCTGACCGAGACTGACGGTGCCAGTAGACAGCGCCAAAGTCGGCGTTGCTGCGCGTGTACTGTGTTTCTGGGCGACGATACAGGCTGGCTAAATCTTCGTTCGAGCTCTTTCGGGCATGGTTTCTCCCGCTCTTTGGCGAGCAGCACGCGCAGTGTCCAGAAAGCTAGGCGCCGCTTCGTTTGCGTGTGCTCTTCGTGTTGCGATCGAAGAGTGCACCATCGGGTTTCAGTCACCGGGAAACTTGATCGAAAGCGATTCTAGCGGCCTTTCCTAATTAGCCAGTCATATCTGTCGCCGCAGCGGCTGTCTCTTTGCGGCGACGCTATCTTTGTCATCGACCTGCTTCCTCTCAAAAAAATTTACGAGGACAAATGGGGTTCCCATGCCGCGCTGCTACAATCCCTTAATTATTGATCTGGCTGCTTTTTTCGAGGGTGCCTGTCGACGGCGTCCTCCAGCTAATGGCGACGGAGCACTGTCACGCCCGTATATCAACACGGCTGGGCCAGTTCTCAGCACAAATAAATCGCTGGTATATAGCTTCTCACATGACGCCGAGTGTTCTTGATTTCACGTTGCGAGGTTTTCAGTATTGACGCGATGATTTTATAGCTTTTGTGCTGTCTAACAAGATTTTCGGTAACCGTGAGTGTATATCGGAAAGGTTAGGTTTATCAGTGAGAAACAAAACCCAACCGACGACTATACCACAATTGCTGCAAAGGCGGTATAGTGTAAGAGTCGGGCAGCTAATTTCCTAATTAAGGCGCGCGATCTCTTTTTACGGTCGAGGTGGTAAGGTTGTGAGGCAGGTTAAACAGTACGGTAGCACGCCTTCACGGTGTCCGAGGGTAACTAGAATTAAGGAAATTAACTAGCTTTATATTTGTACAAAATAACTGAATTACAATAAGAATTGCCTTGTGGGTGAATTTTGAAATTGTGTTGGTTAAAAACTGCAGCGGCATTTCACTCAGTGTCCTCGGAATACGCACTCTGGCGTGGTTGTTGCAAAAGAGTTCTACGGAAACTCGCAAGGTGGAGTAACATTCACGAAAGGGAAAATTATAGAATCCACCCGTTTTGTAGCACAAGGCTACAAGGAAATCCATACGGATTTCTCGGAAAATTCAAGCTTCCTAGTTGCCGAAAAATTCGTCCTGGTCCGGGGTTGGAACCCGGTACTAACGCCTGTCCGGGGCGCTAGCGATTGACAGCGCGAGGGCGAATCCATCGACAACTCGACGAGTCGTCGATGGATTCGTCCTCTGATTCTCCTGGAATGAAGGCCTCAATTATTTCACGTTGTAGCCTATCACTCTTCACAACGTACGCATGATAGGCTGGGACGTGAAATCATTGAGGCCCATTTTATCATTCGAGGAGGAGACAGGTGTGTCCGCGTACCATTGCTAGAAAAAGAAGTTCTGACAGCTCTTTCTGTGACTTTTTGACGATGTGCGCGCACATATATATACTTGTCATTTCCCTTCAGTTGAAAGTCAGCGCCTGTGCCGTTCATTCGTGTGCCCTCGTCGTCTTCGTCCATTCGCGCTGCAATTTAATCGTTTAACATGAACCAACTAGCCAGAGGCCACTTTAGTAAGTTGGCTTCGCCACATGACACTCCTCTGCTGTGGCGAAGCTAGCTTTGCCGCAGTATGACTTCGCCGCGGGACGCTAGTGTACCGCGGTAAAGCAGCTTTGCCGCAGTGCACCTGTGTAATACGGTGAAGCGTACTAAGAGGTGGAAGGGCCACAAGCTGTCGCAGGCCACAGTACTCCACAAACGCAGCTCTAGCACTGTCAAGCAAAAGTGCTATACAGCGTGTAACTTCCTTGTGCATCAATTATCTTCTGCATTGTTGTGCAATCCGCCCAACAGCTGGCTCGATGTGCCAAATTTACTATTTCCCTCCGTGTGCTGTACTATCTTATAGACCCTACACCCGCCCGCAATTCCGGCGCTGCAACGCGTCCTCCATCACTTCTTGCACCGGTCCCCGACAAATCCGCGTCTGAGAATCACTGTTGTAGAGCATGTCATTTAGTATCCGGACAGTGTGTTTTTATCAGCAGCTCTCTTAATTTCTCCGGTGCGAAGACTGAGGACACAGCGCGGTTGGTGGCGTTCTCGTCCTCCACACCCTTACTTCTCCCACTTCATGCTGCACTATACGAACGAGAGTACGTCCTCCTGACCCTCATCACCTCCCTCGTTCCCCCTCACTTCCCTCTCCTTGCTACGGGACTACCCTCCTCCCCACGGTAGCGTGGCGAAGCTGGAACCAGGTTGACCAACGAGGGAAGACGAGGCGACGTTTAATACATCGTTACGGATAAGCGAGGCGCTCAAAAGAAGTCCCCTCTCCCCTTTTATACTCTTTCGTACGATGCTCGCTTGTTGAGACCCGTTCAGCAGACGCGCCGGCGCCTTGCGGGTCGTGGGCACTGGTGTGGGGGGCGCGAAGGAGGGCTCACGTCTACCGTCTCTGGGAAGAATCACCCAGCAGATCTCCGAATGGCCACCAGGGCTGCCGCCACTTCGCCGAGCGCTGCGACCAAGAAGCGGGCAGATTCATCTGCATGCTGAGACCGCCGCGAGGCCTCTTCTACCTCGACCATGGGCCTGAGTGGCTGCCGTGTGCGAATGGCCCAAGTTTCAAGGGTGTGGGCATCATGGCGAGCGACATTCTCGAGCTGCCGTAGCTATCTGCGCTGCTGGCGTTCGCGTAATATTTCTCAAAAGGACAGAAAGTTGGGCGAGTTGGTAACAGTCCATAATCAAAAGAAGAGGCGTGCGGGACACGGACACAAGGAGAGCAGTGAACATCACGAACAACCGGCGTTCGTGTTGTTCACTGCTCTCCTTGTGTCCGTGTCCCGCACGCCTCTTCTTTTGATTATGCGTAATATTTGTACTCCTCTGCATATCGTCTTCAGAACCTCTACAGAATGGTTGCCTATGCCGTCGTGCTTATATGTACATTCTAGTCAGCTTCCGTATTACCTAGAAATGCAAGTCGTAACTATTTTAACTGCTGAAATCTTGGTGCACTGGGTTAGTACAAATACATGAGCCACTCCTTACACTGCAGCCGCTGTTACTGCCATGTTGAGAAAATTTCTTTCTGCTTTCTTTTCACATTTGGAGTTAGGTTCATTGAATTGCGCGTTCTCCGACTTCTACGCTGCTGAATTTGCTTAGGTGTGGACGGCGCCTTTCGTCTTGCCACATTTTGTTGCCAATAACGTCCATCATGTCATCTGAATTTGTAGATGACAGTGTTACTGCATGCAGATTGTTACGGTGCTTCTTGTGCCTTTATTCCGAAGTTAATGTACCCTCCAGTTTGCTGGCCACCGTTATCTTTTCCCAGCGCTTCTTGCTCCATCTGGGCAGTACCTTGCGCATGCAGTGTCAGCTATCATCTGTATTAGCAGCTGTCATCAGCTACTGCAATGGATCAGAGCCACGTAGTAAATCAAACGACTGAGAAATGTAGCGAGTAGTACAAACCGCTCCGTATGGACTGAAAAGATACACTGGAGTTAGAGGTGCCGTTGGTCCTGAAAGCATTGTTTCTCCGAGGAGTATTTGAAACGTATGTGAACGCCACGGCTGACATATACAAAGCTGCACACCTACCTTGCTTCTCCACCAGGGAAGCAGAAGGGGAAAATAAATGCGGTGAAGGAATCGGTCCAGCACGGACAGTGTTCATTGCTGAAAGACGCCATAGTGCACTCTTTCATAACCATATCGTCGGGCTCCGGAAATTTCGGGGCTCTTTGTGGAGTTCTTTGACGTGCACTGGCATCGCACCAGCCGGAATTCGATCCCGCGACCAGCAGCCGAGTGCCATATATAGCCATTAGACTACCACCGTGGCGAGGCAACGTTCACTACATGCTTAGAAGCATTCGAATTGCTGGCTTGGGAAGAAACAGACAGACAGACAATGAACTTTAATAATATAGTCCTGAGGAGCACCGCAGCCGTTCAGGGCGGCAGCGCCGCGGGCCGCTCCCACGTGGGGACGGGGAGGCCGAGCCTCACCGCCGCGTCGTGGGCCCTCTGGACGGCCCTTAGCTGGTGTAGCAGATTGGAGCTCCTTAGCTCGGAGCACCACTCTTCTTCAGTGATGCGTTGAGGGCCCCGTAAGGAGGGACACCGCCAGAGCATGTGATCTAAAGCGCTGCGTTCTCCACAATCGGGGCAGTCCGGTTCAAATGTGTCCGTATATGAGCTTAGGGTGGACAGACTAGGGTAAGATTTTGTCTGCAGCATTCGAAGCGTTGCAGCCTGCGGCCTGGAAAGGTTCTGGTGCGGAAGAGGAAACGTACGCCTAGACAGCTGGTAGTGCTTTGAAACCTCATTGAAAGTCAATAAAGGATCTCGAAAGCCCTCCCGACTAATCTCCGGGGTACCCCCTCCGTTCGACCCGGCGCGGTGGGTTAGCTCGCGCGCGCGGGTATGGGCGACCTCGTTGAGGTTAGTCAGAGAGGACAAGTGCGATCCGAGATGAGCAGGAAACCACGTGATGGTGTGTGACGAAATGGCTCTATCACCAAGGATGTGTGCGACCTCGGCGCAAACGGAACCTGATGCAAAGGCTCTGACAGCCGCGCGAGAATCGGTGTAGACTTGATGTCTACTCTCGTCAAGTAAAGCAAGAGCCACCGCGGCCTGCTCGGCTCTAGCCGGGGTGGTATTCACGAGAGACGCAGAGTTGAGAACGGCGCCACTGTGGTCCACTATGACGGCCGCAAGATTTGTCGATCTGCCGTACTGCGCGGCGTCCACAAAGCATGCGGGGTACGGGTCGTCGCGAACTTGTTTTAGTAAGGCCGCGCCTCTGGCCTGACGCCTGCCTGCATTGTGCTGCGGATGCATGTTGCGGGGAAGCGGGGAGACAGTTATACTAGCTCGCTGCTCCTTAGTAAGGCTAAACTTTCGTTCTTCCTCGAGAGATGGATTACAGCCCAGAACTGCCAGAATCTCCCTGCCAGCGGGCGAAGTAGACAGCCTGGCAGTCTGAGCCGTGTGCTGCGCCTCGATAATTTCCTCTAACGTGTTGTGGACCCCGAGCTGCATGATCCGCGTTGTGCTGGCATTCATCGGAATACCCAGCACACGTTTGATGCTTTTGCGAATGAGTATGTTGAGCTTCTTCTTTTCGTGCTCCTGCCAGCAGTGCATGGCCGCCACGTATGTGATATGGCTCATCAAGAACGCGTGGAATAGCTTCAAGAGATTGTCCTCCTTGATTCCACCTCGACTGTTCGAGACCCGGGTAATTAAACGTATCGTGCTGTCCATTGTTGCGGTGATTTTGGCGATGGTGTGCCCGTTACATCCGTTCGATTCGATGAGCATCCCGAGAACCCTGATGACCTCAACTCTGGGAATGGAGTGTCCCTCGCTAGTGCGGAGTGAAATATTGACCTCCGACAGGGGGACCCAGCCCTTGGGCTTAACCCCCCTTCTAGTAGGTCTGTACAGAAGGAGCTCCGACTTGCTCGACGAGAGGCGAAGCCCCGTCCCAGCGAGAAAATCCTCTGTGCGATCCAGCGCTTCCTGAAGTGCTTCCTCCACCCTACCCTCGCAACCTCCGATGCACCACACTGTGTTGTCGTCCGCGTAGAGAGTATGGTTGATGCCTTCGATTTCCGAGAGCCTCTGAGACAATTTGCACATGGCGATGTTGAACAGGAGCGGGGATACCACTGAACCCTGCGGCGTCCCCCTCGAGCCGAGCTCGATGGGCCCTGACCGGAGGTCCCCAATCTTTAGTGTGGCCTTCCTGTGTCTAAGGAACGAGCTGACAAATGCGTGGAAGTTCTTGCCTAGGCCGAGGTCTGAGATGGAATCGAGTATGTGGGCGTGGGAGACGTTATCGAAAGCCTTCTCTAGATCTAAACCCAGAATGGCCCTGACGTCTCTCGTGTTCCTATCGATGATCTGATATTTTATCATCTTCATGGCGTCCTGAGTGGAAAGGGAGTGTCGAAAGCCAATCATGTTATAAGCAAAAGACCGCGGTCCTCAATGTGCTTGGATACACGGTTGTTAATCAGATGTTCGGCTACTTTTCCTATGCATGATGTGAGTGAGATCGGCCTGAGATTGGTCATGTCAGGAGCGCGCCCCGGCTTTGGAATTAGGACGACCCATGCCAGCTTCCGCGATTCTGGAACCGCACCTATCTTCCAGACCCGATTTATCTCCTCGGTTAGGAATGCGGTCGACTCGTCGTCCAAGTTGCGAAGAAGTCTGTTTGAAATTCCGTCTGGACCCGGAGCAGAACGACCATTGAGGCCCTCGAGGACCTCCCTCACCTCGGGCACGCTAAAGGGCTCGTCCAAAATGTCCATCGGAGGACCCTTGTAAGGCGGATAGACCACATCATCCGAAGTGGCTATAGGGAGATAGCTTTTGGCAAGCGGCTCTAGTATTGCCGTATCGGAGTTCGTCTGGCGGGCCGAATGTAAAATCTTATCAATGGCGCGCACCTGATTAGCCCTGGAATTGGATTCATTTAGCAAATGCTTGAGCAGGTTCCATTTACCGCCAGTTCGCATCTGGCCGTCCACCGAGTTGCATATCTCATCCCACTGTTGCTTGGAAAGCATCTGACAGTGCAACTCTATGGTGCGATTCAAATCCGCGATCTTTTTTCGGAGTCTGCGGTTCAGCCGCTGGCCTTTCCATCTAGCCAGGAGGGCCCCTTTCGCCTCCAGAAGGTGTGCCAATCGGCTGCCCATCCTGTCTACATTCAAGTCGGTGGCAACGGACTTGGTGACCGACTCAACATCTTCCTTAAGCTGCGCTACCCAACTATCTAGGGAAGCAGGTGTTTCGACTCCCCTCTCCTCCCTGATTTTACGGAAAAGATCCCAGTCGGTAATCGTAAACGTTTTCGGCGACCTCTTACGCACCACCAATGACGTGGCCAGCACGCAGTGATCGCTGCTCATGGAGATTGCACCATGCGGTGGCCCCAACGTTAGCCACGAAAGTAAGGTCCGGCGTGGTGGTGCAAGAATTTCCCGTCCTAGTTGGAAAGGGCGGGTCTGTGACCAGGGTGAGACCGTAGTCGGATGCCGCTCGCCAGAGGTTCGCCCCCTTGGCCGTAACGCGGTGGTATCCCCACTCCTGATGCGGAGCATTGAAGTCACCAGCCACTACAAGCGGGGACCCTGCCGCCTTGCGTACCGCCTTTGAAATGAGAGATGTAAAACGCTGCCTCATATCTCGCGGGGAGCTGTAAATGTGAAGAATAAAAAGACTATCCCTGAGCTGGCTGCTAGGAATGAGCTCGATTAGCGAGTGCTCCGTTTTACTGTGATCCATAACGAAACTGTGTACCACGAAGGTGAACTTTTTCGAGACTAGTGTACAAATTCCTCTTTTGCCCTGTCCGTAAACCGAATGAGATTCGTACCCCGAAAGAGAGAACGAGTCAGCCAATGTCTCCTGTAGTAAAATGACGTGAGGTCTGTTAGGATGGGATCTGACAAACTGCTGCAGGACCGCCTTTTTACGTTGGGAGCCACAACAGTTCCACTGCCAAACAACTATTTCACTATCTTGACCCGCCATGATTGCGACCATCGATTATCCTGTCATCCAAAACGCCATGCGCAGACGCCAGTTGCGCGGAATTGTGGGATGCCTGGACTGTAGAGCTATCTGCCGATGGAGATGCGTTTCGCACGGCTGATCCGTGATTGTTATCTTAGATTCGACTGAATCGACTCTCGCGTTCATAGCAGAGATCGCTTCGCTGAGGGCTTTGAGCGCGTCCCTCAATTCGGACTGGAATCCTCTTAACTCTGCTCTGAGCTCTTCGAGGCCCTCGTCTAGTATGGGTTTAGAGAGCGCTCTCTTGGCGGAACGTCGGGGCGCAGGCGTCTCGGTAGGGATTTCCATCGGCGTTCCTGTTGGCGTTTCGACACTCTCGGTTACAGGTGGCAGAGGGCGTTGAACCGGTTGTTCCTGTCCAGCCCTCTTCATATCGTCTATCTCAGCCCTCAGCTGCTCTGAAGCGTTCCTGAGCGAAGCGTTCTCGCGTTCTAGCTGTAACATCCTAGCCGCGCTATGCTCTGGCGGTGGTGATGAAGCCCTCCTTACCCTTGGCGTAGTTCCCTTGACTCGATCGGCCCACTCGGTCTGCCCGGCCGCAGGTGGCTCCTCGATGCGCACAGCTGGTGGCCCCCTGGAGCGGGAACGTCCTCTGGAGAGCGAGCGTCTCCTGGAACGGGAGCGTGGCGTCTGGGAGCGTCCCCTCGAAGGTGACCTGCTCTGGGCTCGTTCTGGGCTCCGGGCAGGTGGCTTGACTCGCTGGCGCTCCCTCCTTCTGCGAACGACGTACGGCATGTTAAATCGGTGCTTGCATGACCTGTCCGCCGTGGGATGAGGGCCCCCACACAGGGCACATTCTGGCGTACAAATGTGGTCGTCAGCCGGGGATGCAATGCCGCACCCCCTGCAGATCGTGTTTTCGGGTGTCGGACAAACATCGGCCCGGTGTCCCAGTCTGCCGCAGGCGTAGCATGCGTCCGTTTGTCTGCGGTAGAGCGTGCAGCGAAGCATGCTTGGTCCACACACAACGTAATTGGGTACCTTTAGGCCATCAAAGAGAACGACGACCGTAGTGGTGTTCTTGATGTGCTTGACCTCCAGGGCCTTCGGATTCCTAGGGTGTACAATCATGCCTGTGAGCTCTTCTGCGTTGAAGTCGAGGTCGACGCCCTTGACGACCCCCTTACATGTGTTGTCCGGCGCGGCCAAGTGGGAGCTGACCTCGTAGTTTGCCACTCCAACTGTGATTGATTCTACTCTCGAGTATGCCCGTGCATTCTTCTCCGCCGGCGTACTCACGACCAAAATGTTTTGCATGACGTTGGGACACACAATATCGTTGGCGATCTCGGCCGGAGCATGGGCCACCTTGATTTGACTCACGTTCTTCACATTGAGACCTCCCCTGGGCCTCCCTCGGCATAGGTGGGAGCCTGGACGCAGCGACGATGCGCTTTTTCACGCCAGCGTGTCCCGCCGATGCCTCCTCCGCGTTGAGCCGAGCGTGTCTGCCCGCCCGGCGCGGGCGTTCCTTGTGTGTTGCGTTTTGAAATGGCCGTAGTCCACCCGGACGTCAGGCATTCTTCGGGAGTGATATCCTTGCCCTCCACGGTGATTTGCATGGTCGCCTTGGGAAGAACAGGCACGGCCGCACGGGGGAGACGCTCCTCCGCCGCGTCGTCGCCGAAGTACGCCTAGCCGGTTAGGCCTAGCGGCCGAGTGGCGTTGTCTGGACGAAGAGACTTGAAAATCCAGCAAAGGGACCACTCACAGACGAAAATGTGGTATCGACGTGATCCCCGTAACTTGCCGTGACTGGTACCACAAAAAGCTGTCCAACTGAAATCATTGAAAGAAGCAGGGGCCGATGTTTGTACACTTGCACTAGTCGGCGCCCCCTGGTGGCGGCTCCTTGGGAAGAAATGGGAATAAAAATTCAGCGGGTACGCGGAAGCACTGTGAACGATGCCTCGTCTTTCAGGAGAGCGCCTTCTCGTCGTTATTTCCGCATTGAACAAAACGAGAATGGAACAGAGTGAGTTCCAGCGTAAGATCCTAAATGATGTCTTCAAGAAAATTAAAGAGAAATGCTCCTCTGTAGCCAGTATACAGCGCCTCGGTAAGGCTTCGAGAGATCGTCCTGTTATACGTTATTACTTCGAAAGACAGGCAATTAACTGTGGAAAATTACGCGCATAATCCTGCGAAATGATTATTCTTTTAAGATGGCGGAAGCAGCCTTTATAGGAGAGCGCAGGTGCTGAGAGACGCTCAAGAAAGCGTGCGTCATTGATACACGAAAGACCGTACATTGATAAGCGGTATTATGTGTCACGCGATTGTTCGGGTGCAAGGTGGCGTTTACGAGATGGAAGAAAGCAGGATCGGGCGTTCGAGCACACAATCAATTTTAATGAGCACCTAAAGCGCACACTAAAACACCCAATCTTTATGAGCACCTAATTACAAGGTAATTGTTCCCTATAATTGCAGCCAGGCAGCCGATGACTCTGGCCTTACTTGGTTGTCGGCCGTCGCAGCCAACGCTGCACAAGCTGGAATCGGCGATCATCGATGCAAAGCGCGTCGGTCGTTGGCATCGTGCGTTGGGCGACGTCGCTGACATGGATCCCGGTTAGGCCTAGCGCGTTATGCCTGGCCTGCCTCGGTGCCTGTTGCCGACCAGTGAGTGGCGGCTTGTTGAAGAGGGATGCGTCCTCGCCCGATCGCCTCAGAATTCGCCGACTCCGTGCTGTAACGCTGGTTCTGCCCGATCACCGCACGGCCGTCACGCGGCAAGAGCCTCTCCACGGACAGCGCATTGCCGTGTTCTTCCTTTGCACATTCTCCGTTTCAGTTTAGGTTCTTGCTTCTAGACTTCCACCTTGGCATCTCTCCCTTTTCTTGTTCTTTGTGATTCGTGCATTCACTTTGTTTTTCTTCATAAGACACCTGCTGTGTGTGTACAAGGATTCTGATAAAGGCTGCAAAAGTTGCATAGCCCAAGGAGCCACGAGACCGTTATAACGCTGCTTTTGTGGGCCACCCTTGACCATCCTGATTGGTGGCTAGGGACGAAGAGGTTGTTCCTCCCTGGGCTGGTCGCATCGCGTGGCGGAGGTGTGGCTATAATTGCCACACCACCGCAACGTTTTGTGTACAACACGAGAGCTTCTTTGTGATGGTTTACTTGAACGGCTTTTCATCTATGTGCTGTATATCGGGCCCCTGACTGAACAGTCTTCCTGTGTTGTACGACAAGTTGCTCTCGTTGAATTCCAAGAATGTCGGGTCATTTCAACCGACCTGGTGTTGATGGGGGTAAAGTTGTATATGGTTATTTTGATATATGGTGTTATATGTTATATGGCTACTAAATCTAGAGCAGGTTATTTAAACGTACACCCGTGCATGTGCTGTCTTAGCCCTAATATTTATTGGGGAGCACTTTTCGGCAGGCCTTCAACAGAATAACCTGGTATTTCTGATCACGGCTGACTTTCTTTTTGTTGGGATGTTTATTTCCTCTGCTAATGCTGCAACAGACAAGATAGTTGATTATGCCAAGGATTACGCACATTGCAGTGATAATAATATAATTTATTCCTTGGCGCTGCCCTTGAAGATCACACACAAATAGCGACGAGTAAAACACTTGAAAGATCTCTAAGGATTCTGTCAAATGCTGTGCTGTGCATTTTATTCCAACAAGAGGTGTGCGCATAAGACGTAAAAATCCGTGGGTTACGAGAGATGATTTATTTCTGGGGTTTTCGCGTCCCACAACCGCGATATGATTTTGAGAGACGCCATAGTCGTGAAATTTCGACCACCTGGAATTGTTTAACGTGCACCGACATCGCACTGTGCAAGGGCCTCAACATTTCACCGCCGTCGATATGTAGCAGCCGGTATTCGATCCCGCGACTTTCCGATGAGCAGCCGACTGCCATACCGACTATAGACGACCGTGGTGGGTGATGACTTACGAGAGAGGTTATGCACTTGGAACGTAAACTAAAGCGCCTGATCTAAAAAGAAAAGCATTATCGGAAATAAATCTGAAGGCACATTACCATAACGTAACTCTGCCTGAATTCATTCAAAACGATCCTCACAAGTATTGGAGACATGTACCTGCAGATAAGGCAGAAGAAATCAGGTGGTGAGAGTGTCACGGAGCCACAAAACAACTCCTTTTTCTTTTGTTACTATCGACTCCTTGCGCGGAGAATCCAAACAACGTGTCGATGTGCCAATGCGGATGTGTCTGTTTTGTCCGTGCTACGAGAAGTGACTTCTTAATGCCGCTCAGCTGTGCCTGTTTATGGCGAAAATATTTGCAGCTTTCTTTGAGTTGTGGAGAAGTGCCAAGTGCTCTGTATAAAGCGAGATAAACTGCTGCTTTCAAACAGATCTGCGTCTATTACTTGGTCCTGTTGTAAAAAGTTAGAGCACATCGTTGCAAGTGAAATTCGAACACATTTTAACGAGAATCACACTTTGTCACCTCACACGCACGGATACCGGGAAAGTATGTCGACAGTAACAGCCGTACTCTCGATAACGGTGGCCAGGTTGATATGGTATTCCTTGACAAGGCCTTCGATAGAATATCACGTTCTAAACGTTGACATAAACCTTTACTAATTGGTCTTCCGCATTACCTCATTAAGTAGACTGCATCATACTTGAGCAATAGAGAACAAGTTCTAGATATTAATGGTTGCAATTCTCTGGTGCTTTCTGTTAGCTCTGGTGTGCCTCAGGGCAGTGTATTGAGGCCCGTTTCGTTTTACTGCTGTTATGCGATCACAACAACGGCGCCGCCGCCGCCGCCGCCGGTGTCCGCCCGTGTCCGTAACCGGTATCGCTCCTCGTGACGAACAGGACAACTGCTGCCATCTATTGGCGCAGATTTCCTCCGCATAGCCTTCGCAACGTGTTTTTACGAAGCGCTGCCTCGTGAAGCAGTTTTGTCGTATCGGTCCATGCATCACGCGACAGGCGACGTGCGCAGCCCCGACAGCGACCTGACATGGCTCTTCCTGATGGCGCCTGCTCGCAAGATGCGGACCGCTGCTGAAGAAGTGAATCGCAGAGTTACGCGCGCGGCTGTAGTAGGGTGACGTCGGGCACAGCAGACCGCTGTGCAGAGAGGAGCCCAAACCGCAGAGTTATGGCGCAGGGGATACCCACCGCCTGTACTTGCACTAGTTTCCCCAAGCGTTTACAATGGCCTCTAGGAAGGTCGCTCCTTCAGCTTACGCTGTCACTGTCCTGCGATTCCGCGCAGGCCTGGCTCTTTTTAGTACCGCTCCAGCAGCAAGCTGTTAACAGTAATAAGTACCTTGGGGTCAGTTTTACTCAGCATAGACTAAACACATATCAGAAACGTGTACGAAGGCATTCCAGAAGTTATGCTTTCTACGTAGAAGGCTGCGTCGTGGTCCTCCTTATGTGCGCCTGTTCGCTATAAACACACACGTGCGATGGAAAATAGGATACGTGTCACATATTTGGGAGCTACATACGTTAAAAGATGCTAATCAGCTAGAAATGATTCAGCGCAAGGCCACTAGATCATTTTTTTATATAAGCGCACAGACTCCCGAAGTTTACTCACGACCAGAAACAAAATACTTTCTGTACGTTCGAGAAGGAAATGTCATGGCGTAAGATTTCTTCATAATATTATGAGTGGTAAATTCCACAAAGTCAATTTTCCATGCCTTCGTCCTCCTAAAATTTGGCAAACAAGGTACACTAGAGCTCATTCATTGCAACCTATTTTCGCGAAAAACTGATGCGTTTAAGAATGGCTTCTTTTTTTTTTCAGAACTGTAGCGGACTAGAATACAAACGGTGAGAATGTCGCCAAATTTCGTTCAGTCTCTGGAAGAGCATATTTTTTTGTTAGATTTGAGGTTTTTTTCCCTCCAGATGTGTTTCACTTTGTCATATAACAGTGCTATCATTACTCAAGTATTGAGTTTCGTTCTTGTGTTCAACATTTGTTGTGTTGCATAATACCACACTGCCATAGGTTAGTTCTTGATTGCACCATTCAATGTATTAAAGGGACCCTGAAACGGTTTTGACGATTTTGTGCAAACATGGTGATCCGGTAGAGCGGTTCACTAGGACCATTACAGGACAGATTTTAGCGCTGTGCGTAAAGTGTGTAATTTACAATAAGGTTTTGAACACGCGTATCGCAAAAGGTCGCAGCGGCTCGCCAAAAAGCGTTTTCAAACGCCCCCGCCATCGAGCGATCGAATGGGAGGTCGCTGATTGGCCCCGACCCAAGTGACGTGCGCGTAATTTTCAAAACCTAGCTGCGAACAACGTGCTTCTACAACGTACTCCTTCGTTTCAGCCAACGGTATCATCGCGGCATCTGGCGGCGTCACACGAGTCGCCGGCGCTCTATTACAGAGGGCTAGCACTGCCGAGGCGGGCGACCTCAGTGAGGATATCGGGGCGCTATGTCACTACGGGAGGCTCGGCAGAGCGGCTGACGCGGGAGGCGCTGTCGTCGCTAGCGCGCACTCCGCAGCAGATCGAGTTGAGGAGGAACAGCAGTGGTAGGAGGAAGGCGACAGAAATAAGCCCATAGCTGCCTTAGCGCATTGTGCTTCGCTTTATTTATGGTGTGAATGATTTCGCAATTGTGTTGCCTAATCAGTGACGCAATGTCAAAAAAAACGTTTCAGGGACCCTTTAAGCTATCCTTGTTTCCTTCCCTATTTTTGTATGTGTATTGCCCCTCCGGCTACGGCCTTGTTGGACTGCAGTATTTTCGAATAAATAAATGAATAAATAAATAAAATGCAGATTAGCGTAGAATAACTCAGCAACGTACAGTTTTTAGGCGATATTGCGGTATTCAGCGAGCATCATCATCATCATCATCATCATCATCCCATCTCATGTCCACTGCAGGACGAAGGCATCTCCCAATGATCTCCGTTCTTGCCTGTCCTGCGCGAGCTGATTCCACTTGATGCCTGCGAATTTCTTGATTTCGTCCCCCCATCGTGCTCTCTGTCGTCCACGGCTGAGCTTACCCTCTCTTGGCATCCACTCCGTCGTTCTAACTGTCCATCGGTTATCTAGCCTTGTCATCACGTGGCCTGCCCATGTCCATTTTTTTTTTATTCTTAGCATCGGTTATTATGTCGGCGACTCCCGTCTGGTTCTCTGACCCACTCGGCTCTCTTTCTATCTCTCAATGTAACGCCTGTCATTTTCCGCTCCATCGCCCGCTGCGTGGTTCTTCCTCTCTAGCTTCTTTGTAATTCTCCAGGTTTCTGCACCGTGTGTTAGTACTGGCAAGGATGCAGTAGTTGTATAGTTTCCGCTTGAGTGACAGTGGTAGATTTCCTTTCATGAGCTGGGGATGTCTCCCGTACGCGCGCCATCCCATATTTATTCTACGGTGGATTTCTTTTATATGGGTGCGTTCTCCTGTGAGTAGCCGTCCTAGATACAGGTATTATTTTACGATATCTAATGTCTGGTTTCCGATCGTGAAGCCACGTCTTTTCGCCGTGCCACTTAGCATTATCTTTGTTTTCTGCATGTTCATCTTTAATCCTATCTTAGCGCTTTATCCGCTTAAGTCTTCAATGATCTTCTGCAGTTCGTCGCCATCAGTGCTAAAGAGTAGTATCTCGTCTGCAAATCGTAGGTTACTGAGACATTCGCCGTTAATCCTTAGCCCTGTCTCGTCCCAGTTCTAATCTATTGAAGATTTCTTCGAAACTTGGAGAAATTGTATCTCCTTGTCTGACACCTTTCTGTATTGGGATTTTCCTGCTTTTCCTAAAGGGGCCCTGTGACACAAATTGATCAGGCCGTTTTTATCACTGATTCTAGAACTGTTGCACGCGGGGATGTCGCAGCGAGAGTAGAAACGCCGAAAGCAAAGCGGCTATAATTTTATTTCAGGGATCAAACCGCCCAAAGTCGCCTCCTGTTTGAACAGAGGCGACACACGTCGGAGATTTTTGTCACAGGAAGTGACATGGAGTGACGACGTTGGCGGGGCCAGGCTGGTTGGCTTGACGCTCCAAGGTGCTTGCTACACACGTGTGGTCACGCTATTCAGTACCGAAATATACTTAAAAAAAATCCACGCATATCCACGGAGTGAATGATGATGAGTGGGCGAAGCTCGGGAGGTTCATCGTAAATCGTGCCGAGTTCCGGATTAATTTAGCCATGCTTCGTGCTGTACGGACAGACAACTGAGTTCTCTAGAACACTGTGGTTTTCGTTTCGCATCTTCTGCCTTCCAGAAAAGTTGTGAACAACTACTTAAAACTGGGGCTATTGTGGTGTAATACGAAACGAAACCGAAACTGAGTGATGCCGGAGTAGACGAAGAGGAACCGGCGTGAACTCGTGACACAAGAGCGCATGCCAGCGCTCGAGGCAGCTCAGCGTTCGATGAAGACGAAGTGGCTATGACGGACAACTACGGCAGGCAAGCCTTTAAGGAGCTTCGCCCCTAATAGTTTTTATGCTTCGTAAGAAAGAAAGCAAGTACCTGACATTACTTGCAAAACGACACTAGGCGCGCTGTGCAATGGTTTGCGCGTCTATATGGCACGTCCACTATCATATTTGATAGGGACGTGTATGCTGACGGCCGGACGCTATCGGCGCGCTCTGCTCCAGGTGTCTTCCGGTGTCGCTCTATAAGACGCGCGTTGCTACTGGACGTGACCATTGCCGTCATCGGGAGAGCCAAATACGAAAGGGAATGTTGTTTTAAATGCGAATGCAATTCTTAGTCGGGGCATGTCAGGCGTCTGTCGGTGTCCGCGCGCCGGTAGGTGTTATCTCTCTGCTCTCACTCCCTCTCCCATAGCAACAGCTGCGGGCGCGCGCGCTTATCCTCGCCCCTAGCAACCGGAGCAGAGAGAGATTCTTTATGGGAGTGCTTTAGGGGAGTGCACGATAACTGTCTCTCCGGAGAGGACACCTCAACGGGTACACTCAAGGGGAAAGCGGTATGAAAGAATAGGAAGGAAGGAGTTCGAAGCACGCACACGCACACACGCACACAAGTCCCACTGAGTCAAAGTCAGTAGGGGGCGAGCTGCCGAGCGGGGTTAAAACCGCCCGGTCAGCCCGGAGTCCTCGATGTGGTGCGGGCGGAGTAGCGGAGAGTGAGTGGAGAGGAGGAGCGCGCTCTGGCGTGTGAGGGCGCTCGCATCGCGGGAGCTCGGGGGAGCATGCTTCTCAAAGACCCTTTGACTGTACACTTTAGCGACCACAAGACTGTGATTATGGCCGTCATGTACAATGACAACACAAACAGGTGCTGATGAATGTGTAAATAAATGGTTACGGTACAAATCCTCGTCTCGTCATTAATTTACGCCATTAAAATTACTACGCCGTGCACTCTCGGCGCAAGAAACGCATTCGCATTTCCTCACGATTCCCTTCGGGGAGGTGGGGGCAATTTCTTATGCTGTTAGCCGTGCTCCCTTGAGGGCTGCAGAAATTAGCGCCTTATTTCATTTTCCTACAAGTCACCCCCCCCCCCCCCCCCCTCTGCTCGTGTTTTGAACTTGGGCGACTAATAACTCCAGTTCTAGCTCACCGATTTGCATAATTCTTTTTTGCGTTCAGCCCAGCGTTCGATCCTACACACACTACAGTACTGCAGACTGCAGTTGAAAAAGTGTCGCAGGGCCCCTTTAAGGAGGAGTAGGTTGACTGTAGAATCCTTATAGATGTTGGCTATTGTGTTTACGTAGCTATCGCATATTCCTTGTCGGCGTAATGCCTCCATAACTGCTGGTATCTCTACCGAGTCGAAAGCCTTTTCGTAATCTATGAAAGCCATATAGAGGGGTTTGTTGTGTCCTGCGGATTTCTCGATTACTTGATTGATCGCATGCAGGTGGTCCATGGTAGAGTATCCTTTTCGGAACCCTGCTTGTTCTCTTGGTTGATTAAATTCAAGTATGACCCTTATTCTGTTTGAGATAACCTTTGTGAATATTTTGTAAAGTGCTGAGAGTAGACTGATCGGCCTGTAGTTCCTCAAGTCTTTAACATCTCCCGTCTTATGTAATAACATAATATTTGCGTTTTTTTCCAGCTGACTGGTACATTTGAAGTTTTGAGGCATTGAGTGTATAGTGTCGCGAACTTTCTAGTTAGGAAGTCTCCTCCGTCTTTGATCAAGTCGGCGGTTATGCCGTCTTCCCCAGCCGCTTTTCCGCGAGACATGCTCTGAATTGCTTTTCTAACCTCGTCCGCAGTGACGCACGGAATTTCGGTGTCCTGATCGACATTTAATACACTCATGGTGGGCAGGCTCGTATTTGAGCTGTATAGTTCGGAATAGAAGTCCTCGGCCACTTTGGTTATACCACTGAAGTTAGTAACGATGTTGCCCTGCTTATCTTTCACGGCATGCATTATGTTCTTTCCCTCACAAAGCCTCATTTTAGTTGTTTTGATGCTGACTCCTTTTTTGACGGCTGCTTCTATTTCTTTCACGTTATGGTTACGTACGTCCCTGACTCTACTTTTGTTGATGAGGTTAGACAGCTCGGCAAATTCTATCCTATCTCTTGAGTTATTCTCATCTGTTGGTGTTGTTTGATTAAATTTTAGTATATTCAGAGAGCTTATTTACATCTTGTCTGAGTGCTTTGCCCCTACTTCGATCGCTGCTTCGGTGATCAGCTTAGTAATGTCTTCGTTCATCTTCTCTATGTCATCACGTTCTTCCTGTCCTAAAGCCTCATACTTGTTCTTAAGTGCAATTCTAAATTCTTCTGTTTTCGCCCTGACGACATTGAGGTTGGCCTGCTTCCGCGTGATTAACTTTGACCTTGTCCGCTTTAGATTGAGGGTTATCTTCGCCCTTACTAGTCTGTGGTGAGTAATTCTGACCTTATTAGCCACTTCCGTGTCTTTTACTATGCCTAGATCACTGCACATTATGAAATCTATTTCGTTCTTCATTTCTCCGTTGGTGCTCTTCCACGTCCATTTCCTGTTCTTACGTTTCTTAAAGTATTCATAACACGGAGGTGATTTCGTTCTGCGAATTCCACTAGCATCTTTCCTCTGTTATTCCTATCACCTTCGCCGTAGTTCTCGACCGCCTGTTCCTCGTAGTTTCTTTCCTCGCATTGAAATCCCGAATAACAGTTGTACATTGGGCGTGTACGTTGTTCATTGCCGTTTCTACATCCTTATGAAACTGTTCTACAGCCTCGTCATTGTGGCTGGTCGTTGGTGCGTAACATTGTGTTAGTTATAGTTTGTATATATCGCCTATTCATTGACGCTACAGAATTCTTCAGTGTTACCTGCCATGTCTTTGTGTATAAGGAATCCCACGCCGTATTCGCGCTTCTCTGGCAGTCCTTTGTAGCAGAGAACATGCCCTTCATTAAGCGATAAGTGTCCTCCTGGTTTCCTAAGTTCGGTAAGGCCAATGATATCACAGTTAATACCCTTTAATTCTTCTAGTAGGTCAGCTAGTCTGGCTTCATTTGAAAGAGTTCGCTTGTTGGGAGTCGCTACGTTTAATTTCCAATGGCGGCCTGTCCGAGTCCAGAGGTTTTTTTTAGTCTTTTGTTCCCATACCTGTGTGGTCGCATCCGCGGCTAGAAGCTCCGTGGATGTCGTAGGTCCAGGGTTCGGATGGTTCGGTCACTTGGGAGGTGTTGCACCAGGGAGGCCAGCTCCTGTGCGAGTTACGCAGATGAGGCACGGTGGTCGTGAAAGCCCGTATGCACCTTTGTCCAAATGTTCCGTTGGGGGAGGGTTCTTCCAGAGATGTTGGTCAAGTCAGGCGAGGGCATAAGCGTTGAAGGAGAGACGAAAGAAGATACAAAGAAGGACACAAGCACTCGAGGATTCGAACTCAGGACCCTTTGGTCTGCTACGAAAGCGTGGCCAAGTTGTCTGGGTGGCCGGGTCGCCGATGTGTTTGAGAACAAATTCCTGCTGCCCCGTCTTGCGAACAGTGGTGCGATGGATTTCAAAATGTCGGCGATGCAGCACTTTCAGCAATGATTCAGTATTCAGCAATGATGCCGAGGAAAAGAGAAATCTGTTGAAGGTCTACACGGAGAAACTATTACGGTGGACATGAAAGTTAATATGTAGAAGAATGTGAGTTTCATATGAGCATGGAATACGAGCTTGAGATATGTAGATAGCTTGGCGATGGAACAGAACTCGATGATTAGCTACCGGCGCCTAGAAATGAGCTTATCTAGGCCAATAAGTATGCTCACGCAAGTGAAGTTTCCAGAATGTGGCTGGGCGCACACGGAGGACACTCCCCAATCACGAAGGCACTTGTCCCCCTCGCGAAAAGTTGCCAACACTGATGTGCGGGGCCGGAAATAACGATGAGGTAGGAGGAGGAGATTCCGCCTGCGATGGGAAGACTGGCGCATTATTAGGCTCAGCAAAGATTGCGCTCTATAAGCTGATACTCCTCCGCAATGACGTGTGGCTGACGCCTTTTGTACCTTTATTTTTTTTTTAATGCGAAAAGCCTCCGGGTGCTCGCGTGCCCACGCTGCTGCCCTTCATTTCGTTTAACAAACGCGCAGAAAGATGCACGCGTTGATCGTTTGTGAGCTCATGTGCCCGGTCGTTGAGGCACGGGCTCGTTTGTCCGATATATGGGATAGCCCACATGCCGCACATCTGTAGGGTTCACCGCCTACCACTGCGCGCATTAAATTCTTGACCCTGCAGCCTGCGTTTTTTCTCCTTTGCGGACTGTCGGTGTGCATGTATAATCTCTCTTCCCGGAGGGCCCACCTTGAAAGTGATTCCATACGCTGTCTCGCGTATATTAAAGCGCGCACAATCGTGGCCCGCTCAGCATATTGAATCGATCGAAATTGGCGAACTTGAGAAAGTTTGGCTCTACCTAGCCGGTCACCTATTTGCCTGGTCAGGTAGGTGGGTAAACAAAACGGCGGCCACATCGATAGGTCAGAAGCGCACTTGTCCCTCCCGGTGGCGGAGGCTGCGGTGCGCCCAGGGGACCTGCGACCACCTTTCGAGATAAGTGAAGGGCCGGCCGGTATCGGAAGCGGATGCTCAGCGGTCAGCCCAACTAGCCAAACCCATTCAGATGGAGGCCCGTGCACGTGACAGAACCCAAGGAGTCCTCCGGCGTAAGTATATCGCCGGTGTCAAGCCGTGCAGATTAATCAACCTGCCTGTCTGAGAGAGAGAGCGTTTGCTAGGTGCAGCGCAGCGGGTAGATACATCTTGAAGCCCTGACCACATGCACAGCCACAATCGCACTATGGCTCGTCGAGGGCTGGAGCAACGACATGTACGGGGCAACGCGAGGAAAAGAAGAAAAAGCGTACCGACGTGGCCTCCGGGACCTTGCGCACCGACAGCATCCGCGCGCTCAAGTTTCGGGGGCCAGGGCCATATTTACGTCGTTGTACGAATGAGTAGTGTCATACACAGGTGAAAAATGCTGGAAATGTGCTGAGAGGCTAGCGTTCTCACAATATTGCATTAGTTCTAGAGCAAACACACCGGCGCTGCCGTCAAAAGCAGATGTCAAGCCGCTAATGCGAAACGCTGCATGTAGCGCCATCCGGTGTACCCCAACCACATTTGAAGCTCACGTCAGCGACTTAGGCTTAGCAGTGTCAAAAGCGGCCTGTTTTCTGACTGCACAGCATCGCAGATACTTGGTCCACTTTAGTACATGATATTAAGGGAAGGCTCATTTTAAGTTATGTTTCTTGCCGTCGGTGCGAAGAGTCAGCAACTAGTGCGAATTAGAATTGAAACACAATTAGAATTGAAACGGGCGCTTTGGTTGCCGCCATGTTGTTGCGAAATCACGCAGCGACAACCGCTCTTTTCTACAGCTGGCCAGAAATCGGCGGCGGATAGATGTGACGTTGCAGTGGCTGCTCAGTCATTGGAAACGAGCACGCTGACAGATCTGCACGTCAAGGCACAAAAGTTGAGACCATACCAGTCACAAGGTCCGGCGCTGCTAGGAAACTTCAAGCGATTGCGCAGGAGATTGCGCTTTCGCTGTGGAGTGCATCCTAGCAGCCAGACCAGAACGGGACTCCGCTGAGCCACCCTGCATTATCGTTTGTGGCTATAAGAATGGCTTTTACGAATTCTTCTTAGTTTGTGATCGGAATGGCCGACAGCCCTCTTTGTGACACCTGTCGTCGCGAAGTGACGCTACAACGCATCTTATTGCGACTGATCCTCGTTGTAAGACGCGCTACAACGCGTCTTACAACGCATCTTACAGCGGACATCGAGGATCAGTCGCATAAGATGCGCTACAACGCATCTTATGCGACTGATCCTCGATGTCCGCTGTTGCTCATCTTGACCTGCGACAGGTGTTTGTCGGTGCCATTCTGAAATGTCGACCGCAAAAGCCATCGTAGCTGAAGGCGACAAAGGCGCTGCTGGAGTACTTGAAGACAAGCGACTATAACACGTGATGTCGCATACTCTGACAATGTGCTTCCTCCTTTGTCTCAACTTTCCCCCCCTTCGCCTTGTGCAGGGTAGCGTGCCTTCCTTCCCATGCTTCGTTGTTGCACGCGCTCCCACTGGCCCAGCCGAGCGTGTGCACTGTTTCTGATTTGGGTGCTCGGCAGCTTCGATTCGTCTTCGTTTTGTTGTCTGCCTCGGTTGGTGCAAGTCGCGAGGATCGCTGCTCTTGCCATCCCCTCTCGGTGTCTGCCCTCGACTTCTAGCTCTTCTTGCTTTCCGAGCTGCTTCGCTCTCAACAGACGCGTGGGGACAAGAAGACCGAGTATCCGGGGCGCGTCGGTCATCTTTGTTTTTTTCTCGTCTTTCGAGTCCGGCACCGAGGCGTCGGTGGGCGCTGCAGGCTGTTTGGAGAAGCGTCCTGCGAGCAAAATGCGACCCCTCTTTCTTTCCGAGCGATAGACGCGTTCGCATAACACACGTTAGTGCTTTTGTTCCCTCAATTTTGTACTGACGCCTTTTGCGGAGAAATGATTGAGTGACTCTAGAAGGTGCGCATTCAAAGATCGAGGAGTGTATTTTGTTTGTGCAACCTAACCTTCTGACAATAAAATCTATCGAGAAAGAAAGACAAAAAAGAAGGAAAAAAGGCCTACGCAGAGTACAGTGGCAGCGCATGCTTGATTTTGTTTTGTGCTGTGATTCTTTCAGTCTTTACGAAGGGACTAACGCAAGTGGTGCGTCTTTCTCGTCCCCGTCGCAATAAGTCTATGCCGTAAATGTTGAAGCGCAGGAAATTCGGGCCCTTACCAAGCCCATTCTTACTTTTTGGTCAATCTCCTTTACTCGAACAAAATCTCCCGGTTAGTGACTGACTTGGTGTACTTGTGCACAGATTGGGAGGTCAGGTTGGCACTCCTCAACTCTTTACGTCGCGAGGACACCGAACACCATTTTCTTATTCTTCATCTCGGACCTGTCCTTTGAGTTTTTCTTCCAGGGTAGACAAGAATACAGATCACTATACCTCACTATGTGAAACGAACGGGGAGTGAATAGAGAAAGAACAAAGCTTTACCTGCAGAGTAGCCATTTCGCCCTTCAGTCTCACTTCCCGCAGCTGCTGTCTTGTTGTCAGTAGTGCCGTCATGTTGTCCTTGCGTTGGGTTGAGCATTTCCTTCTAGAGATTCTCTGCATTCTTCCTGAACCAACGAATGTTTGCTCGCCGAACGCGGGCGGATGTGTATAAATTGCGATTTCGTTTTCTTTGCTTTTTTAAATGCAAAATAAGACACATACCCAGTGGCATGCAGGGGTTGCGAACAACCTCCATTCGTCGCACACAGCTAGATGAAAGGAGAGTCGCTCAGTCTGCGCATGCGTGGCATCACGTTGGGAGCCTCGTCAACCCGAGCACCCGCCGCCTTCTTCGCGGAAAGTTGGGGGCGACGTAAATAAAGTCTCCTGCAAACAGCGAGTTATCTGAGCCGGAATCGTAAATGGCACGAGTGTTTTGCGCGAGTGGCCCTGCGCTAATAAACGGGAAGACGTCCTCGCTTGCCGCCACGTCTCGCTTCGCCAACGGCCGAATGTCGCCAGAGAACTCCTGCGCACAAAGTTCGCGCAGTCAGCACAAAGCGTGTTCGAACACGCGAGATGGCCTCGAGTCATTTCGAATAAGTTTTTCCGTCAACTGAATTCGTCTCCTCTCCCAGGATAGCGTGTGCCAGCGCGTATTCTTTCCGTATTGTTGTTGTCGAGTGGGACATTAGTGCTGCCGTTATGCTCCGAGAGGCACTTCCTGAACATAGCCGCGATGTGTCCACAGCGCGCTCTTACAAAATCTTACGAAATTACTGTAAATCCTGACAGTTTCCCGGAAAAGTGGCCGGTGTCGCAGCCCAAGCTGACGTCACGTCCGCACTGCGTTCACAAAAGAATCCGCTCGGGATGGCATCGCGCGGTTATTTCGGCTGACCAGCGAGTGGCCGATGCACGCGCACACACTGTTCCGGCGACGCGTGTTTCGCGGGGAAAGGAAGACATGATTGTTCGATGACGCGACCTTCATGTTACCAAGCGACTTTGACACGGTAATAGCTGTAGTGATAATGTTGTTAAGTTACTGGTGTGGCACACAGTAACGCAAGCGTGTGCGATGTCTTTTAGGGGCGAAGCTCCTCTTAGTCTAACCTTGTCACGCGTCAGTCGTCAGGCGTAACCCGCGTGCCTCCCGGCACGCGCTCACCCTCGGCGTTCGCCTCGGCGCGTGCCTCCCGGCGCGTGCCTCTGCTGTCTTGTGAGAGAGAGACAGAGAGAGAGCGAAAGGCGCGCGTTGGCTATGGAAACGCTCTCTCTTAGAGGAACGCTGTACCAGCTCGCACAGAAGGAGAACGCGCCTTCACCCGCGAGAGACAACGTTGGGGCAGGCAGCGTCTCCTTGCGAGTTTCTTGATTGAGAAATACCGACTGCTCGCGTTGGAGAAGCGTTCACCGGCAACCCATATATATGTATATATATAGGCACTGGATCTTGCAATGAAATGCCGGTGGGAGATTTCACTTGTGCATAGTTGAACCATGAGGATTCGTAGCGTGCGCGTTAACCCAATTAATCCAGAACTCGGTACGATCTACAATGAACCTCCCGAGCTTCGCCCACTCACCATCATTCACTCCGTGGATATGCTCTAATTTTTTTTACGTCTGTGCGTGTGCACGGCTCACTAATTAGTGAACCGCCTTTGCCATGCGCTTTCAGAAAAGTTGAAACCGCATCGCAGCTGCGAGTCCTTCCGACGCATATATCGCAGCAGGCGCTGGATGTATCGCTGTGCGCATGCGCACACGCGGCCGATCTCACGGGCGTTACGCGTGCTTGTGTTATTACGAATGCTGGAGTCGAACGAATTCTTGCTCCGAACATGCAACGCTTCATCGATGACTTCGACAGCGCAGTCCAGAGCCGAAGCTTTTTTCATAGCTAATTACTTGGCTCCATACTTAGAGCAATTGCGTCGTAAGAGCTGTATCTCGCTTCTCAGTTTCCTTTTGCAGTGTCGTAACGCCAACGCATTGTGAGAGATGCGCTTTGCAAAGGTTGAGTTGTCATTGTTAAAAAACGTAGGGCGTCCGTGCAATCGGCGCAGCGTAATTGTGGTAAATAAGGAAGTCTTCACAATAACTTTTCCTTGGGCGAGTTGGTACTTGCCGTAGGTCATGATTTTGTAAAGCAACTTTTGCAAAAAAAAAAAAATAATAACTTAGGCTAGAAGGGGAGCGACGAAGCAAAGGCGCTGCACTTATGTGGCTTTTATTCGGCTCGAAGAAACTACATGTAAACACGTGCACGCACTCTCGAATCAAGGGCGGTAAAAGAAAAAGAAATCCACGCATCACCATGAAGTGAATCCTGACGCGTGGGCGAAGCACTGGGGATCGTTCTTACCGTAAATCACCCGTGACATTGCCAAATCGCGCATGTAAATGAGTGACAACGCGTGTGTGCAGTATATACAATGTTTTATTTGTCCTAACTCGTATGACGGGTTGAGTTCTGGACGTTGTTCTAGTGTGCCGAAGGGACCTACCACTTAGTTGTCCAATCTTTCGTGGGATCACTTTCGCGGAGCAGATAGGCCCCGTGTCTCACAACTCGGGTCGGTGACACACAGTGTGGCTCGCGTTAGTCTCTTCCAGTTGGGTCTTCGCCGTTGCTCGATATATGAGTCTTCTTTCTTCGTGTTCGATGGTAGTAGATGCTTCTTCGATATTGGAAGTTCGATAACGGTACAAGTTTATTTACAAAACTGTACAAAGCTTTGCCGCAACCGCATCTCAAACACTTCTCGTAGGAGCGACCGTCTTCACTCGTCCGTCTCCTGATCTGACGCCTCCGCCCCGCTATTCCTCTTAGTGGCTCTAGCACGTGGGTTGTCAAAAGAGCATCAAAATACAAGACATGCATTCCTCAACAGTCGTTATGCCATGCCTGTCTAGCTGTGCGTCACAACGGATCACGTTTAGGTGCCATCCTGGACGCACTCAGACAGTGTATAACGTTGTCGTGTGAGAAGCGATTCTAACGAGTTTCCGCGCCTGGACGGTCGGCGTGGCCACGGTCAAGCAAGTCCCTTAGCACGCTTCATGTGGCGTTCGCACCTTGCCAGGTTTCGTTTCCTCCCCCCTTCTTTTGTGTGTACGTGCATGCGTGTGCGTGCGTGCAGCGCGTGCCGTAGTACTCGTCACTTGCCCCGCGACGTCTTATTAAAGGGAGCGTCACCTTGAATATGGCGTAATATGAACTGTGGGAATGCATTCCAGCAGCCGCGTTGCGTGTTACCTACGCGCGCTTTGGCAAGAGCGATACGGTGGGGCGCCGCTTCCTTTCATGCCTCGGGGAGATGCCTCTTCCTCTCGCGAAGGCACGGCTCTTTCTCGAGCGTGTTGTGCCTTTCATCTGGAGGTGTTGGGATTGTCCACCTCAGACGTGAGAGACCACCACCCGCCGCGAAGCCACACGAAGTGACCCCTTTTTGTCGTGCGCCTTTCTTGCATTGTCGTCTTTGCCCCAGCCGCAAGGAATATTACTCCTGCGCGCTGAGGCACTTGAATATTTTATATATGTCGTGTTGGTGGCGTTGGCATAAGGTGAATAAACACCTTCTCTGTCCCCCTGGCCTGAACCCGCCACGGTGGCGATCTAATGCGAACCGCGGGATAGGGGCCACAGCTCTAATTGTTAGGGCTGCTGCGTTTGTGCTTGCGAGCGTCTGCCACTCCGCTAGCATCCAAGGCAACAATGTAAGAAAGTAGTGCTCGTATCAATATGTTTTTTTTTTGACGCTTTGAGCAATGCAGGAAAGCACATTTTTATAATGAAATGATTGGCGCTTTCAATATTACGCGAATGTCATTTTATTGATGCTCTGGCATGAAATGATATGCTTAACTTTTATGTTTTAGGAGCTTGCTCGCCAACCTTCTTATGATCGCGCCTTGTCCGTTGTCGGCGGCGTGTACGCTAGTTCTCATTGGTCCCGCCATAGGCACAGCTGCGCACTCTCCGGTGATTTCAGAAATGCTCACTAGATGGCGCGCCGCACACTCTCGCGCTACGAGGCAAGGAGGCAAGGACTGGGGGTATAATGAGCTAGTTCATGCAATGACGAAAGAAATAAGTAAAGAGAAGAAAACTGTTTGCTGGAAAGAAAAGAGAACGCCAAAAAGATGGTGGAACAAGGAAATCCGGGAAGCGATCGAAAATCGACGTAAAGCATCAAGGGAGCACAGGCAGGCAAAAAGGGAGAAGCGGCCGCAAGTCGAAGTCACGGAAAGATGGGAAATATATTTAGAGAAAAAATCTATTGTACAGAAATTGGTCGAGGCAAAAATTAAAGGTGAAAGCGAACGCTGGGTTACAGAAATTCATGACAAAAAGAAGGACGCGCCTAGGATATTTTGGAACCACATAAAAGCGCTAGGTAAAAAGTCTGCCACATTGCAACAACATATTGTTGATGAAAGAGGAAATCAATTGGAAGGGTACGAAGCGTTGGGTTACATCCAGAAGGTAACAGCCGATTCGTTTAAAAAGATCGTCCAAGAGATTCCCCCAGTGGATAAAACCATGACGGAGAGCGAAACTAAGGAAGAGCTAGAACTTGAGAATTTCAACTGGAAAAAGGCCGAAGGAAAAATTCCAAAGCGCACTGCTATGGGTTTAGATGGGGTCCCCGTTAGCCTCATTAACGAATTAGGACAGAACACTAAAGAAGCGCTATTGAAAGCCGTAGAAAAATGCTTACAGGAGAGGCAAATACCGGACAGTTGGCGAAAAAGCAGAATGAACTTAATCTATAAAGGCAAGGGGGAAAAGAATAACATTCGCTCGTATAGACCGCTAACCATTACATCGGTACTATACAGGATGGCTATGCAAGCAGTAAAATTAAAAATAGAAGCCTGGGCAGAACGTAACAATATTTTGGGAGAACTTCAGAATGGATTTCGAATAGACAGGCGTTTAGACGATAACCTATTTGTTCTTACTCAGTGTATAGAAATATCTAAAATAGAAAGGAGGCCGTTGTATGTGGCTTTTCTAGACATCACTGGGGCGTATGACAATGTTAATCAGGAAATATTGTGGGAAATTTTGGAAGGAATGGGCATAGGCGACGATTGTGTACAGCTTTTGAGGGAAATATATCGAGAAAATACAGTTTGCATAGAATGGGAAGGAATAAGTAGCAGAGAGAACGTTGATATTAGCAAGGGGCTGAGACAGGGATGTCCTTTGTCGCCGCTGTTATTCATGCTGTACATGGTTAGAATGGAAAAAGCGCTAGGAGATAGCCACATTGGTTTTAATCTGTCACACAAACAGGGCGGCGTGATGATTGAGCAGATGCTTCCGGGTTTATTTTATGCTGATGATATTGTCTTATTCGCAAACAGTCGAGATGATATACAACGGCTGGTGAATATATGCGGGAAGGAAGGCGAGGATCTAGGACTAGGATTTAGTGCAACAAAATGCGGATTGATGGTATTCAATGATCCCAACGACCAGGCGGTATCCATACAGGGCCAAGAAATACCGAGAGTAAGCGAATACAAGTACCTTGGCGTATGGGTAAATGAGGGCGATAGATACATGAAGGTACAGGAAAAAGCCTTGGCAGCAAAGGGAAAGAGGAACGCAGGATTAATGAAGCACAGAGCGTTATGGGGACACAATAGGTACGAGGTGCTTAGGGGTCTGTGGAAAGGGGTAATGGTACCGGGGCTTACATTTGGGAACTCAGTGGTGTGCATGAGGCCAGAGATACAATCGGGAATGGATGTGAATCAAAGAACTGTGGGACGCCTCGCGTTGGGTGCTCACGGGAAAACTACAAACGAGGCTGTAAAGGGCGATATGGGATGGGCGAGTTTTGAGGCAAGGGAAGCGCAGAGCAAAATAAGGTTTGAAGAAAGGCTAAGGAATATGAAAGAGGTTAGGTGGGCAGTGAAGGTGTTCCGCTATTTATATAGAAAGAGCGTTGACACGCAGTGGAGAAAGAGAACTAGGAGGCTCACCAGTAAATATACGGCTCTAAGAGAACTGACAACAAAGAGCGTAAAGGGAAAAGTCAGAGAGGCGGAGAAGATTTACTGGAGGACAGCGATGGAAAAAAAACCGACTCTGAATAACTACCGAGAGGGCAAAAACGAAATAAAGAGGGAGGCATTTTATGATAATTCAAGAGGAAGCGCTTTATTGTTTGAAGCGAGATCGGGCTGCCTTAGAACGCGTGTTTATAAAGCGAAATTCAGTAAAGAAGAAGAAAAATGCACATGCTGTGAGGAAGATAGGGAAACGACAGAGCATGTTCTGATTGAATGCGGAAATATCCACCCAGGTGTACGTTTGGGCACCACCCTACATGAAGCCTTGGGTTTTAGGGCGAACAACGGGAAGCTGAACATAGCCGCGATTGAAATAAGTAAGAGACGGTTAGAATACTGGTGGCAGAAAACTAGAGAGAACGGACAAAAATAATTATAGGGAAAAATATGGAATTTCTGCCATAAGGGGCAGGGAACTGGGATATGAAATTCCGTTTTTGATATGGCATGATCGATTTGATTGAAGTAAATTTAAAAGGCATGAGGAAAATTAAAAGAGAAAAAAAAAAGTTCTTAAATCTTCTTACGAGCCTGGTGGCGCACATGTCACCGCCCCGTTACAAAGGGGAAGCTCATAGCATCCATCCATCCATCCATCCATCGCTCCCGGAAGACGCCAGTCGATGAGTGTTTCTGCATGATTTTCTTTACATTTTTACATTGGATAGTAAGGGAAATATTCAAGTCATGTCAGCACGAGGGCAGTGTAAAGCGCACAGAAAGCCTCAGGACTGGAAGGTTTTGATGTCCGTATCACGAAGCCCAGTGTTCGACGCGCCTTGGCAACTGTGTTGGAGATGTGCAGTGAAAAGTCGAGAGATGGGGTGAGCACCGAGGATAGAAGGAACGTCGCGCAGGACTGCAAACGTCCCACCACCACCAGAGGGACCTGTATCGACATTGCCTTCTCCAATTTCCAACTGCAGCCTGTGATCCATTGGCCATGTACTTTACGGATCACAAAGCTCTCATCTTCTAAGGGAAACGGGTACTCACCCGCCCTTCTTGTAATATGTAAACTTGTGTATATATAGTTCATCAAATTGTAAATTGTGTATAGTGCATGAAAATGTAAATTAATAAACAGTGTGTATGGGTATAAAACTTTAACAACGTAGTCACGTCTTTATATGATAGTAGAGGACTTGTACGGAGGATTCACGGGTTTCCAGATCATTTCCGAGCAAGCTCCCCTAACATGATTCACTTCGTGGGTATGGTGGTATTTTTTTCTTTTTTCGTAAACCCCTTTTGCACTTACAAAAAATACCTCGCGATATTTCTGGACCATTCTCATTCATTAAGTCTATTCTACTTGCACAGTTAGCGCGTTTCAGTTCCTTGCGTCTGCACATTATTACGCTTAACAAATACAGGTCTCTAAGGAACTTGGAAAAAGTGGGTATAACTTGTGTTCGTTTGTTCTGGGTAGCGTGTATAGCAATGATGAGCATCTTGAGCGGCATTTTTCAGCGTGCTGCGGACTTTCTTTTTTCGAGCCACTGGAGGAAAATCTCGCCGACAGAAATTTGCGTACCTTCGCCGAGCTTTTCATGATGGAGTGTCGTCGTCAGCTTCTCGTAAGAATTCAGTGCCCATCGAAGTCGCTTCCGCTTTCCCAGACCGGAACCGCTTATGGGCTGCCTCGATGATTTGTGAACGAGGTTCCAGCGGCGATGAGATTCGCTTCCGACTTGCTCGCTGTTCGCGGCGTTCTGCTTACATTCATGGCTGCCTGACGTCGTTTTGTAGATTCGAACTTGGCAGCACCGCTTTTCTGTGCACACGAGTCACTCGCTAGTCCATGGGCCTCAACGCTGTAACCACAGTGCCACTTTTGTTGCCGGTGCATTCTGTGATCACTGCTTCCCCTTATTGAATTCTCGTGGCGACCGTCTTTGTACGGCGCCCGTAGTCTTGCTATCATCAATTACGTAAGGTGCCGCGTGCAGAACCTTCGCGTGGCAACCAACCACGCAGACCGGGACGCACGAGCCTGGTGATTCGGGCTCGGGTTGAGGACAGTTCACTCGTCCTACTACAGGGCAAATGTATTGGAGATCGATGGTAGAGGCCTTTGCCGTGCAGTGGCCGTAGACGGGTTGATAATTATGAACCTGGTTGGTCATCACGATCGTTTCTCATTATCTACACTGGGGCACTGCAGAAGCTCAAGTGAGAGATGTACCTGCATCTTTGCGGGTTGACTGTGCCACTGAATGCAAGATCAAGAACACTGTACGTGCTCACATCGTCCGTGCAAAATCTGGTGACTGTCATATTAAGATACTCTCTTTGTTGTGGGAACTACTAGTCTGCTGAGTTTAACGTCTGTTTTACACGTTCTGCCTAGAGTTTATTGAGCTTGGGCTTTCTCTTGCTCGGCGCTATGAAATTCACTGATACCGTTACGGGGTGTGGCTTACTTCAGGAAGCCGGACGGCAAATGTACGCCGCTAAAGTACGTCGTTTTCTCTCCGCACGGTTTCTCGCTGCTGCCGTCCCGCCACGGTGGTATAGTGGCTCGTCTGCTGATGGATCGAATCCCGGCGGCTGCATGTTGAGGCCCGTGTGCTGCGATGTGAGTGAAGAAGCCCAGGTGGTCGGAATCTCTCAGAGCTGGGACCTTATAAACCCCACAAATCAATCAGTATTGACCCCGAAAGAACGTCGCTCCTCTCGCATCGCTCCGGGCGAGTCAGTCGCCGACGCTCAGGTTGTTTCTGGGCGAATTGGTGACTACGCTTGCTAAACATGTTCAGGCGCAACATGAAACAAAGTAGGCATGTGCGAATAGTGATTTTTTACTTCGACGCGAATACGAATCGAATAGTTACCCCATTCGAATAATTTCGAAGCGAATATTTTCGAATCGAAGCGAATACCTGGGAGACAAAGTTCACGAGAAAAAAATTGATAGAATGAACTGCATTACCTTGTTACAATAACCTTTGCTAGCTGTTTAACCCACTAAATCCTTTTACCCTTCATAAAAGTAGGGGATCAGAAATAGACAGGCATCAGACTTTTCATTTTCAAATTTATTAGCATCCACCCCCTTATGTAATACCCTCATAAGAGGGCCCTTAGGGGTATTGTGAATAAATAAAAATAAATAGATGTCCGGCCTCACAACCTAGCGCATGTTGCTGTGCACGAACACCAACTGTTCAACATGCTCGGGGAGAAGGTGTTCTCTTCGTGCCGTGACAACATTCCCTGTGGTGGAAAATAGCCTCTCGCTGGAAACTTGAGTAGCTGGCACTGAGAGGTAGAGCCGAGCTACCTTGGAGAGGGATGGGTACTTGGCCTTGCCAATATTTTTCCACCACAGGAAAGGACTGTCCAAACGAGGTTGAACAGGTGATTGGAGGTACTCTTCCACCTCCTTCTTCAATCTGTCGGAGCCAGTTGGTGCAGTATTCGAACCAGCCAAAGTTGCGAACACGCTCCACACATCACTGCTCGGTGGCGCAGCTTCTGCAGACGCACTGCTCACACTTCGCTCCTCTTCATCGCTCTGTTCTTCTCCAAAGCTGAGCAGAGCTCACTTTTCAAGCACTGTATTTCGCAAGTGGCATCGTAGCACACTGCCTTAAATCGGGGTGCTGTGCTCAGGGCACCTGCAGTCCCCAAACCTACACTTGATGGCCCGAAGGAGGTTTCCTGCAGACTCCTCCCCACGACTCCTCTCTTGCTGGGTGAGGAGGAGCAGTGCACTATAGCGGCACCACTTGAGAAAGTGCTTTTCGGAGCAACTCTCTCTCGTTGCATCATCAATGCATTTAAGGACTAATGTCACAGATGTCATGAGACGCCATTCAGTTGTGGTAAAATCTTCCAATGTGTCCTGTTCGGACAGGTCCAAGGAAATCGGACGACGAAGCTTTAAAAGGCGAGCCATCATTGCATACCCGCTATTCCAACGTGTTACCACGTCTTGGATTACTTCAACGGGCTCTAAACCCATGCTTGTTTGAAGTTCCTTGAGGCGATTCCTGGCCCGGGAGCTCCTCTTGTAGTATCCTACGATTCCTCGTGCCTTGATGCACAGCTGCTCAAAGTTTGGGGTGTCTCTCTTCGCACAGTTAATGCACAGCTGCAAGGTGTGCGCAAAGCATTGAATGCTTAACCATCCTGTTCGCAATGCAGCACCCAGGAAGTTTCTGGCATTGTCAGTTACAATGAAGACTTGAGGCAGTCCCCATTCCTCGGCTAAATCAAGGAGGACGTCCTTCAAGTTTTCAGAAGTATGGCCCTCGGGCATGTGCCGGCATGCAAGATGGTAATTGTGAGGATTGAACTCTTCATCGAGCAGGTGGCATGTAAACGAGACGTAACTATCCCCAGGCCTAGACGACCACCCGTCGGTTGTAACCGAGTAGCATGGGGTACCATGGTTCAAGTGATGGCGCAGCTCACCTTTAATCCGCTCTTTTTCCTTGGCGTAAAGTTCTGGCATGACGCTCCTGGAAAACGTAGTCCTCGATGGGACTCTGGCACTGCAGCGTGCATCAAGGACAAAAAGCCAGGCTCCTCAACGATAGAATATACGAATGCAAGCCAGCGGCCATGAACTGTGCAACCTTCGTAGTTAGCATTTTTGCGCGCTGACTGTCACCTTTTAAGGTCGGCTTGAAGTAACTGCTGCTCGCTGCACTTGCGTCTGCAGTCTTCGTGTCCGTCGTCTTATTTGGGCGACTTGCCTTTTTTGGGCACTCGGCGGCACGGAGCTTCTCAAATTGCTTGAATGGATCAGGGTGACGCTTTAGGTGATTGACGAGGGTGGTTGTAGTGCCTGTAGGTGTTTCGCGTCTTACACGTGCGGCAGGTCGCATCACTGGCGCTCGAAGAACTCCCAGATGGCACTCCGGAATACCCGTTGCGCCGGCTCGTCCATGGTTGCGCTATATAGGCCAGTCGTGCGCGCAATTGAGCAACCGAACTGTTGTTTCCCCCAAGGTTCAGCACTTGCACACACGTTCACAAGGGCTAGGGGTTGACCTATATCAGCTTCCTTCATTTTAGTGTCCTAAAATAGTTTTACATATCTACTCGACCACGATTCAAGTTTTCCTTTTAGAAGGTTTTGTCGTTGCAAGCCCACCCTCGCGTTATTATCAAATAGGCTAGCAAGAAACGCGACGCGCTTAATTTGAACGGAAACCGAATTTCAGCGGCTTTGGGATTGGCAACAAGTGCACGCGCATCCGAATCTCGTCTCGTTGTACCACTCTATGGTTGTATACATAGGTGTTCTCTGGTACATATGGCTGTTAGCGTAATTTCTCGCAATGACTGTTACGGCAGTTATGTCTGTTGTTAGGGCATTCCTCCGGTACTGTACTGCCTCGGACGTACGCTTGTCGCACTAGTGGCCTCATTGGCGTGCACGGGTGATCTGGGCTCCACGTTAGTGTTTATTCTTTTCCGCGTCAAACGGAAAGCCATGCTGAGAAAAACTCGCGAATTGTGAAGCTCCTAGGCGTCTTTAAACATCTATATTCCACCGGTGTCGGAACGAGCGAGCAAGCCTCGAGGGCAACGCTTATACCGGAAACGTTGCTCGAGGGCGGGCCTGCCGCCAGTCTTCCGCGGCCTTTCCAACAGCCGTCACCATGAAATATACGCAAGGTAGCGGTGGTTATTTCACAAATAAAGTGTGCGGATCGCGGCACATTGGTGGTTTTATTCTTTTCAAGTTTGAACAGACTTCGAAATACTTCGAAAATATTCCAAGTTTTCGAACAGTCATATTCGATTCGAAGGTCGAATCGAGTATCATATTGTCACGGTGCAAGAACACGGACGAAGACGACGATCTCAAGAGGAACAAAGGATGCGTAGCAGTGGGGCGCAGGCTGACGGTCCGCCATTGGGGCTGCACCGGCTAATCACTCCGTTCTAGAATACACTACCGTTAGAAGCGTATTGAGAAGCGAAGTGTGATAATATTATTCGCTTCGATATTCGAAAGTTTCGAATATTCGCACAACCCTAAAACAAAGAAAGAAGCAGAAACCAGAAAGAGACAGACGGAGCGCCAACTACCAACTGTTTATTGACAGTCGCGTCACAAAGGTAGCTCAACTTTCAGAGATGCGCAGCAAACGATGTTACATCAAACCTGGTATCACCAAATATAAAAAGCATATTTCGGAGGTGCACGGATATATCGGGAGTGGCACAAGCAGACCTTCTTTTATGGAATAGTTCCCTTGATCCTTGGGCGGTATTTTAACGTGCTCAGGAATGTGCGCACCATCGCTTTTCCCTTCAGTCCACTTTGTCCTATGTATACGCATTGTCGCAGCTCAGGGAAAGGAGCTGTCTGCGAAATTCCAGTGGACGGACTGGGTGGTGTGGACTGATGGGCAGCACAGCCTTTCGTCGTGTTTACTATAGCTCTGACACGGTGTAAGATACCACGTGCTGCTTAGGACCGACACTTCACGGCTCACTAATTGCGAGGCGCGATCGATTAAAGGAGTACTGACACGATTTTGCGGCGGCGCAAAATATGCATTTTTCGTTTCCTAGCCATGTATTCTTAACGCCCTGCGCACACTGAAGCCAGGAAACACGTGCAAAATATTTTAGTTTGGTTTTAAAGTTTTCGTCAAGCAGCACTGCAAGTCAGCCCCAGCGCAATGGACACTACGATGACGTATGAGCACAGTCTCTTAAAAATCGCTGTAAGAGTCGCTGGACGACCGTTAAATTGTCGTTGTTTGCGTGCCACACGTGTAACTGACCACAGACGACAGAGTTGCAGCGACGCTATCAGGAATTGTTGTCTCTACGTGACTCATACATACGTCTGACTATGTTGACACGCCACACCGCCCCCCCGAATTCGAAACCGAAAGTGGGCGTTTAGGAGAGTCGTATTAAAAATATATTCATTGCGTTGCGAGGCACCATGATACTCTTTTTGAGGTTCTCCACGCCAGTGCTTTCACTTACAGCAACAGTACGAGAATATCAAAAATTCCTGTCAGTACTCCTTTAAAGGGGTCCTGAAACGCATTTTACGCACATTGATTTTATTGCAGATTTGCTTTGTGTGGGACTTGACGATGACCGAAACACCAATGAAAGCGGCGAAATTGAACCGTATTATATTTTAATTTGTACCTGAAATCGGTTTCCGCGCTGACTGCAGCGCCATACATCAACAGTTTCTCCGAGCGGATATGACATCACCATGCTGCTTTGCTGCAGGTTCTGATTGGCCGGGAACAGTAGGGAATAAAAATATACATCGCACATATCGATAATGCACCGAATATAAGAAATTCCAAATTCACAACGTGTTTTATGCTTGCTAAAGGTACAAATTTGGGCATTACAACTTCATTTTGCTTGTAACTGACACAAGGATCGCTGTGCGGCCCACGTGGTGGTTGTGGTAGGAAGGCCACAGAGGGCAGCACGGTTCCGGTTCTGCAAGATGTAAGCCGCGTTCTGATTGGAAGCAGCATGCACGCCTTGGGATGCCGATATCTGTCGTCTGCTTTTATTTTGAATTTGTAAGTTGAATAACTTGCGTTTGCCTGCATCGATCTCGAAAATTCTTTTTGCATTTACCTCAGAACAATACAACGAACCCGTTTCGATGCAAAACTCAGCGAGTAAAATATGGTTTCAGGGCCCCTTTAAGTAGCATCTTTATGGTCTCTAGAATATTGTAAGGACTGCACCGATGCATCGGCGCACACAAACTGGCCCGGCGAGGAGACGAAGCCTGAAAAGGTCTATAGTACCTACCGCTGCTATAGAAACCGGCACTTGGCGGCTAATCTGGAATGGTACAGCCACGCTGCGAAGGTCAGGAGCGGAGAAGGAAATGCGCTCATTTCGTCCGACAGATGCGCCGAGTGGTACACGCGATCATCTGCCGTAGAACTCGGTTTTTCCGCGAAGTAGCGGTTGCTATATAGCAAGATAAAACCTTCTTTTGGCCCTCCGACGGCCGGACGTCACTGGACCAACATGCGCGCCACCCTCTTCGATCGCCTACGGCGCGAATGCATTCTTGCACATACCGTGGTCAGGCGGCTCAATAAACGCGGCACACGAAGTTGCCTGTGCTTTGTTCTCCCGGCGTCGTGCAATTTTGTAACTTGAAAAAACAGTAAGACTATGTGTTGCCTTATAACATAGCCAGCATTGATTATGCACGTGCATATGCAGGCCCTCTCGTGTTTAGAAAAAAAATGGTTCAACCAATGAGGAGGAGGTCGATGCTACCTCATCTAGGTTTCGGGGCGCGATAGTAATGGACAAATGGGCGGAGCTCAGCGAACCAACCTGGGGGCACAAGACTGCAGTGTCACTGCGCGAGTTACCGCGAAAGAAAATTAGGGCAAGAAAAATTGCATAGTGAGAATCTGCAAGAAAGAGGAAGCCAGTTCCACGCCTGTGCAATGTGAGAGTAAACAAGCAAGCGCCACCGCCTTGCGAACGCAGTCTCTCGCCTCATGTTTGTTCTCCATCGTCATCTTCTCTGCGTACATCTGCTTCTTTCTTTCGTATATTGCTCATACTTTCTCCACTTGTCTCTCTCACCACTATGCACGGCTACGCTGACAGCTATTTGGTACTACACGCCCACTTCTTGCGCCGCATTACGGCTTTTATGCATTGCACAGGCGCTGAGGGCAGGAGCGCAAGACAGTGCCGCACATTGGGCACTTCATTGAAGTATTAATGATTTCTTCATTTCTTACCGAGACCGCGCCGTCTGTTGAATGTGGTGCCGGTTGGGCGCCGTGAAATCCGTCGGACAGCAAGGCAGCTCGTTTCTTCCGTTCAGCCACTTTGAGCAGGCGATTGCGGATCAGCGACGCACGCCTTTATGTACAAACATCGATGCACACATCTCCGCGGTGGAAGAGACCTGGCTCCGGAGGGGCACTGGTTCGAACACCAGCACCGGCAACATGTTGTGCTTGTTTCTTACCGTCTTTCTTTCTTTACGTGTTTCCATCTTTCCCTTCTTCCTTTCCGTCGGTCACGCACACACACACACACGCACGCGCACGCAAAGTCATTCCAAACAAGCTGAACAGACTAATTTGTCCTCGTCGCTAAACGCTCCTAGCGTTAGGCACAGTCCTAACAATGCAGTCTGTCCACAATGGGCCTCGTGGTGCCGGAATCCAACGTCCCTAATTTATGCTTGCGAAGCGCGAAAAAAAACACCCACTGGGACGAAGCCGAGACACAGACAGGACAGTCGCTGTCTAACAACGAGTTTTATTAGCGGAACTTTTCATCCCAGCAGAAGCTTCACAAGCATGGACCCTTAGCAACCAGCCACCTGTGTTGGTGCTTACTTAGTTATGCGTTCTCGAATTGCACTCTGTATAGCGTCCGTGCACCGTGCGGTCGAATTGGACTGGAAGTAGTCGTCGGGAGCTCGCTCGACCGTGAGCCTCGTCACTCGCTGGCACCTTCGCCCGGTTCCACGCAGAGAATTCCAGCTCGGCCTCCTCGATCATCGTCTGCCCGCCAGTTACGTGCACTGACGTGTCCACGGCGCGTGCCTTCTGGCACTTCTTGCATACTGTCGATTCTTCGGCACGCGCCTTTTTACCCACTGCGCCGCCTTTGGTAAAAATTTAGCGTCGGTGTGACATCGGGGGAGCTCTCCTGATTGGTCCAAACGTTGGTCACGTGGCATGCTGGCTCGGTCCGCGGGAATTCTGCCGTAAGCTACTGCGACATCGACAATGTCACAGGGTCCACAAAGTTAGCTCCAGAAACCAGACAGCAAACGTAAACACACTTGTGTTGCTTTGTCAAGCTTCATCTCCTGTGTAACGTAAAACACGCCACAATTTCACTCATTTCTTTGCCGATCCACTGTTTTGACCAATGCCGTAGTTTGATTCTGTTGCGTCGTTGGATAACTCTCGCGTTTGTAATTTGTAAGTATAACCATCTTTCCTTGCCACTGTTTCAGAGATGATATAAGTCGAGACGGTTCGTGTGAAGACGTGCACATAAGAAAAGGAGTGCTGGAGGTAAAAGCATCGCTGGAGCCGTTTGCAAAATGGACTTTCATCACGTGGTGACAGATCACGTTTGGCGATGATGCCGCAGAAAGATGACGGGCAGCCTCGCGGTCTGTGCCTGCAGCCGTTCTACAGTATAGGCGACAGAAACGAACCCGGCATCATGCCTCTGTCACCGTTCCTGGCTTCCAGCAAACTGATCACGCATTCTGTCCAACAGCGGCGCCATTTTCCCTTATTCGCACGTTGGAGCTTTGGGGGATTTCTTACAGGCGTCCATGAGCACAACAAAGCTCTCTTTACACCACCGGCCGTTTTCTTGCCGTTGGGCCGCTGTTTCAAGTGTCTCCCGGTGCGTCGTAGGTGCGAACTCGAGTGTTTTGATGATGGCGATAAAGATTTGTGTTGAAACAAAAAAAAAAAAAAACTTGAGTTACAGATAAACTGCGCAGGCCGGGACACCGTTTGCTTTTGGCGGAGGTCCTCCTCGGTATCCGGGCTGGGTCGCCACCAGAGCCACGGGGCGCGTTTGTTGCTTCGGTGACGAGCTCATTGTCACAAAATAGTGCCCACTATAGTGCAACAGCTGCAGTAGTGCAATAGTGCAACAGCTGGCCGAAAAGCATTCACGTTCGCGCAACGCCACTCAGGCGGAAGACGCTCGCTGGAGAAACGGGGTGCTCTTATGTCGTAGGGATGGTCGATTAAATTTTTTAATCGATTAATCGTTCATCGTTTATCGATTTGGCCTTTCATCGATTAATTGCTTTCGCTGTGATATTTTAATCGATTAATCGACATTTTGTATAAGTACTCGAAAAATGATGCCTTGTTGTCTGAGAAGCGTTGCTTGTGTTTGATATCGACACAAGTATTTATCCGACGCGCTAGAGATCACATGTGCGCATTAGGGGCTGCGTGAAAATTCGCACTTTCGCCCACCGAACACAGGGAACCCGTCGTCTTTGGATGTTGTCAAGGGTCAAAGATTCCGTGAGTGGCCATGATCCACGGACGATTCGGCAGCAGGTCGTATTTCCTCGAAGTCTGCCACTAGAGCGAAACCAAATTGGAGGCGCTTTCGGCGACCACACTGGTTGGAAGGTCGCACCAGAAACATGCAGTGTGGCCGAGGGTGAGGTAATCCCAAGAAAGGTAAAAAAAAAAAAAAGAAAAGAGACGAAGAGAAAAGGAAAGTTAAAGACGCTTGCTCTTGTAGGGACGGCAACATCTCTCGGTTTGGCCGTTAGATATTGCGGCAACCCTCGATAATACTATAACCACGAACTGACGTGATCTCTTCCTTGAGGTCACTCATGCGAGATCGCACAGCAATCACTGGTCTGAAACAGGCCATCAGTGCAGGAATCTGAGGGAAATAGAGCGACACGAGTGTTTCCTCCCAGCTAGAATAAACGGCAGCTGTGCCAGTATATACTGCACAGGTTTCACCTGGTCGCCGACTTAACTCGGCTCTACGCGCACCTTTCCAGTCGCGCGTACGGTTCGAACTGTGAGCGCTGTCTAATGTATCAGAGATTAGAAAACATAGTATTTCGCGACTGTCCTCCGTTCGTGCCACAGTAATAGACAGCGTTGCTGACATGGGAGTACAAGCAATAGATGAAAGCTGTATCTCACCCGAAATAGGCGAACATACAGAATTACCAAATGTTACAAGGCCATTTTTTTTTCAATAGAAATGGACTGGATGCTAGACGTTCGGTATACCATTGCGCAAAGTTGCGGCTTATGAAAAGTGACTATTAGACTTAAATGCAGCTAAAGTAGTTTCTTTCCATTATGCGACTACGTATTAGGCCTTTTTCATAATCCTCGAGTGCGTTTCTCTGCACAGCATATAAGCCCAACTAATGGCGGCCCCTGTCACGTTTCAAGTGGAGGCGAGGTCCCAGTTACACGTGCTGGGGTTTGACTATGATGAGTGTTTATGTCAAGAGAGCTGAGTTGACATATCCGGCGTCATAGCACGCTGTTTTGTAAAAGTAAGTAGCTGCCATAAATTGGCCTCACTGCATTGCAGGAAAGCTAGCATTACAGTCATCAAGGCCTATATAGGCGTTAAGGCAGACAGTTTGGCTAGTTGGTATCAAGCGTAGTGAAATACGATTACTCGTCCATGACCCCTTTGCGCAAGCAGTCATGTCTTACGTATATACGGATCACTCATTCCATTCATCATGGCTCTTTTCCCCTGTTGCGTTGTCCCCAGAGTAGAGTAGAAGGCCAGGCGTACTAGATCAGGGCACCCTCTGTACCTTCCAATAGATTATCTCTCTTTCATTGGTGACAAATTCGCTAAGGAGTAAAATACAACGGCAATAAGAACGGAACAGTCAAGAAATAAGCAACGCATATTACATGATTGATGATTGATTTGTGGGGTTTAACGTCCCAAAACCAGTTCTGATTATGAGAGACGCCGTAGTGGAGGTCTCCGGAAATTTCGACCACCTGCATGGGGTTCTTTAACGTGCACTGACATCGCACAGCACACGGGCCTCAACATTTCGCCTCCATCGAAATGCAGCCGCCGCGGCCGGGATTCGATCCCAACGCATATTGCAATGTGGCACTTACATAAGAAGCAAGTAAAATGTGGGGGTTAAATAAAACGCTGTAGGCGGCGGGGATCGGGTCAATCTATCTCTATGGGCCGACTGCGAGCTCCTTCTACTTGCGCAGAGATATGCGCTCGACATCTGCGTCTCGTCGTCGCGCGCCTCGGATTCATGCGCTCCGGCCAAGGGGCGGTGTTAGAGTGGGGGGCGCGTGCCGTAATCGATTAATCGAAGAGCTTTAATTGATTAATTCGATTAATTGAAAGCGAGAAATCGATGATAATTAATCGATGAACGGTGTGTATTTAATCGATTAATCGTTCATCGATTTTACCATCCCTATTATGTCGAGTTATGACATCTCAACAACGGCGCCGCAGTTGCCCGCCGGTGTCCGTAACCACACCTCGTTAACCAGTTTTTTAACACGAAAGTGTTTTATGCCGGGGTCCAGCAAGGAATCTGTGACGTACTTCCGTAACGGGAGTAGATGGCTGGTTGTGAGATTCGAACCCACAACCAGCCAGGGAGCGACGGTATGAGCTGGAAGCGCTACCACCACACCACCGACCGACTTGCAAAAAGGGGGGAAAAAAGCGGCCTTATATCTTTACTGTACCGGTTTGCAATTGGCATCTAATTTATGTCTGGTTAAAGACATTTAACAACCAATATTGCTCCTAAATTAACATAGCCTCCATTTCACTGCACCCTTTGTTCCCATAAAGCCCCTCCTAGGAAAGTAGCGCCAACTACTCCTCCGCCTTTCTCCCGCCCGGCGCGGCCTCGATGATGTCGCCGCCTATGTGGGACCTGCCACAGCAGACGACGGCTGACGCGTTATCGGTGGAAATACGCAGAAAAGTTCGTTGAAACCCTGCGGAGCAATTCTTGGGTCCGGAATTTGTTTAGTCAGCCAGTACATGGCGTTAATAATGTTGTGTTTAGATCCCGCAAAAAGAATAAAAAAGTACAAGTATTTAAGGTCCGCTCGTACAGGGCTTTTGTTGGTAAAGCACGGCGCATGCACGCGGTGTGAACAAGCGCGACTTAGGGCGTGATTACGAAGGTGTTTCCAGTGCGTGAATTTATGTGAACGTGCTAATCCGTAGGATACATGCAGAATACCCTCGCTCGGCTGGAGTGTGAAATATTCCAGCCGTCTTGGCGAAACAGTGTTTCTCAAATAGGTCGGTTCTTCGCGCTGTTTGGGTAATGGACGAGGGCATTATCCTGATAGCGAGATCGCTTCAAGACGTTAACAAGGTTAAACACAACTCACTAAATCAGCACATGTGGGAGTACATTGACGCTGAACGACGACATTCGGTGCCAACTTCTGGTCGACCTGAACACACGGCCTTAATCAAGTTGCTTTGAAGTCACAGGCCAGCGGAAGATGCGAGCACTGTCGACGCAAAACAGAGCCATAAAACAAAGTGAGCCCATTCTATCTACATGAGCGTGTTAAAACCACACGCAGCATCGCCAGGCCAGCCGCAGGCACCTTCGGCGCCGCACTATATCTAGAGAGAAGGTGCATCAGCTGAAGCGTACTAAAGAGCCACGCACAGCACACAGGGTCACGAAACGTACGTTGGGGTCATGAAATGTGGGACATACTTCATTAAGGCTCGCGCTTTTTGCAACCTCCTTGAAGCCGCCCAATCCTGTCGATTTACACGTTTCTTCTTTGTAGGTCGCCTTTGTCGGAATGCAAACAAAGAAAAACATAAAAAGCCTTTTCCGTAACCTTGTCGCTTGCGACGAGCGGGTGCGCCGCAGCACGGCCATAGAATACAAGTTGTCCTCCTTAGCACGTTCCTCATAACATTGCAACCCAATAACACACGTACTCAATGAATCCGCTCGCGAGCACAGCACCATCGTCGCGCAGGTCCTAAAATGGCGACCGGATCGCGGTGGAAAGAAAAAATAGAGAAAAAATACAAAGGAGTTCTCGTCTTCTTCCACGTGACACGAACCGGCCAATGGGGGAGCGCAGGAGGTCGGGGCGTTGCAGGTGGCGGGGAGCAAACCAAAAAGGACAATAGCAAAAAGGCAAAAAGGACAATGAGTGGAGCTATTTTTGAAAAAAATAGAGGGGCTTTAGGTTCTCAGAGGTGGCACCGCCACCTAGGAACGATGGTGCGAAGTCGTGAATTGCCGTGTTAAGGAGGTCGTGGGTTAACCATAGAGAAAGCTCGTTCGCAAACGGTGAAATTTCACCGTGTGCGAACGCTCCTGGTTTATGGCAGGTTTACGCAGGGCAGCGTCTCCGGAAAAATGTGAGTGTGTCGAGCACGGCATCCAACCCGTTTCTGCTCTCCCATAAATCGATTACATCTGTTCTAAACACGTGCGAGAACAGGTTTCACTTCCGTGTTAAACCAATGACAGAGGGATCAACCAGGCTTTTTTCAAGTATGTCATTACGGAATGGAGGCACACAGTACAGATGCTTTGCGCACAGCAGTTTAGGAAAAAAAAAAAAAAAACGGAATAGCAGAGAACTGCCCGTGAGAAGGTATACCGTTGGCAGGAGACGGCCAACGTGGATTACGAGAGATCGGAAAATGATGTGATGCTTGCACGCGCGGCGTCTCGGTGTCATTTTTTGTAGCATAAGGCATATCGTCAGCAATTAACACGGGGAAGCGCGATGGCCAAGCTGGTTTTTACGGAAACTGAGTATGTCAAGCGAAAGTACATGCGGCAAATATTCGCCTTACATTTGGAAGAGTGTGCGCTGGCTAGGTCACTTACCATTTTTTAATATGACAGCAGTGGTACACATTGGCCGCATACGTCACAGTTATTAAATACCGTGAGTACCAGTGCTGTTCTACTTAACTGCAAGAGATGAGCTTTTAGCCGCGCTGCTCAGTACGAAATTTGAATAGCTGGATGTTCATAGCGAGCGCGTTTACGCTGGCCACGGAAGCGGCTGTGCCGCTGGCGGTATGTAGCTGCCGCTTTGGCTAGGCAGGACAAGTAGCTGTTGAGAGAATCAAGGTAGCCATAAAAACAGCAAAGATATTTTTTTACCCCAAAAATTGCATTGTAACGGGAAACAGAGACGATCGAAGGGGACATTTCATAGTGTTGACCACTTGGGCTATTAAAACAAACAAAGCGCCATTATAGTAAGCGCACACGGTCTGAAATAAATGCTTGCTATGCAAGGAACATGCGTGTTCATAGTGGGAATTATCGATTGTCGTGGCGCATTCGGACAAAATCAGCTTCAAAAACATGGAAACAGCATGATGTGACGATGAGATGCCGCTAGCTTGCGAGGCTCGACTGTGAGCATTGCGTATTTGTGATGCAGCCAGTGACTCGACAAGGTAGACGCGAATATATTAACTGTTCATATTATTTACGTATTGAATTTGAAGTCCGTTGTGGCCTGCAAGCGATGGAATTTCGAGCGAACGTACACGAAATTGCATCTTCTCGCGCCGACAGCTCCGAGCAGACGCCACTTGACGGTGCGTTGTATCGGCCGTATAATTACAGAAACTGAAAAATCGTCTCTATTTTCACGTCGGTAACGCCGTCATTCACTTTCGACACGCACTTGGCAGCCACAAACGCAACGTAATCTTGAACGACGGACTAGGTGCCGTAAGCGTGGTATATGTTGAGATTGGAAGCCCGAAAATGTTTTTCAATGCCACAGATTTTCTTGAAGCTGCCATGCAACCGGCACACGACGCAGCACGCGCAGCCGCTGAGCGCGTGCGAGGCTCCCTTGGCGCCGCAAGAAGCGAGCGCAGGAGGCAATGGAGAGAGGGAAACGACGGCAAATCGTAGGCTTTTCGGAAGCAGCGCCCTCTGCTTGGAAGGCCCATGCGGCGCTCTGAGGTACGTGCCGAAGAGTCTCGAAAATCCGCCGAAGAATACCTAAAGAGTCGACCACGACACGGTTAAGGGCAGCGCGCTCACACAACGACGAAAAACAAACGACGACACACGCGCGCTAGCAACTCAAGTTTTATCGTTCTGACACCTTAATATCGGAACTCGTCAGCAGTGTCAGTCGTATGTGACACAGTGAAAGAAATCCAGACTAGACGAGAAGCTCAGGGGAAGACGGAGGCTGGAATCGATGATCGCTAAACACCGATTGAGAACAGGGAATGTCGCATAGGCAACGTTTCCACAAGTGGAGTTGTCTTCGTCAGGGCAGCGACTGCCTTCTCCAGCATTCGTTTAGCCAGAGCTTCCAAATAATAGTACATGTGGAAATGCATTGCGTGCGCAGCCCTATGACGCGTTGCACCTATTGCACGTGTCCCACCACCTGCACCCACAGTGCATTTCACCGAAAGCTTGTTGCTCAAAATGTGACTACACTGTTTAACCCTGCTGTTCTCGTCCAAGTGGATGGGGAATCCGCACCTGGAAGTACACTTTCGGAAAGAAACATCGGCTACCTTAAAGGAGTACTGACGCGAATTCTCGTATTGTTGCTTTAAGTGAAAGCACTGGCGGGGAGAACCCGAAGAAGAGTATCATGGTGCCTCGCAACGCAATGAATATATTTTTAATACGACTCCCCTAAAAGCCCACTTTCGGTTTCGATATCGAGGGGGCGGTGTGGCGTGTCAACATAGTCAGACGTATGTATGAGTCACGTAGAGACAACAATTCGTGATAGCGTCGCTGCAACTCTGTCGTCTGTGGTCAGTTACACGTGTGGCACGCAAACAACGACAATTTAACGGTCGTCCAGCGACTCTTACAGCGATTTTTAAGAGACTGTGCTCATACGTCATTGTAGTGTCCATTGCGCTGGGGCTGAGTTGCAGTGCTGTTTGACAAAAATTGTAAAACCAAACTAAAATATTTTGCACGTGTTTCCTGGCTTCCGTGTGCGGAGGGCGTTACCAATACATGACTAGAAAGCGAAAAATGTGTATTTTGCGCCGCCGCAAAATCGTGTCAGTACTCCTTTAACCTTTCATCGTCTTTGTTAACCCCCCACCGTATCTAAAGGACTCGAGGGTTCCCTTTGAAAGGTTTATGCCTGTAGGCTGGAGGGTATAGAACTTATATATGAGATACGATTCCCTGTATTTTCTGTCCCTCAGCGAGCGGAAGTTTGCCTGAAGTATGTAGAGTTTGAGTTCGTCAGAATTATGACCTGCCATGTTAAAATATTGCGCCACTGCCTTCGGCAAGTTATTCGCGGTGGCCGCGCGGTGTCCGTTTAATCTAACTTTAATTGGTTGACCAGTTTCGCCGATGTATTTCTTGTGACATAGTGAACATTCCAACATATAGATAACGTTTGAACTAGCGCAAGCGAAACTTGATTTTATATGATGAACGTGGTTACTTCCCGTGCTTTTAATTTTAAGGTCATTTGTGAATGTGTTTGCAAGTCTTGCATCTGGGACGGGAGCAAATTATTAAGCAGTGAAAGAAAGGGAACGACGCTACTCCACGGACCAACCGGACGAGATCGGCCTGACTACACGCTTCGAGTGGTGAATAGGACTCTTGCGTTTTGTTCTGTATTGTAGTGCACGAGCTTGTACGTACAATTGTGTTAGTTTGTTCCGTGTTATGTTGTATCCCATCTATGTTTGTATTTTGTGGAGCCATGTTTGTGCACGTTTTTGAACAGCCTGTTGAATGAGAATACATTTGTTTGATCACCGTTGGCTCTGACTCGGTGGTTGAACCACTGCTGACATTTTCCCAGTGCAGGGACCTTAAAGCCTAATTGTACTCGCGGGAGCATTTTCGGGCAACATCTGTTCTTGCAATCTTTCGCGGTGATTTCCTCCCGTGTCTCGGGATCGGTGACGCTTATCCGCAAAATGTATAAGCACTGCGCCCAAAAAGGACTCAATGGCGCGAGACAGCTGGATTGTTAAAAGAGGCAACCGACGGAGGTTTTGTTTGATATAGCGGTCGCCTATCAAGGGGGGACATACTCCGAGGACGAAAAGCTCGAGCATGCTTGTTTGATTCGAACCTCTGGTGCCGTGAATTTCAAACCTTAGAATCTTCCGAGGCGTGTCCACTGCCAAGACGACGAACTTTTGGCGCGCCATCGAGCTACTGTTGCTTGATGAGTTCTTCCCCATTTGGGAATGGCACTGAGTAACAAAAAAAAAATATGTATTATCCGGGTCGATAGATGGCTCCTACTTTCGTTGAAGCCGCCTGCTCGTAATTGATGTGGCGTTTCTGTCCTCGAGACCGAGCCAGGAGCTCCCACAGCCCCCGACTAAGGAGCGTGCTCCTTCTGCCATGCAAACGAAAGTGGTGTCGACGATCATGTAACCGCAAGAAGCTCTCGCGAAACACTCTTAGAGCGTCGCAAACAACACGAATGTAGCCGTGGCGAGGGGTGAATGAGCGAAAACCTCCCGGGTGATTATTTGCGCAAGATACCTCGTGGAAGGCCTGTAGTTCAAAGCGTTTTTTGGGCTTCCATGAGATGTCTTCCTGGTAATTACCTTCAAGTATTTATCAAAGTATTTGTCGCTTGATTGCTATCCTCACTACGTGCAGCCTGCTCCTCCATCTGGTAGTTCACCAATCGTGCTCATAACGTCCGTCACCGCGTGAGACCGGCATGTGTATATGTTTCTTCGTCGACGCAGAAGGTAGACGGGCAAATGACGGCGCATTAGGGAAGAGGCAGCCATCTTGGAAAGCACATAAATCCCGTCGGGCACTTTGCAGGCGGCCCCTCTTCTGCCCGCGTGGAGGAGCCGTTATCGTCAGCCTTCCCCGCGGCGCCAGGAAGCGCGGCCCTCATGAATTTTGATGCGGCTTGCCGTCTTCCATCTTGGCCCCGTGTTCCGGCCTTGCTCGCCCCGTGTACACTCTCTTGCGCATTTCTGTATTTTTTTCTTTTTTTGAAAAGTGAAGCGAGAGATGCCCGATTTAGCAGAGGACGTCGATCACAGTTTGTTGCCGCGGCCTATAATAGTCTGGCCCGAATGCACACCTTCTGTCGAACGACAAGGATACGGGTGTGTAGCCCTCATGCTGCAGCTGAGCCATCTTGGCCCATTGAACCACGTGACTCTCTTAGCGGCGCCACCCTTGCACGCATAGATACGGTGTATAGCAGAGCTACGCATGTTTTGGCATAGCGGCAAGGGGAATCGTCCCCAGTCTGTTTTCTATGTAGAAATCAATCGTGTAGGCGACGGGAAACAAATTTTTAGTTACCTCGTGGCCGGCAACTCATTACACTGCAGTGTGCAAAGACCTCGTAAATGACAGGGGTCGAATGAACGGAGGTTGGCGGAAGGCGAAGCGCGCGGGCTGGGCGTTGCTGACTGATTGGCCTGGCACAGTCTCTCACCAACGATTTACAGATACTGCTGGCCTTCCCGACTCCCATGCAGGAGTGTGTACAAACAATACAAACAGATAATAAGGTAAATACATCGAATGGCTTGGCATAAATGTAAGAAAGAAATGAATCACAAGTACATAAATGGAAAGTATACGAAGGTTCTATACATATATTGTTAATACAGAAGAGTTACACTCAAAACGATATGTTTCTATGTCAGCCATTTACATCAAGAAAATTAATGTTCCTGATATATTATGAGTAAATGAATCCAACGAGACAGAGTTCCTCAGCTAATCTATTCCAATAAAATATTGCTCGAGGAAAGGGGGAGAACTTGTGGCTAATTGGTTGTCTGGAGGTGTTACAGTGGTGCGTCCTGGCTGAAACTTTCAAAGGATTTTGAAGGTAACGCTCCCGTGTTAATTTCAAGTCACCGCGATCAAGCTGGTAAATGAATTTTAATCTAGATACTATATCTAGATAAATGAATCGCAAAGCTAAGTTTTGTACTCTTTCTATTTTTTTTTAATCAGATATCGCTGCCAAGGGCTCCAAATAACGTCTGCGTACACCAAGTTTGGTCGTACTAGTGCTTTGTACGCATTGAGATTTACCGCAGGTGGGGTATTGCGCAGTTTCCTCTTCAAGAACGACAATTTCTGCAGCGCCTCCCGACAAACGTTTTCAACGTGTGGTTTCCGGTTGAGGTAGCTCGTAAGTGTGACGCCTAAATATTTTACATGATTAGTCCTCGTGATGGTAGCATTTTCTAAAGAGTAAGTGAAGTCAAGGGGCATCTTTTTATTAGTAAACCTAATGAAATTTGTTTTAGAAGGGTTTATTCTTAATCCCCACCACCTTGCACACCATGCGTCGACTGAGTGTAAAGTATTGTCGAGTTTAATCTGGTCATCTTGATTATTTATGGTTGTGTATATTACGCAGTCGTCCGCAAATAGTTTAATCTGGATCGGTGATTCTACGCAAAGATGAATATCATTTATATACACTAGAAAAAGAAGAGGCCCGAGGACTGAGCCCTGCGGAACACCGGAGTACACTTCCAGTTCTCTTGAAACGCACCCATCTACAGCAACACACTGTTTTCTATATCTTAAGTAGCATTCAATCCATGCCACTATACCTTTCGTTGAATACCAATTGCTAGTAGTTTTGTTATTAAATTCTGTTGTGGGACGACATCAAATGCCTTGGAGAAATCCAAAAGAAATGGCGTTGATCTGGCCTTTCATATTGAGCTTACTAATTAGTTCATCAGTTATTTAATCTAATTGAGTAATGGTAGATAAACCAGATCTGTTGACAGATCTAAATCCATGCTGTTGGGCATAAAGTAACTTGTTATTTTCTAAGTAAGTAATAATGACCTTAAAAATAATGTGCTCAAATAATTTACAACTAATACTAGTTAATGAAACGGGCCTGTAGTTGTTAATTTCAAGAGCGGAGCCGGATTTATGCACCGGAATTATTTTTGACAAACGCCAATCATCAGGAATAACTGCAGTGTCTAACGATATAGTGTAAATGTGATGCAAATATTTGGCCACCCACTCAGCATATCTCTTCAAAAAAACATTTGATAGTCCGTCAGGACCAGGCGATTTCTTTACATCCAGGTTGCGTAGAAGGCAAAGAACACCGTCCTCACTTATCCCTACTTCTGGCATAAGCCAATGGCAGTCGATCGTGTGACCGCAAGTGAGCATGCGAAGCTGTCCGCGTGAATACGGACTGGAAGAAAGCCTTGAATTTGTTGGCCATGATAGTCTGGTCAACAACACTTTCTCCCGCGATTTTTATCTCTGAAATGCCTCGTTTATCTTTTGACAGATAGCGCCAGAATTTTTGGGGTTCTTTCATCATGCGTAACTGAGAAAAAGCTTTCTTTTGCCGATCGCGTTATCTGTCGTAAGTTGGAGGTAAGGTCGCTCGTGTTACCACGCCTGCGCCGGCGTTTAATTTTCCGTTTTAAGTGCATCATTTCTCGCAACGAATGTTTATAACCCTTATGCTTGAAGTCGGCGTACGAGGATATGAGGGTGCTTACTTGCATTTAACAATGTACGCACCGTGATTAAAAAAAAAAAAGGAACACGCTCAGTTAGTGTATTTCTGTTGACAAAACAATAGCTGATATGCCGCACGTGATATACAGAACGTAGTCATTGGATGATGTTTATTTCCATGCGCAAGGAGAGGTTGAGGGCACAAGTGTGTGCTGCATTGCGCGTATCCGTTATTGCGAAAGTGCTGGTAAAAGGACATCATACCCGAGGGCTGTGGTATCTGCCGCTATCAATGCATAGCGCAGTGCAGCGAATAAACGAGCCCTCACCTGCTTCTCACCAATTTATGAGATAGCCAGCAATAATGAGAAAGTTGATGAAGCGGTGAGTTCCGGCCGAGGGGCGTCTGTTTCTTAAAGGGTCCCTGAAAAGTGTTTTTGACATTGCGTCACTGCTTAGGCAACACAATTATGAAATAATTCACACCGTAAATAAAGCGAAGCACCATGCGCTAAGGCAGCTATGGGCTTATTTCTGGCGCCTTCTTCCTTACCACTGCTGTTCCTCCTCAACTCGATCTGCTGCGGAGTGCGCGCTAGCGACGACAGCGCCTCCCGCGTCAGCCGCTCTGCCGAGCCCTCCGTAGTGACATAGCGCCCCGATTTCCTCACTGAGGTCGCCCGCCTCGGCAGTGCTAGCCTCTGTAATAGCGCGCCGGCGACTCGTGTGTACGCCGCCAGATGCCGCGACGATACCGTTGGCTGAAACGAAGGAGTACGTTGTAGAAGCACGTTGTTCGCAGCTAGGTTTTGAAAATTACGTGCACGTCATTGGCTCGGGGCCAATCAGCGACCTCTCATTCGATCGGTCGATGACGGGGGCGTTTGAAAACGCCTTTTGGCGAGCCGCTGAGATCTTTTGCGATGGACGTGTTGAAAACCTTATTGTAAATTCCACACTTTACGCACAGCGCTGAAATCTACCCTCAAATGATCCTAATGACGCGCTCTACTGGATCACCATGTTTGCACAAAATCGTCAAAACCGTTTCAGAGTCCCTTTAAATGCCTTATTTTATTCCAAGACGCACCTGAGCAACTCTACAGTCTAGCCTGCCAAGAATTATTAAAGTCGGCACGCCAGCGTTTCATACACTCAATTGGTAAGACAACGGATATTACAAAGTATCTCAACCAAAGTTAGCAAGAACGTGACTATGAATTGCAGCGTCCATAAACCACCCTCCGGTGTATACTTGATAGTTTGCGGTGAAATATGGAACATTATATTGCAACGCACACTTCAATAACAAAGTGTTAGGCGAACTTGTGCCTTACACAAAACAATAAACTGGAAGCGTCTCAGTAGCGCCTACTCGCTCAAGATGCCCTTCGCGTGTTGACCGAGAGAAGCAGGCACGTGGCCTCTGATTCGCGCCAAGTCCATCGGGAGGGCGCGCGTAACCTGAACATGGATGGCGGCAATACTCAAGTAACCAAAGAGTGGCGTAGTCGAAATGGAAAGGACTCGTCGTCATTCGCAATTGTTGCGGCCGCCGAATGTGGCCGTCCATATCAAGCCACGCATGATCGGTCACAGTGTCGCGGAGAGTGAGCACGGCAGGCGCACCATCTGCACATTACGGCGCCGACAGCACGTAGTCGACACTGCTGCAGGCGGTTCATCTCACGCTGGCCTCCCTGCAGCGACGCCAACTTGATCTTCATGCGCGGTGTTTGTGCCGCCTTCGTGCTGCGTTTTCTTCACCCGACTTTCGTTCGAAGAAACACGCGCCAACCGCCTCTTCGGCAGGGCTCTACTCGACTTTCAACAAAACCGAGTTCTGCTCAGTCGAGTAGGCACTGCCTTCGGCCGGCACCTCATTCCTTTCTGGGGAATGTACACTAATGGTAGACTCTGTCCCACATAAGTCGCTGCTAGACTACTGTCTGTGCGGTGTAAAACAATGCCGCGCATTTGCCAAATAAAGGGCAGAGCAGTGCGAAACTGCTCGCTTTGATAATTTCTAAGCAACGTAGTCGGCATTTTTCTGCCATTCTGTACCGCCTTTAGTTTTCTGCTGTTTTTCCCGTTCTCTTTTGTGCCATCGAGTATAGCGCAGGAGTGTTGCTTGGTTGGCGTGACCTTGCAACGCGCTCCTGATCACGAGAAGAAAGGTCTTGTATGAAAAGCAAGCATGGTGCGACATCAAAAGTACGCTCTTAAATATTAAATAGGTAGCAGACGCATGCGTTTACTAACTTCTCGGGCACTTTGCTACCTCCTTAGTAACATTTTACTAACCAGGATGTTTCGGAAGCTAGTATTTGCGGCATGTGCTACGAGACGTTTCCTAGTGTTTTTAACTAGGTAACTACAATAAGCCACACCTATTTTGCCAGGTGCTGTGTAATGATTGAGTTGTGGGGTTTAACGTCCCAAAACCAACTCTGATTATGAGAGACGCCGTAGTGGAGGTCCCCGGAAATTTCGACCACCTGGCGGGGTCCTCCTCCTCCTGATGCTGCCTGGCCTGTGTCACGAAGCTCGCCCGTTTATCCCTGGTTTATAAAATTTATCTTTGCCAGAAATTGCCTCATCACACCGCCTACGTACATGTCAACGCGAATCGACCAGAGCCGCAAAGTCCGAGTGCCAAGTTGCCAGACAAACCTTTTCTTTAGCTCATTTCTGCCAAAAACAGCATCCGAGTGGAACCACCTCCCTGCCTTGGTCAACCGACCATTCGTCTTTCCGAGCTGCTTTGTATGACATCGTATGACATTCTTGCTGCGTAACCGCAGTAAATAAATAAATAAATAAATAAATAAACGTGCAGTGCACAGCTCACGGGGATTCCGCCGGGATTCGATCCCGCAACCTTCCGATCAAGGACCATGGCCACTGGACCACCGTGGCGGGGCAGTTGCTTTGGAAGTGGCTGCACTTGAACACAACCACTGTAACTACTAGATACAATTATAATTTGTTGATTACGTTTGAATAACTGTTTTGTCCGAAACGTCATGACACGCATACACGCAAAGAGTAAGCCATGAGAATCCGGATTCAGTGCGGGTTTTACTTCTCTAAATTCATGACTGCTCACCGGTACAACGTTTGCTACTCTAAACTAGGGCCATATATACCTTACACTTAGGTGTCGCGTATATCAGCAAGACGACCCTTTCATCAACACAATAATTCAAGTAACGTTACCGGGCACAATGCCACAATTTGTTGTCTGTACGGTAGAAAAGTATCCCGTTACTTACACGAGGTTCTGTCTTCCTATAAGTTCCTTATCAGCTTATTGAATACTTAAGCAATGTCCCCAGGAAGCTACTGTCAAAACACCTTATAGACGTAGTGTTTCCCGTCCCAGTATATACATCTATTTTTCAGGAGGGACCAGGAAGTAACGTCCTTAAACGTGTCAAGAAAATGTTAGTTTCTGCCAGGGTAAAAACATTCTTCTTTGAACTTCACACAGGCACATTACCAGTTAAGACATGGCTTGAACAACGAGGTATGTTCGTTCCTTGGGGAGTGAATTTCTTTTATGTCGCAAACTGGAAACTATTGCATGTGTTTATCGACTGTTGGGACGCTGTCTTTTACTGGGGTGTACTGCAAAGAACACTAAAGAAGGAACTTTCAATAGATCCCTACAGTGTACGATTCTTGCCTGTACAAGGAAATAGTGTCCCCTGTGAACTGTTCATGCTTTTATAGCATAATGGAGGTCACGCATGGATGTAAGGAACGCTGATCCTCATGCACGATCTGTCAATGCTCGTTTTGTAGAAAAAACTCGGTGAAGTGCTCAACTACATAGACGCTGATGAGGAACTTCGTATAGTAGATAAATTAAAGCATCTGAAAGTTCACAAGCATATACAACCAGCTTCATAGACGCTAGTGGATGATAAGTGTTATTTTTTGTGTTTGCACTGTTACACATTGCAATAAAAAAAAAGGTCGCTAGAGGCCTTGGTGTTCTGTGCTTGTGTGCCTGTTATCGTATATCGTTTGTTGAGGTCTCTATGTGAATTCTAACTGGAGCGTATGATAGTGTCGTGAATTTAGCATAGTAATTACGCCAACTAATTAGCGGGCGTTAATTAATGTAACGTGGCCTGGCCGTATGGTGTGTTTTTTTTCTTTTGTAATAGAAGCGGTATGGCATCTCAATTTCAAAGACATGCAAATCAAATTGCCCCAACAGGGTAGTGAATAATGCTGCGAAAGCTTATTAACATGTAGTTAGTACTTTCGACTAACATATTTACTAAGACGGTGACCTTAAGTTAATAGTTTTCACTAACATCATGAGTGCATGAGCAGGTAGCTAATTACACTACCTACATTCTTCACTAATTGCAAGCATTAAGAAGGTAGAGGTTTTTACAATGGGGCTAGTATTTGCTTAGTAATTTCTTGATGTCTATGCCTACCTCTTTTTTAAGAGTGCACCGTAAATTGTAAAAGAATTTATTCCATACGTTTAGCAATCTATCATCATCATCAGCCTGTCTACGCCCACTGCAGGGCAAAGGCCTCTCCCATGGATCTCCAATTATCCCTGTCCAATCTATACGTTTAGCAATCTATACCACGACTGATATCCTACTCTCATCGATAACTTTTGTTTTGATAAGTCTCAAGCAAACATTGGCAGGGAGAACTTTTTATACAAGGAGGAAAGAACATTACAAAGGTCTCTGCACGCTTTCTTGGTTTACTTGAACACTCGGTGCTGCTGCTCTTATGTTGCATAAATGTTCATGCATGTCGTGCAGTAAAATTTCTTTTGCATGCGTTTGAATTTAATAATTTCTGGTGTTTTACGCCCCAAAAGCACGCTATGATTGAGGCATTCCGTATAGGAGAGCTCTAGAAATTTCGTCCGTCTTGAATTCCTTCAACGTGCACTGACATCGCTGAGTTTAAAATGCAGGGAGCACTCACCACAACCGAGGCTTTTTTGGGATCGTTCTTCTACAACAGACCAAAAGAGGTCTCCGAAAACATTGTTCAATCGAGTTTGTTCTTTGGTAACCCTCGGTGACTGGCATCACGTGGGCCACGGACTCTTCAGTGCAACAGGTAAAGGGAAGAAAGGGGAAATATACCGCTAGTAATTCAGCACCCGTGCCCCTGTTTTCGCAGAAGTTTAGGACTGTAACCATTATCACGCCCGATTTTGGTGTCCGTACCATTATCTTCGTCACGCAGAAATTCAGAACAATCTGCAGCAATAGCAGAATTATTCCACTTTCTCTTTCGTCTGTTTTCTGCATATTTGGGCAGGTATCATGCAGGGTCGCGATGAGAATTGGCGCATTAAATTCTTTCTGTAAGCATTTCTGCAGGCAGAAACGCGACAGGTCGGCATGCTGTTATAAACGCACAATGCGCTGGGCCCGCTTATTGCGCTCTTTGTGCGCAAAAAAAATTAACACCATCTTCCCAAAGGGAACCCTGATGGGATGCGAAGCAGCAGCGTTGCGCACGGGTGGCGTCACGGGTTGAACGGCGCTAACGCGGGTGCTTCGCATCCCATCAGGGTTCCCTTTGGGAAGATGGTGTTAATTTTTTGTCGGTCGCGGTAGCGCGTTCTACTTCTTGCGAGCTAGTAAAGCGTTCATCGAACAGCTGCGGGCGCTGCGGCGAGCGCGCGGCAGGCGAGGGAGAGAGTGACGTCAGCGCGCACTGCGAGGGGAGCGTGACGTCAACGCGCAGCTGCGACGTGACCTACTTGGCACCGCTCCAACACCTGCGGCGAGGGGAGCGCATTGCCCTCGCCGTACGGACGCACAGCGTTACACAGGCTAGTCAAAGAGCTGCTTCGCATCTAATAAACGCAAGAACGATCGCCGCTCGCGCACAGCTATGGAGCCTTTCTCCCAACGACAAAGCTTGAATCCGGGTGCGACGGCAGCGCCATGGATCGGTGGTGGTTCCGCGTAACATCGTTGAATTTTAAAACTGTAGTAACTTTACAGCCAAAAATGCTGCGACTCCTCCATGAGAGGCGCCCTTGGAATGACCACGATGAAGGCCAGGAGTGGTGGCCGGCATATTTGCATTTCGCCAGTGTCACGTTTGCTAAGAACGCCAGAGGGTTGTGACATGGCCGTTCCCAGACAGACCGTGGTCTCGCCTTCATATTCACTTCGCTTTAGGACCGCCATTTTCTGACCGTTATCGATGCATTTCAGAGGCCGTATACCTCCACCATCGGCGGAGGCAACTATTCCTTGCCTCCGGGTTGTGTTCGTTCGCCGGACGCAGTTCTAGCCGACAATGTTGTTAACCCCAGTGACACGGGGAAACCACGGCTCCCCTGCCATGCAAGCGTCGAAAAACACGACGGGTTAACTCTTACAGCGCGCGCGTGCCCAGCCACGTGACCTCAAGAGCCAATAGCACGCGAGCGATTCCGGCGGAACCGCGGACTCCTTCCTTGCTCTCTCTCTCGCGTGCTGCTGCGGCGCATGCTTGGGTGACAGTAGGTGCTGTTTTCCTCCGGCTGCTTCCTACGAGTCGGCTGTAATTAACAGCTAATCTTTTTTCGCGTTCGGTCCCGCTGCCTTGTGCGCTCGGCCCCCGACAAGCCTATTCGTTCGGCCGAGGCTCGCGTGTCCATGATTGCCAAGTTATGATTGCACCACAGAGGAGCGCTTCGTCCTTTCGCGGGCTCACAGTATACCTAGATTTACCGTATCATGTTCTGTACAAATGGCGATACATTAAAGAGACAATGACGGGGCGGGTGTTCCCTGTGGCACAAACACACGTCCACACATTTTATATGCGTTGTAAAGTGTGAGTCCACGATCGCTTTTATTCCAACAGAAAAACCAAGAAGCACCACGTGCCACGCGCTCGCGATCCTACTTCTTCTTTTGCGCCCGCTATTTCTTTTCTCTATTTAACACTCCCGGCCCACGAAATGCCATGGGCGCATATCTAGGAAGCGCAGATGTTACACGGGCCGCGTGTCTACTTTGCCGTTTCCTAACCGACATGCGCGCACAACTCCGTCGCTTCCCGTAAGGTTCTCTAGCAAACGTTCGAGTATCCAATATAACCTTGACGTCGAATCTTCGCGCACACTAAGTATACTGCTCGATCACTTTTTTCACACCCAGTTTCCCTTTCGTCACCCAGAAGCGCTCTCGGAGTTCTGCGATAGTTGTTGCGATCCCCGCATGGAAAGACGTTCGTTGCAGGTGCGTTGCGACGAGACCAGTGGTGACGTGATGACCGGGAAGCCGAATTGGGTGGTTGATGCCTTTCTCGTCCCCAACGTTTTGCGGTCTGGTTTCAATGAACAGCAAACCATCCGCCTCCGCCAGAAAGGGATGCGAATTCCGAATTGTAGAGGCCTTGTCAATATTTCGTCCTGCATGGAGGTCTGCTAATTCTGGATAGAATCGTTTCCTTTGGGTAATCGGAATGCAGTGCTTTTCAGAACTGGCATGCTCCTCTGCCGTTAAGTGCCCTTCAGGGGATGGTAGGCCGCGGGACGCTGCGACGAACCTCAAGATCCATGCGTCGACCCGGAGTCGATATTGGCAAAAGCACAGCAACGTCTTCAACATTTCGTTGTTGAGGTTTGGACCTCCTTCCAAGTGGTCATTTAGAGAAGTTATTCCAGTGCCATCAGAGGACGCGTCGAAGACAACTCTGATTCTGGTCGTGCAGGATGATTCTCTGATCGCTTCTCGATGGGGCACGTAGTACTTTGTCGTATTGACATCCTCGATGATGGGAACTGGTTCCGCATGGCCATCCTCAAGATACAGTCTGACTGCTGCATCATAGCTGCGCAGAACGTTCGTGTCTCGAGACAGCCGACGAAGGAGGCAGCAAAGCCGCTTGATCGCTACGGCGCGGTTATCGTGCAGGTCGGACGGCAGGTTTTTCCAAGGTAGACGAACTTCATATGTTTTGTTGCAGAATTGAATGGTCTCGTTAAAAGTTTTCAAAACTTTCTGATCATTAAAGGATGGCTCCGCAGCATCTCTGATCCCTAAGCTTTCTAGTTGCCAAAGCTTTCTGATGTCGAAGCATGCGCATTCGTCATTCAAGCAGCAATTCGTTCGAAGTACACAAACATTTGAGTTTGTATGTGGATGAACGTCAAGGCGGAAAGGTGGGCTAGTTGGTTGGTTCTCGCATTCATTTTGTGGTAGCGCTGACGAACAAGGACACAAGAAGACACAAATATACGGGACGGGCGCTAGTCACCCAGGCCCCATGCTGGAGCTATAGACCACGCTCAAAAAAACAACTCCTCAGATATGATTCGGCCCATTCGAAACTGATTAAAAGGGGCATTGCTGTCGGCTGCCTTAGGGCTGCTCTTGCGAGGTCGTGTGACCACCTTGTTGGGCAAAGTTTGATGCTCCAAGTGGAACGCCTCGAGAGGGTGGGTTTCCCCAAGGAACTCATAAGCTCATTGGCGGAGTCCATCTTAAAGGAGGTGATGAAAGAAGCGCGTGCCCGATCTGGGTCGTCCAGTAGGCCAAGCGCGAGGCCTGTGGCCTTGCCGTACATCCACCGCCTCTCGCACCACCTAAAGAAGGTGGCAACGAAATGCGGAGTGCCGGTGGTTTTCACGGCCCCAGATAAGTTGGTGCGCGTTTGCCCAGCAGTGAACGGGCGCAAACGCAACAACGCATGCACCAGGCAGCACGACGACCCGTTTGTGCCATGCGAAGTTGGCGTCGTGTACAAGATTCCGCTTTCATGCGGAAGGTGCTATATTGGTCAGACCGGGCGTTGTCTCAATGTCCGATTGCTTGAGCACCGTGCGGCAGTTGACGCGCAGGCAGCGGGGGGGGGGGGGGGGGGCATTTGGCGGTCCATTGCCGCAGGTGTGGTTGTGCTCCGGCATTCAGAGCGACACGTGTGCTAAGAAAAGGCAAAGACCAAATGACACGTGAAATCATAGAGGCGGTAGCGATTAATGCTAACAAAAACGAGTGCGTAAGTGTTCCTTCTATCGCCTTGTCTCAGAAAGAGTACTAATATCTCAGCTTGAATCTTGCCAACGTAAGGTGGTAACAAAATTGCGCATTGCACCTGCGCCTGTGGATGTCTGTGCGGGCGATCACGTGTACTTGTTCATCCTGTATGTGTTTTTTTCAAAAAAGTAAAGCCAGTTGATTCTAGCGCCCGTCCCGTATATTTCTGTCTTCTTGTGTCCTTGTTCGTCAGCGCTACCACAAAATGGATGAACGGCTTCATCGTGGTTTACGGGTCCTTGGATTGTCCAATCCAGTGCCGTTTCAATAGATACAAGACCTTTGCATTTGTCATTCCACGTGGCGTTCTTTCCAAGGATTTTCCACAGCTGGTCTGACCCAATTAATAAGCTAGTTCCTTCTTCTTGTTTAATGTGTGGGAAACAAACAACATCAGCCAATCGGACGCCACGATTCTGCAAGTCTTTGATGAATTCGTGATCGCTAGGCACTTCGACAAGGACTTCACAAATGTGCTCGATTTCTATTGCCTGAATGACGTGGTGCACGCCATCAAGCTGACTCTGTAAGGTTACTTCGACCAGTCGGCGACGTGTACTTCGACCTACATTGTTGTTTCCAAACACGTTGACGGTAATGTCAATCTCGCCTAACACTTTGAGGCTCATTTTTCTTGAAACGTCTTCCTTAATAAAGGTACGCTGGCTACCGTTATCCAAGACGCCTCTTATGTAGCACGAGCTCTTGGTGCCCTTTATCCATGCTCTGAACGTTTGAAGAAGTATGGTGTCATTACTTCGCTTGTCTCCCTGTGACAAAGCATGCATCGATGTACTGCTCGTTGTTTGCAGCGGTGGCGTCGGTACGTTAGTGCCTTTCGCGTGTGCTCTGTTACACATCGAAGTAGCGTGTCTTCTTTGGCAATGGGAGCAGCTCACCTTACGTCGACAGTCGCTTGCTCGGTGGCCCCGAGTTGTACACCTGAAGCAGCAGCCAGCCGCCGACAGAAGGCGCTTTTTTTTTTCCGCTTCATGGATCGGTGCAACGCAATCCTGTGTTGGATGCACCCCTCGTCTCTCGCCCTGGCGCTGTTGTTGAGAACTGCAGCTGATGTCGTTGGCCGATTCCTACGGCTGCCGGAGGTATGCCGTTCACCGTCGTACGGCACCCGCTGCTGGGTAGCTCGCTGCATTCCACCTCGATGCGTAGGTGATCTAGCAGTTGCTTAAGTTCTTCCGATCTTGGTTGATCATTTTCACTTGATGCCGCAAGTCGTCGCCGTCGGTAATATTCTACCATTATGTCCTGTGAAATCGACTTCGTCAGCACCTCACAAAGCATGGCAGCGTAGTTCGATTCCGTGACCCCGAGACCTTTGAGGCCTCTGATTTACCTCGACAAAGTCGTAGAGGCTCCTAAGTTCACTAACGTGCGCCGACGTAGCGACAGGCCGTAGTGTGCGAAGATTTTCGAGGTATTTTTGCTCAATGATGCGCACATCTCCAAACCGCTCCTTCCAGATGGAAATGGCATCATCCTAACTGCTGTCTGTCGTCAGGATGCCTGCAGTAGCCTTCGCCGCCGGGCCGTCTAGCAGAGACCGGAGGTAGTGGAACCGATCAACGTTGCTAAGCCGTGGGTTCTCGTGCACTGAATGGCGGAAGAGGTCCCAAAATGGAAGCCATTTCGTGCGGGAACCGTCGAACCTCGTCAGGTCTATCTTGGGAAGCCTTGCTCCGGACACGACGGAGGGTTCGCTCAGAGTTGCTGGATGCGAGGAAGAAGGGTCACTTGGGCGATCACCATTTTGGCTCGAAGTCGCCCAAGTCCTTGTAGTCAGCTGCTGGATGTGGTGCCGCAGAAGACCAACGCATCCTGCGGCCCGGTCTTCGTATTCAAGCACAGAGTCAATGTCCGCAGCCATCTCGTCATCCGTCATCTCTGCGTGTAGAGCTTCATTGGCCTTCGCGAGCTCATCGATGCTTTTCTCGATGCGCTGAAGAACGCTGCGAAGGCCCGCCAGATCGAACGCTGCGCTGGCTAAAAGATCGTTGGCTTCTCGGATGATCCTCGTGCTGTGTCTCCGTCGAGCAGCTCTCACATTTCGCAGGCGTTCCTTGGTCCTCCCCGAAAGCCAGGTCGGGTTTCGGCACCAGTGTAAAGTCCGAGGACTTCGATGAGTAATAACAAGGCTTCGAAGGGCGGCGGAAGACAATATGTGAAATATACTGATCGGTTTCAATGATTCGGTTCGTACTGCTACAGGAACGTTTATTTTACAATATTTACAACTGCGTAGGTCGATGTTTTCCTTTTCGCTTCCCGATCGTCTCTGAACAAGTTTTCCTTCCTCGCTTGCGGCCGCTCTCCCTCCCTCTCTCTCTTCCGGTGGAGGTGCGACACCGTCCTTGAAGCGATGCGCCCGAAACGGGTTTGATGGCCCCCTCGTCGACGGAGACCCCTCGTTTCGTGCGCAGGAGACGAATGCACAAATGAATTCAAGCCGTCCCATCCGCACGGGAAGGGCGCTTCAGAATCTTCAACAACCTCCCCGCCGAATGAGCGCAGCTCATTGATCTCTTTGTTCTAAAGGGTGGAGGAGCTGAACAGGCCACCGCACTGTTGTCCCTCCAGGCAGGCGGACCGTACACGAGCGGGTGCGCCCATCGCGTCCCGCAAAAACTTCAGTAATACGGCCAACTTTCCATGTTTGTCGTGGGTGGAAGTCGTCATGTAGCAACACCAAGTCGTTGACGCGCAGGTCACTTGATGCTGACGGAGTAGCGTGGTGATACGCTCTCAAAGCGCACAAATACTCCGCTCTCCAGCGCTTCCACAATGCTTGGGACAGCCTCTGGCGGTACTGCCACCGACGCGTGAGTTCGTTAGCGGTTGATGCCGTCGGTTGCTCTCCTCGAGTTGGTAAGGAAGTTAGGCGTCTCCCAATCAGAAGATGCGCCGGTGTCAGTGGTTCTGGTTCATTCACGTCAGAGGATATGCCAGTTAAAGGGCGAGAATTCATAACTGCTTCGATGTCCGCTAGGATAGTGCATAATTCCTCAAATGTGACATAGCTGCACCCAAGCACCTTCTTCAACGCTGTCTTCGTCGAGCGCACCAACCTCTCCCAGAAACCTCCCCACCAGGCTGCCCTTTCTACGATAAACTTCCACTCGATTCCCTGCTGAGACAGGTAGTTAAGTGCTTCTTGTCCACGCGCCGCACTCCACAGTTTCTTTAATTCACGAGCAGGACGGTGGAAGGTCTTGGCATTGTCCGAGTAGATCGTATGACAGAGTCCGCGCCGTGCCACAAAGCGGCGAAATGCCAAAAGAAAACTTCCCGTCGACATGTCAGTAACCGCTTCCAAGTGAATCGCTCTGGTCACAGCGCACGTGAGCAACAGTATGTACGAATTTTGGATCTTGCCATCCGTCTTTGTGAGCACTGGTCCAGCGAAGTCGAGACCCAATACGGTGAATGGTGCGGCTTCTGTTATTCTGTCTCGGGGAAGTGGTGCGGCCGGCTCTGATGCCTTTCTGCTATTCATGCTCTTACACACGAAGCAGCGATTCAACACTTTTTTCACTGCCTGCCGCGCTCGGACGATCCAGAAGGTCTCGCGCAGCTGGGTTAGTGTATCCAAACACCCAGCATGCAGTAGGCGCCGATGTGCATTTCGTATCAGGAGCTCCACGAAGTGATTAGACGCTGGCAGTAGGACGGGGTGCGCCGTCTCATAGGCCAGATTGGACTTCTGTAAACGGCCCTTTAGTCGCAACAGTCCGTTGTCGTCCATAAACAGTTCCAAACTCCGTAGGTGTGGCTGTCGTTTCAAGCGGCAATTTTGGTCTAGGTTGCTTCGTGGGTCACCAGATGCCTCTCTCTGAACTTGACGCAGCAGCACAACTTGGGCGCCCTGGATTTCTTCGCTGCTTAGCGGGCCCTCTCGCTTCTCGTTTCTGTGCTTGCAATTGTGCACGAACCGCAGCACCCAAGCCGTAGCTCGTAGCAAACGATTTAGGTCGCTGAAGCGTTCGGTGTCGATCAGCACTGGCGGTACACTTGCAGAAACATTCCCCACTGCCGTCTTTGTCGCCCTTCGTTCTTCATTGGCGGTCCCTGCGGGAAATTCAGTGACTGTATGAGGCCAGTTTGTCGGTGCCCGAGAAAGCCACGTCGGTCCACTCCACCATCTCTCGCATGGCTTCAAAGCCCCCGGAGGGACTCCCCTGGTCAGCAGATCCGCTGGATTGTCGCCACCCGGGCAATGTCGCCAGTCGCTGGGGTCAACCTTCTCCTGAATCTCTCGAACGCGGTTCGCGACAAAAGGCCTCCATTGAGTAGGTGACCCTTTTATCCAGTGAAGAGCAATCATTGAATCTGTCCAAAGGGTCACCTTCGAAACCTGTAGTTCCAGTGCTTCTCTGAGGTAGGCGCAACAATGTTCCAAGCAGCTCTAACCTCGGAAGTGATAGCACCTTCAAAGGCGCGACGCGTGTTTTCGCCAGGATTAGACTAACAGTGGTCTTCCCGCCTCTCTCACCACGCAGATAGGCCGCCGCTCCATGAGCACGCGGACTTGCGTCCGTAAATATGTGCAGCTCGGCCGCTTCAGGGTTGCAAGCGTAGCGGCGAGGGAAGGTGATATCCGCGAGGTGGTATAGAGAGTCGATCCACCTTTCCCATCTCTCACTCACGCCCAGGGGTAGCTGTGCGTCCCATTCTACGCCAAGGGTCCAAAGTTCCTGAAACAGCATCTTTGCTGTTATCGTCACTGGGCTGAGAAGACCAAGAGGGTCAAATATTCTCGCTGAGGCTTGTAGTACGAATCGTTTCGTATTTCTATTGATGGCGAGAAGGTCCAATACAGCTCTCAGCGGATACCTCAGCTCGTCGTCTTCCCTGTTCCACTCGAGCCCCAGCACTGGCGTTATTTCTGCCGTCGCAGCCTCACTAACACTGCATGGATTCTCAGTGCCATCAGAGCGGAACCGTTCTTGCAACACCTCGCTGTTCGAGCTCCACTTCCTCAACTTCATTCCGGCAGATCTCATGATTCTTTGTGCGTTGTCGTAGAAGGTCATGGCCTCTTGCACTTCATCAACGCCCGTTATTAGGTCGTCAACGTAAAGGCACTTATCAAGTACCTTAGCAGTATCCGACAGGTCAGCGGATACGCCAGCAAGATGGTGTCGGATTGTGGCGGCCAGTATGAAAGGGCCGCTTGTCGCTCCAAATGGAATTCGCGTCATGCGCCACACTTCCGCTTCATCGGTTGCCGTCTGCTCGTTTGGCGGGTCACGGAACCACAGGAATCTAAGTGCGTCGCGGTCCTCTGGCTTTACACGGATTTGAAGGAAAGCCTTCTCGATGTCCGCGGTGAGCGCTATAGCATGACGACGGAAGTTGAGCAGTAGCTGCAGCATATCTGGGTTTAGGCTCGGGCCTGTTGACAGTACGTCGTTGAGAGACATACAACCCTGCGCTTTCGCGGAGGCATCGAACACAATTCGCACTCTGGTCGTGGTGCTCCCAGGTCGCAGAACAGCTCGATGCGGCATGTAATAAATCCTTGCGTCTGTGCTGTGGACCTCAATAGCGGGAACCCTTTCGGCGAAGCCTTCTTCCAAATAATTTCTGATGGTGGTGTCATACTCCTTCAGCCTCTCGTTATTTGACTTCAGACGCCGAAACAACTTGCTTAAGCGCTGTCGTGCAACTGCCTCGTTATTCTCTAAAGGCCGGTCCAAAGGTTTCCAAGGGAGACTTGCTTCGTAGCGCCCGTCAATGAAGTTCAATGAATTAGTGAAGCTTTGGCTCACGTGTTCTCCCTCGTCAGTCGTCTGGACGTCCCTCGTTGAAATCCCGAGGCTCTCCAGCTCCCAGAAGGCTCGAAGCTCGTTGGAGAGGCTAGGAACCGGATCGACAACACTGGTGCGCAGGACGGTCACCGATGAGCAACACACTGCCGGGGCCGTCTGCGGAATCGGACCTTGCAGGGTCCAACCGAAGTCAGTATTCACTGCAAACAGGCCTCCTTTGATGTTTCGCACCTCCCCAGTCACAACGCTCCAGTAGATGTCGGCTCCGATGAGAATGTCAATGTCCTCGCGGTCGTTGCGCGCGGGAGGCAGTGCCGCGTCTGCCAACTACAGATCCGCGAGTCCGGTGAGATCCAGCACGTTTTCCGGCAGCATCAATCTGTCGGAACATATCTCCTCGACCTCAAGCGCTTCGATCGAATGTTCCTGACGGCTGTATTGGCTCCTGAGCCACACTCGCACGAGTCGTCGTTTGCTCTTCATCACGTTCGCAACTCCCCCGAACGGGCAAATTGTAACCTCTTCCTCGCCGATCACCTCCAAGTTCATCTGTCGCGAGATGAATTCCGTCACAAACGACCGCTGACTGCCTCCGTCAAAGAGACAGCGCGCAAGACATTTTCGATGAGGCCCGTCAACCCAAACTTGCGCTGTTTGCAGCAGAACTGAGTTTCTCGTGTGGCTGCTCAGCGAAGCCGTTGAGTGTAGTGGTGTTGCGGTCTTCTCGGAGGTGGATGGCTGAGGAGGGTCACAGAGTGACATGATGTGACGACGGCCGCACTTAGCACATTGAATATTCCAGTTCTTACATTCTTGAGAGAGGTGCCCCTTTTTTGCGCAGCGGTAGCATCTTCCCTGGCTCCGGAGTTTCAATTTCTTTTCTTTGACCGGGATGACCGCGTCGCACAATGCTGCGTCATGAGACTCCGATTCACACAGGGGGCATCTTTCTTTGTCCCATTTGACACCAACCTTGAGGCTTGCCGCTGAGCCCTTTCCTCTGATGTAGCCAGGGGGCTTCTCCTTGGGCACGGGATGCGAGTCTCGTGCGCTACCAGCATGGATCCTCTCACGGCTCTCCACTTCCAGGCGAATGGAGCCGAGGATGGAATCGAGAGTCGAGCTGTCCAGCACATCATTGTCCGTTGTGTGAGATTTGTGGTACTGCACAGCCCATTCGGTAGGTAACACACGAAACAACGCCGCGCACAGCATCGCACCGTAGGAGTCCGGTTGAACACCCAGGTTTTTCAGCCCAGCGATGTTTCTCTGGATGTGGTCGTACAGCCGACGGAGCGCATTAACGTCGTCGAGTGCTTTCACGGTTTGCAGATTTAACAGCTGCGTGAGGTGTTCCTGCACAAGCACGTCCTGCCTGCCGAAACGCTCCTTCAGTGTCTTTATGGCATACTGATAATTTTGTTCAGTTCCTTGGATGCCACTCACCGCTGCTGCCGCCTTGCCCGTCAGCGCCGTATGCAGGTAGAGGAACCTCTCAGTGTCCGAAAGGGTGGTGTTCTCGTGGACAGCCTGTCGGAATTGCTCCCAAAATGGCTGCCACCCAAGTCGGTCGCCGCTGAACTTTTGCAACTCAAGCTTCGGTAGCTTGAGGCTCCCTGCACTGCTGGCGGACGATGCGGCCGTTGTACTATCGGTGTCGGTAATGCTCTTTCGCTGCAGGCGTTCAAGTCGGGTTCGCATACGTGTGATGAGCCCTTGATTCTTCCGCACGCCACCGTATTCCTCCGCAAGGTCCTCGTCGCAAACGTGCGGTTCGATGAGTGCGTCTAGCTGCTTTATCTCCTTTGCAAGAGCCTCCAGTTCCTCCTTCATTTCCGCAATGCCATCTTCTTGATGAAGCTCCAAGGCATCGGCGGTCCTCAGTTGCATCAGCTCGTCGCTGAGCTTCTGCAGCTCGACGCGCGTCACCGTTCTCTTTGTTTGAAGCCGCTCCATCTTTCATTCGGCGCAGTTGTCGTTGTAGTCGCTGAGTTCCTGTAGCCGCTGACGAATCCCGGGTTTCGGCACCAAAAAATGTGAAATATACTGATCGGTTTCAATGATTCTCTCGGTTCGTACTGCTACAGGAACGTTTATTTTACAATATTTACAACTGCGTAGGTCGATGTTTTCCTTTTCGCTTCCCGATCGTCTCTGAACAAGTTTTCCTTCCTCGCTTGCGGCCGCTCTCCCTCCCTCTCTCTCTTCCGGTGGAGGTGCGACACCGTCCTTGAAGCGATGCGCCCGAAACGGGTTTGATGGCCCCCTCGTCGACGGAGACCCCTCGTTTCGTGCGCAGGAGACGAATGCACAAATGAATTCAAGCCGTCCCATCCGCATGGGAAGGGCGCTTCAGAATCTTCAACACAATACGCCTGAAGAGCGCCGATCAGCGACTGACTGACTGACTGAAAAACATTTATTAAACAATTTTTTTTTTACAGGAGGAGTTCGGAACGGTCCGTAGGGGGCTGCCCCGTACAAACACTAGGTGGGCTCCCTCTTACGGGAGCCCATTGGCGTCGGCCGCGGCCCGGGCCCGCTCGACCAAGGCCCGTTGGGTCGTCAGGTCAGAGCAGCCGAGCAGGGCTGCCTCCCAGTCTTCCCGGGAAGGGTTGGGTAGAGGGGGTTAGTTTGGGTTTTTTTGGCATGCCCACACCATGTGGAAAATGTCAGAAGAACTTTCCTCACAGTGCGGGCACTTCCCCGTGCAAGTGGGGTCGAAGTGTTTTACTATTGCCGGCCACAATAGAGTTCGGGTATAAAGGCGAAGGAGGATTCGCTCCTCCACCTTCGTGAGACCCTTACAGGGTTTAGGATAAATTTGATGGCCGGATTGATAGAATTGTGTGATCTCCTTGAAGGTGTAGGCGGGGTTGGGTTCGGGGTCCGGATCGGTAGGGTACGAGGGTGGTGCCCGGAGAGTGAGCGCGCGGGCAGCGGCATCGGCCGCCTCATTGCCCTCGAGGCCCGTGTGAGCCGGTGCCCATATGATCGTTCGGTGCGCGGGGGCACCGATGTAATTGCTGTTTTGCAGAATTTTGTAAGCTAAGTACGGAATGCACCCCTGTTCGATATTGCGGCAGGCCCCCCTAGAGTCGGTGATGATGACTCGCGAGTCCTGATCTGCGGCGGCTAGCGCAATGGGGATCTCCTCCGCGTGTGTAACGTTGTGTGGACGAGACGCCACGATCCGTTTATTCCAACAGAAAAACCAAGAAGCACCACGTGCCACGCGCTCGCGATCCTACTTCTTCTCTCGCGCCCGCTATTTCTTTTCTCTTTTTAACATGCGTTACGGGATACACTATTTAGAACAATAAGATTGCATTCATAATTCCACATATGTCCACTAAAAAAACAAAAAAAAAAAACAAATCCACGCATATCCACGGAGTGAATGATGATGAGTGGGCGAAGCTCCGGAAGTTCATCGTAGATTGTGCCGAGTTCCGGATTAATTTAGTTAACGCGCACGCTACGAATCCTTATGGTTCAACTACGCACAAGTGAAATCTCCCACCGGCACTTCATTGCAAGTCAAGATCCAGTGTGTGTGTGTGTGTATATATATATATATATATATATATATATATATATATATATATATATATATATATATATATATATATATATTGTTACGGTTGAAAGGTCGAGCGAAGGTTTATTTACAGGAGAGCGCGGAGCGCTAGGTAGCTGGTACAGCCGAGGCAAGATGGCGTCCAACCGCTAGACAAGGTATCGTCCTCGTCGTCTTCCACCCTTGCCTGGCTCATACCTTGACTGCCCGTCTGATACCGTAGCACTCCCCGGCTCACAGACGAAGCCCGCGGGGCAAGTCCAAATCACTGGAAAGCAGCAGGGTGGAACCGCTTGAGACGCGCGACGTGTGTAAACTGCGTTCGGCTGGAACGACGACCAGCTGACGTTAAACGGGCCACCACGTACGTTAAGTCGCTCAACCGATCGACAACCACGAAAGGTCCAGTATACTGGGGCAAAAACTTTTGGCATAATCCACGTTTACGCTGTGGGGTCCACACCCATACCAAGTCCCCTTTGCTGTACAAGATAGGCTGGTGTCGGCTGTCATAGCGCTCCTTAGATCGGTGTTGTGACGCCACGGTACGAAGTCGAGCGATTCGACGTGCTTCTTCTGCAAGGCACAGCGTCTTGGCAACCGAGTACTCGCTGTGGGAGCCAAACGGCAGTATTGTATCAATACTCCTTAGCGGTAGACGTGCGTACAGCAGATAAAAAGGACTGTAATCCGTCGTCTCATGCTTTGCGGTATTATACGCATATGTGATAAATGGCAGCACGTCATCCCAGTCTTTGTGGTCGGAGGAAACATACATTGCCAGCATGTTGGTAAGAGTCCTGTTGGTACGCTCTACAAGGCCGTTGGTTTGAGGGTGGTAAGGTGTTGAATGCCGGAACTTCGAGCTGCAGAGACGAAGTAATTCCTCAACAGCGTCCGCAACAAACTGACGACCACGATCACTGATTATCACACGGGGGGAGCCGTGCCTTAAGAAAATCAATACCCAGAATGACATCATGAGTGCAACGCGGTAATACCAAAAATTCTGTTTTAAAGTCTTCCCCGCAGAACGAAACACTTGCAACACAAATGCCGAGAGGAATAAGGCACTCTCCACTGACACCACGAAAGGTCACACTGTCATTCCACGGGAACATAACTTTCCGTCCCAATCTCTCTTTGAACGTGGCACTCATGACGGACACGGTAGCACCAGTATCTACTAAAGCACTTGTAGGTATACTATCGACGAAGACATGCACTTTGTTTTTCACCATCACCAGAGGAATATTTCGCAGAGATCCAGGCTGTCCGGCGACCTCACCTCCATTGGCCGCGTCGGCTAGTTTCCCGACGGCGGTGGGGACGTAAGGCGTCGCCGTGGTGATGGCGAACGGCGTTGTCGATTGGTTGGTGGCGTCAGGCTGCGATCTGAAGCTGGTGAGGCACTCCTGTTATATTGTCCGAAAGCATTTCTGTGTGCTGAGCCTGTGGTTCGGGCAGCGCCAAAGTCAGTTTGCCAGTGGTTGTCATAGACGTCGCGATCGAAATTAGCCCAATCTGGTGGTGCACCGTATCTTGACTGTCGGCGTCTGCGACAAAATCGGGAGATGTGACCCGTGGCACCACATCTATAACAAACCGGCGATGTGCGACTTGGGTTGTAGGCCTCGCGGTCAAACGTGGGTTGTTGCGTATAGTAGTGAGCACGACTTTCACATTGCCGGCGCGTGGTGACGGGTCCGTAAGAGCGCTCGTCGTGCGTCACTTCGTCGGGAAAATTAGATCGATGCTGCGGCCGCTGATCGGCAGGATAGCTTAGAGCTTCTGGCATGACAGACAGCGCGGATACAGCGGACGCAGGTTCATGGGATTGGTTGGGACGACCAAGCTGTTCGACACCCGCTGCTCCTTTAGTGTGTCGCTCGAGTTCTTCGCGGACTATCTGCCGTATAGTGGTCGCAAGGTCGAACTGATAGCCGGAGCTGTCGTCAACGCTTGCAACAGTGGTAACGTTAGGTAACCTTCCGAACTTTGGCGTGATACGGCGTAGCTTCAAAGTTTCAAACGTTCGGCACTGCCTGATGAGGTCGTCGACTGAGCTAAGACTATCTTTTCCAATGAGGTAGCTATAGACGTCTTCAGCAATCCCTTTGAGAAGGTGCCCAACTTTATCTTCTTCAGACATAAGGGGGTTCACCGTCCTACACAGCTTCAAGACCGCCTCTATATAGGTCGTACAGGTCTCACCTGGGACTTGCGCGCGTTGAAGCAACGTCTGCTCCGCCCGTTTCCTCTTCGCGGTGGAATCTCCGAAGCATTCTGTGATGTCGGCAACAAAGCGGTCCCACGTCATTAGTGTATCCTCATGGTTCTCGAACCACAGGAGTGCGGTATCCGTGAGAAAAAGAACGACGTTCTCCAACTGAGCGGACAGGTTCCATCCATTGTACTTGCTCACACGCTTGTAATGTGTGAGCCACTGTTCTACGTCCTCACCAGATTTACCCGAAAAAGAGCGTGGCTCCATCGTGTGCCTCCAGGCGCCAGTAGACCGCGCCGGAGAGGACAGGGGTGACGGGTCGTTGTCGTTTTGAGACATCTCCAGCGGCGGCAGTTGAGCGAGGCGTCGGCTTCGTCGTAGGATTCCCGGTAGCAGCTCCGTCTTCGTGGTCAGCGTACCCCGCACCTCCACCACAAAACTGTTACGGTTGAAAGGTCGAGCGAAGGTTTATTTACAGGAGAGCGCGGAGCGCTAGGTAGCTGGTACAGCCGAGGCAAGATGGCGTCCAACCGCTAGACAAGGTATCGTCCTCGTCGTCTTCCACCCTTGCCTGGCTCATACCTTGACTGCCCGTCTGATACCGTAGCAATATATATATATATATATATATATATATATATATATATATATATATATATATATATATATATATATATATATATGGGTGGCCGGTGAACGGTTCTCCAGCGCGAGCAGTCGGTATTTTTCAATCAAGAAACTCGCTAGAAAGACGCTGCCTGCGTCAACGTTGTCTCTCGCGGGTGAGGGCGCGTTCTCCTTCTTTGCGAGCTGGTACAGCGTTCATCGAAGAAAGAGCGTTTCCATAGCCAACGCGCGCTTTTCGCTCTCTCTCTGTCTCTCTCTCTCTCACAAGACAACAGAGGCACGCGCCGGGAGGCGAACGCCGAGTGTGAGCGCGTGCCGGGAGGCACGCGGGTTACGCCTGACGCCTGACGCGTGACAAGGTTAGACTAATAGTGAATTCCACTGGCGGATCTGGAGCAAGATTTTTTGCTCCGCGGCCGAGAATTTGAATTCCACTGGCGGATCCCGAGCAAGTTCGCATGTTCCACTGGGCGATTTGGGGCAACTTGCTCCGCGACGGAGCGCTCCGCGTTGATCCGTCTCGTAGAGCCGGATTCTGCCGGAACTCCAGCTATACGGTGTCGTCATTTCCGGATCAGCCGAGCACGGCGATTTTTTTCAGCGTTTTTTTTTTAGGAGCTGTCTGACAACCATGGGCGTTTGTTTACATATTTTGGAATGGCGTCGTTCGACCCTGCAGGGGACTGCTCCTCGCTCTGCATGAGCGACACTACGTCGAAAAGCAGTATCAGTAGTAGCGAAGAGTCGTACGTGCTGTGCGAAACGTTATTTAAGGAGCTGTTTCCAGAGTCCCCGTACAAACGCCCCAAAATGCTCGGCTACGTCGAAGTAGTGCACGCATACTCGGAGGAAGAGGTATGCATACTTTTGTGCGAGGTCTAACGTAGTCCAACGTAAGGTTGGCAACATGGGCAACCGGATACGTGCGACAACTTCCGCTGTAATCCCTGCCGGAGCGAGTTTATTTTCCGCTGGCCGATGGGGATCGGATCGCTCCCCGACGGATTTTGTTGCTCCGTCGTGGATTCGGCACACGGCTCCAGATCCGCCAGTGGAATTCACTATAAGAGGAGCTTCGCCCCTAAAAACGATCCCGACGAACCGCTAACTGCAGGTATAGCAGTATGGCTTACTTGAATTCAGGCATTCAGGCACGCGCTCGCCCTGGGCGCGTGCTTCCCGGCGCGTGCCTCTGCTGTCTTGTGTGTGAGAGAGAGAGAGACAGAGAGAGAGCGAAAGGCGCGCGTTGGCTATGGAAACGCTCTTTCTTAGAGGAACGCTACCAGCTCGCAAAGAAGGAGAACGCGCCCTCACCCGCGAGAGACAACGTTGGCGCAGGCAGCGTCTCCCAGAGAGTTTCTTGATTGAGAAATACCGACTGCTCGCGTTGGAGAAGCGTTCACCGGCAACCCATATATATATATATATATATATATATATATATATATATATATATATATATATATATATATATATATATATATATATATATAGAAAGAAGATATCCGTGAGCCCGAATAAATATTTTCAAAAGAGGAGATTCACACGATTAACAAAAAGAATATAAGTTTACTGACGTTGCGGCCGGTGGACCGGCCTTCATCAGAGTCAAAGAAAAGAAAGAAGACAGGAAAGATCTAGAACCTGAAAGAAACGGGTTTCGGCACCGTTTCTTTCAGGTTCTAGATCTTTCCTGTCTTCTTTCTTTTCTTATTCTTTCTTTTTTCATGTTTTTCTTCCTTCCTGTTTTATGAAAATCTCTCTCAGATAGGTGTAAATAGAAGCGGAAATAGAACCATAGGCATTCCTGATGAAGGCCGGTCTCCGGCTGAAACGTTGAATAAACGCTTTCCGCATTTTTGTTGCCAATTCCAAGGGTCTACTAATCTCTGCCTTCACGCCTCCGGCCTATTCACCACCATGACTGCTATATATATATATATATATATATATATATATATATATATATATATATATATATATATATATATATATATATATAATATATAGGCACTGGATCTTGACTTGCAATGAAGTGCCGGTGGGAGATTTCACTTGTGCATAGTTGAACCATGAGGATTGGTAGCGTGCGCGTTAACTAAATTAATCCGGAACTCGGCACGATCTACGATGAACCTCCCGAGCTTCGCCCACTCATCATCATTCACTCCGTGGATATGCTGTAATTTTTTCCTTCTTCGTTTTCAGTTGTGCTCGAGGCTCTGCCCTATTTCTTCTCTTCCTCGGCGACTCAAAAAGCGCCCTCGCCTCCGCACAACGTGGCGGAAAAGAACCAGCTTTCAGTGGAACGTTGCCGCTCGGCGCTGGTCTAGTCTTCTCTATTTTTCTTTTGTTTTCCTGTGAAGCGTTTGCGTGTATATATAGGGCATTCTGCTTAACCTTGCTTTTGTCTCCGATGCCATAATAATAATGGCTACGTATGAGGCAGAAATCAGTGCGGGGTGCTGAAAATCTCTGCCCCATTTATTTACGTACGGGTACGGAAACACAGTAAAGTTAGGCAGAATGCCCTTAATATACGCGGGCGCTTAATGGCGTGCACACTTCGCAGGAAAAGGAGAGAGAGCTAGACGACTAGATCAGCCCCGACCGGAAACTTTCGCGGGGTTTCCGTTCTATGTGGCAGAGCCGTTGTTGTCATTACGCTGAATGTTCGGCGACAGGGATCCGCTTGCGTTCAGTTTTATCCCTGCTCTGAACATTCTTAAATATTTCTCCCGCAAACTTCGTACAGTCGTTTGTCTCCCGATAAATTCGTATCACGGACAAGTTTTTCTTTTTCTGTTATTAAATAAAGCGAGTGAAATTGGTACTTATTAGAGGTGTCAATAATATCATTCAGTTAATGCAACCAGATGGCGCGATGAAGTGGAGGAATTCCTGTGGCACCAACTCGCGGGTAAAATAGGAATTTATGGGAGAGCAGTTGATAACCCTGCGATTATGATGAAGTGAGGTTATTGAGGTTTCAAGCGCCAAAAGCGCCAATTTAGACCAGTCCAGACGCTCCGTTCGAAATTCGACCGCCGGACTCGAGCGCAACCTGTCCACCATGTGGAGTTTGTCGTATAGTGCCAAACGTATGAACGGGCGCTCACGAGTACGAATGCGAGTGAGAGTTTGATTGAGTGCCGAGCGCTTTGATCGAAGCAGCTGGCGTCGCTGCGACTGGACCTGGTCGCGATGTGCACAAGCAAGCTAGCTGTGTTTCCTTCTCCGCAAAGCATTTGCCGCTTGCGCATTCAACGTCTTTCAATACAAATGCAGCTAAGAAAAAAACCGAAAGGGGGCCGCGGCCTTTCAGTGCGGCAGATAAAAGGAAATGGTGAGTCCCTCTGGGAAGCAAAAAAAGCGACGTTCAAGAACTTTCTGCCGTTGACCGGCGCCGCTGCTCACCCCCGGGGAGACGCGGCGACACTGACCATTCGTCTGGCGCCGCTGCAGCGTCTCTCACTTTAACCGTGTCGCTGCTGCTACCCCGGGGACCATTCGTCTCTCGGACCCACTCGGACGAGGCCCTTTCATGTTCCCTGTCGTTCGTGAGCGAAAGCTGTTTATTTTGGAGTCCTCGGTCGAGCGCTTTATGTGCGGCCGTGATTTTAAAAGCAAACGCGACGCCGCTTCGGGGGAAGAGCAAATGAAAGAATTCGCGCGGTCATACCGGATACTGCGAAACGAACGTTAATGATTTAATAGCGCAACGTACGCATTTCGGGACTGTCGCTGACAAGCTACTGCATAAACGGAAAATGAAGCGCCGTAAATTCGCGACACTATATATCGACTGCATGCTTTAACGACGCAATCTACCCACAACATGTCTGTGCACGTTGGGGAACCCCAGGTCATCGAAATTTCCGGAGCCCCCACCACGGCGTCTCCAATGAGCATTGCGATGCTTTAACTTAATTTAATAATTTCTTTATTTCTGTGAACGATGGGGGAGTCGTTTGTGAAGGGAAGGAACGTCAATTTGTCAAGGGAATTGTGATCACTTAAATTTTTGCTTTGCGAATATAACGATGTTACGCGCTTTAGAAAAAGAAAACGTTAAGCGAGTCGACCTCTCGCTCGCTTTTGTTTCTACAGTGTTCGACATGACAGATGCGCAACGTATATACGTTAAAATATATATTTTAGTGATGGAAGGACCTCCAGAGACTTGGAAGAAACACAAACCACAGCGCTAAATAGTGCTGTGACAGCACAGTCACCATTTGCATGAATAAAGAAATGTACGCGTCAGTCGTTCGAGTAGCCGAGTGAAACGTGCACAAACAGCAGGCACAATTTTCGGACTACGAATGAGTATTTCCTCTTGAGAAATGTGGTTGATCGCTCTGTCATAGGAATAACGCGAAAGTGAAACATGTCTTCACGAACTTGTGGAATGCATAAGCGGCAATCTGGCGAATCGAGGGGCGGGATATGGCTTGGTTACTGTGAACATGTGAACACGTTAAACATTGACATCCGTGGCTCCTCGACACGACACAGGGATATTCTAGACAGTTGTACACGAGGGAAAGTTTTGGAGCGACTCACTTTGCTCTGGGAACATTGAATTGCACGCGCCGCAGCCTGCGCGAACCCGCCATAAACGAGGATCGTCCGAAAAAGGCGATAGAGAAGCCGAACGGGTTGTCAGGGGATCGTTTTGTGAAAATGCGGCCTACTGCAACGAAAGACCAATCATTTGGTTGTCCGTCTTTGCGATCCTGTGGCAGTGCGCGTCGCAACTGGACACTTCTAGCCGCGCAAGACAAATTTTGTAGCGGCCGCGTTCGTACTTTGCCCCTGGAACGCGCCATCACGACGCCGGCACGGCCGTAAGTTCCTCGGCGGTCAGGCACAAATACTACCAAGCGCTGCGATTCGGCACGACAACCTGCTTCGCTCTGTCTATCGTACCTAGGTGGCGGTACCACCGCAGCGAACCAAGGGTGCAATATGAGGCGATGGTAATTTAATAGTATTTTTGCTTGTTAAACACCGTAGTTCACTGTACTAAACAGCTTGGCTTGAACCGGACGATAATTAAATGCAACTTCTAAAGCGCTTTAAAGCCAATCTGTTCCGTGTGTGAGAGATGTTGCGGTGGTGTATCGGTAGAGCGTTCAGCTTCTTTCGTCAAATCGCGGTTGAAGTTGGGTTCGAGTCCGCCTGGCTGGAACTTTTTCAGTGTGAACGCATGTTCGTTTTTTCAAAGATCCACTTCCGTTACAGAAAGTACGTCAGTGGTTTCTTGGTGGACCCCGGCATAAAACACTTTCGTTACGCAATCTTAACCAATCCTCTGAAAATTCTTGGACGTTACACCAGCAGGTGCTGCAGAACGCTTGTTGCGGATGGTGCGCGCGACCACGTACGTATGGAAAGGCGACTGCTCTTAGTATCGCTCTGCAAGTAACTACACCCGGTAGAAGTCTGGTCAAACTGAGGATATGCGAAAAAAAAAGAAAAATCACAATTCGGCTACGCGTATGACTCGGCGTTTGCCTTGTCTCCGAATTTCCCTTGGATATGTCGCACACATGTTTTTAAGGATTCGTCCCTGCGCGACACGTACCCGTTGGATGGTGAAAACACGAGCAGCACGTGTAGGAAAGCGCTCCTTGCTCGCTCGTCATGCACTACCACGGAAGACGGTATGCCGTTCGGGCAACCAAGAGCGCCCATGAAGAAAACACGAAAGGATGTTGCTCCCTCGAAGGAGACGGTGTTGCTTCCAATCGTTCGCCGACCAGCGCCTTGGTGCGCAGTTCCACGGCCAAAGGGGCTTCGATGCAATCCGCACCACTATGCGATAATAAAGGGCACACACACTCGCTCACAACTGATTGCTGCACGGAGACAAATACAAAAAGAAATCCGCATCTCGGTAAGACAAGCATGAGGCATCAATAAAGGAAACTGAATTCCTTGTTATGCGGTAGTAGTGACTGCTTGGCCTACGCAGAGCGCGTGGCTCTGATGTGATAGGCTACCCCAAGTTCACCACAACAACGGACGATGGACCCGTGGTTCGACCTGTTCGAAGGCTCCACGCTACCGCTTCATCGTGGTCGGAACCATCTTCAATGACTACGTCGTCGGTGTGGCCTTCCGATATTATCTGACGTACATCTCCCAAAACGATTTAAAGAATACCATAAAGATTCATCCGCAACTTACCAGATAGAGGCATTTTATTCCAGTCGACACAATCACAAGCAGTCTGCCCGCGGCAGTCAGGTTTGCGGAACATGGCATCATATTAGGAATTCGTGGACCATTGTGCCACGCTATGATTCGCCTGAGTATACGAAACGCATTGAAACGCCGAGCATGAATCTTGACTATGGAAGCAAAAAGGCACTTATCGCTCCTGATGACGGAGAGCTGATGACGTTTCTAGCGTCACACATGTCGTCTCAGCTATGTTTGTTGGAGCGGGACCTCGTCACGTCACCAGCACAGCAGGTGCGCGATGATCGCAGATCCAAGCGACGAAGAGGGTCGGCGAAAGTGTGATGATAACAGATGAGCAGGATGTAAACCCCACGCGGAAGCGGCCAGCCTCGTCGAAGGAGCGGCTTCATACAGGACACGTGGACGACACTGCGGCAGCAACGGCGGTCTCTTGATGAGTCGCGCGGTAGTTCCAGGACAGTGTGAACCGCGGTTTCTCACATAATCCAGGAGAGCGGAGTCAAAAGCATAACCTCATAGCCGGCTCGAAAAGATACACTGCGGTGGCATTTATCGTTTTCCGGTATTGTGGTTTGGCCTCTGTGTTCAGGCGAGCGCGTTGGCGACGCTGGTCGAGTAGGGAAACGTACCCCGCGCCGGATGATGAGGTTCTTGTGGTCTTGGAGGTGAACAACACCCAGAAAGGCGAACGGCAACGAGGCAAAATGGCGAATAGCCAGTTGTGTCCTGCGCGGCCGTGTTGAAAGTGACAGACGGTGCACATCCCATTTTCTGTGGTCGGGGTGAACGGCGATTATGTCAGCAAGTGTGCGATGACACCGCTTCGTTAGGGCCTGTGGGTGATAGCTGGAAGCCGTTTTGTGAGTGGTGCCGGAGGCTCGTAGAACTTCGGGGCTAGCACTTGCGAAGCCTTTCCACGGTCACTGAGGCGCACACAAGGCGCACCGTAGAATTATGGCTTCGAGGACGATTTCCGAAGCCCACAGAAGCTGTAGGGCTGTAGTTACAATACTGTAGTTGTAGTTACAATAATGTAGGGTTATGTTCACAATCGAGATATTCGCACATAACATGAAAAAAGAAAAGAAGGAATAAAAGGAAAAAAAAACATAAATTCGCAGTAAAAAAGAAAACGGTAGTCCAACGTAGCACTCAGTAAGGCATGTAAACAAAGCATACAATAATACAGTAAACAATAATACAATGAACTAAAAGAAATAAAAGAAAGATACAAAGTTTTACAATTCTTCATTCCACATCTCCTTTAATTTGCCAACAAATGTGTTATGATCGCGCACAGTAACAACGTCGCTAGGTAGTTTATTCCAATGATAAATGGCAAGAAACAGTGGTGAGTCACGAAGGAAGTTAGTACGCGCAAACATGGGTTGTATTTTGTATGCATGATCCAGGCGGGGAAAGATGAGCTGGTTTAATGCGCGACTGCAAGAACGATGAATCACTGAAATAAAGCCTGTGAAAATGGGACAGCAATGCGATAAGCCTACGCTTTTCTAGTGCAGGTAATTTCAGTGACTTTTTAATAGCTGTTATGCTATGGACCCGCGCATACTTTCCTGTGATAAAGCGAGCTGCTTTGTTTTGAAGGGTCTCTAGTTTATGAATCAGGTACTGCTGGTTAAGATTCCAAATAAGAGCGGCGTATTCCATTTTTGAGCGAACTAAAGTTATGTATGCTAGAAGTTTGGTGGACTGGTTCGCAGAGTGCAAAAGACGTTTAATGAATCCTAAAGCTCTTGAAGCTTTACTAGTCACTGCCTCAACATGAGCATTCCATGAGAGGTTGTGCGTGAGATGGACGCCTAAGTATTTTATTGCAGATACATTTTCAACTAGCATACTGTTGATCGTGTAGGAATTCAGTTCAGGGTTTGTAATTCTTGTGAACTGAAGGTACTTCGTTTTCGCGACATTAATTTCCATTTGCCATTGATGACACCAGCGGGTGATTTCGTTAATGTCGGACTGAAGTGCCCTCACATCGATGTGGTTAGTAATTTGTCTGTAAATTACGCAATCATCGGCAAAAAGTCTGATTGGGGATGACAGGTGATCACTTATATAGTTGACGTAAATTAAAAATAAGATAGGCCCTAGCACGGTACCTTGCGGAACACCTGATTTTACCTTTATTAAAGGAGACAAAGTATTATTAATAAAAACAGACTGGTGGTGATCGGACAGGAAATTGGCAATCCAATTAGAGATGTTGGGGTTGATGTTCAGGGCACGGAGTTTCATGTTTAGACGGTTATGGGGTACCTTGTCGAAGGCTTTGGCAAAGTCGATGAATAGAGCATCAATATCTATTTTATTGTGTATGGCTTCGTGAATATCAGTTATAAGTTCAAATAGTTGGGTTTCACATGAACGGCCGCGCTGGAAGCCATGCTGAGTTGGTAAGAAGAAGTTGTTAGTGGTGAGATACGTCGTAACTGCAGATGATATAATGTGTTCTAAAAGTTTACACGGCATGCTTGTTAGTGAAATCGGTCTGTAGTTACAAAGCAGATCACCTGATTTAAAAATGGGAGTGATGTGGGCAATTTTCCAGGCATCTGGTACGCTTCCGCTATCAATTGATTGCTGAAAAACACCTGCTAGAATGTGAGAAATGACAGGCTTGGTTATTTTTAGCATGTTGGTGCAGATGCCGTCAGGGCCGGGTGCCGAATTATTTGGGAGCCTTTCGATGGCGCGTTCAATACCTTGGCGTGAAATACTTAGATCCTCCATGACTGACACGAGAGTTGTGAATTTAAGTTCAGACGGAATGGGGTTTTCATCTGTGAACACAGGACCAAAAAATTCATTGAGTTCCGTCGCAACACATGATGGCGAAAGGAGCACGCCGTCCTTGGAAATGGACACTTGGGATGACGAACAAGGTTTGGGGTTAATTACGTTCCAGAATTTTTTTGTGTTTTCCCTTAAAAGCGTTGTGATATCATTGTTAAAGAATTTATCTTTGGCTGCTTCGATTTCAATTTTGCATTGCTTAGATTGTTCGCGGTAACGTTCCCAGTCACTATCAGACCCCGACTGCTTTGCTTTCGAGTAGAGTCGTTTTTTTTATTTATGGAGCGTTTGACATGCAAGTTGAACCATGCGCTCTGAGTTGATGATGTCACTTCAGTTTTTGGAATATACTTTTCTTTTAGTTCGGTCAGCTGCTTCTGCACGAGATGCCAGTTTTCATTAGTTGTGCGCAACGACAAGGTGCGCAAGAATTCCAAAGAAAAGGATGACAGCTTATTGAACATTTGCCCTCGTGTAGTTGTAGAATACTTTCTTTGGCTTTTCTGGCTTTTTGTTTTCCAAAATATATTCACAATGAAGCACATTGTGATCACTAATAGTGTCTAAAACATTGACAAGTACATGACCAGGCTCGGTAGTCGATACAAGATCTAAAATAGCACTGCCGCGTGTCGGCAGAGAAACCACTTGTGTCAAATTGAACAAGGCCAACACATCGAGAAATTCCTGGCCATCCGCCCTTCTTGTACCACCTTCGGGTGTACACGTCCGCCAGTTTATGTCTGGGTGGTTAAAATCAACCGCCAAAAATATAGGGGATCGAGGGTAACTACATTGTATGATGCTGAGCGAATCATTCAGTTTTTCATTGAAGTCTGCTGGCGAGTTTGGCGGACGATAACACACTCCGACAGCACAGGTTACAAAGGACGATAATTGCAGCGCGACCCATAAAATTTCTATATCAGCTTCTGTTTCAATTATGTGAGCGTGGAAGCAGTTTTTTACAGCAACTAACACACCGCCGCCCCGAGAGGCCGTTCTATCTTTCATAAAGACTAAAAAATTGTTCGACAGCGACAGCTCGAAGTTAGCCACATCCGGGGACAGCCATGTCTCTGTGCCAAGCACGATATCGGCGGAGCAGCCCTCTATAAACGAACACAAGTGGTCCTGTTTGTGGAAAAGGCGTCTGAAGTTGGACACAATCAAAGACAAGGTTCTATTTTTGCGATGCTGTTTGGGTCATGTAGTTGAAGCAGGCGCATCCCGCCTCGGAAGCGGGACAACCCTATCGTTCAAGTTGTTGTAGGTGTACAGTTTGTTTCCCAACAACAGTTTATCGAACCGTAATCTGTATTTTTCGTTAGGTTTACGTTCAGCACGTGCGAAGTCCCGAAGCCTTTCCTAATTAGTTGAATTGTAAATTGTATTTAGTTGATGCAATGACAACGAGGAATCATTTTTTTATGAGGATTTCTTGCTTATGGAAACGCAATGCATGTTGCAAACAGCGGCTGTCGTGTGTGTGCGCACCAGGTTCTGCCCTGACAGAGTGCCTGGGAGACGTTGCCCGCATGCGCTACGGTTACAAGGAGACACCGACGCTTGTCAGCATCGACTCCTTTTGCTGCATAAAAAGCGAATAATAAGACTGGGATGCGTTTTATGCGTTGACTACAATTTGCAGAAGACCGATTTATGGTCGTATGACCAGCAGCAGGCGACGTGCAGCAATTCGTAGATACCAGAAAGCAGACCTTGCTCTGTCACTGATCGCCGTGAGCGTGCCATGCTGATGCTGTGCATTTCAAGTCACTTAGCGTCTTTCTGAATAATTTCAGCCGGACACATGAACGTGTACATGCATTGCTGCAGCGATATCATCTTGCGGTATCTGTCAGCATGACGGACGTTTTCCGCTTGAAGAACACCATCTTTCTTATATGCATAAAGAAATAAACCCTTTCTTGTCACAGTCACCCAGTAACCATGCGAAGAAAGCGGTGTACTTGAGCATTAAAACGTTTACTTAATATGGGCGTGTGTGAAATATCGTGATAGTTCTCAAGCGGCTAGCTTATACAGTCACGTAGCTTGACTAACCGAGCCAGTTACCTACCTTGAGTTTCATGGAACATGACATACGAGGCATTTAAACGCAGGTACGAGTGTAAGTGATACAGCGTAGTAAACAAGCTGCTGCTTCAATTCATAGCACAGTAACAGTCCTTTTTTGTTGTTGTAGCCAATAGGAAAAAATGAGCGAAGACACTATACTGAACACTTTCAGTCGCGTAACAGCAATGCCAACATTGTTGACAGAAGAGAACTTACGCATGGTGAAATAAAAATAGACGTAGAGAACCGCCGAGCAAGGGTCAAACTGTGAGGCTGGTTGGCGTCGGTGCCCCGTTGAATGGGATATAGCGCTTCCTCCACGTGAAATAATAAAAAAAAATCACAGCATATCCACGAGGTGAATGATGATGATGGAGATTCATCGGTAAAAACCGTGAATCTTGCCCAGTACATCGTCAAAGACGTGGATGGATGGATGGATGCTATGAGCGTCCCCTTTGTAACGGGGCGGTGACATGTGCGCCACCAGGCTCGTAGAACTTTTTTTTCTCTCTCTTCAGATTTTCCTCATGCCTTTTAAATTTACTTCAATCAAATCGATCATACTATAGCAAAAACGGAAATTCATAGCCCAGTTCCCTGCCCCTTATGGCAGAAAGTCCATATTTTTCCCTATAATTATTTTTGTCCGTTCTCTCTAGTTTTCTGCCACCAGTATTCTAACCGTCTCTTACTTATTTCAATACGCGTGTGACAAACATTGTGTGTCGCCATCTAGCGCTCTCCTATCACACTAGAGCACGCAGCGAGCGCCTCCGCGTCATATATTGATCAATTCACGTACGAGCTAAGCCGCAGCGCTCGGACGGACGGACGGACGGACGGACGGACGGACTCCCATACTACGCGTTCCCATACATCTGAATGAAGCGAGCATCGCAGCGCCATCACGCCATATAGTGAACACTTCATAAAACTACAGGTGGCAACATACTATGTACGGAGGAAGGAACGACCCACGCCCTAAGGAGCTTCGCCCCTAAAACGGTTGCGTCCTTCCTGCACTGACATGATATTAAAGGACGGATGTTTGACTGCAATTAAAGGGACCGTCTACCGTCCTTCATCGCTCTCCCGTTTCTTGGCTCAATAGAAAGCGTACCTTTCGAAGTGTCCCAGCGTGCAGTGGTTTCTCCAGAAACTGAATAGAAGTTATTAAAACACATTTTTTTTCATCCACGAAGTCGCTCCCTTCCTAGTGTAGGCATGCCAGCAACACTGGGTACCGCGCATGATGCGTCGTCGTCTCCCTGGAAACCCTCTCGGGCGCGGGAGGCTTCTCAACAGGAACCGCCTTCAACTTCAAGGTCGACATTCCAGAGGTAGAGTGTACTAGAAGCTTTTGAGTGGCGCGACCGCGGCGCTCTTCCCTTGCTTACCCCTTGCCCAACTTGCGGCGAAAGTAGCGGCGGCGCTGCCATCGCCCAATCTACCCAGGTTTGCTCGGCGGCATGGTAGCCTCTGCAGTCGGCATCTCTGTTTCGGTCGCGAAATGGCAAAAAAACAACGTTTAAACCATTGTTACGCGCCAGGTTGCACATCTGGATATCCGTGTGTGCAAAAAGTCGCAAGTTATCCCTTTTTAAGGCCCCGAAAGACGTGAAACCTTGTGATTTCGGTGGTCTTCTGTACCCTTCTCCGAAACCTTTTGTCTTTATTAGTGAACTTGAAGATATTTTCACTGGTTGCTTTAGTAAGAGTGACTTACACAAAGATAGCATCTTGGATGTCCTGGCAGTGATCAACAGGAGAAGCATTGGGGGTGCTGGTTGCAAGTCATTAACTGCTAAGTTGATCAGCTTTTACGTGGTCAGGCATATGCATTTTTAT